>CM056051.1:70210700-71410700 GCA_029574335.1 Rana kukunoris | reverse complement strand
CAGTGCGAGTTCAGCTGAACTCGCACGATTTCACTCCCACTGGCAGTCCCGATTTCAGCCGCGATTTAAGAGACATCTGTGCAGGTTTCTGCACAGATGTCAATGTAAATCGCAGGCTGAAATCGCAAAAAGTAGTACAGAGACTACTTTTTGAAATCGGTGCAATGCCGCAGATGCAGCGTCGCACCGATTAGGACGGTGCCATTGCCGTCAATTTGAGGCAAAATCTGCCGTTTTGACATGCGATTTGACATGCCAAATCGCATCTCAAAACGCACCAGTGTGAACCAGGGCTAAAGGAAATCTATATGGTCACTGTGTACACTTCTAACATCAGCATTGTAATAATACACACAGTTATTAGTGACAATCCAATATAAAAAAATCTACTTTCGTGTTGTGAATTGTTCCCCGTCTACTGGCCATCTCTTTCCACAACTTCCTGGATTCCCTAATTAGTGTGTTTTATAAAACAAAAAAAATCAATATATCAAATACATGATCAACAATTGGTAAAACAAAGTAGACAATTGGTGGTGGATTCAAATTCCGATCAAAGTCCTGTGTGAACAATTTATACCAAACTGTCTTTTTAGTGAACAATAACACTGAAGGCCATTTATGTATATAACAGATGTGTCCAAAAACGACTTCTGGTTCTTCACCTTGAAACAATGTTCCGGGCAAAAAATTTAAAAGCCAGCAGCTACACACAGCTGTCGGGTGCTGCCACCACCATTGCGTGTAAGGGAACCCGGCAGTGTAGCCTTTCGGCTTCACGCCGGTAACCCTACTGCACATGCCCTGCTCCTCTCTCCTATTGGGCCGGGGGAGGAGGAGGGAGCCCCACGGTGACGTCACGGACCGTGGCCCGGACTCCCGGAAGTGGGAAAGGACACCCGTCAAAGACGGGTATCCTGTCCGTCCCCCCCCCCCCCCCGAAAGGTGGCAATTGTGGCACCAGAGGGGGGGGGGAGCAACCAGATGAGTGGAAGTTCCACTTTAGGGTGGAACTCCGCTTTAAATTAACATGTGATTCACCCAGAGAACCAGTAAAAAACGCTATACCGGGGGTCCTTTTTAGACTTTAGGGGGGCTGGACTGGGAGTAGACATTAGTGGTAGTTTACTCCCACTGTTTACTACCACCTCAGTGGTAGTAAACAATGCATCTTTGGTGTCGGTGGGAGGAATAGCGACCCATCGGTGGTGTCTCCACCAAGAATTATTCCCCATTGTTGGTGTCAGTGGAATGAATAATTTCTTGTCTCAGTGGGAGAAAAAGTACCCCAAAGGCCCCCGGGTCAGTTTGGAGGCTACTGCACTACAGGTGGTTCTCAAAAAATTAGCATATTGTGATAAAGTTCATTATTTTCTGTAATGTACTGATAAACATTAGACTTTCATATATTTTAGATGCATTACACACAACTGAAGTAGTTCAAGCCTTTTATTGTTTTAATATTGATGATTTTGGCATACAGCTCATGAAAACCCCAAATTCCTATCTCAAAAAATTAGCATATTTCATCCAACCAATAAAAGAAAAGTGTTTTTAATTAAAAAAAAGTCAACCTTCAAATAATTCTGTTCAGTTATGCACTCAATACTTGGTCGGGAATCCTTTTGCAGAAATGACTGCTTCAATGCGGCGTGGCATGGAGGCAATCAGCCTGTGGCACTGCTGAGGTGTTATGGAGGCCCAGGATGCTTCGGTAGCGGCCTTAAGCTCATCCAGAGTGTTGGGTCTTGCGTCTCTCAACTTTCTCTTCCCAATATCCCACAGATTCTCTATGGGGTTCAGGTCAGGAGAGTTGGCAGGCCAATTGAGCACAGTAATACCATGGTCAGTAAACCATTTACCAGTGGTTTTGGCACTGTGAGCAGGTGCCAGGTCGTGCTGAAAAATGAAATCTTCATCTCCATCAAGCTTTTCAGCAGATGGAAGCATGAAGTGCTCCAAAATCTCCTGATAGCTAGCTGCATTCACCCTGCCCTTGATAAAACACAGTGGACCAACACCAGCAGCTGACATGGCACCCCAGACCATCGCTGACTGTGGGTACTTGACACTGGACTTCTGGCATTTTGCCATTTCCCTCTCCCCAGTCTTCCTCCAGACTCTGGCACCTTGATTACCGAATGACATGCAAAATTTGCTTTCATCCGAAAAAAGAACTTTGGACCACTGAGCAACAGTCCAGTGTTGCTTCTCTGTAGCCCAGGTCAGGCGCTTCTGCCGCTGTTTCTGGTTCAAAAGTGGCTTGACCTGGGGAATGCGGCACCTGTAGCCCATTTCCTGCACACGCCTGTACACTGTGGCTCTGGATGTTTCTACTCCAGACTCAGTCCACTGCTTCCACAGGTCCCCCAAGGTCTGGAATCGGTCCTTCTCCACAATCTTCCTCAGGGTCCGGTCACCTCTTCTCATTTGTGCAGCGTTTTCTGCCACTTTTTCCTTCCCACTGAGATGCCTTGATACAGCACTGTGGGAACAGCCTATTCGTTCAGAAATTTCTTTCTGTGTCATACCCTCTTGCTTGAGGGTGTCAATGATGGCCTTCTGGACAGCAGTCAGGTCGGCAGTCTTACCCATGATTGCGGTTTGGAGTAATGAACCAGGCTGGGAGTTTTTAAAAGCCTCAGGAATCTTTTGCAGGTGTTTAGAGTTAATTAGTTGATTCAGATGATTAGGTTAAGAGCTTGTTTAGAGAACCTTTTCATGATATTCTAATTTTTTGAGATAGGAATTTGGGGTTTTCATGAGCTGTATGCCAAAATCATCAATATTAAAACAAAAAAAGGCTTGAACTACTTCAGTTGTGTGTAATGAATCTAAAATATATGAAAGTCTAATGTTTATCAGTACATTACAGAAAATAATGAACTTTATCACAATATGCTAATTTTTTGAGAACCACCTGTATATACTCACCAAACAAACATGACCCCTTAGTGAAGAGAAGGCCAAAAGGTGCTGTTTTCACTCTGCGGGATTCTTTTTTTCTTGTTCCAAAGTAGCCCAGACTCTCCATAGCTAACAATGGACACCACTGTCGGCACACTTCACTGCCTCAGAAATACCATCACACATGCATGGAGACCAGAGAGAAAACGCTCATAGTGTAATATTTATTACATTTATGAATGAATGAAAGAAAAACTTGTATAGCACGGCACATGCGAACCAAATCGCCTCTGGGCGCTTGTTGTATCAGTCTCTCTTGACATCAAAAGAGCAGAGTTTTAATCTGTCTTCTGAAGGTCAGGTGGTTTTCCTCCAACCGAATGCTGGTTGGTAAAGCGTTCCAAAGTCTGGGACCTTGGACCGCAAACCTTCTTTCTCCTTTGGACTTGAATCTGGCTTTGGGGACTTTGACCAAATTTTGGTCACTGGATTGCAGAATGCGATTGGGATTGTGGGGTTCTATTTTATCGCAAAGATATTGCGGGGCTTTTCCATGGATGCATTTATGAGTCAGACAGAGAGAGAGCTTTAAAAGCAATTCTGTCTTTTACTGGCAACCAGTGAAGGGATCTCAGCGACGGTGAGATTGATTCCCAGGGTTTTTTCCCAGTCAACAGTCTGGCGGCCGTATTCTGTACGACTTGCAGACGAGCGATTTGGTACTTTGGGAGTCCGAGGTAGAGGGCATTTGCATAGTTCAGTCTGGAGTTCACAATTGTTCCCACCACGACTGGCACATCTTCTTTGGGAATGAATGGAATAAGCCTGCGTAGTAGGCGCAGCAGATGGTGAGATCCGCTGACTACTGACCCTATTTGTGCATCCATTGTCATGTGGGTGTCAAAAATGATCCCGAGACTTTTGACTTTGGCGCTAGGGGAGATGATCTGGCCCAGAATGGGTGGAGGTGTCCAGGTTGTTGCCAGTTGACTCTTGCGACTGGCCTGAAACAGAAGAAGTTCTGTTTTGGAATTGTTGAGTTTGAGATAACTCCTCGTCATCCACTTTTCTATTGAAGAGAGACAATTCTCTAAGCTGAGATGATGATCCTTTCTATTGCAGATGCGAAAATACATCTGCATATGAGTGATAAAGTAGTTGTTGACTACTGATGACTTCAAAGAGAGGTCGAAGATAGATGTTGAAGAGCACCGGTGACAGAGGTGAGCCTTGGGGGACTCCACATGACACAGTGCGTTTTCCAGAAGTGAACGGTCCCAACTTCACCGTTTGAGATCGGCTTCCCAAAAAGGAGGAAAACCATGGAAAATCACCCTCTGTGACTCCGGCTACCTCAGCCAGCCGAGTCAGTAGCAGTTTGTGATCTACGGTGTCAAAGGCTGCGCTTGGGTCCAGCAGAACCAGGAGACAAGATTCTCCTTCGTCTGCGTCCTCCAGAACGTCGTCCCATATTTTGAGCAGTGCTGTTTCCGTCCCGTGTCCGGGACGGAATCCAGATTGCAGTGGATCAAGTAGGTTGTGGGTATCTAGATGCTGTTGCAGCTGTTGTACCACCACTTTCTCCATTACCTTGGAGAAAACGTTTAGCATTGTTATGGGACGGCGGTGATTTGGGTCCTTGGGATCCAGGGTAGGTTTCTTCAAGATGGGCTGAATTATGCCCTCTTTCAGCAGGGAGGGCACTATGCCTTCCTTAAATGACTGGTTTATAAGCTGCGTAATGGGAGGTGCCAGGATATCGGCACATTCCTTTAGCAGCTTAGTGGGGATGATATCATTAGGCGATGTGCTGTTACGCAAAGCGCCGATGATATTTTATGTGGCCTCGATGGAGATGGGTTCCAGAGTGAACTTTGTTGGTTGTAGCATGTTCCTCCGGGTGCTGTGTGGTAGCTCAGGGGTATTGTTTTGCGGAATGCTTTCCCGGATTCCCTCAATTTTATTAATGAAGAAATCTGACAATTCATCGCAAAATTCTTGGGTGTCTGAGTTGGGGGCTTCAAGACAGTCTGGATTCATGGTCTGCGAGACCAGCTTGAAGAGATCCCGGGGGCGGTTTAAGGCGCTGTTAATAGCCATGGAAAAATAGTTTTTCTTGGCTTTGAAGATTTCTATGTGGTATCTTCTTGTTGCTACTTTGTAGAAGGCGAGGTTCGCCTCGGAAGAGTTTCTTTTCCAGGTGGCTTCTGCCCTTCTACGCTCTTGCTTCAGTAGCGATAGCTGGTTGTTGAACCAGCCTGCCTTGTTTTTCCGGGTAAGGACTTTGCGTTTTGGTGCTACTAAGTCGGCTGACTGTAGTAGGGCTGCATTTATGGCGTCCAGTGTCTCTGCTGCCGTTTGACCTGGTTGAATTGTTTTAATTTTATTTTCCAAGGTAGATTTGAAGAGTTCCGAATGGAGCTTCTTCTAAGATCTAGCACAGTGTGTTGTCACTGGCTTGGGTGTTATTATCAATAGGGCAGTATTGGAAATTATGAATTTAATTGCATGGTGATCTGTCCATGGCAATGGTTCATTTTCCAAAATACTTACTTTCAGATTTTGTCTGAAGATAAGATCGAGTGTGTGACCTGAAGCATGTGTGGGCCCACGTACTAGTTGCTGAATGCCTAATCCGTCCAGATGGTCGATACAGGCGTCGGCAACGGGGTCTTGTGAGCCATGAATAAGCACTGATCCAGTGCGAAACGCGTCGGCTGTTCCTTGTTTCCACTGCTGTGACCCTATTTTTGTACATGCTGTCTATTGAATAAAAGACCACCCATCAGGTTTTGGAGTGCGGCTATCCATTTTTCCCCCCTCGTCTTCCAGGACAGCCCTGAGATATATGGCTCCTCCCTCCGGGACAGGAAACACATTCCCCCAAATCATAAAAGGAGGTCCTCCAGGCCTTCTCCTCAGTTTTTTTTGTGTTTCCTGCCGGACGGGAAGGAGCACATTTGAGAACGTTGCTATTTTTTTTTTTTCCCCCAGTTTTCTCCCTTAGGGGAGTGAGAGCTGAACCTACCTCCTACAGCACGCCTCTGGCCCGGGGGTAGAAAGCGTCGCTGATGGCCACCGCTGCCTTGGCTCAGCGAGAGTAGGACCCCTGGTTGATGGCAGTGTGTTCAGGCCTCAAAGCTCCGGAAGCAGCGGTGAAAGGCGAGAGACGCCATGGACCGCGCTGTGGATACAGCACTTCCGGGTTCAACGCTGGAGGGGCGGAGCCACTGCGTTCCAAGGAAGGGAAGTGAGGTCCCGGGCGGAAGCGCGTCATCAGGGGGCGCCGGAAACATCGTTCCCATGTTTCAAAAAGGCGCGGCAGTGGCTATGTAGGAGCCGGAGCCTAGTGGTGTATCTCGGAGTGCTGAGGACAAAAACGCCAGAACCATGGAAGCTGCAGCGGCACATCCAGACCCTGGTTCGGTTGGCACCGGTCCCTCCCAGGTAAGCTTGGTGAGAGCACATGGTTTACTCTGGGGGGGGGAGATTGGTCTACTTGGCCAAAAATACCCCCCATGGGTGGCGAACCTTATTGGTGGTGGGTACGGCACTTCTAGGAGCTAGGCACAGTGGTGTTCAGGCATAGGCTGTTTTTGTAACTGAGTTTTTTGCTTTCTGGTTTGTGTCTATTTCAGATTAAAACTCTACAGCCGCCTAGAAGAAAGTGTGCCGTCTGTGGGACAAAGCTAGGTTCCAGTTGGGACAAGCCGTTATGCCCAGAATGTGTTAGCAGTCTGATAAAAGATGACTCAGTTACTGCTTGCCGTCAGTTATTATCCTCTGTTAAGGAGGAAATGGCGTCCACATTTCAGTCTTTTAAAGGACTGATAGACAGGATGCAGGGTCCCGCCTCGTCCCTACCTAGAGCATCTAGTATGCCTGCTCTGTCCCAGACTCAAGAGGAGGAGGAGTACAGGGAGTACAGGGGTCTAGTGCAAATAGATCCAGGGTTTTTCCTGTACACAAATCCCTGATTGACACAATTCTGCGGGAGTGGGAACAACCTGAAAAAAGACCATTCTTTTCAGGCTCCCTTAAACGGAGATTCCCCTTTGATTCGGATGGGTCTCAGCCGTGGAACAAGGTTCCAAAATTAGATGCCCCTTTGGCCAGGATATCAAGAAAAACGGATCTGGCCTTTGATGATTTGGGGGCCTTGAAGGACCCGATGGATAAGAGAGGGGACTTGTTGAAGAGAGCTTGGGATGCCTCTTCAATAAGTCTGAAGCCCGCACTAGCAGCAACTTGTGTAGCTAGAAATCTAGAATGTTGGCTTACTCAGTTGCAAACCCACATTCAGGCGGGTACATCTAGACAGGAAATATTAAAATCTTTTCCTCTTCTTTTTAAAGCGGTAGGCTTTCTGGCTGATGCCTCTGAAGAATCAGTTAAGTTGGCAGCCAGATCAGCAGCCTTGGTAAACGCAGCCCGAAGGTCAGTGTGGCTGAAAACTTGGACAGGTGATGCCGCCTCCAAGTTAAAACTATGTGGGTTATCCTTTTCAGGTGACCACCTTTTTGGGTCAGGCCTACAGGAAGCGCTAGAAAGGACTCAGGACAGAAAAAAGGCTTTTCCTGAGAGAAAGAAAAGAACGGAGGGAAAACGTTTTTTTCGAGGTTTCAAACAAAACCTGCAAAAGGAAGGCCAACCAAAGAAACACTGGGCAGGCCATAAGGGTAGGGGGAGAGGAGGAATATTGTTTAATCCTCCTCAAACCACCCCAAGCCACAGTGACTCTTGCGTCCCGGTGGGAGGAAGATTGGGGCAGTTTCTCCCACAATGGACCATGGCAACTTCAAGTCCGTTCATTTTAAACATAATCAGGAACGGATACAAGTTGGAGTTCACGACGACACCCCCTCCAAGTTTTCTGATTACCCAGCTTCCGAGGGACAGAGAGAAGGCAGAGGCCTTGGGTCTATCTCTAGGGGAATTAGTAGACCAAAGAGTTCTAATTCAAGTCCCACAAAAGGAACAGGGTCTAGGGACGTATTCCCATGTATTTGTAGTAAAAAAGCCACCGGGAAAATTCAGAATGATCTTGAATCTTCGTCCTCTGAACAAATTTGTAAAGTACAAGAAGTTCAAGATGGAGTCAATTTTCACAGTGGCAAGGTCTCTGTTTCCAGGGTGTTACATGGCCACCCTGGACCTCAGGGATGCCTACTTGCACGTCCCAATTCATTGGGACTTCCAAAAGTTCCTCAGGGTGGCGGTAAAAGTGAACTCGGAGATCAAACATTTCCAGTTCCAAGCCCTTCCCTTTGGTCTGTCCTCATCGCCAAGAATTTTCACGAAGGTCCTGGCAGAGGCTCTAGCACCGCTGAGAAACAAGGCGATAATTGTAATTCCTTATCTGGACGATCTCCTGTTCGTGGCAGGATCAGCCCAACAGCTGGAAAAGGATTTGCAGGAAGCTCAGAACTTTCTCTCCTCTCTCGGCTGGATAATCAACCGAGACAAGTCTCAATTGACCCCATCCCAGGAGGTTCTGTACCTAGGTTACAGGATATCTTCTGTAGAGAAAAAATTTTTATCTTCCAGAAGAAAAGATGGTAAAGGTAGAACAAGCAGCAGCCCAATTACAGTCCAACCGAGAGGCTTCGGTCAGACAAGTTATGAGGGTACTGGGGTTTATGACGGCATGTTTTCCAGCGGTACCCTGGGCGAGGTTCCATCAACGTCCGTTGCAGCAACTAATGCTTCGGTTTTGGAGTGGCCAAAGTCAAGACTTGGAGGTCCAGATTCCAATCTCATCCCGAGTCAAAAGGACTCTATGGTGGTGGCGAACCCGTCACAATCTAGACAAAGGTCTAACCTGGACCCTGCCGGTAGAAACAGTAGTAACTACATATGCCAGTGCCTGGGGGTGGGGAGCCCACCTGGGGGAGGCAGTGGCCCAGGGAACATGGTCTCCAAGAGAGGCAGAACGTTCCTCAAACCAGAGAGAGCTCCTGGCAGTCCTGAAAACAATCAAAGTGTTCCAGACAAGCCTGAAAGGGTGACATCTGCAGGTTCGCACAGACAATGCAACAACTGTGGCATATGTGAACAAGCAGGGGGGCACGAGAAGTCCTGCTCTTCAGGCTATAGCCAACGAAATTTTTTCCTGGGCAGAAACAAACCTGGCTTTACTGACAGCGGTCCACCTAAAAGGCACCCAGAACTCCCTAGCGGATTATCTGAGCCGTCAACAGGTGAGTCAGGACGAGTGGGCACTACACGAGGAGGTTTTCGCTCAAATAGTGCAGAAATGGGGTCAACCGGAGGTGGACCTTTTCGCCTCCGAAAGGAACAGGAAGGTAATCCAGTTCTTCTCGATCCATCCAGGAGACAGGGCTACAGGGATAGATGCTTTTTCCAAAACATGGAAGTTCAACAGCTGCTACGCTTTCCCTCCAATAAGGATGATAGCAGCAGTCCTTCAGAAATTTCGGTCGGAAAGAACGGATCTAATTTTAGTTGCTCCTTTTTGGCCGAAAAGACCTTGGTTTGCCATTCTGAAAAGTCTGGCCATTCTCTCCCCATTTCATCTTCCCAGCAGGAGGGATCTAATATCGCAGGGTCCCATTCTTCATCCGCAGGTAGACAGACTAAACCTAACTGCATGGTATCTGAGGAACAGTTGCTGAGAACACAGGGCTTCTCGGAGAAAGTAATCAAAACCCTGATACAGTGCAGAAAACCTGTTACTAGAAAAATTTATGCCAAATTCTGGAAAAAATTTTGTTCCTGGTTAGAAGAGCGAAAAATTGATCAACCAGGGGTCCCAGCCATTCTAGATTTTCTGCAGGCAGGAGTAGATATGGGTCTATCCCCAAGTACCTTAAAAGTGCAGGTTGCGGCCCTTAGTGTCTTTCTTCAATGTTCCCTTCAGCAGAATGCTTTTATTAAGAATTTTTTCAAAGCCTTGTCTAGATCCAGGCTGGTGAAGGTCTCACCCTGTCCTCCTTGGGATCTCTCCTTGGTACTTAAAGCATTGTCAGCTAGTCCATTTGAGCCTCTGGAGGAATCTATCTTAAAATGGATAACCCTTAAGACAGTTCTGTTGGTAGCAGTCACTTCCGCCAGGCGGGTAAGTGACCTTCAGGCCCTTTCTATCAGAGAGCCCTTTTTGTTAATTTATGAGGATAGAGTTGTGTTGAAAACAGACCCCAGTTTTCTCCCCAAGGTGGCGTCCTCATTTCACAGGACACAGGACATTGTCCTTCCGACTTTTCTGTCTCCCTCGAGCTCAGAGGGGACATCTCTAGATGTCAAGAGATGTATTTTAATTTATTTAAAGGTAACCAAGGAACTCAGAGTCTGATTCTCTTTTTGTTAATTTTTCGGGGATTAGGAAGGGGCAAAAAGCATCTAAGTCTTCTATTGCCAGGTGGATCAGGTTAGCGATAGCTAAATCTTATGAGTTAGAGGGTAAGCAAGCCCCATTTGTCAAAGCACACTCTACTAGAGCGGTTGCGAGTTCTTGGGCGGAAAAGGCCGGAGCCTCTCCGGAAGAAATCTGTAAGGCGGCAACGTGGTCAAACTATACGACCTTCGCCAAGCACTATCGCCTGGACTTGATGTCTGAGAAGGATCAGTCATTTGGCCGAAGGGTCCTCCAGGCGGCTACCCCACCCTGACAAGTAAGTTTCTTGTTTATCATCTCAGGGCTGTCCTGGAAGACGAGGGGGGAAAACCGGAGTTAGTCTTACCGGTAACTATCTTTCCAGGAGTCTTCCAGGACAGCCCGGTTTCCCACCCGGAGTTTATAGTTTGTAAACAGGAGTTGGATATGTGTACTGACGATGTGTTAGTATGTTATGTTTTTCAGAGCCTTCAGGAATTCTTGGATGAACTGAGGAGAAGGCCTGGAGGACCTCCTTTTATGATTTGGGGGAATGTGTTTCCTGTCCCGGAGGGAGGAGCCATATATCTCAGGGCTGTCCTGGAAGACTCCTGGAAAGAGAGTTACCGGTAAGACTAACTCCGGTTTTCTTTGTCTTCATTTTGCTTAGTGCACCGCCAGCACCCTCGGTATCCTGCACCACCTGTAACCATTTAGTGATCCCACCTGGAGCGGTGACTCCTTTCTCTCCGGGGTCTTGTGAGGAGTTGGCCCATAATCTACAGGGGTAAGATATATACAATTCTCTTAGACCCCTTTCACACTGAGGCGCTTTGCAGGTGCTATAACACTAAAAATAGTGCCTGCAAAGCTCTCTGAAAGAGCATCTCCATTCACTCCAGTCACTCTATTGAGGAGACTTTAAAAGTTTAGTTAGGACTGCAGTACACAGAGAGCCTTGGCGAGGCCTGCAGCTTAAATATGCATCTGTTTTTAATGCATATAGTTAGACAGTTAAATTTGGTTTGCTGGGTGGTAAGTTTGAGCTTGGTTATTATGGAAACAACTTTATTTATATTATTGCTTAAAATGCATCTCATTTAAAGTCCCAAACCCCCCCTTCTTTTAGCCACATTTACATGGAACTTTGGTGTTAGTTGGAAATATCCTCTTAAACAAATTCCTCATGCATTATTTTCTGTTGTCGGCCTTCTTCTAGTGAATTTGTACAATTAAATAGCTCAGTGTTTGGTTCTTTCCTCACACTCTAGTTGGTTGTTTCATCACATTTCCTAATTCTCCTCCATGCTGAATAAAAACAAAGTTATTGTAAATGAAATGCTGTATTTATGGTCTACATGACAAATTCCTTGTGTTATGAGGCCATATCACATGATTTCAGCATGACCCAATAACCACCTTTGGGGCAATGTTTGTCTAAGTTGTGCATACCCTGAAATCCTGCAGGGATTTTCCTTTAAACTAAGAATGTTAATGATGTCAGGAATGTCATATAAAATAGACGTTTTAGGCTCAGTTCACATACAGTATCTCACAAAAGTGAGTACACCCCTCACATTTTTGTAAGAAGTTTATTATCTTTTCATGTGACAATACTGAAGAAATGACACTTTGCTGCAATGTAAAGTAGTTGGTGTATAGCTTGTATAACAGTGTAAATTTGCTGTCCCCTCAAACACAGTCATTCATGTCTAAACCGCTGGCAACAAAAGTGAGTACACCCTGTACAAGTGAACATGTTAAAATTGAGCCCAAAGTATCAATATTTTGTGCGGCCACTGCACTGCCTTAAAGCAGGTGTCCGCTGAAAAAAAAAAATATTAAAAGCCAGCAGCTACAAATACTGCAGCTGCTGGCTTTTAATATTAGGACACTTACCTGTCCTGGAGTCTAGCGCCGTCCGTAGCAGAGGACGTCACTCTGCTGCCCCCCTGCCATCCTCGGAGAGGGAACCATGAAGTGAAGCGCTCCGGCTTCACTGCCTGGTTCCCTACGGCGCATGCGTGAGCCGCGTTACGCCTGCCGATTGGCTCCCGCTGTGTTCCGAGTGTTCCCAGAACACAACGGAGGGTGGACGGGAGGTGACCTCATGCCCGCAGTTTACCCAAGACTGTGTGGCTGGAAGTGGGTGCAAATACTTGTCTTTAGACAGGTATCTGCACCCCTCCACCCTGAAAGGTGTTAAATGTGACACCGGAGGGAGGGAGGGTTTCCGATCAGCAGGAGTTCCACTTGAGGGTGGAGTTCCGCTTTAACCCTCTTGGGCATGGAGTTCCCCAGAGTGTCACAGGTTGCCGCTGGAATCCTCTTCCCCCTCCTCCATGATGACATCACTGAGCTGGTGGATGTAAGAGACCTTGCGCTTCTCCACCTTCTGTTTTGAGGATGTGTCACAGGTGCTCAATAGGGTTTAGGTCTGGAGATATGCTTGGCCAGTTCATCACATTTGCCCTTAGCTTCTTTAGCAAGGCAGTGGTCGTCTTGGAGGTGTGTTTGGGGTCGTTATCATGTTGGCATACTGCCCTACAGCCCAGTCTCCGGAGGGAGAGGATCATGCTCTGCTTCAGTATGTCACAGTGCATGTTGGCATTCATGGTTCCCTCAATGAACTGTAGCTCCCCAGTGCCGGCAGCACTCATGCAGCCCCAGACCATGACACTCCCACCACCATGCTTGGCTGTAGGCAAGACACACTGGTCTTTGTACTCCTCACCTGGTTGCCGCCACACACGCTTGACACCATCTGAACCAAGTAAGTTTATCTTGGTCTCATCAGACCACAGGAAATGGTTCCTGTAATCCATGTCCTCCTGCTTGTCTTCAGCAAACTGGGGGCTTTCTTGTGCATCATCTTTAGAAGAGGTTTTCTTCTGGGATGACAGCCATGCAGACCAATTTGATGCAGTGTGTGGCGTATAATCTGAGCACTTACAGGTTCCCCCTCCATTCAACCTCCTGCAGCAATGCTGGCAGCACTCATACATCTATTTCGCAAAGACAACCTCTGGATATGATGCTGAGCCGTGCACGTTGAGTCAAGGCCTGTTTTAAGTGGAACCTGTCCTGTTAAACCACTGTATGGTCTTGGCCACCTCAATTTCGGATTTTTCGCGTGACTCATCCGGGGGATTCCCCTAAAAAAGCTTTATTTGACCAAACCTTTAACCACTTTCCCACCGCGCCATAAGCATTTTACTGCTACGGCGCGGCGGGGTTATCTTGGGACGACGTCCCTGGGACGTCGTCCTTCACTTTCACGATTGCGCGTCCCCTGGGACGCGCTCGCGAAAGTGTCCGTGCTCGCCGGGTCTGGAAGACCCGGCGCATCACGGATCACGGTAAATTGCCGCTGATCGCGGCCGTTTACCACGTGATCGCGCCGTCAAATGACGGCGCGATCACTTGTAAACAAACCGGCGTCATTTGATGACGCCGGTTCCTCCCTCTCCTCTCTGTACAGTGTGCGAGGAGAGGGGGGGGGGAGCGGGGTGTCAGCAGCTGAGCTGTGGCTGGATCTGTGACAAATGCAGTCACAGATCCAGCCATCCCTCAAAACATTCCAGCTCTGCAATCCCCCCAGTACCCAGCAACCCCCCCCAGTACCCAGCAACCCCCCCAGTACCCAGCAACCCCCCCCAGTACCCAGCAACCCCCCCCAGTACCCAGCAATCCCCCCAGTACCCAGCAATACCCCAATACTCCAGTACTCAGCAATACCCCAATACTCCAGTACTCAGCAATACCCCAATACTCCAGTACTCGGCAATACCCCAATACCCTGCATGATACTTTGCAATACCCCAATACTCTGCAATACCGCCTATGGGGATTTTTAAGTAGCGAAGTTTGGCGCCATTCCACGAGTGTGCGCAATTTTGAAGTGTGACATGTTGGGTATCTATTTACTCGGCGTAACTTCATCTTTCACATTATGAAAAAAAATTGGGCTAACTTTACTGTTTTGTTTTGTTTTAAGCACAAAACAGTTTTTTTAAAAACACGCGTTCAATAAATTTCTGCGAAAATACTGTGTGAGATAAAAAGTTGTAACGGCCGCCATTGTATTCTCTAGGGTCTTTGCTAAAAAAGCATATATAATGTTTTGGGGTTCTATGTAATTTTCTAGCGAATAAATGATGATTTTTCCATGTAGGAGAGAAATGTCTGGGTGTTCCAGAACGCCTGGTGGCGCTCCCTGCATGTTGGGCCTCTGTATGTGGCCACGCTGTGTAAAAGTCCCACACATGGGGTATCGCCATACTCTGGAGGAATAGCAGAATGTGTTTTGGGGTGTAATTTGTGGTATGCATATGCTGTGTGTGAGAAATAACCTGCTAATATGACAGAAACAAGTTTTTTTTTTTTTACAGAATTTTCAGTCGTTTTTCTTTTATAGCGCAAAAAATAAAAAACCCAGAGGTGATCAAATACCACCAAAAGAAAGCTCTATTTGTATGAAAAAAAGGACACAAATTTCAAATGGGTACAATGTTGTATGACTGAGTAATTGTCATTCAAATTGTGAGAGCACCGAAAGCTGAAAATTGGTCTGGTTAGGAAGGGGGTTTAAGTGCCCAGTGGTCAAGTGGTTAAAGGGGCTGTAAAGGTAAAAAAAAAAATCCCCTATATTTACCCTAGTGCAGTCCTCATCCTTCGATTTTGCTTTTAAATGTCCTTATTTTTTTTTTGAGAAATCCTCACTTCCTGTTCTTCTAACTACACACAGCAATGCAAGGCTTTCTTCCTGGTGTGGAGTGTCATGCTCGGGGGTGAGCAGGAGAGTTAGGACGCCCACTAATACACAGCTCCTTTCTCTATCTGCAATGTAGAGAGCGTCCTGACTCTCCTGCTCGCCCCCCCCTCAAGAGAGGGGGGGGCGAGCATGACACTCCAGACCAGGGAGAAAGCCTTGCATTACTGTGTGGAGTTAGGCCCCATGGACACGAGACGCTGGTAAATGCTGGTAAACGCGTGTTCAGGGGCAGTTGGACAGCTTTTTCAATTGCCCCTGAACACATTCAATGTTATCCTATGTGTCCATGCACACAGTCTCGCTTATTGCCGTTTTTAGGCAGTTGCGTTTAACCTCGTTTTTTCAGGAGCAAAGAAATGGGTTTAGACGCAAATGTTTTCCACGTTTCAGACGCAAAACGCTTTTGGGGCGGGCGGGGTGTTTCCATTTTTTATAAAAAAAAATAAAAAAATCTAATGCTGGCATTTTTTTGTGTACGTTCAGCTGTCAGCAGGGATGAGTCATTGGTTAAGGACTCTGGAGGCATGCAGGTTTCCTAACATGTTGTTAAGGCCTCTTTCACACGGAGAGGTCAGTTTTTCGGTCCGCTCTGTGTGTGTCCGTCGGCTCAGCGGGGGGGTCCCGCTGAGCTGTCGGCGGACAGGGCGGTCCCCGCACAATGTGCAGGGACCGCCCTGTCTCTCCTCCGCTATCCCATATGGGGAATTGGATGAAAACAGACCGTCTGTCCGTTTTTTCATCCGAACCGATCCGCCGGACGGAAGAAAAATAGGGTTTTCTTCAGTCCGAAATACCAGACCTTAATGGACGCGGATCGTTGCGGATGTTAGCAGATGCATCATCCGCTAACGGACGCGATCCCATAGGGGCCCATTACAAGTCCGTAAACGGACTTGTAATAAGCGGACGAACGGTCCGCTCATGTGAAAGGGGCCTTACTGGTTAAGGTTGCCTGCAGGTGCTGGCTTCTTAACAATCAAGGTGTGCCCCCAAAGTTGGATAAAGCTGTCGCATTTAAAACATTCAGGTATGACTCTTGAGGGTTAGCATTGAAGTCTATGGCCATCAAGTTGCATGAAGGGGAACCAAAGTAATGCATTAACTATTTTGAAGTCGCTGCAACTTTAACCACTTGCCCACCGAGCCTATTTTGACACTTCTGTCCTTCATGTAAAAATCTAAATTATTTTGCTGGAAAATTAATCAGAACCCCCAAACATTATATATATATATTTTTTTTTAGCAGACACTCTAAGGCAGGGGTGCCCAACCTTTTGAAGGCTGAGGGCCACTTAAGCGACTTAGTAACCAGTCGCGGGCCACAATAAACGTAGTGGGCAGGTGACAGGTCTGTGTCCAGTCTGCATATGCAAGGCAGACACAGCCCAATCTACTCTATGGGCCTTCCGATCCAATCGGGAAGATCCACGCTAGCTTCGTTTACAACACTGATGGGGGAAAAAAAAATGGGACAGTGTATTGACTTGAGTATAAGCCTAGGGTGTCCATCTGCATGCCTCACTTTGCCTCACTGTGCCCATGTGTATGCCTTACTGTGCCCATGACTAGACTGATGTTTAACATGGCAGTCTATAGAAGAGGTGCCTGGTTTGAAAAATCAGTGCTCCCCAGCTGTAGGTCCCCCAGACAAAAAATGTTGCACACTTGTAGAGGAGAAATGGGGGTACATGTGTGTCAAGCCAGGGTACCTACGACCAAATCACTGGAGAAATTACCATTTAACATGGGAGTCTATGGAAGGGGTGCCACGCTTTGAAAAATCGATGTTCCCCGGCCGTAGGTCCCCTGGACAACAAACGTTGCGCACTTGTAGGGGAAGAATGTGGCTACATGTGTGCCAAGTTTGGGGGCCAAGGGACCTACGGCCGGCCAGTACTGGGTCTGCAAGGCAGACACAGCCCAATCTACTCTATGGGCCTTCTGATCCAATCGGGGCAGATCCACTTCTGTTTTTTTTTTTTTTTTTTTTTTAGCAGATCGGATTGGAAGTAGGCAGGTGTAAATGGACAAAAGTCAGTTTACATCTGCCGCTCCATGGAGCCTAAGACTGCTTTTACACTGATGGTCTGCGGTCTATTGTGGCGCAGTGTACCTGTGGTTTTCCTGCCGGTTAGCTGCACTTTGCCATAGACCTCTATTATATCCTGCATGTGTGGTGCACTTTCCAAAAAGCCACTTTCTTCCTCTACCGCTAGCTTCATTTACAACACTGATGCTCTTGGCTGGCAGGTCAGCAACCTGCAATCTGGGCTTGCCAATCAGCCATCCCAGAGCAAGAGGTCACGGGTCACATCAGAGGGCTCCACGGGCCACATGTGGCCCCCGGGCCACTGGTTGGGCACCCCTGCTCTAAGGAATAAAATGGCGGTCATTGAAACTTTTTTCTCGCACGGTATTTGCGCAATCATTTTTCAAACGCCTTTTTTTTTTAAAAAAAAAAACGGTTTCATGAATTAAAAAATAACAAAACAGTAAAGTTAGCCCATTTTTTTGTATAATGTGAAAGATGAAGTTACGCCGAGTAAATAGATACACTCATGGAATGGCGCCAAACTTTGGTACTTAAAAATCTCCATAGGTGACGCTTGAATTTTTTTTACAGGTTACTATTTTCGCGTTACAGAGGAGGTCTAGTGCTAGAATTGTTGCACACGCTCTAACGCACGCGACGATACCTCACATGTGGGGTTTGAACAGCGTTTACATATGTGGGCGGGACTTGTATGTGTGTTCGCTTCTGCGCGCGAGATAACAGGGACCGGTTTTGAATTTTTTTTTTATTATTTAATTATTTTTATTTTACTTAAAAAAAAAAATTTTTTAAATAAAAAAAAAATTTTTGGTTCACTTTTATTCCTATTACAAGGAATGTAAACATCCCTTGTAATAGGAATCCGTGTGACAGGTCCTCTTTATGGAGAGATGTGGGGTCAATAAGACCCCACATCTCTCCTCCAGGCTTACAAGCATGAAATCGGTGGGAAAAAAAATCACCGATTGCATGCCTACAGCCACGATTGCGGCTTTGTTTACTTCCGGGTACCGGGCGTGACGTCATAACGTCGCGCCCGGTCCTCCGACGGTCATAGAGATGACGGTGACCATCTGGTCACCAGTCATCTCTATGGATCTGCTACAAGCGCCGGCGGATTCGCTCTCCGGGCCCCCGATGGCACGGGAGAGCCCGGAGAAGCACCGGATGGTGGCGGGAGGGGGGGGGGGACGTCCCCTCACGCTGCCTAGAAGAACGATCAAGCGGCGGTTCCGCCGCTTTGATCGTTCTTATGGTGCACAGAATCGCCGGCTGAAGACGGTGATATCTTTCAGATATCCCCGCACAAAGTGGAGGACGTCATATGCATAGATGTGAGCGGTACTTTTTGGAAAACATTGAGTGCAACTTGTCATGCAACGTTAGGGGTCCAAAGTTGCATGACAAGTCTCACAAATGTGAATGGAACAGTTCAGGACACCCGGGGGGGATCAGCAAGCCACAGTGGTCACATGATCAAAAGAAGGTGCCACTGGCTACCGACCTCTAGTCTAGGTCAAGAGCGGCCTTTGCGCTGGGAGTGCGCTGTTGGCACAGGAATGTTCACCGAGCAACATATATGTGCTGCTGCATACAGGACATCCTAATGGGCCGATGTGCTCGAAAAGTGTGTTTTTAAAAACTTCAGTATGACGCAATTGGTCCCCACCCACATTCTTGAGGGGGAAAAAAATTGCGCTTCTTTTTTTTGCTTTAAACTGAGTTTGGTTAGCCTGTGGCGTGGGCGCTCAGGGAGGAGGTTACACGGTGGAGGAATAATGGGCAGTGTTGCTAAGCTTGTCAAAGGGAAATCATTTGATCAGTCAGCAAGACCACATGACAAACAGCTGAGAGGAATTAGATGGACTTTTCAGTGAGAATGGCTTTTGTGAGCGCCTCAGTGCTTCCTGCACACAATCAGATGCTCTTTATATGATAGATTTTTTTTTTTTCTTCTTTTTTTTTTCACCAGCAACTCCGAGTTCAGATTTTTGGGCGCTGATATGTGGAATAAATAAGGAGATCTGAACCGCTGTGTCCACCTGAGCCTTCAGACGGAGAAAAGAGCGCGTTTCCTCAGAGCAAGGTATGGCCTCCTTCTTGGGTTTGTGTTTTTTCAGTTTCTTTAGTTTTATCATTTTTATTGTTCTATTTTCTCAAACAAAAAACTCCATGTCTGGGTGCTGTTTATTTTCTGCTGTCAGTGTAAAGGTGGGTAAAAGAAAATCGGGAGAACGATCGTCCAGTTTTCCTCAATGTTTCACAGCAAGTCAAAACAGAGGATAGAACGGATACAAGAAACTTCTCCTACAACAAAGGGTTTATTTTGTTGTTTTATTGTTTGTGATCGTGTGTAGTCTTTTATATCAGATTTTTCTCACATGAAAACAGTACACATTAACCACGTGCCCTCCGGAAGATTTACTCCCCCTTCCTGACCAGGCCATTTTTTTTGCAATATGGCACTGCATTACTTTATTAACAAGTGCATGGACATGCAGCGCTGTACACAATTATTTATGTCCCTTTTCCCCACAAATGGAGCCTTCTCTTGGTGGCATTTGATCACCTCTGCAGTTTCTTCTTTTTTCGCTATTGGCAAAAAAAGCAGACAAAAAAACAAAACACTTAATTTGTGCTATAAAACATATGCAATAGAAAATAGAAAATAGAAATAGAAAATGTCTTCATCAATTTTAGACCAATATGTGTTCTGCTATATATTTTTGGTAAAAATCTCAAGCGTAGATTTAATTGGGTAGCATCTACAAACTATGGGATCATTTATTTATTTTTTTCTGGGCGGGGGTATGTTGGCGGTAAAGCGCAGCTTGTTTTAGCAGTGCTTTTCGGCCGCTAATGGGGCGATTTTAACTCCCGCTGGCTGCCGTAGAAAGGGTTAAGTGTCCGTGTTAAGTGCTTTGCAGGTGCTTCAGCAGCACTGCCCATTTATTTCAATGGGCAGGGCATTTTGGGAGTGGTGTAAACACCTCTCTCAAACCGCCCCAAAGATGCTGCTTGCAGGACTTTTTTTTTATTTCTTTTTTTCGTCCCACAAGCGCACCACCCTAGTGTGGGAAAGCGTGAAAGCACTCTGGCAAAAGAGGCACTTTACAGGTGCTATTTTTAGCGCTTAATCGCCTATAACAAACGTCTCGTGGGAAAGGGGTCTTATGCCGGTGATCAGCAACTTATGGAGGGACTGCGATAGACAAATCGGACACTGATAATTTTTGGGGACCAGTGACACTAATGCAGTGATCAGCTAAAAATATGCACTGTACACTGAATGGAAAGGGGTTAACATCAGGGGCAATCAAAGGGTTAAATGTGTTCCTAGGCAGTGCTTTTGTACTGCAAGGGAGGTGTTTTTACTAAGGGAAGGCATAGATCCGTGTTCCTGCTTTGCAGAGACATAGGAATGATCAATGCCTTCCCTACTGACAGAACGGCGATCTACCTTGTTTACTTAGGCGGATCGCCGTTCTGCCTGTGTTCTAAACAATCGGTGGGTGTCAGAGGACATCAAGTCTGCAATACCCACCTTTGGGCTCTTGCTGTGATCGATCGGAGCGGCCCCTGGCGGTGCCTGTGCACGCCCCAGACCCTGAAGTGTCACATCACGTACTAGGTATGTGTTTTGGCACAGTGCAGCCTCCCTACCACAGTATATATACCGTGGGCAGGTCCACCAGTGGTTAAACGAAAATCATTAGTTCTGTTCACGTATGAGAAATTTTGGAGTTCTTCTCTCCACCTGGCCCGCAACCTTCTGGGACACGTCACAGGTCCCAGTAGGCTGCAGGACCATTCACAAAATGCTGCACGGCCTGAGTCATAGCCAGCTACTTACAGTTAACATGCTGGGACCAGTGAAAAACCAGCCTGGGTGAGGATGGTGCTGGATCCTTGGACAGGCGAGTGTCTGTTTATTAAAAGTCAGCAGCTACAATTTTTGTAGCTGCTGACTTATAATTTTTGCAGAACTGACCAAGGAACCACTATAAGGCTGGGTTCACATTGATGCGGTTCTGCATGCTGTGTTTTGCATGGACATGGCAGCCCATTCATTTGGATGGACTGCCATGCCTCCTTAAATGCAGTGAAAAGGTCCCTGCACCATTTCCAGTACAAGAGTGATTTCCTAGTGTATGCTGCATGCCATTAGGCTTAATGGCACCCACACGCATCTCCTGCGTTTTTTTTTTTGTGTGGGTGGTTGCGGCTGTGGGAATGGTGTGGACCTGCAGCAAGAACCACCTGCACAGATGTCACCCTAGTCTTGAGGTCAGTTTCAAGTTACTTTGTGCTTTGCTTCAACTTGGTTTGTCTTGATATTTGCCTTCTGTAGTGCCCCGCACAACAGGATTCAAATTAGGCGAAGGGGTAGCAATCTGCATCAAGGAGGCTATGCACAGCTCAGGGATGACCTCCAACAGTCTGCTGCTGCTCCCCAATTTCAAATCACAGGCAGCAGCTGGTCCATGATCAGCCTGTATTACCTTTAAAAGGACTTATACTGTGGAAGCAGTGTGCAAAAAAATCAAGCAGAGAAAAAAGGATTTGTCACCAGGGGTTTGTGGTCTCTCTGCAGTTGATTTTTTTTCCCTCCTTGTTCTGAGTGGTGTCTCTATACGGCCGTGCCCAAAATGGTGGAGGAGTAGGGCTTTGTTGCCTTGTGTCAGTCCCACCTCCCAGATAAATGGTGAACTAACTGGTGAGGGGTCAGGGAATGATCAGGAAGCAGCAGGAGGGGTGGATAAGCCCAAATGTATGCAATGTAGGGGCGGTGACATCTTTGATCTTCTGGTACAGCTTTCTGATCAGTGCGCCATCAGAAGAGTAATAGGCAGCACAGTATTTACATTACCAACTTTCACTACATTTTCTAAGCCGGCCAGAGAGGGATTTAATCTTGGTCTGTTCAGCAGGTGACCGTCCAAGTTACAATCTGTCTATGGACAAGGCTGGTTATACTTCAATCGACTTCGGTACAACCAGCCGGTCAGTTTTTTTGTTTTTTTTGCATGCAGTTACTCACTGCCTGCCAGCAGAACACAGTAGCGCTAAGGGAAGGAAACGCCCATCAAAGAAAATCGCCTGATTCCCCCATGAACACAGATCGATTTTCTTTCCTGAAACCCGTGCTTGCAGGAACAAAAATTGCATCCTCTATGGCTTGCTTTTTTTTCTTTAAATTGTTCTGCTTCCTATATGGCCTATGGATTGCCACATCAGAAAGTGCACTGCGACATCAATGCAAAAGGTTTTAGGGTAGCCACAGTTAATACTCTATACATTCATTGCAGCATCTGCTCACTTTCACTGCAATAGAGAGTAGTGGGGTCAGGTACCTGGCTATGCCGTCTAGCAAATGTGAATGGATCTTAAAAAAAGTCTGGTCAAAATTTTGATTGCAGAGTTACATTGATGCATCTTGGACCAATGTAAGTATGCATAGCTCAGAGCGATTGTTGTGAAAGTTGCAAGTCCCTGTAGTAGTCAGTTACTAGAGTGATCGCAACTATCTTCCAGGTCTTGTTCTGAGTGGCTTTCCTTCTGCACAGTGACTGCAGGGGGTTGCTTGCTCATCACTGCCTCCATTCACAGGACACATTTTTTTTTTTTTTAAAGAATACAGGGCGCTCTGTGAATGGCAGTAGTGCAGAGCAATATGGCTTCCCTTCTGCATAGTAAGCTCAGGAAGTTGCTCATTCAGCATTACTGCCATTCACAGAATGCCTTGTATTTTTCAATGAATACAAAGAGTTTTCTGAATGGAAGAGGGCAGGATCATGACATCCCTGCCTCTCTATTCTCAGGACCCAGAAGATCATCGGCTACTACAGTGATTTGCAACATCCCTAGCAATTGCTCAAGTAAGCATCCTTACTGGACCTATGCAATAAGAATCATATCTAGACTTCATCTAGCAGTTTGCTTAGTTCTGCTGTAAACTAAAAGGAAACTTTTTTTTTTTTTCGCCCTCCCTTCTCCTGCTGTAAACTAAAAGGAAACTTTTTTTTTTTTCTCGCCCTCCCTTCTCCCTACTCTTAAAGGGCTGGATGATGAACTAGAATTAATGTTTGTTTGTTTTTTTATTTATTTTATTGATCTTTTTTCTGTTGTGTAAATGTTTTTCTTTCAATTTTGAAATCTGTTCTAAAAAAACAAAAAAAAAACATTATCTTTAAAAAGTAAAAATGATTATTATAAAACTGACCCCCTCTTTTTTTTTTTAAACAAAATCTTGTAAAGCAAAAATCATATTACAATCATTTGTATAACAAATGCTGGCATGAAATGCATGTCATGCCGTATTAATTTGGATGGCAGGCCTCCCCACCCAGTGACTTGGGAAAGTTACTTGTGCTGCACAGGCTGTCGTTGAAATAATCTCCCCCTGTCATCATGCAGTTTTCATTGTATGGAAGCAAATGCAGCATGGACCTGTCATTCAAGAGTGTGTGTGTGTGTGTGTGTGTGTGTGTGTGTGTGTTTTTTTTTTTTTTTTTAATTCAACTGCAGTTGCAATATTTCTGTTAAAAGTCAACTACTAGGCAGCAACGTAGCAGATGTACTGAGATGTACTGAGACGGAAAAAAGTATTTGATCCCCTGCTGATTTTGTACGTTTGTCCACTGACAAAGAAATGATCAGTCTATCATTTTATTGGTAGCTTTATTTTAACAGGAAGAAACAGAATAACAACAAAAATATCCAGAAAAACACAATTCAAAAAAGGTATAAATGGATTTGCGTATTTTTTTTCTCCAAAAAGGCTGTTTATTAAGTAAAATAAACAGTACATACAGAAGAATATTGTGACAACCATGGAATGCATCTTACGGTATCTCCTAGCAGTAAAATATAACAGCAGTTCTTAACAGAATAAACATGAGTGTGAGACTACTCGATCAGTGCCAATAACATGTCTCCTGGGGTCCCACCCCCATCCACTACACATAACTCCCACCAACCAGGGGACAAAGCAAAAGAAATAGGCCACGGCTCTCCTGGCTATATACAGGTGTCAGCAGCCTTGAGCCACCTATCCCATACTTTTTCGAATTTAGAAGTACAACCCCTGTGAGAGTACATCAATTTTTTGTATGGCAAGACTGCGTTGACCTCCGCAATGCACTGTGAGACATCCAGAGGATTATGTCTCATCCAAATTCTGGCAACCGCTTTTCGCGCAGAGAAAAGCGTTTCATGTAAGAATACTTTCGAAAATTTGTTAATGTCAGGGTTAGGAAAGATTCCCAGAAGGCACGGTTTCGGCTCTAGGGTAATGGGAGAACCTCATTATATTGTGTAGGAACCTTACAACTGAGGACCAAAAGGACTGTATTTTGGGGCAATTCCAAAGAAGGTGGTAAAAACTGCCCAGTCCTCGACTTCACATTGGACAGGCATCTGAGGAGTCGGTTTTGTACTTTGAAATCCTTAAAGGTGTAAGATAAGCTCTGTGCGTTATAAATATCTGAGTCAGCCGATCAGACAATTTGGGAGAGGGCAATTTACACGAATCTAAGGCGTCTCTCCATTCATCATCTGCGATGGGACCAACATCTCCCTCCCATCGAGTTTTTAGAGCATACGCCGCCACGGTCGCTGTAGGAAGTGACAACATGCTGTAGAAATTAGAGATCAATTTCTTAGGGTCTGGATATTTTACTGCCTCCATCAAGGGATTGTTTTCTATAGAAGGGTCCACTTCGGGGGAATTGTACACGAAAAGCGTGACAGAGTATCTAAAGTACATGTGGTCGGGAAGCGAAAATTCTGACTTCAGGTGTTCATAGGATTTTAGTTTTCCATGAAGGGTGATGTGAGACAGATAGAATATGCCCCTTGAGCTCCACAGCCCGCTATCCGGAAGTACCTTCAATTCGGGAAGGGCTACGTTATGCCAAAGGGGGGGTGACGTTGTTCAAGGACGGTATGTGTAGTTTAGCCGACGCCAAAGTCCACACCCTCCTATACTAATACAAAAGGGACTTACGATCCGCCTGTCCACCCGTTTGGATTTGCGTTTTAATGAGTGAAGTAAGTATTTGACTCCTTTTGCAAAACATGACTTAGTACATGGTGGCAAAACCCTTGTTGGCAATCACAGAGGTCAGACGTTTCTTGTAGTTGGCCACCAGGTTTGCACACATCTCAGGAGGGATTTTGTCCCGCTCCTTTGCAGATCCTCTCCAAGTCATTAAGATTGCAAGGCTCCCTCCACATATTTTCTATGGGATTAAAGTCTGGCGACTGACTAGACCACTCCAGGACCTTAATGTGCTGCTTCTTGAGCAACTCCTTTGTTGCCATGGCAATTTATTTTGGGTCATTATCATGCTGGAATACCCATCCACCACCTATTTTCAATGCCCTGGCTGAGGGAAGGAGGTTCTCGTCCAAGATTTGACGGTACATGGCCCCTGTCCATCGTCCCTTTTGATGTTTTCACCTCCGCATTTGACAGTGGGGATGGTGTTCTTGGGGTCATAGGTGGCATTCCTCCTCCTCCAAACACGGCGAGTTGAGTTGATGCCAAAGAGCTCGATTTTGGTCTCATATGATCACAATTTCACCCAGTTCTCCTCTGAATCATTCAGATGTTCATTAGCAAACTTCAGACAGTCCTGTACTTGTGTTTTCTTGAGCAGGGGGACCTTACGAGCGCTGCAGGATTTCAGTCCTTCACGGCGTAGTGTGTTACCAATTGTTTTCTTGGTGACTGTGGTCCCAAGCTGCCTTCAGAACATTGACAAGGTTCTCCTGTGTAGTTCTGGGCAGATTCCTCACCGTTCTCATGATCATTGAAACTCCACGAGGTGAGATCTTGCACGGAGGCCCAGACAGAGGGAGATTGACAGTTATTTGTGTTTCTTCCATATTCGAATTATCCAATCCAACTGTTACCTTCTCACCAAGCTGCTTGGCGATGGTCCTGTAGCCCATTCCAGCCTTGTGTAAGTCTACAATCTTGTCCCTGACATCCTTGGATAGCTCTTTGGTCTTGGCCATAGTGGAGAAATTGGAATCTGATTTGCTTCTGTGGACAGGTGTCTTTTATACAGGTAACACGCTGAGATTAGGAGCACTCCTTTTTAAGGGCCCTTTCACACGGGGCTGTCCATGTGTGGGCTCCGCTTTAGTTCAGCGGGGATATCCACAGACGCCCTCCTGGCAAATTAGGTCCACGCTGTAGGTGTCTTTCAGCTATAGCGTGGATCTGAAGTAGTTAAGGAATAGCTGTTTGTTTCTCTGTGTCCATGTGCTAAGTAATCTGTATGGGAGTGGTTTTCTAATTATTAGTCAGCTGCGGCACCTGCAGGGCTCTAAAGAGAAAAGGATCTGCATCCCTTTTAGATGTGATTTCCCTTTTGAGAGTATCACACCAAATTTTTGATGCAGAGGATGCCAACAATCTGAGTTCTGGGAAAATCTGTAAGCCAGTCACACATGCAGTAAATTGCATATCTTGGGTGGGTGGGGGCATTCTGTCCACCATCTGTGTACAAAATGCCTCCAGGTAGCCGCATTACATTTTAAATGACAGCGCTTAAAGCTTGGTTCACACTACTGTGACATGAAAGTCACGACTTTGTTGGTCGAGTTCCTGGTGATTTTTCTGGCAACTTCAGTACTACTTTGATGCGACTTGATGCAACTTCATGTTTCTGAGGGGGAGAAAACCTGCCGTGGTATGGGAAGAGGCAGATTAGGAACTTCCGCATAGCAACCGCCATTTCTGGTAAGTAAAATTTTTTTTTTTTCTTTCCATATTTTTTAGGCCGGGTTCACACCTATGCGAATTGAGTGCGGCTTAAACCGCATCCAATACGCAGAACATTTCTAAATACATTGTTTTCAATGAGGCTGGTTCACATATGTGTGATGCATTCGCACTGCGCATTGCAGTAAAAACGTGTGCAGATTTTATGCCTTGCGGTGCGGCTCAGGTGCGAATTCAGGCCCATTATCTTCTATGGGTACGCAGTTGATTCGCAGATGTGTTCATTTCTCTTCAGGAATTTCTCTCATTCAGCTCAATACATTTCTCCCCACTCTCCTCTCACCCGGAACTTCTCCCAGGTCTCCAAATTCGCAGTTAAAACGCAATGGATCTGCTGAACACTTCCCTTATCTATCTGCAGAGATTACAGAGCTGAAATTCACAGCGCACTAGTGTGAACCCAGCCTTACTGGATTTTGGGGTGTTTTTTTTTTTTTTTTGAGTGGACATCCACTTTAAAGGAGAAGTTCAGCGTCTGCTCGTTTGGCTGTACTATGGATCATAGAAGTGCAATTAGTTTTTGCACTTTTGCGACCCGTTTTGAGTCGAGAGCGGGCTGAAGTCTGCTCTCTGCTGACGTCACCGATGTTGGTCCAGGCACCGTGTCATCCCGTCAGTCTGGATCCGCCAGGTGCCTGGCATAAGGCCTGCCCCGCTCAGCCTCTTGGCGAGCTAATGAGAGCCTGAGCTAGCTGATCCGTCCCCTCCACAGCCCAGTGCTCCAATTAGCAAGGAGGGGCCAAAACAAAGGGCTGGTGACTGACGGAATTCTGAAAACGGCGATCGGTGGTATTTGATCAGTCGGATCTCAGTGCGGAGACGCTTTTACTTTTTTATTTTTTTTAACCTGCTAGTTTAATGGAAAAAAATTATAATAATTGTATATGGCCTGTCTAAGGCATCATGCATGTCTCTTATTTTGCTGAGTTTTATTTACATGTGTTTATTTTTTTACATGTACATCCGTACTGCCTTTATAAATGCATTTGTCTGCATCTGGTGTACACAAGTCCTAAGCGTAACCAAATTTACATTGTTTTCTCCTGTTTTAGTTTGTTTTTATGCCATTTCCATGTTAGTGTGTAATATACTCTTTCATAGTTGTTCCTGCTATTTTTTTATTTTTTTATCTACATTTTCCTTGTACAGGAATAGAACGCTGTAAGCCATTGACGTCAGCCTGTTTGAATCGCAGGGTTTTGGTGTGGGAATAGGTTATCACTGGCTGGTTTGCTGCCAAGTTGTAATATGGGAGGAATACAGAGGAGCTGTCTGGGATATGAATTCCACAACCATGTGACCAAATGCCATTTGCTTTCAGTTATCCATTTGTTAATTGTACAGTAAACCTCAGGATTATTATTTAATGCCTATGATTATAGATGGGCATAGAAAGGCAGAGCTATAAATATGCTAAAAATATGCAGTTTGATTATATAGGGGACTGAAGACAGCTAAGCAACTTGCCATGGGACCTGATCAATCTCAGTAATAAGAGGGCTGTAAGGCTGACTATTGACTAATAAACCCAAAAACAAATGTTCAGTAAATATATCGCAGCTTACCGATTCTTAAAGTGGAACTAAATGCAAAACCTTTTTTTTTTTTTGTCTTGGATGGAGATTGGAACCCCTGTCAGTTTTTATTGGTGTCTGTGCCCCTGTTGGGGACATTCGGCTTCTCTATTTGTCCAGTTTACTGTTATCACTAAAAGTGGAAGTGACAGAAAATCCCAAATTTTGGGTTGTTGCAAGAGCCATGAGTATAGCAGGAACCTCCCAATGGGAACGACGACGACCAGGGATTTTCTTTTGCTTTCTGTTTTGGCTATGGGACAGGAAGTGAAGGAAATCTCTCCAATGGGACACAGACAGGGGTTATTAATCTTGCTTACTTAAAGTGGAAGTAAACCCACCTATCATTTTCAGCCAAGGAAGCTGCCATCTTGGCCCATGTTTAATCTTCAACTGCCGTGGTGCTGCACATGTGATCAGTTATGACACCAGCCATTGGATGGTTTGACAGTTTGGTTGAGAGCACAACCAATGTGACAGTTGGCAATCCCAGCATGCCAGAAATGTAACTGCTTTTGAAACTGTTAAATCAATGGGTTTACTTCCGCTTTAATCCAGTATAATAGTCTTGACTTTTTTTTTTTTTTTTTTTTATTCTACTTTAAATGCAGTAGCTGCTTTTGTTTCCCCCTTTTTTTTGTTAAACCTTTTTTCTTTTTTTAAACCTTTTTTTTTTTAACCCCAATGATTTAGCCAGTTGGGCTCGGTTCACACTGCTGCGACTTGGGATCCGACCTGTGAGGCCCCAAATCACGTGACATCTCATGAGAGCTATCTTGGCACTAATGAAGTCGCTCCAACTTTGGAAAAGGTTCCTGTACTACTTGAACACTTGACTTGTGCCCATAGACTTTCATGGAAGTCACCTCCAAGTCGGATCCTCATCTTAATTGATGTGATTTGGATCCAACATTACAGGACAATTACACTTGCATTCCCTGAAGTTGCTTAAAAGTCACGGCAGTGCGAACCAAGCATAAAGCCTCGTATACACGGTACGATTGTTGGCCAACCGAGCGTCTAATTTTTGTCAAAAGGGCGTGTGCCAGGATCTTGTCTTGCGCACTACCAGTACACAGTTGTGCGACAAACACAAACGTAGTGGAATTTCAGCTCTTGAGTGCCACCTTTTGGGCCCTTCTGCTAATTTTGTGTTTGGTAAGCATTGATTTCGAGCATGCGTGTTTGTACTTTCGACTTTCGTGTGACGGATTTGTGTACGGACCATGAGAAAATCGGATGTCAAACTGTTGTGCCCCGACAATTTACTAGCCTGTCATCCAACATCTGTTGGCTGAAAGTTAGAACAACAATTGTCAAAATGAGCGCACTAATGGTAAGATTTTTAGGACAACAGTCTGTCAACAGACAATCCCCTGCCAACAATCGTATCGTGTGTGTGTATACAAGGCTTAAAGGAACACTAAAGGTTCGTTTTTTATTAGATCAATTGATTGCTGTAAGCTAGAGCATTTAAATATCACTTACCTCGTTTTTCCTTTTGACCTCCAAAATACAGTAATCCTGGTTTATAAATGCCATTTCCTGTCTCTGCTCTTCTTGCTTTCCACCAGCATCTGAGCCGTTTTGCATGGTGGAAAGCAGAATGTGCTCACCCCCTCCCTATGACTACAGCCCTGCATGAAGATGCTCTCTTATCCCTCACAGGCATGGAGGCTAAGCCTAATGGGAACTGTAGTTCCCATTAGGCTGTGATGTAGCAAGAATGAAAGCGCACCGCAAACCAGGAAGTCAGTGAGAATAACAATTCAGGAGTGACGGAGGTGAATAAAACAGCTCGATTTCAACAGGTATCAAACTAGTTATAATGCAAAACATTACTTTTTTACTGTATCAGCTACTGTCAGACTTTCATTTAAGAGGAAAATATTTTTGTCTTTACAACCCTTTTAAGTCTATTTTTCAACTTCTGTTGAAAATGGTTGTAAACCCATGTGTAAAAAAAAAAACCTGCAAGACAAAGGCATAATGAGCTAGTATGCATCACATATTAGCTCATTATGAAATACTTACCTTAGAACGAAGCTGTTGCAGCGGTCCCCGTGCACTGATGTGACCGGCGACAAATCTCCCGAGTGTTATGCGCCGTGGTAGACTGAAGACGCCGATCACGGCACAGGCCCTTTAGAAACGGCAGGTTCGAGACGTTTCTTCAGTTGACATGTGCTGATGGCGCAAGCGTATATGGTAAATATCTCTTAAACCATGCAAATTTAGGAGATATTTACAGGTACAAGTGGTGTAACAGGGTTTACAAGCACTTTAACAGACCAAGCTATTCAGAAAAAGTGACAGTGAGTGGGTTGACAAAAAAACGTATAACATGAAGAGGGGTTCTTACTAGGGTTGACCCGATACCACTTTTTTAGGATTGAGTACAAGTACCGATACTTTTATGTACTCGCCGATACCGAATACCGATACTTTTTTTTTTTTTTTTAAATGTGTCCACAAATGTAGCCATGTCCCCCCACAAATGCAGCCATGTCCCCCCACAAATGCAGCCATGTCCCCCCACAAATGCAGCCATGTCCCCCCACAAATGCAGCCATGTCCCCCCACAAATGCAGCCATGTCCCCCCACAAATGCAGCCATGTCCCCCCACAAATGCAGCCATGTCCCCCCACAAATGCAGCCATGTCCCCCCACAAATGCAGCCATGTCCCCCCACATATTGCAGCCATGTCCCCCCACATATTGCAGCCACGTCCCCCCACATATTGCAGCCACGTCCCCCCACATATTGCAGCCACGTCCCCCCACATATTGCAGCCACGTCCTCCCACATATTGCAGCCACGTCCTCCCACATATTGCAGCCACGTCCCCCCACATATTGCAGCCACGTCCCCCCACATATTGCAGCCACGTCCCCCCACATATTGCAGCCACGTCCCCCGTACCTAAATGATGCATGTTAATCACAGCGCGGGGAACATTAGTCGGCTTTCGTTTGAATTGGCTGTTTTCCCTGCCGCGCGGTGTATAGAGACACTCCCCCTTGCTCGGGATTGGACAGATTACAAGTACTCCCGCAAATACTCGGTATCGGTCCCGATACTGGTATCAGTATCTGGACAACCCTAGTTCTTACAGTGGTCATTTTTTATTTATATAAAAATGTTATTCTAAAAAGGAAAAAATAAACTGTTTGCTGTAACTGCTAAAAAGTGTTAACTGAAGTTTTTGGCTTTATTTTCTTACAAAAGGATTTAGATGGAATTTACTATCGCATATTATACTCTCCAAATGTTCTGACAGGGGGGGCCCTCCCACCCATCCATTTGTGTTCTGACAGGGGGTCGGTCAGTGCTCCCAGCCATTGGCTGAACGTGCTGATCTCGGGCTAATTGGCAGACTTTTTTTTGTCCAAGCCCCTTAGACAGAAGCCGGATCGGCTGCCATACTCATGGGCCGAATGTCGGCCAGTTTTTACAGAACCATCCGATTTCCGCCCAAGTGTACAACCCTTAAGTGCCGGTTTACACTGCTGCAATGCAGGAACCCTGCAAATCCACTGCGGGTTCCCGCATCGCATGTCTCCTAGCGGCAGTTCACTCTGCCCTATGCAAACTGCTGGGAGTGTCAATTTAAAAGTTAATGACACCCCCAAATCAGTTTGCATATCGCAGTGTGATCTGCAAACTCGGACATGAATTAAATCGCATGGGTGTGAACACCCATGCGATCCGATTCTGCTGCGGACCAAAAAAAGGGTCCTGTGCAAATTTGGTTCGAATGCGATGTGAATTCAGTCATACTATCTGTATCGTTGAATTTGCATCGCACACACATTGCATGCGATTTGCAGTGCGGTGCGAATCACATGCAATCTCGCACCACGCAGCAGTGTGAACCGGCCCTAAGACAGGAAATGTGTTTCTGGCTGGGTCACCAAGTAAATAAAGGGAAAAAGCCTACAAACAGAAAACGAATGCAGCCCCCACATTTGAGGGTTCGTGAGCTGAATAGAGATTACATTTTAGTTTTTGAGTTTAATGAGAAGTACAGCCTAAGCTTGTTTGGCTTTACTTCTCCTGTGGATCGCTCTGCACTCCTGTTTTACCCCGTTTTCAGCAGACACCAGGCTGAAGTCCGCTGTCTGCTGATGTCACAGAGCCGGTCCGGGCTCTGGCAAGATCGTGAGAATGAAGTCCGGATCAGTCCACATACCTGAACCGGTATTTGGCCCAAGGAGCCGCTGTGAGCCTGAGCCAGACCCTCCCGCCCCCTCTATAGCCCATTGCTCCACTGAGCGAGGAGGGAGCAGAGAGCTGGTGGCTCAGTCAGCAGCTCTTTGCTCACAAAGCTGTGCGACCTGAGTGATCTGCGATGTTTGATCGCTCATTGTTGGAGGATGGAGGACTGATGCTGCATCCACCTAGGTAAGTATTAATCTAAAAAAACAAAAACCCCATACATCTCTTTTAAGCTTTTATCTAGACCTTCCACAATTGAAGTATTTGGAGTGTTTCTGTGCATTTTTTTTTTTTTTACCATGCATTGAGGTTTCTTCCAACCAATCCCAGCAGTACTCCTCTCTGTCACTTCAGCTGAGTCAGATAAGTATACCTTGAGAGACTGATGGTGGTTGGATTATCAAGGAGTCGCAAAGTCTGTTGTTAGACCACTGACACAGACCTTCCTGTTATGTACGGTTCATATAATTATCTAGCCTGTACTGTGCTTATTTTTACTGTTCTTGTGGTTAATGATGACTTTTTTTAACCCTTCCAATTTGCAAAAATGTATAGCTTTTACTATTTTGGTGGCTGTGCAGAAGTGTGTTGCTATGTTTGGGTATGTGCCAGTGGTACACGGGCAGGAAACATGTTGTATAACCAGGAAATCGCACCATAGAAAGTGTCTGAACCATCACCTATCATTTCCTCATGTCCACAGTCATGTTTATCAGAAATAACCATGGCAAGAAATAACTTATTGAGACATCGGGGGTTATTTACCAAAGGAAAATCCACTTTGCACTACAAGTGCACTTGAAGGTGCAGTCGCTGTAATTCTGAAGGAGACGTGCAAGGAAAATAAAAAACAGCATTTTAGCTTGCACATGATTGGATGAGAAAATCAGCAACCCTTTTACACTGGAAACTCCTATAGCGGAGCGTTAAAATAGCGATATAACAATTTTACTGCATTTTTATCATGTTTTTAATTTTCAATGGAGAGGGGCATGGGGAGCATTTTATGAGCGTTTTAATATCGCTTTTTTTTTACCACGAAAACGCGGCAAAAACGCACCAGTGTGAAAGGTCTCTATAAATCAACCTCAATGATTTGATCAGAAGAGCTGAAAATCTTATACAAAATCTCAAAGCTGATGCTCGGATCCATTATTGTGTATTAGAAATATAATGCTTTATTTATTTTTTTTCCTTTTCCTTGACTTTCTGTAGCTTAGAGCCCATTCACACAGGGGCGACTCAGACTCAAGTCGCTCCGACTTAGAAAAAGGTTCCTGTGCGACTCGGGGCGACTTGCATTGTCATTTTTTTGGGGGGGGGGGGTACACACACTGCTTCCGGGGCTCCACGGTGCCGAAAGAAAGTTGACCTCTCCCCCTCCCTCCGTGCAATCTTCTGGGATATGTCACAGGTCCCAGAAGATTGCTCAACAAATGACAGCGTGCAACGCGGCTCGCTCATGCGCCCACAGTCAGAATGCTGGTGCCGTGGAGAGGAGGGGGAGGGCAATTACAGCTACAAGAACTTTTGGGTATGTCTCTTTTGCATATCTAGAGAGTGAAAATTTTTGCCCACTCCTTCTTTGTAAAATAGCTCAAGCTCTGTCAGATTGGATGGAGAGCGTCTGTAAACAGCAATTTAAGTCTTGTCACATTAATTGGATTTAGGTCTGGACTTTGACTAGGCCATTCTAACACATGAATATGCTTTGATCTAAACCAGGGGTCTCCACACTTTTTAAACAAAGGGCCAGTTTATTGTCCTTTAGACTTTAGGAGGGCTGGATTGTGGCTATCAGGGGCAATAAAAAATCAGCATCATTAAGAATAAATATGGCCTCAGGATTGGTGGTCAATAGGAGGGGTAGTGCCCCTATTAATAGGAGGAATAGTATTCCATCATTGGTATCAGTGGAAGAAAGTGTGCCCCATTGTTGCTGTCAGTTGGAGGAATAGTGCCCCAAAGGCCGGATAGAAGCTAGCAAATGGCCACATCTGGCCCTTGGGCCACAGTTTGGAGACCCCTCATCTATTCCATTATAACTCTGGGTTGCTTCTCTGATTAATGCTCTCCTTGCCCGGCCTGTCCGTTTAGGTGGACGGCCATGTCTTGGTAGGTTTGCAGTTGTGCCATACCCTTTCCATTTTCGGATGATGGATTGACCAGTGCCCTGTAATGTTCAAAGCTTGGGATATTTTTTTTTTTTATAACCTAACCTTGCTTTAGGCTGGGTTCACACCTATGCGGGTTTCCACACATCCAATTCGCATAGCAGGAGAATGTGACCGGCTCTCTATGGAGCTGGTTCACATATCTCTGGGGTGGCAGCGGAGCTCCGTTTCGGGGCTGAATTTAGGCACAGATTTGGCCCTGATTCGTTCCTGAACCGGAGAATAGGGTCACACGTTCTTGTGCGATCCGCAACCGGTTCCAGTGTGAACGGAGTCTGTAACTGCTCCATAACTTTATCCCTGATCCTTGGCCTTCATGATGCTGTTTGTTCATCAGGATTCTCTAACAAACCTCTGAGGGCTTCACAGAACAGCTGTATTTATACTGAAATGAAAATACACACAGGTGACTTCTGAAGGCAATTGGTTCCACTAGATTTTAGTTAGGAGTATCAGAGTAAAGGGGCTGAATACAAATGCACGCCACACTTTTCAGGTCTTTGTCAAAGTATTTGAAAGACATTTTATAATTTTTCCTTCAACTTCAATTATGTGCCACATTGAGATGGTCTATCACAGGGATCTCCAAACTTTCTAAACCAAGGGCCGGTTTACTGTCCTTCAGATTTAGCAGTTTTTCAGACCTTATTGGTCTCCACTGTTCACAGATGTTTATATGTGTGGGCTGACTGATGCTCAGGACTCTGACTTCTGAAAAAATATGAAAGATACAGGAGGTGCTGGTTTGTGGAACCCATTAAGGGGGCACCCTGTTGAAATTCCCCAGTTGGTGGCTTGGATGGGCAGATGTTTTGTTTGTTCATGCTATGGACTTGCTATACAGATGCCTCCTGTGTTATAATTGTGTTTTCTGCCTTGCCGCCAAACCCGCTTGGACTATTCCTGGGTGCTCGTGTGTGGTTTACCGCTGCCAATACTGGATGAGCTAGGGTTGCCACTTTTTCTTCAAGCCAAACCCAAACAATATAGTAATGGTAATGTGGGGTGCATAGTGCCCCCTCACCCTCTTGTCAGGCCCTGTTCTGAGCTACATTCCTGTGTGAATGTGTCCGGGTTTCGGGGTGACGAAAACCCGGACTGTCCAGGTGAATCCCGAACAGGTGGTAACTCTTAAAGGGTCACTAAAGGAAAAACAAATTTTTGCTGAAATTACTGTTTACAGGGTATAGAGACATACAAGTTAACTGATTCCTTTTCAAAATGATTAAAAATAGATAAACATCAATGATATAATATGCCTGCAGGTTAGTTTCACTTTTGAACTGGCTTCATGTTTCTGTGAAGTAGAAATAGACACAGAACAAAAACAAACAAATCCAGGGCAGTGTTTTGTTTTTAAAATGAATCTGATTGGTTCTGGGAAGTTTTAGACACACAGTAATGACAGCTCGGACCACCGTGAGAAAGCTCCCAGCACTGTGGTTATAAGGAAACAGACAAGCAGGAAGTGTGGAGATCAGAGCAGAATTACAGCAACATCAAAGCAAAAACGAACAATAATGACATGAAACCAGTACTGCAGTAAGGTAAAGGAAGCTATTTAGCTAAAAAAAATGTTTTCCTTTAGTGATCCTTTAAGTTGAGCCTTTATATCCCCATGGCTATATATCTCTCTCACAATTGGAGACATGCATCTGCATTTCCTGCAAATGATAAGGGCATGTTCTGATGTCGGGACACAGTGTACTGATTATATAGTATGCTTGATTTCTGCCAGGACTTCTGTTCCCAGGATCACACTGTCCTGGCATCACTCTTGAAACCATAACTTAGGTCTATCTGACCGTGAGAACAAAGAAAGCCAAATATTATTGAATCCCATTGTTTACTTCTCACCTTTTACATGGGCCATTGAGTATTCCAGAATGACGAGATCTCCTGCCAAACATTAACAGACTGGATTTAAATAGCAGCTGTTCTAATAATATACATCAAATCCAATCATGTGTATCCCTATTTTTATTGCATTTATATTATAACTTGTGTCTGGAATGATTCTCTCATTCAGAGTAAAAGGCTTGCTCCATTTTTACTGTCCTGTATGTAAAGCCAAACAATGAACGTCTCTTATTTAGTCCCCTTTGTTCTGGTAATCTCCATATACAATTGTTATAATATATCATTGAAAACCGTTTGTTATTCCTGTTCCACGAGTACAAAAAATACCTTTCGATTCTGCCAAATATTTTCACAGCCGCTACCTCCCTGTGCTGACTGTTGGGCTCTACGCACGCTAGCGTTTTTTTTTTTTTTATGCTTAAAAAAAATGCTGGTAATAGCTTTTTATAGTAACATCTAACCACTTCAGCCCTGGACCATTTGGGTGGTCAAAGACCAGGCCACCTTTTGCGATTCGGCACTGCGTCGCTTTAACGGACAATTGCGTGGTCGTGCGACGTGGCTCCCAAACAAAATTGACATTTTTTCCCACAAATAGAGCTTTCTTTTGGTGGAATTTGATCACCTCTGCGGGTTTTATTTTTTGCGCTATAAACAAAAATAGAGCAACAATTCTGAAAAAATTCAATATTTTTAACTTTTTGCTATAATAAATATCCCCAAAAATATATAAATCTTTTTTTTCCCTCAGTTTAGGCCGATACGTATTCTTCTACATATTTTTGGTTAAAAAAAAAAATCGTAATAAGCGTTTATTGATCGGTTTGCGCAAAAGTTATAGCGTTTTACAAAAAAGGGCATAGTTTTTTATGGCTTTTTTTTTATTACTAGTAATGGCGCCGATCAGTTTTTTTTCGTGACTGCGACATTATGGCGGACACATCACACATTTTTGGGACCATTGTCATTTTCTTAGCGATCAGTGCTATAAAAATGCACTGGTTAATGTGAAAATGACACTGGCAGTGAAGGGGGTTAACCACTAGGTGGCGCTGTAGGGGTTAAGTGTTCCCTGCCTTGTGTTTCTAACTGTAGGGGGGGATGGGCTCACTGTCACATGACACTGATCTCCGCTCGGTTTACACGGAGCCGAGATCAGTGTCGTTCTCACTAGGCAGAGCAAGGAGATGCTTATTTACACAAGCATCTCCCTGCTCTATACCTCCATGAGATGATCGCGGCGATCGAGTCCGGAACCCCCGGTCCGACTCATGGGGAAGGCGACAGGGTCGCGAGCGCGCCACCGGCAGGTATTTAAAGGGCCACGTACAGGTACATGATAATGCCTGTCCGTGCCATTCTGCCGATGTATATATGGCGTGGGTGGTCCTTAATCGGATAAGCAGTGTTTTAAGAGCGTTAGCGTTTTATTAGCGTTTTTGCAGTAAAAGGGGTGGGGAGCTCAAAAAGCTCTATTCGTAGCGGTTTAACAGCGTTTCTGCTGGAAACACTCTACAAGAAACTCTATAAAAAAAAAAAACTCTTCTTTTTTCTGCTCATAGATGCTAAAGCTCAAAGAATTCTAAGCCCTGGTTCACATTGATGCTACTTTGAAATCGCGCTACTTCACTTGACGTAGCGCAATTTCAAAGTAGCAAGGTCAGCGTGATTTTAGGTGCTACTTGATAGACATCTGTGTGGCTTCGTACACAGATGTCTATCGACGTCGAACCAGAAATTGGCAAAACTAGTGCAGAAACTATTTTTGCAAGTTGGCGCAGTGCCACAAAATCAGTGTCGCACCGATTGGCACAGTGTCATTGCCGCCAAGAGGCTGCGTGTTGTCATGCGATTTTTATTAATTTTTTTTATATAATATATATATATATTAAAAAAATGTGTGTGTGTGTGTGTATATATATATATATATATATATATATATATATATATATATATATATATATATATAATTTATTATTATTTTATTTTTTTACGTATTGTATATTGCTCCATCCTTTGCATATTCGCACACTATTTGATCTATGGACCTTCTGCGATTTTTTGCACTGTATTTTAGCCTGTGAAGTTTTTATTAGTCCAGTACATTTCTTTGATTTTGTTACACATATTTTAGTTTATTTTGAGGAGGGCGTCACCATATACTGATTTTTTTTTTTTTACATTTACACTTTGGGTAGTGTTTGACCCTTACGGTGACTGCAGCACCTTTACTAGGGCCATTTGATTGCATATTAGCACAGAAATACACACCTGTATTATTGTCATGTGATTTGATCTCTCAAATCGCATGACAAATCGCTCCAATGTGAACTTGGGACACGTAGGATAAGCTTTAGCTTCTAGGAGCTTTAAAAAAAACACTGTGCATGGAGCCTCAGTTACATTCTGCCCAGCTAACTCTGAGGATGTCCCCGTCTATGTCATGGGAGTGAGGTAATTTCATAGCTCTGTCCTAGGGTAACAATGCTGCTTCTTTGGATACATTCTGGGTCACTAAGCATTGTTGCCCTAGGACAGGAAGTGTGGTATTGGCTGGATCACCAGTTAAAAATAAAGTACAAAAAGCGTTAAAAAAATAAATAACCCACACAGCAACCACATCTGATTGCTGAGCTGCAATATATTGCATTCTTGCTTTTAAGTTTATATGTTTTAGGGCTAAACTACTTAAGAAATGTAACACTTTCTTGGCAATCAATGCTTAAATGCTAATGTGTAGTACACACGCGCTGAATGTTGGACGCCATTGGCCGGTTTAATAAAACCTGTCTGTCATTCAGGCTGTGTGTACTACAGTTGGTCTGACAGAAGCCAGACGTTCGACCAGCTTTTGTTGGAGGGGCATGACCGAAAAAGGTCTGGCGATCTGCTACCGTTCAGCACTCTGACACTGGAGTGTTCTGGTGGGAGGGCATCCCCTTATCAGAACAAAATAGCCCAGCAAGGAAGATTGCTGTACTAACATTGGGGAGTTAGTATAGCGGCGACTCCTGAGCTGTCAGTTTTTTTTTTTTTTCTTTCAGTCTTGCCTGGTTGAAGGGAACTACTAATGTGTACTAGTCTTAACCACTTCAATACCGGGCTTTTATACCCACCTCCGGGCCTAATCTGGCACTTCTCTCCTACATGTACAAATCATCATTCTTTTGCTAGAAAATTATGCAGAACCCCCAAACATTATATATGTTTTTGTAGCGGACACCCTAGGGAATAAAACGACGGTCATTGCAATGTTTTATCTTGCACGGTATTTGCACAATAATTTTTCAAACGCCTTTTTCTTCTGGGGAAAAAAAAAATCATGAATTAAAAAAATAACAAAACGGTAAAGTTAGCCCAATTTTTTTGTAAAATATGAAAGATTGTTACACCGAGTAAATAGATACCTAACATGTCACGCTTTATAATTGCGCACAGTCATGGAATGGCGCCAAACTGCGGTACTTAAAAATCTCCATAGGCAACGCTTTAATTTTTTTTACAGGTTTCCAGTTTAGATTTACAGAGGAGATTTAGTGCTAGAATTGTTGCTGGCACTCTAACGCACGCGGCGATACCTCACTTATGTGGTTTAAACTGCGTTTTCATATGTCGGCGGGACTTGCGTGTGCGTTTCGCTTCTGTGCGCGAGCTATCGGGGACAGGGGCGTTTTTTTAATTTTTTTTTAAAGAATGTATCAGTTTTATTCCTATTACAAGGAATGTAAACATCCCTTGAAATAGGAAAGCATGAGATTGGTGAAAAAAAATTCACCGATCTCATGATCAGTGTTGCTCACTAGTCGCAAACGCGGCTTTAATTACTTACGGGTACCCGGGCGTGACGTCATCACATCGTGCCCGGGTCCTCCGATGGTCATGGAGATGACTGGTGACCACCTGGTCACCAGTCATCTCTATGCTTCCTGCCTGCGCCAAAAGATTCCTTCTCCGGGCCCCCGATGGCACGGGAGAGCCCAGAGAAGCAACGGGAGGGGGCGATGTCCCCCCCCCCCGTCTATAAGAACGATCAAGCTGCGGAACCGCCGCTATGATCGTTCTTATGGTGCGCAGGATGGCCGGCTGAAGACATGGATATCTGAATGATGCCTCTAGCTGCAGGCATTATTCAGATATCCCCCGGCAAAGCCGATGACGTCATATGATGTCCACCCAGGATGGGAGATCCCATCTGTGGACGTCATATGACGATAGGCCGGTATTGAAGTGGTTAAAGGGGTTGTAAAGGAATTTTTTCCTCCCTAAATGGCTTACTTTACCTTAGTGCAGTCCTCCTTCACTTACCTCATCCTTCCATTTTGCTTTTAAATGTCCTTATTTCTTCTGAGAAATCCTCACTTCCTGTTCTTCTGTCTGTAACTCACCACAGTAATGCGAGGCTTTCTCCCTGGTGTGGAGAAAGCCTCTTGAGGGGGCGAGCAGGCAAGTCAGGATACTTTACTTTGCAGATAAAGGAGCTGTGTGTTAGTGGGCGTCCTGACACTCCTGTTCTCCCCCTCAAGAGGCTTTCTCCACACCAGGGAGAAAGCCTTGCATTACGGTGGTGAGTTACAGACAGAAGAACAGGAAGTGAGGATTTCTCAGAGGAAATAAGGACATTTAAGAGCAAAATGGAAGGATGAGGTAAGTGAAGGAGGACTGCACTAAGGTAAAGGAAGCTATTTAGGGGAAAAATGTTTTACCTTTACAACCTCTTTAAAGCGGAGATTCACCCAAATATCAACTTTCTGACATTAGATCCAGCATACTGCTAACATCTGCAGTATGCTGTTTTTTTTTGTACTTATCGTTTTATGAGCCGTTGTTATCCGGCTCCGAGCGGGGAATCCTGCGGGGAATGGGCGTTCCTAAGCCAAGAGGAGTTGATTGACGGGCTGCTAAGGCATGTCGCACCTTTCGAAAACACCCGATTGTCACTTCGGGTATTTTCGGAAGGCGCCTTAGCAGCCCGTCAATCAACTCCTCTTGGCTTAGGATCGCCCATTACCCGCTCGGAGCCGGATAACAACGGCTCATAAAACGATAAGTACAAAAAAAAAAAAAAAAACAGGATCTAATGTCAGAAAGTTGATTTTTGGGTGAACCTCCGCTTTAAGGCCAGGTCTTTGGGTGTCTGTAATCCTCCTGTGGGCATGCTCCCTCGTGTAGGGTCTCGATTTTCCCTATTGTTGGATATCAATTACCCAGTGGCGTATCTAGGGTATGGCAGCCATGACAAGTGCCATGGGCGCCATTTGAAAGGGGCGCTGTTGAGTGGCTGGGCAGCAAGGCATTTACCATGGTCTCTTTCTCCCTCCTCCCAAGCATAGGCAGGATCTCCTTTTCAGCACCTTTGCTAATGGACAATGGCAGCGATATCGCTTGTTGCGTTTAGCCACAGCCCTCCCCTGTTCTCCCAGGCTCTCCCATTCCATCTGGTCGGATTGGCAGCGCACAAAGAAGGGGGAATATCAGTTTCTCCCTCTCCTCTGTGAAAACCGAGGCCTTAAGTGATGGAGATTTCATCACTTCCAGTATTGGTTCTGCATTTACCTGGCCTTGGAGGGCAGAGGAGGGATCATGGGTCTAATAAACCCCAGATTTCTCCATAAAGAGGATATGTCACTACCCAAGGTATCACAAGGGATAATAAATATCACTAGTTTTTTTTAGTTTTTTCTTGTTAAGGATTTCTGAATGATGGGTTTCAAATGTTTCGACAGGGGGCGCAGTTTCAGTGCTTGCCATAGGCGCCATTTACACTAGATACGCCTCTGCAATTACCATTCCTGTCACCCAGTGTTGTCTAATATTGGCTACCATGTACCATGGCCAATTATGCACTTATTTTTGCAATTGATAAATCACAATAAAAATATTGTAGGAGAAAAAACAAAGGTAGGCTATAGCCTTACTACCTAAACTACCAGTGAGTGCATGGGGTGTGCCTGGGCACATTCTAATCGCTACATTCGGTACCGATTCCCCCTACTGGATACCCTCGTACCTTTTTTTTTTTTTTTTTTATCCTTTTATGCATCCCAAAAAATTGGGGATATTAATTATAGCAAAAAATATTGTGTTTTTTTTTTTTTTTCAAAATTGTTGCTTTTTCTTTTTTTATAGCGCAAAAAAATAAAAAATAATTGCAGAGATGATCAAATACCACCTATTTGTGGGGGAAAAAAGGTTGTAAATTTTGTTTGGGTACAGCACCGCACAGTTGTCAGTTAAAGTGGCACAGTACCGTATCACAGAAAATGGCCCGGTCATTGGGCAGCCAATACTTCCGGGGCTGGAATGGTTGAATAAGAATTCAATTAAAACCCGCGGACCTGATTGCCGCCGGTGTCCCGCGATCAGTCACGGGAGCGGAAGAACAGGGAGAGGTGTGTGTGTAAACACACCTTCCCCGGTCTTCACGGTGGCAGTGTCACTGATCGTCTGTCTTTCCCTATATCAGGGAACAATCAATGACGTCACAAGTCCAGCCCCACCCCCCTACAGTTAGAAATGCATATGAGGTCACACATAACCCCTACAGCGCCTCCTTGTGGTTAACTCCTAAACTGCAATTGTCATTTTCGCAGTAATCAATGCATTTTTATAGCACTTTTTGCTGTGAAAATGACAGTGGTCCCAAAAATGTGTCAAAATTGTCCAATGTGGCAGTCACAAAAAAAAAAAAATCGCTGATCACCGATTATTACCAGTAAAAAAATAAAAATAAAAATATTAATAAAAATGGCATAAAACTATCCTATTTTTGTAAACGCTATAAATTTTGCACAAACCAATCGTTAAACGTTTATTCAATTTTTTTTTTTTTTACCAAAAATAGGTAGATGAATACATATCGGCCTAAACTGAGGAAAGTGTGTTTTTTATTGTTTTTGGGGATATTTATTATAGCAAAAAGTAAAAAAAATTGCATTTTTTTTCAAAATTGTCGCTCTATTTTTGTTTATGGCGCAAAAAATTAAAACTGCAGAGGTGATCAAATACCACCAAAAGAAAGCTCTATTTGTAGGAAAAAAAGGACGCCAATTTCGTTTGGGAGCTACATCGCACGACCGCGCAATCGTCATTTAAAACGACGCAGTGCAGAATCGCAAAAAGGGGCCTGGTCCTTTAGCTGCATAATGGTCCGGGTCTTAAGTGGTTAAGACGCACCCAGAAATGTAAACGGTATTCAAACACACACACGTGATAATTCTAGCGCTAGACCTCCTCTGTAACTCTAAATGGGTAACTGTTAATCTCCATTGGTGACAATTTTTTAAGTACTGAAGTATTGTCGCCATTCCACAAGTGTGCGCAATTTTAGAGCGTGACATGTTGGATATCTAAAAAGAGAGTGAGCGAGAAATGAGACTTTATATGAAGCACACTGCAGCAAATAAAGAAGTCAAGTGACTGGGAAATTGTGTTTATTTATATTGTATAATCTCTTATAGAACATTTTAGGACATAGAACCTCTTGACAATAAACTTTTGATAACTTTCAACATAAGTTACATAATAATCCACATTCCAATGGACATTTGTATATAATATAAGTTTAGATGGCAACTGATACATTTTATATACATAGCCATGATACAATTGCAGCCTAAATAGCCTGACTGACCTTCCTAAATTCCTCTCAAAATAGAAAGTTGTTTTTTTTTTTTTTTTTTTTTATTATTCATAAAGGTTTATTTTTTCCAAACAAATTGTGTTTGAAAGACCGCTGCGCAGATACATTGTGACATAAAATGTTGCAATGTCTGCCATTTTATTCTCTAGGGTCTCTGCTAAAAAAAAAAAAAAATCTGTGTGTTTGGGGGTTCTAAAGTCATTTTTGATTTTAACTTGTAAGCAAGAAGTATCAGAAAAGGGCTTGGCCTAGGTTTCCACTTGCGACGTGAAAGTTGTGTGATTTTTGCCGTAAATTTTGATGCAACTTGCTTAAGTAGATCCTCTTTGCTGGACTCTTTTTAATGACCTGCAAGCGCCTCCCCCCCCCCCCCCCCCAGTGTGAAAGCACTTAGGCTTTTACACTGGGACTGCAGGGGAGGCGCTTTAGAGGTGCTATTTTTAGCCCAAAAGTGCCTGAATAACGCCTCCAGTGTAAAAGGGGTCTTAATGGGCCCTGCTCGACTTACCTTAGGACAAAGCCCTTCATCTCTGTCCCTGCTGAGGGCTGGAAGTGTGTGTGTGTGTGTGTGTGTGTGTGTATATATATATATATATATATATATATATATATAATGTATATTATATTTTTTTAAATGGTCACTCTTTTGTTTATGGCACAAAAAATAAAAACTGCTGAAAAAAACTGCAGAGGTGATCAAATACCACCTAAAGAAAGCTCTATTTGTGGGGAAAGTGTTGCATGACTGCGCAATTGTCATTGAAAGTGTGACAGCGCTGAAAACTAAAAATTGGCCTGGACAGGGTGGGTGAAGACGCCCTGTATTGAAGTCAATACAAGTCGCAATGAAATTGCAGGAACTTTTTTCAAAGTTGCTGCAACGTGAATCACTTTGATTTGAACGGTTTCATTGCTGCAAATGGGGTGCGACTTGTCGTGATTTTTTTTTTTGAACTGTCAAGTCGCATGACAAACCGCATTTGGTGTGAACCAGGGCTGAAGTGTTTTTTCTCTTTTCCAGATGTTCTCATGTGTATAGTTTTTGGTTTAGGACGGTGTCGGTTTAGTTGCGGATGGTGTATACTATATACTGCTGTCACATTGCATGGTCATTCCTCAGCTGCTATTTATAACCACACAGACTGTGTACAAATCTACATAATAGGCATATCCTGCAACTACTTGTAAAGCAGCTGCTTCAAACATTACACCACATTTTACAAGTTTATCCGGAGATCCTGTTTCCCGTCACAGCCAAGATAAGGATATCAAGTCGGCCTTCATGCTGCAGGAAAGTAAATGTCCTCGTACAACTTTCACATTTTACCTTGTGAAGAAACCAGCTGGTGTCTGGGGACTCGTTCACACGTGTGGCTGGACTTGCTGGCCCTCTGAAATGCTATCTGCAGTGGATTGCTTTTCAGAGGGTGTTTGACAGGTGGTGAGAAGCGATATGTCTCCTCCTCACCGCAATTGTAGTGCAGCCTCATGGGTCATGTTTGGCAGCAGTAACACCTGCCGGACGCAGCATGCCATTTTGTTTCTGCCATGAAGCAAGACATTGCAGTTGCGGCATGTGTACAGCCCTGAGGGGAGGCATTTCTATTTTTAGTTGGGTGGTTGGCAAAAAAACACTCAATCACACCCCCCAGCCTTCTGTGAGAACAAAGCCAGGCCCCTTTCACGGGGGGCACATTACTGATCCACCCCGTGAACCTCCGCTTGCTCAGCGGGGATCGCTCCGTTGATCCCCGCTGAGCCGGCAGATGACAGGGCGGTCCCCGCACACTGTGCAGGGACCGCCCTGTCTTTTCTCCGCTCTCCCCTATGGGGGGGATCAGATGAACACGGACCGTCTGTCCGTTTTCACCTGATCCAATCCGCCAGACGGATGGAAAAGTAGGTTTTTCCTCCGTCACATTTTGGCGGGTCGGACGTCACATTTTGGCGGGTCGGATGTCAGCGGGCATGTCACCACTGACATTCGTGGCTCCATAGAGGAGCACGGAGCGCCCGTTCAGGTCCACCTAAACTGGCAGGCAGACCTAAACTGTCCGCCCATGTGAAAGAGCCCTTTGGCCGGTCATACACAGTTCTCAAATCTTGGCCATGCTATAGCTGCTAGCAATAATTGCTGTTTTCTCTCGCCAGGAGAAGATAGTTGCTGGGAAGGAGGGATTTCTGAGTCTGTGTTGATGGGGGGAAATCGTGTGAATTTTCTGCAAGCCGTGGTTGCTGGAAAGAAATTTGCAAGGTCTATGGCCTGCCTTACCCTATAAGTTCTTCATATGTTTAGACACAAGTGTTGCATGCTTGGAATTCTTTGTCCCCATATAATGGAAACCTGTCGTACATGAAATAAGGATGCTGCCATTGGTGACGCCATGTGAATTCCTGGTTGTTTGGTCACCATTCAATTAGATTGGTTACATGCAGCAAGAGGGCTGGTAGGGCCTAACGCCCAGCTGCCACATATAAACGACTGTCTTGTTCTGGGGCACGCTCCATTGGTGCCCTCTGAACCTTGACTGAGCTGTCACTGATGGTTCATGGTCAACTTCTAATGATTGAGACTGGTAGTGCAGGCTCTTGATGATGTGAGCACTGTGGAGCCAATCACAGTGCTGCATGCTCAGGAGTGCCTCCTACCAGCCTCCATTATTACTGCCCATTTAAAGCATGGACCATTGCTTGTGTAAAGGGGGACTAAACTACCTACCTACTAGGCGGCCCAAGCGGAAGTGGAAACGCGTCAGCAATCGTGATGCATCGCGGAATCGAATCGTTGACCATATAATCGAATCGTGAGCCCAGTGAAGATGCGCAGCCCTACCTAATATACAGTATATTGTCAAATGCCGTCAAGCCAACCGCCATATGTGAAGCAGTGACTGACAGGCAGCAGGCTGCTGATTAGCTAAAGAGAGCTCGGCAGCGGCGCTTTGTCAGGGGAGAGCTGCGGGTCGCTGTCGGAATTTTCCCCACTCGCCCCCTCTTTTGCCTGTCTCAGCATGGGAGAAGATAGAGCTTCCTGCCTGCTCTTCTTCCTTTCCCCGTTGGCCACAGCGAAGGGCCAATCAGAACAAACTAAAGGGACTACGTGGGACATGTAGTCCCAGAAGTCTGGCAGCCCAATTGTTCTCCACATGGAGCAGGCTTCAGCCCCCAGCATGCACCCGGAAGCAAGCCGAGGGAGTGAATGGTACACTGTAGCAGCTACAGGAGACATGAAAAAGAAAGCGAGGTCTGTGCTAGGGGAAGTAATCGCCCCAGTACCACCAGAGAGTAAAGGGCAGAGCCACTGCCAGGGTACAGACCTGCTACACTACTAACCAGAGTCGCCCCGGGCAACCTAGAGTGAGCAAATGTCCAGCCGAAGGGATCATTGCTGCTGATTCGCTGGGTCTGGTAAGAGGGCCTGTCGGCCATTATCCATTACTGCTATCGGGGACTAATCTTTAGGAACCACCTAACCTGCTATCCTCTAACCCTAATGCTGCCTGTAGGCCTTATTGACTGACACAATGCGTGCCAACGAGTGCCAATGCTGAGCTGGGGGGGTGTCACCACCCCTAGTGTCACCACCTAGAAATGGTAGGAGGGAAAAAAGTATGTGCCGTCAACAGCCGCAGCCAAGTGTTTACTTTCTTCCTTTCTTCCATATGTGTATATACGGGGTGTAGTCTGATTGTCTGTATTGTTTATATGGAGTTGTAAGTAACAATACCAGTAAAAAAACGCAACTATTTTTAAAGGGTTTCCCTCCTAAGGCAAACAATACTCCATCTCCCCTCCTTTTAGAAACCCTTAGGTATTCCTATGACTCATAGGCGTCCTACAGCCGTACAGTCTTAATTTTCTGCTACGCCACGGCTGTTACAAGTCACGTAATGCGATTGTGGCGTAAACTGTTTTATGACACCAAGCTGAGCACACCGTACTTATCATATACTTCCAGTAATGACCATTGCAGGTTTCCTTTTGATTCATGCATATCTATAAAAAATTGCCTTATCCGTTCACACTGTGATCATTCATTTTTTTCTTCTTTTAGCATAACCTGAAATCCAGGCGAATATTCCAATTTACCAAATCTATCCAGTATTCTTCAGGACCAATTTAGATAATTTATAAATATATTGAGTAGGATTGTTCCCAGGACGGAACCCTGGGGGACCCCACATACCACACCAGACCAATCCCAGTACTCGCCATTTATCACCACCTTCTAAACTCACCTTTGTAGCCAGTTTTTAATCCATGTACTCACCCTATGGTCCATGCCAACGGACCTTACTTTGTGTAGTAATCGTTTGAGGAACTGTATGGAATGCCTTTGCAAAATCCAGATACACCACATCTACGGGCCTTCCCTTCTAGATGACAGCTCCTCCTCATAGAAGGTAATAGATTGGGCTGGTAACAATGATTCTACATGAATCCATGCTGATTACTGCTGATAATACCGTTTTCATTACTAAAATCTTGTATATAGTCCCCTACCATCCCCTCCAAGAGCTTACAAACTAGGGTTGTACCGATACCAGTATCGGGACCGATACAGAGTATTTGCGGGAGTACTTGTACTCCCGCAAATGCCCCCGATGCCTGAATAGAATACTTGTCCCGTCCCCCCCCGCCGCCACCGCCGCAATGAAACCCGCCGCTGCATGGGTTAAACAGCGTGTGGGAACATCACAGCCTTGATTTAAATAGCTGTAGTGTTCCCGCCGCGTATAGACACTCCCCCTTGCTCGGGATTGGACGGGTGATCGTGATCTGTCCAATCCCGAGCAAGGGGGAGTGTCTATACGCGGCAGGGAAAACGGCTATTTAAATGAAAGCTGTGATGTCCCCGTGCGGCGGCCGTGGCTAGGTATGGGGGACATGGCTGCATATGTGGGGGACATGGCTGGGGGGACATGGCTGCATATGTGGGGGACATAGCTGGGGGGACATGGCTGCATATGTGGGGGACATGGCTGGGGGGACATGGGTGGAGGGACATGGCTGCATATGTGGGGGACATGGCTGGAGGGACATGGCTGCATATGTGGGGGACATGGCTGGAGGGACATGGCTGCATATGTGGGGGACATGGCTGGAGGGACATGGCTGGGGGGAAATGGCTGCATATGTGGGGGACATGGCTGGGGGGACATGGCTGGGGGGAAATGGCTGCATATGTGGGGGACATGGCTGGAGGGAAATGGCTGCATATGTGGGGGACATGGCTGGGGGGAAATGGCTGCATATGTGGGGGACATGGCTGGAGGGACATGGCTGCATATGTGGGGGACATGGCTGGGGGGACATGGTTGCATATGTGGGGGACATGGCTGGGGGGACATGGCTGGGGGAACATGGCTGCATATGTGGGGGACATGGCTGGGGGGACATGGCTGCATATGTGGGGGACTTGGCTGCATATGTGGGGGACATGGCTGCATTTGGGGACACATTTAAAAAGAGTATCGGTATCGGTGAGTACTTGAAAAAAAGTATCGGTACAAACTATTGGTGTTAGGCTAGCAAAGAGGACTGCACATAAACAGGTTTATTTGTTTCATTTCTGTGTATGACCTGAGGACAGTCACTTTACTGGGTACATGTAAGACCCCTTTTACACTGGGGCTACAGCGCTGCTCGTTCTAGCAGTGCTTTTAGGACGCTAATCATTTTAATGAGCAGGGCATTTTGGGAGCGCTAAACACAGTGCTCCCAAAGCACCCCAAAGATGCTGCTTGAAGGACTTTTCCTAGCGTCCTGCAAGCGCACCGACACAATGTGAAAAGAGAGGGTGAATCTCCCTAATGGGTGCACAAACAGCAATAACAACTGACAGGTGTTGTGATCCATCTCTACCCTGTCCAAAGCTAAAAGAACATCTTTGCCTTTTGTTATACTTTACAGGGGGGAAGATTTCCTAAAATGGGATCACTCAGAATCTGGTACAGCTGTGCATGGTAGACATACATACATACATACATACATACATACATACATACATACATACATACATACATACATACATACATACATACATACATAGTAGCCCAGTATAATTTTCGGACTTAACTTAAAGGAGTTGTAAATAAAAAAACAATTTATGCTGAAATTACTGTTTACAGGGTATAGAGACATAATAGTTAACTAATTCCTTTTAAAAACGGTAAAAAATAGATAAAAATCAATCATATAACGTACCTGTAGTTTCTAGTTTCGTTTTTGGATGTTGTTTCCTGCCTCTCTGCTGTACAGAGCCAATACAGGGCAGTGATGGTTTGGAAAACGAAAGTGATTGGTGCTGAGGGGTTTTAGACACACAATAATCATACCTCCTTGATTAGTGACCACAGAGAGAGAGCTCCCAGGACTGTGGTTATCAGGAAACAGACAACCAGGAAGTGTGGAGATCAGAGAAGGATTATAGCAACTTGAGAGCAAACACGAACAATGAGGACATGAAAACAGCACTGCATTAAGGTAAAGGAAGCTATTAAGATAAAAAAAAATCCTTTACAAACTCTTTAATATGGGGGGGGGGGCAGTGGTACATGTGAATACATGTTAAATTTAGTTTTTCCACCTTATATAAAATGCACGAAGATGGTTTTGCGTTTTGTATATTTTGTTTAACCACTTTTGACCTCTGGAAGTTTTTATCCCCTTTGTGACCAGACAATTTCCCTGTCCAATTACATTAGCACAGCAGGGGAGTTCCCCAAACCAACATCGCTTGTGTTGGTACAGTGATCTGTCAGGTTTTTTTTGCAAAATAATACAATTTACAAGCCCATTCATTGTGTTATATTAGCGCTTACAGTGAAAAATAGAGTAGCAAGTTTCCCTTTTCCTTCTCTCAGCTGGATCATACAAAGAGATCCAGGAGATACAATGATTTTATGGGCGCGTGCCAACCTGGTAAACTCTGCTTTGGAAAGCAGTGAAGAATCCTTTATCTTTGGGCTTCTTGAACTAACGTTGTTAGACTTTCCTACCTAGTTTTAGAGCGTGACATCTGACATATGTGGTATTCGTCTATTGTCATGTAACGCAGTACTTTTTTGGAAGGTACGATCCAAAGATTTGTGGAGTTGTGACACCAGGAATGACGGTGACACCTGTAGAGGTGGCCTTTACAGTCCCCAGGCACACCTTCTGCTCACACTGACATTAGTCCATGCAGGTGACACGTAGGCTGCTTGTCTGTGTGCTAAACAGGTGGAGCGAGTACGCACATCAACTAACATTGAGCTTTCAGATTACAGCCCAGCTGGGATTTTCCTTCCCTGATCCATAGTGGAGGTGAGTTTTCCCCATTTGTTCTCTCCTAAAAGTATAGAAATATTATGTAAAGAAACGACTTCTGTCTTGTGCTGTGGAGTAGATGCTAAAATCATGTCCTATATTCTGGTGGGGATGAAGCTGTCATTTGACTATGAGGCATATTCACGTGTTTTTCTTTTTTCCTCTGGCTGGTCTCTGCGCCGTCCTTGGCTGGAAATGTTGTTTATAATGAATGATGTGCCTGGGTGCACTCAGCAAACACTCCATGAAGTCTCCTTTTCTTTACATAAGGAAAAAAGCCCGCTACCCAGTAACACTTGTAGCTTGAGTCTGCTGCAGCCGTTTGAGCAAAGTGGGCATTTGCCCAAAATTTGCCAGAAGAGAAGCCCATCGAAAGATTTCCAAATAATGGAGTTTGGGGGCTGTAGTGGAAGTAGTTTGAGCCCATGTTAAAGGAATCTATTCATGTGTTAGAGATTTTCTTTGTGGTGTGGGGTTAAAGAATTTGAAAATATCTATCAGAGAGATCTTTATATCTATTTGTGTTCATACAGATCTAGATATATAATCTCTAAGGCGCAGGGGCCATCTGATTCCTACTGTATTAAAGTGTATTGTATTTGTACCTACTCTTAAAGGGGTGTTCCAGCCAAAATTATGTTTATTAAAAGTCAGCAGCTACAAAAAGTGTAGCTGCTGGCTTTTAATAAACACTCACTTACCTGCTCCTGCATTCCAGCGACGCGCCGACCGGGGCTCCGCTCCTCTCCCCTCCCCCCCCCCTCCCCAGCCGGCGTCTCCATCTCGACTGTGGGCACCCAGCCGTGACAGCCTTCGGCTTCACGGCCAGGCACCCACTGCGCATGCCGCACTGCGCATGCGCGGCACGGCTCGCCGCTGATTGGAGGGGCGATCGCATGGGACCTGTCAGTGTCCCATGTGATCGCCTACAGGGAGGGGCTGGTGTAGGCGATTAAGGCTTAATCGCCTAACCAGCCCCTCTGCGGAAGCAGGAAGTGGGACAGGAAGTCGCACTCCTACTGAAGCCCCCACTCCCCCCCCAAAAAAATTACATGCCAAATGTGGCATGTATGGGGGTGAGGAGTGGAACAAGAGGAAGTTAAAAATTTGGGTGGAACTCCTCTTTAAGTTGAAAATTCCTGCGTAAGCTGTTGGCGCTTTATAAATCCTGAATAATAATAATTATTTTATAGATTGATATTATTATTATATATTTTTTTATTTTTTAGCCCTAGTTTTCCAACTCTGCCTAAATTGCTAAAAGAAACAGATTTTCAGTTTGTTTTTAATATACAGTTTATTAGAATGGATAAAAATGTCCAGGTGAACCCTGGTGGGTGCTAAAACGCCAGTGTTTGTAGAAGTTCATCTTTTTTACGGAACTGAATACAGCCTATTGCTTTCAATGTGCATGTACACACAGGGATGTAAATATCAGTAAACTAGTGGCGCGTTTTTGATTATTTAAACAAACAATCTCAAATATGCATCACACAAGTACGGGCAGAAATTGCCTCCCTGTTTAGTAGCTTTTATTATTTTGAGCGATTGACATTCTTGTCACTAGAAGGTTTACGTGTGTGTGTGTGTGTAAAATATAAATATATATATATACACACATACACACACACACACACACACACACACACACACACACACACACACACACACACACTAAATATATATATATATATATATAATAAATAAGTGTGTGTGTATATATGAAATAACAACGCACTGTATGGACCTTGTGTTAAGGGACTTCTGCCAGGAAGATCTGGCATTTGTACATTAGTACCATTCCCCTCAGGCCTCATTTACATGGGCGTACCAATCCGTATGCCCTTGCAAAGGGCCATCTTTGTCCCATTCTTGTCAGGATGCAGCAGCTGCACAAACTCAGCAGCTTGACGGCCTTGTGGGTACATGTCCCCGAATGCAGACAGTGTGCATTGAGCCTAGGTTCACACTGGAAACTGAAAGTGAATCGCACCGCATTCCTGAGCAATTCACATGTAATTCTGTGCAGTCCGATTTGAGCCCATTCATTTTTGATGGCTCAAAGTGCACCGTATCTGCATTAAAAAGCAGACCCTCATCTACATGATTAAGCCCAGAGGGTGGGGCAAAACATGTTGGAGTTGTGGTCTTGATGGATTGCGCTGAGGCTTTCACCTGCTAACCGCTTGGGCCGGGTGAGGTGTGCGGGAGCCTAGATGGACCTTTTCCTCAGCCTGCACCCTCACTAGCCAGCGGCATCCACCACAGACCTTGACAGCCTGAGTGGGGACCCTTGGGCCCCTTTAACACTGCCGTGACTTAAAAGTCACACGATTTTACCACGATTTCTGGCAATGCCTGTGTAAACTTGAGGTCTATGGACCTCGACTCTCATCAAAGGTGGACCAAAGTAGCACAGGGACTACTTTTGAGGTCGGAACTACTTTGAAGACTCGCACAGATATGAACAGCACTTATTGGAAATCGCGGGGTACGACTTGTCATGCGACTTTGCAGTCCCAGGTCAAGTCGCACAAGTGTGAAAGGGGACTTAAGCATTTATCATGGGTCACCTCTTCTTTTTTTTTGCTGGAATGGAATCAGCAGATCGCATGGGTGTTTATACCCATGTGATCTAGTTCAGGCAAACGCACTGCATGTGCGACCTGCATTTGGTGTGTCCTCCACTTTTATTTGACACCCGCAAGAGATTGTAGAACACAGTATGATTGCGGTGTGGGAAACAGGATTTGCTGTGTTCCCTGCATCACAGCAGTGTGAACCAGGGCATGCATTTGCATGGCTGTCATACTGGAACCAGTTGTTTCCTCCCAATAGACATAAATGGAACACCCATCTCATGGGGGCAAAGATGGCCCTTCTCACGGGTGTCGGGAAAGGCACGCCCATGTAAATAAGACCTACTGATGTTTTGTAACTGTATATATGTTTCATCGTTTTCATTTTATGAACAATGTATCTTTTTATTTCCATTAAGAGCTGAAGAAATGCCAATGAAAGCATAGGAGCGGTTAAACCTCCACAGATAATTGGCTGGACAAATTATCCTTGGCAGCAAAAGTGCTGGCTGAGAAACAGGCTGTGTTCTACCACAATAAAGTGTATTCTAAACCTGCGCTATTCAGACTGAGCACGTTATAATGATTGCCTAAACAGAGGGTACAACAGCAGCGGTCAGTAGATGGAGGCAGCTGAAATACATCAGTCCCTGCACTCAAGGAGCTAACAATCTAAGGTCCCTATCTCTCTCTCTCTCATACACACATACTAGAGACAATTTGGACAGGAGCCAATTACATACCGGCATGTTTTTGAAGTGTGGGAGGAAATCCACACAAAACAAAGGGAAAACCTTCAAACTCCATGCAGGTAGTGTCATGGTTAGGATTCAAACTCATGACCCTAGTGGTGTTCTTGATCCCACCCTCTTTTTGCCTTCATGGTTATTTAACCAGTTGCGGACCATCCATTGTAGATTTATTGAGGCAGGTACGTGATCTGGCACTTCCGGGTCTGGAGCGCTCGTGGCCGGCACCCCTTTTCTGCTGTTATTGGACAGAGCGGGAGCCAATCCGTGGGTATGGTGGAAGCAGTGTTCACAGCGACCCACCGATTTGTTCAGGAGAAAGGCAGACCACCGTTCTGCCTATGTAAACAAGGCAGACCACTGTTCTGTGAGAGGGGAATGTTCTGATCCTGTGTTCCTGCTAAGGAAGAACACAGGTCTTTACATTCCCTCAGTCAAAGCCCCTCCCCCACAGTTGGTAATCACTTTTAGCCCTTTGATCGCCCTTCGTGTTAACCCCTTCCTTGCCAGTGTCATTAGTACAGTTCATATATTTTATCACTGTTTACTGTATTTGTGTCACTGGTCTCCAAAAAGTGTAATTTAGGTGTCTGATTTGTCCACCGCAATATCGCAGTCCCTCCAAGTCGCTAATCGCCGCCATTAATAGTAAAAAAAAAATATCCCATAGTTTGTAGCCGCTATAACTGTTGCGCTTATTTGGATTTTTTTTTTCTTTTTTACCAAAAATATGTAGCAGAATACATATTGGCCTAAATTGATGAAAAAACTTTTATTATTATTGGGAATGTTTGATAGCAGAAAGTATTTTTTTTTAAATTGTCGCTCTTTTTTTTGTATATAGCGCAAAAAATTTAAAACCGCAGAGGTGGTCGCATACCACCAAAAGAAATTTCTATTTGTTGGAGAAAAAGGACTGTATCGCAGTGTCATATTGCAAGACAAAAAATGGCCTGGTCATGAAGGGGGTAAACCTTTTTTTCAACTACAGTATGTGATAAGTTCCCTTACTGACCAGTAGAGGCTCAAGAGATTGAACAGGACCAAATGTGGCTTTAACATTAATAATTAAAGTGGATGTAAACCCCAAAAAAAATTTTTTTTTTTTGATGTCACAATGTAGAGTATACGATTTCCTATCATCTGTGCCCAGTCTTGCCACACAGAGTTAATCCAGATCTGAGAAATCCTCTTTTATGTTCAGTGAAAATGAACAGCCTTCCAGATAAAACCCTGCCTAAATCAAAAGTCAGTTTTTTCTCTTCTTGCTTTGAGTGAGAGGTTATTTACATATCTAGCTAGGACATGTTTATCATATGTAATGTTTTGTTTACAATAACATGAGGTGATATAACATCATAACACATCCTAGTAATATACAATGAACTTTGGATCACCTCTTGTTATGATAAACATGTCCAAGCTATATTTGTAAATAACCTGTTACTGAAAGCAAAAACAGAAAAACAGACTTAACCTAATTTGGCAGGTTTTTATCTGAAGTCCGGTTAATTTGCACTGAACTTTAAAAGAGGATTACTCAGCGCTGGATTAACTCTGTGTGGCAAGACTGGGCACAGATGATAGGAAATCTTATACTCTACATTGTGACATTAAAACCAAAAAAATTTTTTTTTTGGGTTTACAACCACTTTAAGATTTAAAGTGCAGGTCCCACTAAAAACAATTAAAAGACTTTTGTTAAATGCACACTTACCTGTCCAGCGCACCTGCAATCGCTCTTCTCTCGGCTGCCCCCACCGGCATCCTCAGTGAGGGAATTGGGAAGTGAAGCGTTGCCAAATGTGACACCGGAGGGGCACATGGTCCTGAAAAGCGGAGGTTCACTTATTGTGTTGACTTTCGCTTGAATGAATTTAGTGTTTTTTTTTGTTTTTGTTTTTTTTAGGGTCAGGGCACCCCAATCCCTGCAATATAGCATTGGGCCCAGGGAAGCTGTCCCTCCTGCCCACCCCTTGTCCCAGCCATGCATGCAGCTAGTTGCCTCATGTGAACAGGACCAATATGTACCATTTTCAGCTGCCAACAGAACAATGACTGAGCCCACATTGACATCGGGCTGTTTTGACCTGCGATTTGACATGCGAAATAGGCGGCTATTGCCAGCAACGTCGACGCTTCACCAATTTCCAAAAATAGTTTCTGCACTACTTTTGGCGACTTTGGGGGCGATTTGAATAGACATCTGTGCATGAAACCCGCACAGATGTCTGTCAAATCACCCCTGAAGACGGACTGCATTGGCGGTTTGAAATTGCCTGAACTGGCATGATTTTAAACTCGCCCTCAATGTGAACCTGAGCTAAAGGAGAAAGCTTTTAATGGAGATGACTGAACCAGTGGCAGCTCTCTAGGAGGAGATTTACCTCTTTGGTGTGCTTTTCGTCTGATTTCATGCTGTGTTTACAGAAAAGGAAGTGAATGGAAATCTCTTAAACTAAACACATGGCAAAAAAAAGGGTTTTATCCATTCCCTACTCTACCAAAGTAAAAAAAATAAAAAATTTGATTATATATATATATATATATATATATATATAAATTAAATATATTGCTGAATTTATATATAAAAAAAAAAAAGTTTTTGGGGATACGGCTCTAGGTACATACCTCAAAGTCCACCCTATGTCCTGCTAACTGCTGGTTACTTTAAAAAACAGGGATGCTGGATACCCACAGTGGGCAACTCCCAGCGCTGCATGGGTTATCTGGTTCAGTTCAAACTTTATCCACCTCTCCTCCAATCACAGGACGTGTTGCATTGTGAAAATCGGACAAGAAGTTTTGTGAATGGATTATGAGGTGGAAGGGTAGGGCGAGCATTGCGATCACCACTGTGGGGAAATTTTTTACAGTAGCCAGCAAGACGTAGAATACACTTTCTTAGAGGTATGTTAGGTGCCTGATACTATATCCTAAGAAATAATTTTATATTAAAGGTGACCTTAGATGATCAATCAGCAGGCTGATAAAAAAAATCAATAAATAAATGATTCCTCCCTGCTGAGACATTGAATTCTGAGAGTGGGACTCTTTGTCAGGGTACACTGATCAGTGACTGCAACCCGCTGTTCGAGACGGTTTTTTCCAACATTCGTGTTTGCCAGAAGTTGACTTTACGATCGACTTGTGTCAAACTGGGGCAGCCATACATTGGAGGGGAGGGATAACCCCCCTTTCACACAGGAGCAGAGCTGAGGCTGTCAATCGCAGGCTGTGAGCTGGAGATCGCTCCCCTGATACTTGTCAGAAGTGACTCGTGCGCCTAGCAGAGGAACGAAGCAGCAGACAGGAATGGAAATTGGTGCTCTGGATTGAGACACACTACCCCCCCCTCCCCCACGTTCTTGATCACTTTCTATAATCTACTTGACATTTTTTTTTCCTGCACCGCAAATGCCTTCTTTTTTTTTTGTGGTTTTAATCCTATGCGCCCGCCCATTGGCTCCTAGGATATGAGTGTCATCAATCCCAGGATTTAATGGGCATCCGCTGCTTGTAGCATCGCTATGCCGCACTTTGTATGATATGCGCAAGATCGGGAGGTGCATGCTGGGTAGCCAGCAGCATCGTATCCTAGAATGAGATACCAGTGGGCTTCAGATGCCCACACTGAAGATGGGAGCGCGCTTGGTGGGGACAGCAAGGCAAGTTTATAATATTTATTTTACAAAACCTAGATGTTACTACTGATCCCGGTTGGGTATAGGATTAGGTGGGGGGGGGGGGGGGGGGGAACGCTGAAACTCTCCAATCTGTGAGTTTAATTTAGCTAGAGTGAGTTAGAATTTAATTTTTAGGTGATAATCACGTTTTCAAGTCTTGCCACAGATTCTCAGATGGATTTAGGTCTGGACTTTGACTGGGCCATTCTAACACATGAATATGCTTTGATCTAAACCATTCCATTGTAGCTCTGGCTGTATGTTTAGGGTGAATCTCCGCCAAAGTCAAGTGTTTTGTAGACTCTAACAGGTTTTCTTCTAAGATTGACCTGTATTTGGTACATCCATCTCCCCATCAACTCTGACCGGCTTCCCTGTTCCTGCTGAAAAAAAAGCATCCCCACAACATGATGCTGCCACCACCATGTTTCACAGTGAGGATGGTGTGTTTAGGGTGTTGTGCTGTTAGTTTTCCACCACACAACGTTTTGCTATTAGGCCAAAAAGTTCAGATTGTGTCTCGTCTGACCAGAGCACCTTCTTCTACATGTGTGCTGTGTCCCCCACATGGCTTCTCGCAAAATGCAAACAGGATTTCTTATGGCTTTCTTCTTGCCACTCTTCCATAAAGGGCAGATTTGTTTAATACACGACTAATAGTTGTCCTGTGGACAGATTCTCCCATCTGAGCTGTGGATCTTTGCAGCTAGTCCAGGGTTACCATGGGCCTCTTGGCTGCTTCTCTGATTAATGCTCTTCTTTCCCGGCCTGTCAGTTTAGGTGGACGGCCATGTCTTGGTAGGTTTGCAGTCATATTCTTGCCATTTTCAGATGATGGATTTGACAGTTTTCTGTGAGATGTTCAAAGCTTGGGATATTTTTTTTTATAACCTAACATTGCTTTAAACTTCACAACTGTATCCCTGACCTGTCTGGTGTTCCTTGGCCTTCATGATGATGTTTGTTTACTAACAAACCTCTGAGGGCTTCACAGAACAGCTGTATTTATACTGAGGTTAAATTGGACAGGTGGACTGTATTTACTAATAAGGTGACTTCTGAAGGCAATTGGTTCCACTAGATTTTAGTTAGGGGTATCAGAATAAAGGTGGGCTTAATACAAATGCACGCCTTACTTTTCACATATTTGTAAAAAATGTGGAAAACCATTTTATAATTTTCCTTCCACTTCAAAATTATGTGCCACTTTGTGTTGGTCTATCACATAAAATCCCCAAAAAATACATTAAAATTTTTGGTTGTAACATGACAAAATGTGGAAAATTTCTATGGGTATGAATACTTTTTCAAGGCACTGTAGCTAAAGCCTTAGCACCACTGTAGCTAAACCAGAGTTTGACAAAACTCCGGCGCCATGTTGCACTTGCGACTAGAATTGGCGATCTGCCCAAAGGACATCCTTTTTAAGGATGATACATAGGGCATATTACACCCCAAAAAAATTATTTAGCTTTGGCTGCAGACCGGATGCAGGGTGCCCCAGATGCCAGGACACGGGGGACCTATTACACATGATGTGGAGATGCCCCAAACTATTTAGGTATTGGTTGGAGATCATTAGAATTATTAATAAAACATATGGGACCAGGCTGGGGATGGACCCTAGAACGTGCATATTGGGAATATGGGAAGAAAGGGGAATGGCGAGTACGACAAAAGCTGTAGTAAGGTGCCTATTCCAGGCAAGAAAACTAATTGCTCAAAGATGGCAGGCAGCAAACCCCCCCATTAATAAGAGAGTGGACAAATAGCGTGACAGAAACGGTATGGAAAGAGAAAACTGTCTATATTAAAAGAGGAAACATCAAGGAATTCGATAAAATATGGAAACCGTGGTTACTCGAAATAGGATATCAGGAATGAAACCCCAATAGGACACCATGGTTGGGAGGGCGGGGGGGGGGGGGGGGGCAGGGAGAGAAGGAGAAAAGGATGCAGCCAATAGGGGTCAAATCCAAGATTACAGCATGCGGGGAAGGGAATAAGCTTTGTTTTTTACTGTATAAATAACAATCTTGTATGTGACCTGTTTTTTATATGAAAAATAATGAAATAAAGAGAATTAAAGAAAAAAAAAAGAATTGGCGATCTGGCGCATCCTGCGTCTCCGTGCTCCCCGCCGCGCAATCGCATCCGGCCGCCCCCGCTGGTAATGGAGGCCGCGGCTTTGCAGGCCTATGGTTCCTTCTGTGATCTGGCGCCATCTTGTGGTGGCCATTGGTATGACAAGACAACCAGCAATGCTAATAGAGAGTCCCCTGTCTGTTTTCACTGCCATCTTCTTCCCTCTAAACATTATATATTTTTTATTCTAACACCCTAGAGAATAAAATGGCGGTCGTTGCAATACTTTGTCACATCATATTTACGCAGTGGTCTTACGAGCTCAATTTTTGGGGTAAAAACTTGTTTTTTTTTTACAGAAAGGTGTTTTTATTCACAAAACAGCATTACAAGATATGCATTAGTCGACAATAAGGTTTGCAGAGAACCGGTAACAGTCAGAAACAAGCATTATCAGCGTTGCAGATACTAAAACAAAGGAAAATCAAAAAAGGGGAAATATTAAAAAATAAAGTCCCCGTAGTGCACTAGGGTAAATGACCATTGCCCCTGCGCCTAATCCTCACAAATCCAACCAGAACCTGTGAGTAACCCAGCAGTTGATCGAATCAGGTGGCGCCCCGGGAGAGAGGGGAGGGGCAACGGCAACGAGTCCATCTCTAGTCCAACGGCCCCCCACCCCCGAGCATCCACCCAGGCCGACCAGACTTTATCGTACTTAGCAGGCCACCACCCACTCTCATACGTGAGTTTGTAAAGGGGCAAAGCCGAGTTCACCGCCTTCCTCCAGGAACCAAGGGTGGGAGGTCCCACGAACTTCCACCGTAGCAGTATCTCCCTCCTAGCATAAGAGTGAGAATGTAATGCATAGCTTAGTATATCTGTCTCCCTCGACCTCACCCAAATAACTCAGAAGGAGCACCATGGTGTCCAACGGCACCCTGGTCATTCCTATGTCGCTAAGCCTCTCTGCTACCCCCGCCCAGTACGGCCGAAGCTTCGGGCAGTCCCAAACCATGTGCCAGAAGGTCCCCACATCTGGGACAGTTCGGATCCAGATGTGGGTATATGCTGGCCAGTCTATGAGGGGTGAAGTAGGCCCTATGTAGGAACTTGAGCTATGTGATATATGTGTATGTATATATTGTGAAAGATAATGTTACGCCGAGTAAATTGATACCCAACACATCACGCTTCAAAATTGCACCCGACAAGCTTTTACCCTTTAAAAGCTCCATAGGAGACGTTTAAAAAATTCTACAGGCTGCATGTTTTGAGTTGCAGAGGAGGTCTAGGGCTGGAATTATTGCTCTCGCTCTACTAATCGTGGCGCTACCTCGCAAACACCGCTTTCATATGTGGGTTCTATTCACGTATGTGTTCGCTTCTGCACGCAAGCTCGGTGGCCCGGGGCGCAATCCTGGATTTTAACTTATTTAGCTGGCTCCTAGATTCCAAGCAAATTTGTCAAGCCCTGAGCTAAGCATTTGTGTTACATTAATACCAGGACATGATCATACCATGATGGCTGTACGTCAAACGGTGTTCTTCTAATGACTGGATAGGGTGAGTGTGAATCATAATTTACACTTGGCTAAAACTAGTAATGTAGAAGCACATGAAGCGTTTTCCTATAGAGCTCTGCAGTCAGAACACAGGTGTGGTTTATTGCTGTGATATGATTCTCACTTTTAGGTCAGACCTGTTAGATTTCAGTACTTGGGAGGAAAACCAGTCATCAGTAAGGAAAGAAAACATTGCAAGGCCGAGGCTTAGTAATGTGTAAAATGCTGTTCTGCAAAGCCGAAACTGTTGCCTTCTCATGAATATTGAAGGGTGGAGAGCCCACTGGTATTTGTGTAAGGTGGTGACAGCTTGTTATACTCTCATAATACAAGTGTGACCTAGTGACAACCTGGGGACAACATGCATATAAAGAGAGGTAGTCCTATGGGTAAATGTTGCTTTTTTTTTTTTTTTTTTTGTATCTGCTTTATTTTACATTATAGCAATGGCTGTGGAACTAGTAAGATGACGACTTCTTTTGTAAAGAAAAAATCATTAGGTGCAAGGACAACATAGAGCTATAAAGTCTGTATTAACGTGCAAACTACAAGTGCAAAGTTCACTTGAAATTGCACTAAAAGTGCATTTGGAAGTGCAGTCGCTGTAAATCTAAAGGGTAGATCTGAAATGAGGGGAAGCTCTGCTGATTTTATTCAATCATGTGCAAGCTAAAATGCTCTTTTTTACTTTCCTTGCATGTCCCCCTCGGACTACAGTGACTGCACTTCCAAGTGCAATTTTGAGTGCCCTTTGCACTTGTAGTTTGCACCTGTAGTGCAAAGTGTATTTGCCTTTAGTAAATAACCCCCCAATGTCTGATTTTCGTTGAAAGCAGTTTTATACTGCTAGACTTTTTTTTTTTTTCTACAAGGTAAAGTCATAATGTGCTAGTATGCATCACATACCAGCACATTATGTGAAACTTGCCTTAAAGGGGTTGTAAAGGTAAAAAAAAAATCCTAAATAGCTTCCTTTACCTTAGTGCAGTCCTCGATCATCTTGCCTCATCCTTCGATTTTGCTTTTAAATGTCCTTATTTCTTCTGAGAAATCCTCACTTCCTGTTCTTCTGTCTGTAACTCCACACAGTAATGCGAGGCTTTCTTCCTGGTGTGGAGTTTTGTGCTCGACCCCCTCCCTTGGACTACAGGAGAGTCAGGACGCTCTCTATGTTGCAGATAAAGGAGATGTGTGTTAGTGGGCGTCCTGACTCCCTGTAGTCCAAGGGAGGGGGCGAGCATGACACTCCACACCAGGGAGAAGAACAGGAAGTGAGAATTTCTCAGAAGAAATGAGGACATTTAAAAGCAAAATTGAAGGAGGACTGTACTAAGGTAAAGGAAGCTATTTAGGAAAAACATTTTTTTTTTACCTTTTACAACCCCTTTGTCGGCACTGCAGCCGCTTCCATCTTCACCCATCCTTGCTCCAGCTCTCTGAATGGCCAGCGCCACGATGACATCACTTCCGCGCATGCACGTTGGAAGCCGCCTTTTTACAGCACAGGGCTCGGAAGAGGACATGGGTGGCCTTTCCTTCAGAGCGCATGCACCACTAATGGCAATGGCTGCATGTAATGTAAATATTGCCTAAACTGTGCACGTGTAGAAGATATTTACACGAAATATATGGTATAGGTAAAAGTCGGTAAAGGAAGTTTACTTCCTCTTTAACTACTTGCCGACCAGCCGCCGCAGTTATACGGCGGCTGGTCGGCTCTCCTGGGCGAGAGCCCGTAGCTCTACGTCGGCACTTCTGCGGCCACTAGGGGGCGTGTGTGCGCCGCCGGCGGCCCGCACGCTCCCCTTTCGCCCCCGAGTCCTGTGCGTGTGCCCGACGGCGATCGTGCCAGCCGGCACGATCGTTTGTTACAGAGCGGGGACCTGGAGGTATGTGTGTAAACAGATAGCTCTCGGTCCTGTCAGCGGGGGAAACGCAGATTTTCTGTTCATACAATGTATGAACAAAAGATCAGTGATTTCCCCTAGTGAGGTCACCCCTTCATACAGTTAGAACAGACTCAGGAACACACTTGACCCCATCCCTGCCCCCTAGTGTTAACCTCTTCACTGCCAATGGCATTTTTATAGTGATCCAATGCATTTTTATATCATTGATCGCTAAAAAAATGCCACTGGTCCCAAAAATTTGTCAAAAATGTCCGAAGTGTCCGCCATAAGGTCGCAGTACTGAAAAAAAACGCTGATCACTGCCATTACTAGTAAAAAATAAATAAAAATGCCATAAAACTATCCCCTATTTTGTAAACGCTATAACTTTTGCGCAAACCAATCAATAAACGCTAATTGCGATTTTCTTTTTTTTTTTTTTTTTTTTTACGAAAAATATGTAGAATACGTATCGGCCTAAACTGAGGGAAAAGAAAAAATGTTTTATATATTTTTGGCGGGTATTTATTACAGAAAAAAGTAAAAAATATTGAATTTTTTTCAAAATAGTCGCTCTATTTTTGTTTATAGCGCAAAAAATAAAAACCGCAGAGATGATCAAATACCACCAAAAGAAAGCTCTATTTGTGGGAAAAAAAGGACGCCAATTTTGTTTGGGAGCCACGTCGCACGACCGCGCAATTGTCAAAGCGACGCAGTGCCGAATCGCAAAAAGTGCTCTGGTCATTGGGCAGCAATATGGTCCGGGGGTTAAGTGGTTAAATGGTACAACTGTAGAAGCAAGACTACGCGCACACGGAAATGAAAGAATACATTACCAAACAATTCAAAACTTTACATCACTTCTGAAGTTGTATTCTGTTGTAAGAGAATTTTCGTAAGTTGCGTAACCTCTTCATTTTCGATATGAGATTAGTATGTAAAAATAAAATGGACAATTATTCGTCCAATAATCTCATTGCTTGTACCAGGATGTTGAGATGCAGTCTTGGGCACTGTTAGGGTGCAGGTCCCCCACACCTGGAAATGGTGGTGGTGAGGGACCTGGACAGGGGACTTGGGTGAATATAGCTGGCTTTGCAAGGTAAAGAAACAATAGGCCTGGTAGAATGGGTTAGAGGTGGTTGGGGAGGAGGCAAAAATACCCCGGAATGGAGCTTTAAAGCGGAGCTCCACCCAAAAGGGGAAGAATCAGTAAACAATTGGCAATTTTAAGGCGCGGGGGTACCCGATTTTGACATGTATCCGCTCCGACTGCCTACGCGATCAGAGTGCAAGCCCCCCCCCTGCAGTTTTCTGGGACATGTGACCGGTCCTAGAAGACTGAATCTACAATTCACGATGCCCAGTCAAGCATGCGCAGTGGGCACCTGGTTGTAAAGCTGCAAACTGTTACAGCCGGGTGCCCATAGTGAAGATGCCAGGGCCGTGGAAAGAAAACGGCAGGTAAGACTGGCTTGCATGAGCACACCGCTGGATCGTGGGACAGCTGAGTGACCCTTTTTTTAAAGTTGGCAGCTACAGTTTTTGTAGGTGTTGACATATCTTTTCCACAGGAGACTGGAACTCTGCTTTAAAGACGAACTTAACCCTTTTATTAAATTGCACCAAAAGCACCTTTTTAGAAGTGTTTAGTAAGGGCAAGCTGATACTTCTAGGTCATTGCAGGCTTTTTATTCTATGCATGACCATATGACCCCTAATGACATCAGACGTTGCAGACGAAACGCGCCAGTCAGTTAGTGCTCGGCACGTCACTTCCGTCGTCTCTGTATCCATGCTCACTATGACTAACTGTAATGGGTGTCATGTCTGTCCGCTGAGTAGGATGTTTGCATAGTATCTGGTGGGAGAAGGCACCATGATGTTTTCACAATTGTCAAGAAGCATTCTTACTTTACCCATTGGAGACTTCTGGTGGTGGTTTATGGACTTTATATATTATTTAGCACACAACCAAGTAGATTGCATAGGTTTGTTTACAGTTAAGAGCTCGGTATGGATATATATATATATATATATATATATATTGCTCTTTTGTATTTGTAATTGCACCATTTATTTAATTGATAACCAGTGCACCCTGGACCAAAAATGTTTTTTTTTTGTTACCTTTTAGAAGTTTTTAGCAAGGGCAATCTGCAAGCTGATACTTGTAGATAATGCAGGCTTTTAACTCTATGCATATTGTATCTTTTTTTTTCTCCCGATTTGTGTCATGGTGGCCATTTTCACACTGGGCAGATGATTCCATCTCCCTTTGCATTATGGAACTCCTGGGGCATGTGATGGAGCACATCATTTGAAGGAGAAAGAACTGGTGGTGATGGAACACATCATGTGAGGGAGGAAGGAACTGGTGGTGATGGAACACATGATGTGAGGGAGGAAGGAACTGGTGGTGATGGAACACATCATGTGAGGGAGGAAGGAACTGGTGGTGATGGAACACATCATGTGAGGGGGGAAGGAACTGGTGGTGATGGAACACATCATGTGAGGGGGTAAAGGAACTGGTGGTGATGGAACGCATCATGTGAGGGGGGAAGGTAGTGGTGGTGATGGAACACATCATTTGAAGGAGAAGGAGCTGGTGGTGATGGAACACCTCATGAGGGGGGAAGGAACTGGTGGTGATGGAACACCTCATGTGAGGGAGGAGGTACTGGTGGTGATGGAACACATCATGTGAGGGAGGAGGTACTGGTGGTGATGGAACACATCATGTGAGGGAGGAGGTACTGGTGGTGCTAGAACACATCATCTAAAGCAGGCATGTCCAAAGTACGGCCCGCTGGCCAATCGCGGTCCGGTTTTGAACAGCCCGCCTGGTTGCCAACGATCTCCCAGCACCGGGGCCACAAAAGATATAGCGTATTTTTCAGCTTTTAATACACACTTTTTTCCCCTTAAAATCAGGGGTGCGTATTATACGCCAATCCCTGCTGCCTGTGAGGGGAAGAGGAGCGCGCGCTGCCAAAATAGCCCGAGTGTACTGTGTGCTCGGCTCCGCTGGCAGTCACGCCCAGTCCTGCTATTGGACATGTGTTATGTCCATCATAGAAGCCGGGCCAAGGGGCGGGACTCAGAGTACAGCCTAATACACCCGAATACACAGGACATCTCGGCACCAAAATTTTAAACGAATAAAGCTTCATTTTTGGGCGCAGCTGGCTGCAGATGGACGCTTGGGCGTGGCTGGCTGCAGATGGACGCTTGGGCGTGGCTGGCTGCAGATGGACGCTTGGGCGTGGCTGGCTGCAGATGGACGCTTGGGCGTGGCTGGCTGCAGATGGACGCTTGGGCGTGGCTGGCTGCAGATGGACGCTTGGGCGTGGCTGGCTGCAGATGGACGCTTGGGCGTGGTGGCTGCAGATGGACGCTTGGGCGTGGCTGGCTGCAGATGGACGCTTGGGCGTGGCTGGCTGCTGCAGATGGACGCTTGGGCGTGGCTGGCTGCAGATGGACGCTTGGGCGTGGCTGGCTGCAGATGGACGCTTGGGCGTGGCTGGCTGCAGATGGACGCTTGGGCGTGGCTGGCTGCAGATGGACGCTTGGGCGTGGCTGGCTGCAGATGGACGCTTGGGCGTGGCTGGCTGCAGATGGGCGCTTGGGCGTGGCTGGCTGCAGATGGGCGCTTGGGCGCGGCTGGCTGCAGATGGGCGCTTGGGCGCGGCTGGCTGCAGATGGACGCTTGGGCGCGGCTGGCTGCAGATGGACGCTGCCTTCCTGGCAATGGTGGGCGCTGTCTTCCTGGCAATTAGGGGGTCTGCAGATGGGCACTGACCCTTATTTTGCTTCAATGTCTGTTTAAAAGTGTAAGTTTTTTTTTTTTTTTCCTGAAACTCCCCTCTTAAAGTGAAGGTGCGTGTTATACGCCAATAAATATGGTATATCCAAATAATACGCCTGAGCTCATCTCTTTACTCACCCACAGCCACAAAGGCCAGATAATTATTGTTGGGCAGTGTATTGGTGCTCGAACTAACACACTTAGACCAAATTTTAATGGTTCAAAGAATGTCAGGCAAAATGGTCGGCCCTCGAGTATGTTCACTTCAATCTGGCCCTCTTTGAAAAAAAGTTTGGACACCCCTGATCTAAAGGGAAAGAACTCCAAAACTATGGCTGTGAGGCCAGGGTTACCTCACCAGTGCCTCACTCAACCAGGAAGTGAAAAACGGCATTTAAAAGTTCAATAAAAAAAAAAAATGATGCTGATGTGATTTGTTGGTGAAATGAAAAAGTTCTTTTTTTTTTATTTATTTACCTATGAAGAGTTCTCTAACTGTACTCCAGCATACACACAAAGGTCGTTTCCATAGCCATGACCATTTTATTTACTTACTATGGTTAATTTGCTGTAGATAATAATTTGCTTGATGTTTATGATGTACCTGTGGGTGAAGTAAGCATCATACATATAATTTGAGGAGGAGCAGCCAGTGCTCTGGTGCTATTATCTTCAAAAGGATTTTTGGAAGGCTTTCCACTTTGAAGAATCCTTGAGACTGCCTCCTAGGTGTTTAACTTGTTTTGTTATTTCAGGTTAACCATTAACAATCGGAGACAGATGCACTTGAATATATTCATGCCCGCCATGTATGTTAATGGTCTGTGGAGAGGTTATAAAAATAACAGCATTTACATTACACTTACTAAGAGTTTTAGTCTACCGATGTGATTAATGGAGCCGATCGGAGTCCTTTTTTTTTGTGAATATTGCAGCTGAAACTTTTTGAAGTAAATCTGTCTCTAAGCTAGGCATCTTAAACTGAGCGCATGATAGAAAAAGTGAAAAGCGGAGGGTCACCTACAGTAGTCTGCAATGTCGCCTGCAAAGCTTGCTGATCAGTGCAGCAACTCTTCACTTCAAGGCTGCTGTAGGTTTACATTAGCGGCAGTGCTTACCGCCCCTTTGAAAAGTGATCTGCATTTTTCAGAGGTGTGCGACAGGTGAAAAGTTGCCTCCTCACTGCCTGTTTTAATCCTGTAAATTCTGCACCACCTTCCTGCAACCGTTTAAATTACACATTGTTGTAAGGTGGTCGAATTCCGTTAAAGGGGTTGTAAAGGAAATTTTTCTTTTTTTTCCCCTAAATAGCTTCCTGTTAGTGCTCACTTCCTGTTCTTCTATCTGTAACTCACCACCTGGTTTCTTCCTGGTGTGGAGAAAGCCTCTTGAGGTGGGGAGGGGCGAGCAGGAGTGTCAAAACGCCCACTAACACACAGCTCCTTTTCTCTATCTGCAAAGTAGATAGTGTCCTGACTTGCCTGCTCGCGCCCTCCCCCCTCAAGAGGCTTTCTCCACACCAGGGAGAAAGCCTTGTATTACTGTGTGGAGTTACAGACAGAAGAACAGGAAGTGAGGATTTCTCAGAAGAAATAAGGACATTTAAAAGCAAAATGGAAGGATGCAGTAAGTGAAGGAAGACTGCACTAAGGTAAATGAAGCTATTTAGGGAAACAAAAAAATTACCTTTACAACCCCTTTTAAGTCAGGGGAGTCCCACTGGGAGACCTGAGCCACCAGCCGATTTTGACGATGGGATTTTGCGTCTTTTAAACCCCTGATTCCTCCATAAAGGGTACCTTTCACCACCTATTACTGTCACAAGGGATGTTTATGTTCCTTGTGACAGCAATAAAAGTAATGAGAATTTTTTTTTTTTTTAGAAGGGACTATAAAAATGAAATAAGAAAAAAAAACATTTTTTTAAAGTGCCCCTGTCCCTGCCAGCTTGTCCAGGAAAGAAAACGCACACGTAAGCCGTGCCCCGCGAATGTAAACGGTGTTCAAATCACACATGTGAAGTATCGGCACGATTGTCGGTGAGAGCAATAATTCTAGCAAAAGACCTCCTCTGTAACTCTAACCTGGTAACTATTAAATTTTTTTTAAAGCGTCGCCTAGGGAGATTTTTAGGAACTGTAGTTTATCGCCATTCCATGATTGTATGCAATTTCAAAATGTGACATGTAAGGTATCTATTTACTTGGTGTAACATCATCTTTCACATTTATACAAAAACATTACTGTACTGTTTTTTTAATTCACGAAAGTGTCTTTTTTTCCTAAAAAAAATAAATTGTGTTTCAAAGACCGCTGTGCATAAAATATTGCTACGATCGCTATTTTATTCTCAAGGGTCTCTGCTAAGATATATATATATATATATTGTGTGTGTGTGTGTGATGAAAGGGTTAATGCATAGAATGCATTAAGATAGAAAAACGTCTGCCTTTACAACCACTTAAGGACTGTAGCTGGCAGATGTAAAAAAAAACTAATGTAAACTTTATACGTTTTTAAAGCGGAGCTCCAGCCGCGGGAATTTTTTTTTTTAAAGTCAGCAGCTACTAACAGTGTAGCTGCTGACTTTAAATAAGGACACTTACCTGTCCTAGGCCCCCGCGCTGACGGCCCCCCCGATGCCGGTCCCACGATCGCTCCGGGTCCCGCGCCGCCATTCACACTATGGGAAACAGGCAGTGAAGCCGTACGGCTTCACTGCCCATTTCCTACTGCGCCTGCGTGAGTCTCACGCTGGCTTGTGAATGGGCGGCTGCTCTCTGAGAACACACACAGTTCCCAGGAAGCAGCGCGCCCCATTCACAAGGAGAAGGACAAGATGAAAGGACACCGCGGTGTGGAAGAGGCAGATTACGGACTTCCGCATAGCAACAGCTATTTCGGGTGAGTATTTTTTTTTTTTCAAACAACATTGTAAAATGTTGTTATCCTGGGTGGAGCTCCGCTTTAATCTTTGGAAAAAAAAGTGACTGAACTTATCAAACGAACATTCCACATGTGTGAAAGGGGCCAAACGGATTCCTCCATCCATACAAATAGCATGAAAGGATGAATGAGGAAAGCACTATGGCTGATTTCTTCTTCTAGAAATATTACTTGTCTAATTGTCCTGCTGCTGCTGCTTCAGTTCTTTTTTTGATGTATTGACTTGAAACAAGTATGCAGATATTAAGTTTTGACTCCGCTTATATTGGCTAGGTCCTTTTTTGATGGGCATCTAGTCAACGCTGTATCCTGGCCTAGGCCAACAAGGCCAGGCCTAGAGCAGCACTTTGCAGGGGGGGCAGCGCAGAAAGAGTCCCGCCAGCTTGTGCTACACTGTTAGTGTAACGCAAGCTGCTTCTAATTTTGACTATCATCCTGGACCACAAACCTTCCTCACTGTGCTGTATGTTTTATGCTGCACCATTGTCATGTTATCTTCTTGGTCATCTCCATAAAATGATCAGAAATTTGTGCTTAAAGTAGAGCTATAGGCAACATTTTTTTTCACGTTCGATACAGTGAGGCTCCATTCACACCTGAACGTTTTGTCGCCTGAAGCGCGACGCTACAATACGCTAGAGGGGAAAAAATGCATTATTCTCTATGGAGATGGTTCACATCTCCACTACAAAATGCGTGACGCCAAACGCCTGAAGATCAAACAAGTTCCGGACCCTTTTTTTCCGTGCAAATTGGGCGTTTTAGGACGTTTCTATTCCCATAGAAAGTAATGGAAACGCTCGATTCAAGCGTCTAGCGAGACAACGAGCGTTTCTACGGGCGTTTTTGTCGCTTTAGTCGATAGAACATTTCACCCAGGCAGAAAATAAAAAAATCGACAAACATAGCAACTAGTGATGAAAGAGATAATTTTTCCTATTGGCTAAAATAAAAAACGTTGAAGTTCAAAAACGTCGGGCAACGCTGTATGCAAACGCGCGAATACGCGCGTCAAAACACCGGAAAAAACGACAGAAAACGCTAGGCTCAGGTGTGAATGCAGCCTAAAGGAGGGTTATAGACCCTGTCAGTTTATTTTTTACCATCCCTCACCCATTGCAGAGATTTCCCTTCACTTCCTGCCCCATAGCCAAACAGGAAGTGAGCGTAAATATATGCAAATTAAGAGAATCCATTAACCCCCCCCCAGAGCCTAAGAACCAGTGTCTCCCACAAATTTCAGGGCATGTCTTAAACAGGAAAGGGAGTGGCATTGACAGGAAGGGGTGTGTTGTATTTAAATTAGGGGGTGCGGGAGTTTAGTCAGGCCTAGGGCAGCACAAAATCTATATACACTTCTGCATCTAGTTCTCTCAAGGACATCACCATTAGCAGCCTCTGTATCTTTCTAAGTACAGGTTTGCTTTATGGAGGAAGAAGATTCTGAACTCCAGGCAGACAAATGAATGTAGCTCTGTAATCATTCATACACCAATAAACAAAAAAAGTTTTAGTAGTAAGCAGTGCAAGTACCTCAAGAGAGGGGAAGGCAAAAGTAGTAAAAAGCACCAGTCTGGTGTACTGTATAGCAGTGCAAGAAGTATGCTGATAGGAGATAAGCGGAGTGGCGGAGAGAGGAGCTTGTTGGCGCACTGCTTCTCCTTTCACTGCCCAGTCACAGGTTTGGGGGTACGAAGGAAAGCTGTAGGTAAAATGTGAACTTGCTATAGAGAAAGAACAAGTCTTCTCCCATGCTAGAGAGCTGTGCTGCAAGGTGCAGCTGTTTAAATCCAACTTCTGGTTGGGCCGGTAAAACCGCTTTCCTATATGTGTTTTTTTATTGGGTATTTAGCGGTTTGCCTGGAGTTGAGCTTTAGGGCTCTTTCACACGTCCGTTCAGTTTTTTAGATCAGTTTTTTCCCCCTTCAGTTGATCCGTTTTTTCATCAGTTTTTCGTCAGTTTTCCGTCCGTTTACATCCGTTTCCGTTCCGTTTTCCGTCCGTTTTTCATCAGTTTTTTTTCATCCGTTTTTTCATCCGTTTTTTTTTTTTTTTAGAACTTTTTTTTTTTTTTACATATTTTGATGAAAAACTGACGTTAGCGGATCGGATGGTAAACGGATCATCCGCTAACGTCCGTTTTTCGTCCGTTCCGTTTTTTTGACGGAAGAAAAATAGGGTTTTCTTCCGTCCAAAAAAACGGAGCTTACCGCAGACGGATGTTAACGGACGTTAGCGGATGCTCATCCGCTAACGGACGCTAACCCATAGGGAAGCATTGAGGTCCGTTAACGGACGTCCAAAAAACGGACGAACTGAACGGACGTGTGAAAGGGCCCTTAACGTATATGTGAAGGCGTTTTTTTTATTTTTTTAAGAGGGAAATTGAGAAACCCTTTATTTTATTTTTCCTTTTCTCCCTTAAAGCAGAACTAAACTGCAAAATACTCGCCTCCTACTATTCTGCAATGTAATAATGGTTTCACTCGCCGCCTGCTATAATTTTCTCCCTTGCTTCTTCCAGGTATCGGGTTTTCTGCCTCTTGAATGGCCAGTGGGAGATGATGTGATCACTCGCATAGGAGTGGGTCATTCTGGCACAGCTGGAGTGTCCTGAGAATGCATGCTGAGCTGCATATGCACAGCTCAGCAGACATGCACTAGAAGAATACGAGCAGGCAGGTCTGTGTGTATTGTTGCAGAACAGACATAGCAGATCGCTTATGCAATAAAAAGCTGCAATTTTTTTCCATTAAAGTATAACTAAACCTATGACTTCCTATCCTGTAGAGTATCTGATGCTAGCCCAGATGTATCTCTGCTTTTACTGTAGATGACTTAGGCTGGGTTCACACTACGATTTTCCCGTCCGTCAGCCGTATACGATTTATATGAAAAAACGTATGCGGCTGAAACGGATTTATACGTATGGAACCGCACATATGTGCGTTTTCCATTGACTTTAATGTTAAAAAAAAAGGTATGCGTTTGCCATACGGTTTCAAAAACGGCATCAAAACCGTGGTTGAACACGGTTTTGCGTACTGTTAAGAAACGTTTTGCCAGCAAATCGTACGCACCCGGATGCATCTGAGTGCATACGATTTGCAATGCATTGTCTATGTATGCGTTTTCCCGTACGGGCCCGTACGTTTTCAAAACTGAAATCGTATGCGGCTGACAGACGGGAAAATCGTAGTGTGAACCCAGCCTTAACTGGCCTGCTGCCTGGATATGTTGGCTGCCTCCATCGCAGGTTGTAGAGACCAATATTTGTGTATGGTTCCCTTCAGATTCCTTTTTTGCACATTGTTCAATAAAATCTGAATGTTTTACCAAGTCAGTCCTTAAAGGATCACTAAAGGAAAAACATTTTTTTGCTAAATACCTTCCTTTACCTTACTGCAGTACTGGTTTCATGTCCTTATTGTTCGTTTTTGCTTTGAAGTTGCTGTAATCCTGCTCTGTTCTCCACACTTCCTGCTTGTCTGTTTCCTTATAACCACCATACTGGGATCTTTCTCATGGTGGTCTAAGCTGTCATTACTGTGTGTCTAAAACTTCCCAAAACCAATCAGATTAATTTTAAAAACAAAACACTGCCCTGGATTTGTTTGTTTTTGTTCTGTGTGTCTATTTCTACCTTGCAGAAACATGAAGCCAGTTCAAAAGTGAAACTAACCTGCAGGCACATTATATGATTGATTGATTTTTTTATCTATTTTTAATCATTTTGAAAAGGAATCTGTTAACTTTTATGTCTCTATACCCAGTAAACGGTCATTTCAGCAAAAAAAATGTTTTCCTTTAGTGACCCTTTAAGTTGCTTGTGCAGTCTGGTGATCCACATGATCATTTTTCCATATAAGTTATTTGACAACAGGACTGAATAATAACTACTTTCAGAAGAGCCAGACTCCTCCCAACATTCTTAAAGTGGTTGTAAACCTCTGAAATATGAACAAAACCTATCCTATGTGTGTACTTGTCTCTGTCCAGAGCACTAAGTGCCATCTGTGTTTGCTGCCCCTTTCCTTTATCAGCATCAATCACTTCTTACAGGTTTTTTTTTTTGCCACTAAGCGCTAAAAAGGTGACAGGGGAGGGATCTCCTGCACACAGCCTGTGGTTGACACCCCCTCGCTCTAATCCTGTGTGCTGTTTAGGGAGGTGTCTCTCTTCCTTCCAATCAGTTCACACTCAGCTCTGCACAGTGTAATTTCAGCTCTCTGCCCCCTGTTTTCTGGCACCTCAGACGAGCTGTATAAAATATGGTCTTTGTCTGCAGTCTCCTCTTCTCTAAATCCATTTAAACATGTACAATTAATGTAGGAAGATTTGTTTCATCTGAGGATCATCTGAGGCCAGTCCATTCACTGGAGATACAAGGCTTCTTCAAAAGTTTCTGCAGTTAAACTCTATTTTATACTGTTTAAAAAAGCATGGAAACGTTTTGAAGATCCCCTCGTATGTAAGGGTTTACAACCACGTTTGGCAGAGTAATAGGTTGTACAGTGGAGAAACAAATTATTTAATCTCCTGCAGATTTTGTAAGTTTTCCCATTTTTATCATTGGTGTATTTTAAATGATGGAGGCAGAATATCAACCAAAAATCCAGTAAAAAACACATTATACAAATGTTATAAATTGAGTTACTGTCTAGTGAGTAAAATACCGTATTTATCGGCGTATAACACACGCCGGCGTATAACACGCACCCCAATTTAAGAGGGAAGTTTCAGGAAATAAACCTTTTATTTTATGGTCCGTGCGTGTCCATCTGCAGCCTCAGTGCAGCCTAATCTGTTCCCATCTCCAGCCTAAATGCAGCCTCTGTGCCCATCTCCAGTCTGTGCCCATCTCCAGTCTGTGCCCATCTCCAGTCTGTGCCCATCTCCAGTCTGTGCCCATCTCCAGTCTGTGCCCATCTCCAGTCTGTGCCCATCTCCAGTCTGTGCCCATCTCCAGTCTGTGCCCATCTCCAGTCTGTGCCCATCTCCAGTCTGTGCCCATCTCCAGTCTGGATGCAGCCTCACCATCTCTCGTGGAGTGAGGGAATCACGAGCCGTTATGCCTCACCATCTCTCGTGGAGTGAGGGAATCACCGAGCCGTCATGCCTCACCATCTCTCGTGGAGTGAGGGAATCACCGAGCCGTCATGCCTCACCATCTCTCGTGGAGTGAGGGAATCACCGAGCCGTCATGCCTCACCATCTCTCGTGGAGTGAGGGAATCACCGAGCCGTCATGCCTCACCATCTCTCGTGAGTGGAGGAATCACCGAGCCGTCATGCCTCACCATCTCTCCGTGGAGTGAGGGAATCACCGAGCCGTCATGCCTCACCATCTCTCGTGGAGTGAGGAATCACCGAGCCGTCATGCCTCACCATCTCTCGTGGAGTGAGGGAATCACCGAGCCGTCATGCTCACCATCTCTCGTGGAGTGAGGGAATCACCGAGCCGTCATGCTCACCATCTCTCGTGGAGTGAGGGAATCACCGAGCCGTCATGCCTCACCATCTCTCGTGGAGTGAGGAATCACCCGAGCCGTCATGCCTCACCATCTCTCGTGGAGTGAGGGAATCACCGAGCCGTCATGCCTCACCATCTCTCGTGGAGTGAGGGAATCACCGAGCCGTCATGCCTCACCATCTCTCGTGGAGTGAGGGAATCACCGAGCCGTCATGCCTCACCATCTCTCGTGGAGTGAGGGAATCACCGAGCCGTCATCTCCTGTTCACTCGGTGGCAGTCACATACACAGTCCCGCCTCAGCCATCGGCATTGGACCAGCTCCTGTGATTGATAGAACACTGGTCCAATGCCTGTGGCGGAAGCGGGACTGTGTGTGTGACGTTAGAGTAAATGGGAGATGACGGCTTGGTGAATTCCGGCGGCGCTCGTTCCCCTCCGAGCCCAAGGTACACTATCGGCGTATAACACGCACCCGTGATTTTCCCCCTATTTTCAGGGAGAAAAAGTGTGTATTATACGCCGATTAAATACGGTAAGTATTTGATCCCCAAGCAAAACATGATTTAGTACTTGTAAGAAAAGAAATGGCTCCACATCCAGAAATTCCGATTGCCTTTTTATTGTTGAAATACCAAAGACCCCAACACAAGGTCACGTAGATGCGTTTCACACATACATCTTGTGTATAATCAGATGGTACTCCACGAGACATTCCACCTCCCAGGTTCTCATTATACACCTGGAGCAGTGGCTCTTTTTTCTTTGTATAATGACTTAGGACTTGGTGGAGAAACCCTTGTTGGCAAGCACATCGGTAAGATGTTTTAGTGACCAGGATTGCACACATCTCAGGAGGGATATTTGCTGAGATTTAGAACCATCTGTGGCTGGCTTAAGACTCTCATCTTGTTGATGGTCCATCTTTGTGGAAAAACTGGCCAGCTTACCTATAATGCTTTCCGAAATGAGCGCAGGCAGATTCCCTGACCTGAAGATGTACGTATACGTGCCCCTTGTATTCAGATTCTGGGGTGGGCTATGGCTCCGTTGCCCATATTTGCTATCCACTTTGACAGCTTCAAGGCGGGACTCTGTTGGGTTCTGACTAGTATCCGAACATGCCTGAGCTCATCTCTAATTCTGATGGAGCTGTATTATGTTGAACTGTTCCCAATACCTTATTCACTCTTCTACGTTTTATTGTTTTTCAGGTCACCAACCACATTTCACAATGTTTGATGGGGACTATGACTACCTCATCAAATTTTTAGCATTGGGAGACTCTGGCGGGGAAAAACACTTCCTCACTACACATATACACATGCCAAGTTCAACTCCAAGGTCGACAGGGGGGGTCGGCATCGACTTACGTTCCGGGGTGGGAAAAAAAAAAGGAGTTTTTTGGTTGTTGGGCAGGGGGCAGGGGGTAAAAAAAATTGGAAAAATGATGTTTGGGGGTAGGGGTAGAGAGGTTTTTAATAAAAAAGTAATGTGATGATTTGGATTAAAAATTGGATGATATATGAATCTGCCTAAGAATTTTTTTACCTTGGTTTGCATTCAAAAATTTGAGTAAAGAGTGTATATGTGCTAAGTGGAGTTTTTTATGGTGTTGGGCTAAAATTTTTGGTATTGTGGTATTTGTAAATGTTGGTTTATGATGTAAGATGAGGGATGGGTTTTATTGAAAGTTTGATAGGGGGTAAAAAAGGATTTTAGGATGGTTTTATAAGTTTGGGTGTGGGTAAATGGAAGAGATGAGGGTTTTTGTGTGTGTGTTTTGTGTGTTGTGTGTGTTTTAGCCCCCCCAAATGGATGAATTGGATTGTGATGGGGGGGGTTTTTTTCTATTTTTCATGCGCTTCAAAAATTTTTTGATGGGTTTAGAAGAGAGTGTGAAAAATGATCAGTGAACTGGCCCTAAGTGATATGGAATTATTGCAGAGGGGGTCTAGGAAATGGGTCTGGACTCCCAGAATCCCCCCACCCCCCCTTTCATATAAACCATAGCTCCATAAAAAGCATTGGCCATCCACAAGATGTATGTGGCCTCAATATTGATGTGGCTGTCTTTCTCCTCCAACACGTTTACTAGGCTCTTTTAACAATGGCTTTTTATTATTAATACTCTTGTCTTTTATACATTTTCCTAGTGTTCCTCTTCCATCATCTTAGTCTATTAACGTGAGCTTGGCCCCCCAAGCCACTACTTTTTACTTGCCTTTAATTGCTACCAGAGCCAGGGAAGTTGGCCATGTGTAAGCTCCAAACTGGTCTGGTCAGAGCTTTCCCAGGGCCTGGAAATGGGATCCAGTCAGGATTATCCAACATGGCTGATTGCCGCTTCTGCAAAAAACAGCCACAGATGTCTGTGGTTACACATAATTGCCTGGATCATCATGTCATATGAGAGTGTTGGAATCATGATATGGAACTACTTGCCTGTCCTCTATGTATATAGGACAATATGAAGTAACTTAAAGGGGTTGTAAACCTACGTGTTTTTTCACCTTAAAGGAGAAGTCCAGCCTGGGCTTTTTCGGCTGGGCTTCTCCTCTGGGTCACAGGAGTGCAAATCGTTTTGCACTCCTGTGACCCGTTTTCAGCAGAGAGCGGTCTGAAGTCCGCTCTCGCTCACATCACTGCCATCAGTCAGGGCAGCGCGTCATCACAACTTCCCAAATCAGGATCCGCCAGCTGCCCTGATTGATGGCAGTCTCAGTGTATCAGCGAGCAGCTGAGACAGCCTCTCCCCGCCCCTCCACGGTTTAGCACTACAATGAGCGTGGAGAAGCAGAGAGAAAAGAGGCTGACAGTCGGCCTCTTTCCTCTAGGGCAGGGGTCTAGAAACTTTTCAAACAAAGGGCCAATTTATTGTCTTTCAGATTTTAGGAGGGCCGGATTGTGGATGTCAATATATGTCAATGGCTCAGCATCAGTGAAATAAAATATGGCCCCAGGGCTGGTGGTCAATAGCAAGAGGAGTAGTATCCCATCATTGATATCGGTGGAATATATAGTGCCCCATTGTTGGTGTCAGTGGAAGAAATATTGCCTTATATCAGTGGGAGGAATAGTGCCTCAAGAGCCGAATAAAGGCTAGCAAAAGGCCACATGTGGCCCTCGGGCCGCAGTTTGGAGACCCCCAGCTCTAGGGGATCTGTGAGAACTGAGCCAGTGGCGATGCTCGGTTCTCAGCGCACAGATGGCGGGGGTGGGGGGAAGCTGGAGCATTGCTCTGATCTTCAATCTACCGAGGTAAGTATAAATATGGGGAAAAACGAAATTCCCATACTTCTCCTTTAATGCATTCTATGCCTTAAAATAAAAAACACCTTGCAGTATCCACCGCCCCCCCCACGTTTTACTTACCTGAGCCCCCAATTTCCTTGGGCGCGATCCCGTGTTGCTCTCTCCACGGGCACTCGGCTTTTCATTGGATAGATAGCAGCGCAGCCATTGGCTCCCGCTTCTGTCAACCAAATCCCCATAATGCGGGGCCCGAGTCATACACTCGGCGTCTATTGATGCTGAGTATATGACATGGAAGCGCGCCTGCAAGCTAACACCCTCGGGAGAGCTTTTCAGAGGGGGTTACCTATTGCGGGGAGGAGCCACGAGAGCCACTGTGGGACCCCAGAAGAGGACGATCGGGGTCACTCTCTGAAAAACTAACTGCACAGTGGACTTGAGTATAACATGTTTGTTTACTAAAGAAAAAAAAAACGGAACCTTTTTAAGATCGCTTTAAGGCACACCTATAACGCAATGATTTTCAAGTACCACAGATACCACATGCAGTTACTCCTTTGTTTTCACAACAATTCCTTCCTGCTGGGTACATTCTTGAGAAGTTACTTAGAAAAAGCCTAAATTTACCAGGTAAAAAATTGTGACACAGGATAACCGGTTTCTTGTGTTTAATGTACAGCTTTACGTGATATGGTTACGGAAGTTGGTATTCATTACTGTATCCTGTAGCTTCCAATACACAAGTCTTTCATTGCTTTGAGAGTAATAATCTGATAAAAGCGATACGATTATATAAGATGAGGGTAATCCTAAAGAGGAAGTAAACTTCCTGCAAACTTTTACCTATAGGTAAGCCTATAATATAAGACTTGCCTATATGTATTGAAAATGTCTCCTAAATCTGTACAGTTTAGAAGATCTTTCCAGTGCATGCAGCCAGTGACATCACTTCAGGTTTGTTTTAAGGGAAGTGTAACGGCACCCCAAATGGGACAGGGGTTAAAGCCGTTTAGGATATTCCATTCCCGAGCACAAGGCAGCTACCGACAATCCAGCGAACACGACCCATAAGAATTTCCCCATTAACGAGACACACAGTTCTGTTTGAGGTTCAACAGAAATAGACCCTTTATTGAGAAATGCAGCCCTTATATACACTTTAGGATACTGCAGTAATCAAATGAACAATAAACCAACTCCACCCACAACATCACACAAGGTTTACCTAATGAGCCCCAATACACATCCTCCTCAATACATCTTTTAATAGACATCCTGACTCCGGCTCCTGACCTAATTTACATCAGCTAATTAACTACAGCTGATGACTCTTACACCTGACCTTTAGGCTATCTGTTTGTTTTTTTTTTGTTTTTTTCTTTTTTTTTTTTTTTTTTTTTTTTAAGTGTATTTTGTGCGTGAACTCGAGAGAGAGGAGCCGGACTGCAGGAGTTGGGAGTAGGCAGACCCTCCCCCCGGAGGCAATCGCCATCCTTCTCCATGCCCCTGGTGGCAATGGCGGGTGTGAAGGGGGGCCTCCCACTCACCCCGCCCTACCTGCTCCTCTTGGGAGCCCAACTGGGGCCCAACGGGACCCCAATGGGGCAGAGGGACTCCCCCTATGAGGGAGTGAGGGGGCCTAGCCCACCCAGCCAGCCCCGTAGGTCCTTCGCCTCTCTTTATTTTAAGAGACCGCATGGCCAAAGTGCATGTGTTTTTAAACCAATTTCGTGTGCGTGCAAGTGTGGTGGTTTTTTGTGGGGGGGGGGGGTGGGCATACTAAGCACAGGCGTACCTTGCATAGCACACCCACCGGGAGCCGGGCTGAGACCACCAAACTCAATTCACATGTAGCCGAGACCGGGATCCGAACCCTTGGCTGCAGAGGTGAATGGCTTGTCAGCGCAGTGCCAATCACGTTGAGCCACCACAGCTCCCTTTTAGGCTATCTGTTAACTTACAATACACACATTATCATCAATAGACCTTCACGCAATACAGGGTCAATTAGCACAAGCCACAATGAAAGATCCTCAGAAGCCATCCTAGATTCATTTACATCACACCAGACAGACAGGTGGGCTGGAGTTGATGACATTAACACCTAACAGTATGTTTCCCCACATTATGAATAAGTCTGTCTTTCAATTAACCTGTTGAGTTCAGAATCAACAAACAGTAACCAGTTCTCCACAGATATCCTGGAATACATTGTGGACAATAACGACACAACAGTCCCATCTCAGGTAGTCCATTATTTTCTGGCTCGTGCTTTTTAAGAGCTTCTGGATTCCACGGGCCCTCCCGTTACAGTAAGTATTTCTTAATGAGCTAATTAAAAAAAAATTGGAGGTTTTCAACCTCTTTAAAGTGGAGTTTCTATCCCAATTTTTTTTTTCATTATTGTGCTCATTAGACCTAAAGGGAATCTGGAAATGCCTGTTGCTATGCGGTCCCACAAAATCTGCCTTTGGAATCACCTAGGATTCTGACATCTCCCTCTAATGCTCCTGGCAAATGTGTGTCATCATTTCCCAGGATGCAGTGCGCTGTCCAATTATCACTCCCCATCCAAGACTTCCAGGAAGTAATTGCTTGTAGGCTTCACAATGCCCACAAGTAAAATGACAACGGTGAAGACATAGATTTATAAAACTATCTTTTTTGAATAACTATGCAGAGCGGCGGCGGATTGTAAAATAGTAAGTGACCGGATTTATATTATAAAAACGCATGATGAAAGGACATAAATTTAAAAAATGCTAATTGTGGTTGGAACTCCGCTTTAAGCCCTCATGCACACCTGAGCATAAGAAAACGCTGCTTTTACAGTTTAGAGGCAGAAAAAAACACCATCTCTTGTGCATTCAGAAGAGGAACTTTTGAGCGTAAACATCTGACGCGCCTAAACGCGTGGAAACTAGTCGCTTTTAGCGCTTGAGCGTTTTTTCATTTCTGTGGCCAGAATATATTAATATATTGGCCAGTGAAATTAATAAATGCTTAAGCTCCTAAACAGTTGCTTTTCTCCTGCCAAGAGAAAAGCATTTAGAAGAGCCTCAGTGTGTATGAGGCACAATGCTGTCTATGGATTGTTTCTAATTTCAGTGTAAATATGACCGGTGTTTCTTCAACCGATGTAAAGCTGCACACAGATGGACCTAAACTTGGTTGGTTCAGAAGGTATTGGTCATATTTCAATCCTCCTATGGCTATTCCCGCTCAAAAGGAGTCAACCTAAAGCCCCATACACACTTAGATTTTCTGCAGATTTTTTGTCTTCAGATTTAACAAAATCATATGATATGAAACACTTTCACACTGAGGCGGTGGGGGGCGTCGGCGGTAAAGCATCGATAGTTTTAGCGGCACTGTACCATCGTTTTGGTGGCGCTTTTCGTCCGCTAGCGGGATGCTTTTAACCCTGATAGCGGCCAAAGAAGCCACTGCCGAAGCAATTTGCAGGTGCCCATTCATTTCAATGGGCAGCTGTGTTTTAGAAATGGTGAATTTACCGCTCCTAAACCACCCCAAATGTGCTGCTTGCAGGAGTTTTTTTTTTTTTCTTTTAACGTCCCGCAAGCACAATGCTAGAAGAGGAGCTTTACAGGCGCTATTTTTAGCGCTAAAACGCCTGTAAATTGTGAAAGTAGCCTTTTGCCTGGTGCACACGATCCAATTATCGGGCGAATGATCATCCCGTTTTTTTTTTTTGTATAGTAATCTCACGTTGAATCTGATGAGTTTACTAAAGTCACAAATTCTTGTACGACAATAAAAAATTGGAAGTGATGTCATGTGTTGTAATGCATTTGTATTGCATTTTCGAACGACGGCTGTACTGATTAAATGAAAATCGTACAATCTGGCATCCTACGAAAAAAAAATCTGTGCTTGTTCGATAGAATAATATCGGATGAACTGTCCTGACCGGCTCTCGAAAGCTCTGTACTAACGATCCGATTATCGTACGATCATTTCGAATGCAGCATTTTCTGGATCGTGTGTATGGGGCTTTAGAGATTCAATATGTATGCAATCAGGCCCTTGCACTACATGGTTTTGGTAAATCTGAAGACAAAAATTTGCAGAAAGTCTAATAACGTGTATGGGGCTTTTAGATCACGTTCTGTTGAACAGGATTCTTAGAGAATTTGATTCGATCAGTGGCTGCAGCCGCTGATCAGTGCATTCTGACAAGAGAGGATTCCCACTGTCTGAGGCACAGTGTGGAGGATTCTTCTATCCACTTTTACATCTGGCTGATCGAAAAGAAAAACGGATATCTGTGGCCAGCCAAAGGCCCCTTTTACACGAGCGGTCTGATCAGATCCGCCTGCCAGCTTTTCAGGCAGACCTAATCAGAACCTCTATTCGCCTCTAATTCCGCTGACATCCGCCGCTATCCTAACCAATCCGGTCCTCTCCACCAAAACCAAACGGATGGAGGTTCCGTTTCCCATCCTTCTGGTGGATGAGATAAAAACAGACAAGTGGTCCGTTTTCATCCAATCTCCTCATAGAGGAGAGTGGGAATCTGTCCATCTCCGCTCTGTCTCTGCATATGGAGCAGACCTGTAATCTGACGGCTCAGCAGGGATCAGCGGAGCGGTCCCCTGCTGAGGAAGCAGATTGCGCAGAACAGAGGCGCCTGTGTGAAAAGGACCTAAAAGTCATTATTAAAGGCAATTAAAAATAACAAGCATGTCATATCTGCCGTCTCTGTCCAGTTGGTTTTGCACAGAGCAGCCCGGATCCTCCACTTCTTGGGTCCCATGTTGGCACTCCCGGCCCCTCCCTTCTGCCTCCTGCCCCAGAGCAAGCCGCTTGCTATGGGGATCACCCAAGCAGGCTCACTCCCGAGACACTGCTCTGCGTGTCCATTCACACTCGGTCGTGGCTCTGCCCCACCCCCTCACTCTCTCCCAATTGGCTCCCTTGCTGTGATTGACAGCCTGTTTGGTGCCTCAGCCAATTCAAAGAGAGTCCCCGGAGAGCTGAGGCTCTCTTGCACATTTCTGGATCCTTTTGGGGGGGGGGGGGCTGCTGCTTCACAAAGGTTTTTTACCTTCACGCATAGAATGCATAAGGGTTAAAAACCTTCAGCCTTTAGAACCACTTTAAGGGGGTATACACTATGAGAAGAAAGAAAAATTCCATACGAGGAACGAACGTTTGATTTTCGTATAGTGTGTTCACAACTTTCGACATCCAATTTAGACTTTGTCCCATAGAAATTTTTTATTTGCAACTAAAGATTTTCATGTAACATGTACTGTTTTTGTATGAGAAATTGGATACGAAAGACTGCGCATGATAAGAATGGATAAAGAAAGAATCCTTTGTTGTATGAGATTTATTTTTATACAATTCGTTCCATCTTTGGTTTTGACCTGCTGTGAAATCTTGAGAAACAATGAACAATCTTTCGCCTGGTTCTTCTTATGCCTTGTACACACGACCAGTTTTCACGATGAGAAAACTGCCATTTTTAATATTTGTTGTGAAAACCGGTCGTGTGTATGCTCCCTAGCAGTTTTTTCGATGAAAAAACCTCCCGCAAAAAAAAAGTTAAACCAGCTCTTGTCAGGTTTCCCGTCGGTCTTTCTCTAGTCGCGAAAAACGTTCGCCTGTATGCTTTTCCGAGGGGGGAAAAAAAACGTGCATGCTCAAAATCAAGTATGAGACGGGAGCAATCCTTCTGGTAAAACTAGCGTTCAGAATGGAGATGGCACATTCATCACGATGTAATGGACTGAAAAGGGCGAATCGTCGCTCACTAAACTTTTACTAACACGAGGATCAGCAAAAGCAGCCCAAAGGTTGGCGCCATTTGAAAGGAACTTCCCATACTGACAGCACCATCATTCCCCCCCCCCCCCATACTGACACCATCATTCCCCCCCCCCCCCATACTGACACCATCATATTCCCCCCATGAAGTCCCGTCATACGTGTTGTACGTCACTGCACTTTGGTCGGACGTTTTTTTTTTTTTTGTATACAAGTCAGGCTGGAGAGGAATCGCGTCGTGGGGGGGGGGACGACACGTTTTTGTTTTGTTTTTTGAACGTTTGGCTGGTTCCTGAAGAACTGTCCAAAATTTGCTTTGTGGGTAGCCCTGTCAGGTACTTCCCACCTGACAATCAAGGGTGCTCGGTAGAAAACTATAGCTGAACAGCAACTGCATCAGATGTAGCCGCTGTTCAGATATTATAACAACCACCGATCAGATCAGAATACAGTAGCCCAGCAAAGGGGATTCATTCCTCCATGTTCTATAGCATGGATGGAGGAAGAAACTTTTTTTTTAGGTATTCTTTACACCATCTATCACGTTGTATAGAGACTCATTGAACTCGCTATTCTTTACTTTCCTTGTCTTTTTATTGTTTTCCTTTTCATAGCAAAATGTACTTCATAAAACTGTCACTCAGATTGTTGAGCTATAGATCTTTTGTTTCTCCTCTGGAAAAACAGGAAAACCCACATTTTTGTTGCTTCTTAGGTGTTTGTGGAATGTCTTTTCTTTGAAACATAGTTATTGGTTGTGCTTTTCGTACAGAAGAGAATCCTGATATGTGACCAAAGCATTATTAGCTCACAAATTAGTTTAACTTGTTCCCTGAAATTGCTCTTTAATATACATCTGTGTTTACTATGAAGTTTCATATCTGGAGTTCTGCCAGTAACTTTAGGCCAACGCCTTTAGTTGGCTGCAGCATTGTCAGCCTGCCATGTGCGATTCTTCAGTTTGCCACTGGGGCTGTGCATGCCTTCTGCAGACCTAATAGGCATCCCATTCATTTTAAATAACTACGCACACTGGCACACTGCTCCTAATTACAGAAGTGTAATGTTACTGGTAGGCTCTCCAAAGTTGCAAGGCAGAATAATTTCTTTCCTGTTTGAGAGACACAGAAAATCATATACTGTTGGGTTATAGTGCTATCTACAGGTGGATTTAGACACTGGCAAACTAAAAACAAAATGTGACCAGCTTGGTATGACTCCCTACTTCTCCTAGCCTTCTTTAGACTTCATTTGACTTTGAAATGTGACTTTGATCCAACTTTATATTCTCTGGACCAAAGTCGCATCGAAACTCACGCCAAAGTAGTTAAAGGGGTTGTAAAGGTTTGTTTTTTATTTTCTAAATAGGTTCCTTTTAAGCTAGTACATTGTTGGTTCACTTACCTTTTCCTTCGATTTCCCTTCTAAATGTATTTTTTTCTTTGTCTGAATTTTTCACTTCCTGTTTCACCTCAGTAAGCGTTCCACCATTATCTGAGCCGTTCTGTCTGGGGGTTAGTCAGCCAGAACAGCTTACTGAGGAGGAACAGGAAGTGAGAAATTCAGACCCAGAAAAAAACATTCAGAAGGGAAATCGACGGAAAAGGTAAGTGAACCAATAATGCACTAGCTTAAAGGAACCTATTTAGAAAATAAAAAACAAAACTTGTTCGATTTTTTTTTTTTAATTCAATGGCCGCACAAAAATCGGCTGTTGCTGTAGCCCACTAATGTGCGAAATACGAACAAAAATTCTTACACATGGTCGTTTTAAACGTCATGTAAAATGATCGTGTGTGGGCAAAACATTGTTTTATGTCTTCAAAAAAACGACCAAAAAAAAATTCGAACATGCTTGAATTTTTTTTTTTTTTTTCTGAATGTCGTTTTTTGTGTCATAAAAAATGATCGTGTGTGGGCAAAACGACGTTTAAAATGACGTTTTTAAACCCGCGCATGCTCAGAAGCAAGTTATGAGACGGGAGCTTCAATGGAACAGAGTGCCGTCGAACGTGGTGTACGTAACCGCTCTTTGCAAGAGCATTTTCAGAAAACGATGGTGTGTAGGCAACGTCGTTTTTTTAAATGAAGTTTGAAAAACGTTTTTTTGTTTCGTGAGATAAAATGATGTTTTTTACATCACAAAAAGTGATCGTGTGTACGCGGCATTAGATAAGATTTTCTAAAGAAAATTATTTTGAAATTCGACCCGTGTATGTTGATACTAATGTCCAGTAGGATAGACCTTTTTCGTCCTGCTGAGACAGATCTAATGGTTTTGCTATTTTTTTTTTTACTTCAAGGTTTCCCTACAAGCTACACAAGCTGATCTTCTCTATATGTCGGTATCTTTTTTTTGGCGCTTTTCTTCTGCACTAGTTTTGGAGACCGTACCCAGACCCTGCTGACCTGGTAGAGCGAGGCATTTTTCTAATGCATCAGTGATTCCTGCTTTGTGCTGTGGGTGCATAACACTTAGTTTGTAGCCTTACCATTTGGTCTATCCTCTGCATGTTGAGTGTTCATCAGTTACCCATGTGGTATATCTGGACGACCTTCTAAAACCCAGATATTCAAAAGGACTTTGAATATCTGGATCTCATCTTAGACACAGCTTAAAGTGGATGTAAACCCCAAAAAAAAAATATTATTTTTTGATGTCACAATGTAGAGTATAAGATTTCCTATCATCTGTGCCCAGTCTTGCCACACAGAGTTAATCCAGTGCTGAGTAATCCTCTTGTAATGTTCAGTGCAAATTAACAGAATTCCAGATAAAAACTTGCCAAATTATAAAGTCCATTTCTCTGTTCTTGCTTTCAGTGACAGGTTATTTACATATTCAGCTTGGACATGTTTATCATATGTTATGTTTTGTTTATCATAACATGAGGTGATCCAAAGTTCATTGTATATTACCAGGATGTGTTATGTGGGGGAGGGGTGGATTTCTCACTTTTTATACCTCATGTTATGATAAACATAACATAACATAACATATGATAAACATGACAAAGCTAGATATGTAAATAACCTGTCACTCAAAGCAAGAAGAGAGAAAACTGACTTTTTATTTAGGCAGGTTTTTATCTGGAATTCTGTTCATTTTACTGAACATTGAAAGAGGATTACTCAGCACTGGATTAACTCTGTGTGGCAAGACCAGGCACAGATGATAGGAAATCTTATACTCTACATTGTGACAACAACAACAACAAAAAAAATGAATAAACTTTAACCGCTTCTTTTTTTTTTTTTTGCAATTTTTTTTGCCAATTTTTAAATTCCTGGCGTCCCTCAATGAACTCCAAGAAATAATTTTTTGAATGCTTCCCAGCCTCGCATTTCACTACTGCATTTTCATATGGCTACCATCCCCCCCCCCCCCCCCCAATAGGTCTCTTAGGTGCTGAACACTTTGGTGGGCTGAAGGTATGTGCATTTATCCCCAAAGTTAGGAAATGTATTTATTTATTTTTTGCTGGACCCATGGATTGCAGTAGAATGAGGTGCCTTGGTATGCTTTCTATATGTTGTCGATGTTGCCCATCTATTTATAACTTGCCGTACTGCGGTTACCCTTAGGGTAAATTAGGTAATGTTCGGGGCTTTAGCAAAGATGTGATTTTGCTTTTCAACAAGTCACTGACTTTGACTTTTACTCATTTAATCAGCCATAACAATATGAAAACCCACCAAAACCTGTTTAGGTATAGATCCACTAGATTCCAAAATACCAGGTATGCTTTGGCATCTGGCCCCAAGCCATCAATAGCGGATCCTTTAGGCCTGTGATGGCCAACCCTGGCACCCCAGATGTTTTGGAACTACATTTCCCATGATGCTCGACTACACTGCAGGGTGCATGAATATCATGGGAAATGTAGTTCCAAAACATCTGAGGTGCCAAGGTTCGCCATCACTGCTTTAACCTCTTCAGGTCCGCGCTATTAACAAAATACGTGAACAGCGCGGACCTGAGGCGCCGGGGTCACGTCTTTGGACGTGATTTGCTTGTAATTCCCCGCGCGCGCCACAGGGTGGCGCGCGGCGGGGAAAAACAGTCCCGACGCATCACCGAGGATCCGATGCGTGTACCCGGCGGCCGCGATGTCCGTCAGGTACACGCGATCGTCGGTGAGAAAGCAGGGACGTGGAGCTCTGAGTGTAAACACAGAGCTTCACGTCCTGTCAGTGAGGTGACAGATGCTGTTTCTCTTGTACATAGGGAGACAGCATCGGTCACCTCCCCCAGTCACCCCCCTCCCCCCACACAGTTAGAACACACCCAGGCATTACATTTAACCCCTTCCTCACCCCCTAGTGTTAACCCCTTCAATGCCAGTCACATTTATACAGTAATTAGTGCGTTTTTATAGCACTGGTCGCTGTATAAATGTGAATGGCGCCAAAAATGTGTCAAAAGTGTCCGATGTGTCCGTCGCAATATCGCAGTCCCAATAAAAATCGCAGATCGCCGCCATTACTAGTAAAAAAAAAAAAATGTAAAAAAAAAAATCATAATTATGTCCCCTATTTTGTAGGTGCTATAACTTTTGCGCAAAGCAGTCACTTATTGTGATTTTTTTTTTTTTTTTTTTTACAAAAATACGTAGAAGAATACGTATCGGCCTTAACTGAGAAAAAAAAATATATAAAAAAAAAAAAATGGGATATTTATTATAGCAACAAGTAAAAAATATATATATATTTTTAAATTGTCGCTCTTTTTTTCATTATAACGCAAAAAATAAAAACCGCACGGGCGATCAAATACCACCAAAAGAAAGCTCTATTTGTGGGGAAAAAAAGGACGCCAATTTTGTTTGGGTGCCACGTCGCACGACCGCGCAATTGTCAGTTAAAGCGACGCAGTGCCGGAAGCTGAAATTTCGCCTGGGCACGAAGGGGGTTTATGTGCCCAGTAAGCAAGTGATTAAACCCTATGTATTGCGAGGTGGGGCTCCATTGATGGGATTTGTTTTTCCAGCATATCCCACAGATGCTCGATTTTTGATTGAGATCTGGAGATCTTGGAGGCCAAGTTAACGCCTCCAACCCTTGGTTGCGTTTCTTAAACTATTGAATTCATTGGACCAGGCCACCTTATTTCATTGTTCTGTAGCCCAGTTATGATGCTCAAGTACCTATTGTAGGCACTTTTGGCTGTGGACACGAGTTAGCATGGACACCTTGATCGGTTTGCAGCTACACAGCCCCATACGCAACAAACTGCGATGCACTGCGTGTTTTCCTCCAATGTCTTCTGAACAGTTTGAGGCCATTTACAATTCTTTTAGAGTTCATTATGAACATTTGCAGAAGATTCCCGAAAAGCTGAAAAATCTTCATGGAGAGGAAAGAAAAAAGCTTCAAGACTTTGATGTAAAAAGACTTTGATGTCGCTACAGAGTCCGCCAGCTCAGCGGGAGATCTCTCCTCTGAGCCGGCGGATGACAAGTCCCCCCCTCTGCTCACTTAACGGGGAGGGGCTTGTGCAGCGCGGCTGTCTCCTATGGAGGGGATCTGATGAAAACGGACAGCATGTCACGTTTTCATCAGATCTTTCCCGATCCAATTCGCCATTGACAGATGTCGACGTATCGCCAAACGTCCGATTTTATTAGATGTCATCGGACATGTCTCCGCTGCCATCCGACACTCCATAGGATTGCATAGAGTGGCCGTTTAGGTCTGCCGACAAAACTGACAGGTGGACCTGAACGGTCCGATCGTGTGAAAGGGGCCTAAGAGTCTGTGAAGTTTCCCCTTTGGTGCAGGACCCTTCCCGGCACTTTTGTGTGGACCTGCACTCATTTGGACTGTTTTTACAGGAAGATGTCATCTTTCTAGTATTTGGACTATTTATACTAGTATTTAGCATTGCACTTAGGTTTTAGAACACAGTCAAAAATCATTTCTATCGGAACCAGCATTAACTTTTTCAGCAATTTGAGCTACTGTAGCTTTATTGAATCGGACTGAACTGGCCAGCCTTGGCTCCCCACATGCATCAGTAAACCTCGGCCATCCATAACCCTGTCCCTGGAGGTCCTGACCACTGCAGACCAGAAACATCCTACAGGAGCTGCAGTTTGGAGTTGCTTTGACCCAGTCATCTAGCCATTACAATGTGGCCCTTGTCAAATTTTGCTCAAATCCCTTCTGCTTTCAACACATTAACTGCAGGTAGAACAGGTTTCTAGCCACCTATTCTATCCCACCTACATTCAAGTGCCATTGTAATGAGGTAATGGTGACAATTGTTCACTGTGGTCATAATTATATGGCTGGTGTATATCGCTGAATATAATGCTGTATTGAGAGCAGCGATATCTTTCAGCCGACTCATCATTTTTTTGGCAAGTTATCTCGCGGAAGAACGCCGCTCAGCGTTTTTATAGCATCCTTCAGCCTAAATCTATTGACAACCGAAAGCAATAGGCTGAATAGTATTCTATATAAATGTCAATTTTTAAATTTACACGCAGAAAAAGGAATCTAGCTTTATATATATTTCATAAAAATATTCTCCTAGGTTTTCATTTTGTTAAGGCTCAGCTAAAACTTCCTTTAGGTTTGGATAAATTGGGGAAGAGTTTCAACCTGTTCGGTTTTTATTCACATTGGGTAGATTTCCCAACATATCCTATCCTGGAGACACACAATGAAGTAATGGGAGGCTGACTGCAACAAAAACTGGACAAATGTTCTAACACTTTTTTTTTTATTTTTTTATTTACAAAAGTTATATTGCTTTGCATTGCTTTCTTGTATCCACATTAGAGACAACTGGATAACGTTCCGTTTTAAACTAAACAAAAAATTAACCACCCCAATTTATATCTAGCTTTTAGGGCCAGTTCACACCAGACGCAGTTCCGTACAGTTTCGTGTGCTTTTTTTCTGCACAAAATGCATGCACAGTGTTTCCATGTATTCCAATGGCTCTGGTTGGCTCTAGTTCACACCATGCAGTCAGTTTCCAGTCAGTTTCTGCACCGGAAACTGACTGCATGGTGTGGACTAGAGCCAGCTAGTACAATACATGGAAAACACTGTGCATGCATTTTTAGTGCAGAAAAAATGAGCACGGAACTGTGTCTGGTGTGAACTGGCCCTTAAAGTGGATGTAAACCCGAAAAAAGGAATTTATTTATTTTGATGTCACAATGTACAGTATAAGATTTCCTATCATCTGTCTTGCCACACAGAGTTAATCCAGCTCTGAGCAATCCTCTTTTATTGTTCAGTGAAATAAAATGGACTTGCAGAGAAAAAACTTAGTCTGTTCCACTCCCTTGCTGTGAGTGACAGGTTATCTACATTTCTCATGCACTAGCCTGGAGACGGCATTATTATTTTTTTAATTCCCACCCCCACTCCTTTTCTGAAGTCATGTGGTTACTTTTCTGTATTTTGACTGCATGTTAAGGGTCATAGCAGAATTTTGTGTAAGCAATACACAAGAAAAAAATGCATGTTGACGAGGAGTGTAGAGGAGGGCGGGGAGTCTACTAACATCACTACTCCACCCACAGAGCTCCAAACAGACCCACCCACAGAATCTGCAGTTTTTCAGTTCTTATAACAGACAGGAGAGACATTTGACAGGTAAGGATACATGCAGGAGGCATCTATATCCTTATAGATCATCACTATGGCAGTAGTTTAGAAAGGATGAGAGTGGCTTTACATCCATTTTAAAAAAAACAATGCATTTTTCAGCACACTTACTAGCTGGACAGCAAAAAACGTAATAAAAAAATACACGGTCTAACAATTAAGTGTTGATTTATCCGATACGATGGAGGCTAAAAAGTGCATTTATTTTTTCCCTCAGGGGCCTGCAGAGTGTTGCACCCCTGATCTACAGCAGGGGATGGCAACCTTAAAGAGGTGGAGATCTACCTGAACAACATGGGAGACGTCAAAGATCACCGGGCACAGTGTTGACCAGTATCGTCTCCGCACACTGGATTTAAACTTGTAATTGCCCTACTACTGTGTCGCAATTGCGTGCACTGCACAGCAATCATGGGTTTATATCAGGTGGTGAGGAGGCAACTTATCATCTCCTCACCACCTGTCAAATGCATTTGGATTGCTTTTCAGAGGAGCAGCAGTAGCGCCTTCTTCACTTGTGAATAAGCCCTTAGTTGCATTCGGCAGCGGCACCCTTTAGGGCTCATTCACATGTAAAATTGGGGGAAGGTAAAACCCTGCAGTTGAGTGGCGGTTTTGGTTGGAGTTTTGGTGCGCTTTCTAAAAATTCCACTAAAGGGCACCCAATCGGCAAGATAAAATAGAAGTCTATGACGAAGCACAGCAAACCCGCAGGAAAGCTGAATGTACACTATACTGCATCTGGGGTGTGTGTAAACCGCAGCACATCAGTGTGAAAGCAGCCCTCTACTATTATGTTTGGTGTATTGCTTCAAAGTGACCTGAAGATCTCTTCTTAACTGCTGCTGGCACCACTCTGGAGACTGCTAGGCGGGATAAGAGGTGGCGTGCAGTTGGTTTCACTCCGCATGGGACAGGAGCCGGCACTACAGAGGAGACATAGGCTTATGGGGCTCTTGCTCCCTACTACAGCTTCAACTTTACAAGTAGTCCCTCTGCTCTGTTTGATGCTTTGGATTGGTGGGTCAGCAAGCCCAGACCGCGATCTATTAGTCACCCATCTGCAATCTACAGGTTGCTGACAGCTTTCAGCCTGTACCTCCCATACGGACTGACTGATAACAAGCTGCAGGGCTTGTAAATGAACTAAAAAAGGGTTTATTGGCACCCTCACAATTCACTGAGAACTACAAGCCGTCACCTGCTATGGCTTGACTGTACTTTTAGTTCTTCCATTTACAGATCGCCGTGAATGAATTATGGGTGCGACGTGCTCTGAAGGGTGAACCTAATCTTGATGCAAGAAAAACTTGAATTGCTTTATTTTGGTTAATTATGGATACCTTCCCTTCTCTGTGAATTACATCTGTACAAAGCCATGCACTAAAGATCGGCCTCGTCTTATTTTGCTATTCATCTTCTCTGCTTTTATTAATTCATTATGCATGTCATGTGCTGAATTTCCCAGATTATCTATCTGCCATTTCAGTTAATAAAAGTTTTCTTATGTCATGGCTAGTGGTCCTCTTTCCACAGGTATATCGAGCGAACGGTCCTGATGGTGTAGCGGGAAGAGGTCAAAGGGTTCACTTGCAACTTTGGGACACAGCTGGCCAAGAAAGGTGAGCTATGGCAGAACACTGTATTCTAAGAGCAGCCGCCTGTGCTTGAGTGTGGTGCTTAAACCCTTCAATACTTTTGTTTTGTATTCTGTATTGTTGTTTTTTTATTTTTATTTTTTGCTAGACAAAAAAAAAAGTTTTGAAAATAAATGTGTTTTCTTAGTTTCTGTTATAAAATTTTGTAAATAAGTAATTTTTCTCCTTCCCCTGTACACCAGTGTCCTCTGTTCCCCTCTGTACGGCGGTGTCCTCTGTTCCCCTCTGTACGGCAGTGTCCTCTGTTCCCCCCCCTCATATCTAAAGCTACCTTCCTTTATATCAGTGATTTCAGTCCCTCCTTCATATTACAGCCCCCCCCCCCCATCCTTACATCACAGTCCCCCTTTCACATCGCAGTTAAATGGAAAATGTCCAGAGTTAAGCTATACCGCTGCTAGATAAATAGGCCCCTAGATGTCATTAAATTGGAGAAACTAGCCAAGATTCGACCCATGTATGGGTAGGCTGAATGAATCAAGTTGTTTGATCGATCAACTTGTGTACAACCAGCCTGCCGGATTCACTTGTGATTATCGCTAGTGGCTATTATAGCCATTGGCAATTATCGCTGTCTTCTATCAGCTTGGACGGCTTCCCACCCCCCCTGCCAGGAGCAGACAACTGCTCACCGGAGCGATTCCCCTGTCGACACTATGTGCACAGTCTATGGCCTGCCTAAGGCTAGATAGGGGAATACAGTGTTTTCTTGGTTAACTTGTAAAGTGAATAATTTACCAAGTACCATTTCAGCTTTAATCAGTCCATTGTCAAAACTGTTATAATGGGTTGGCAATAAGTAACTTTAAAATTCCATAAAACTGAGTTCCAGTCATTATTATTTTGTTTTTTTAACATTTGATTTTGCCTAAGACAACCGGTACGGAAGTGGGAGTAGGGACTGGTCAAAATTAGATGTCAGCTAGTGTTCGTTGATATCCACCGCTCCATAGAGGCAACGCATAGTCCGATCGGATCCGCCTATAAAAAAAAGTTGACAGGCGGACCCAATCGATCAGTGAAAGTAGCTTTACTGTGCAAATATTTCAAGGATTTGTTCAGATCACAAATATGGGAATATTCTCCCTAATACTTTATTTCCTATGATCGCCAGCTTCATCTAGTAGCTGAAATGCTCTTTTATTCCTAAAATGCCTCAGTCTGGAAAATACTGCATCTGGAAACTAGAAGGAGCTGGAGATCCTAGGAAATAAGAGTTCAAAGCAAGATATGGGGATACAGATCAGTAAATTCTTAAACGAAGACCTCAAGTCTATTTTTTTAACCACTAGAGGTCCGCGCTATTGTCAAAATACGTCAACAGCGCGGACCTTAGGCGCCGGGGTCACGTCTTTGGACGTCATGTTCGGAAAAACAGTCCCGTCGCATCACCGAGGATTCGAAAAAAAATCATAATTCTGTCCCCTATTTTGTAGGCGCTATAACTTTTGCGCAAAGCAGTCACTTATTGTGATTTTTTTTTTTTTTTACAAAAAATACGTAGAAGAATACGTATCGGCCTTAAAGCGGATGGTTCACCAGAAAAAAATATTAAAAGCCAGCAGCAACAAATACTGCAGCTGCTGACTTTTAATATTAGGACACTTACCTGTCCTGGAGTCCAGCAGCGTCCGCAGCAGAGGACGAGCGATCGCTCGTCACCCTGCTGCTCCCCCCTCCATCCACGGTGAGAGAACCAGGAAGTGAAGTGCTGCGGCTTCACTGCCCGGTTCCCTACGGCGCATGCGCGAGTCGCGCTGCGCCCGCCGATTGGCTCCTGCTGTGTGCTGGGAGCCGAGAGTTCCCAGCACACAACGGGGGGGCCACGGGATGTCGCCAAAAAACCCGACTTTTGCCCGAGACTGCGGGCTGGAAGTGGTTGCAGACACCTGTCTTTAGACCGGTATCTGCACCCCCCTCCCCCTGAAAGGTGTCAATTGTGACACCGGAGGGGGGGAGGGTTCCGATCAGCGGATATTCACTTTAGGGTGGAGATCCGCTTTAACTGATAACAAAAAATAAAAAAAAAATTAAATTGGGATATTTATTATAGCAACAAGTAAAAAATATATATATTTTTTAAAATTGTCGCTCTTTTTTTGTTTATAACGCAAAAAATAAAAACCGCACGGGCGATCAAATACCACCAAAAGAAGGCTCTATTTGTGGGGAAAAAAAGGACAGCAATTTTGTTTGGGAGCCACGTCGCACGACCGCGCAATTGTCAGTTAAAGCGACGCAGTGCCGGAAGCTGAAATTTCGCCTGGGCACGAAGGGGGTTAAAGGCTTTTCTGTGCAACATTTTGAATTTTGACATTGCTTTGTTTGTGTTTTACAGCATGTGGCTGTCTTTTTCAAAGAGTTTTTGTCCTATTCCCGATTATTCATTTGATCATTTAAGAAAGATTTGCCCTATGGGCCTATCATTTTTCATTAAAAGAAGAACTTGCCTTATAGCCCTATCAGGATTTACTCTGAACCAATTTTTTTTTTTTTTTTTTCAGAAGATTCACCTTATGCACCTATTTTTCTTTCTAAAAAATAATTTACTGGCCAGCATAAGGGTCCTTTCACACGTGCGGACCGTTTTTTAGGTCCGTTTTTTTTCCATCAGTTGATCCGTTTTTTTCGTCCGTTTTTCATCAGTTGTCATCCGTTTTTTCATACCCGTTTTTTCATACCCGTTTTTTCATACCCGTTTTTTCATACCCGTTTTTTCATACCCGTTTTTTTTTTTTTTTTTGTTAGAACTTTTTTTTTATTACATATTTTGATGAAAAACGGGTTTTCTTCCGTTCAAAAAAACAGGGCTTAGGGTAGGTTCACACCACGATTTTCTATACAGTTTTTGGATACAGTTTTTTTTAAAAAAAAACGTATTCTAAAAAACGGACCCAACCATACGTAACCGTATGCTATACGGTTGCATCCGTTTTTTAAACGGAATTTTTTAGATTTTTTCAATAAAGTTTCAGTTGTTCTATTGAAAGTTCAAGGGAAGCAAAGTTAACAACCGTATAGAAAAAAACGGACAGAACCGCAACGACATACAGTTCTCATAGAGTCCTATGTTAAAATAACCGTATACGGTTGAAATACGGTTTTTGAACCGGACCAAAAACCGTGGTAGACCACGTTTTTTTTTTCCAGGGAAAAAAAAGTTAAAAACCGTATGGTTTGAAAACCGGATATAACCGTATGATTTATGGCAAATACGGTTTTTAATGTAAAGTCTATGGCCACGGTTTTCTGTACGGTTGCATACGTTTTTTTTTAAAAAAAAACGTATCCAAAAACTGTATAGAAAATCGTGGTGTGAACCTACCCTTAAAGGAGACGGACGTTAGCGGGTGCGTGTGAAAGGACCCATAGGAAAGCATTGCGGTCAAAAAACGGACGGCTAAAAACGGACGAACGGTCCGCACGTGTGAAAGGACCCTAAGTCATATCAGAGAGAATCCAATTACAAACATGATTCATGCTTCAGTGTACAACATAATGGAGAAATTTCAATCGCAAAAAGAATTTGCCTTCCACATTTAAAATACAAGATTCGCCTATTACACATAAACGTTACACACGTGTACTTTTACATGCCAGTGATGTCTTTGTCAGAGGACACTGTACATACAGAGATTTAGTGGTGGTCATTGAGAACCCCTGATCTGCAATATTGCTGCAGGTCTGCAAGTCCAAAACTGCTGAAGCGAGGGCCAGGGTGGTAGGCAGACAACTAGCGTTTTCATAGTCGGAAATGGCTGCCTATATATTATGTATCGGTACAGGTTTCCTAAGGGCCATTTCACACGTTCGTCCGTTTTTTCATATGTCCATTTACGGACTGCAAAGCTTCCCTATGGGAAGCTTAGTTCCCTATACGGTCCGTATTCATCCGATTCCCCATAGGGGAGAGCGGAGGAAAGACAGGGCGGTCCCTGTACAGTGTGCAGGGACCACCCTGTCAGCCGACAGCTCAGCAGGGATTTTACGGAGGAATCCCTGTTGAGCAAACGGGCATACGGAGTGGCTCAGCAAGTATTTTACGGAGGAATCCCGTTGAGCAAACGGGCATACGGAGCGGCTCAATACGGATCCGCTCCATGTGAAAGGGCCCTTAGTGGTCCCGGGTGGTTTCCAGGCACCTCTAGATATCTGGAATGCATGGGCTGCCTGCAGTTTGGAAAAGTGAAAACTTTTTTTTTTTCTTCTCAATGTTTCTTATTTCGCAGACAGTTGAGCTAATAAAATTCAATAAACCAGAAATGAAATGCTAGCTTTATATAATAAGACATGAGATTTTGTGTATTCTGAAATGTGGCTTTAGGTAAAGTCTTTGTTCTAGTGCAAAATAAAATACAGCTTAGGTATTATTTTCTTGGAACATTCATTTTATTTTGCAATATAAAGGATAAATACTTATGATTTTCCGTCACATAAGTTGTACAAAGACACAAGTGGCAGTGTTGTATGGCTGAGAGGGTATTGAGCTCAGGGTTTGCGTTCTGTTCTGCATGGGAGAATGGAGCCAATGTATAGCTGCCATGATCTGATACTGGAGACTGTGGCCAACACTCATCCTATACATGTTCAAGTCCAATGGTCTAACACAACCTTTCTCAACGATTGTCAACACGGAGGAACCCTTAAAATAACTTTCTGGTCTTGAGGAATAGAAAAGTGATGGCAGAAAAAAGAGTGGTCCAAGTCTACCCATTTTTTTTTTTTTTGTGGCGTATAGATCTGTTTATTCCAAGCATCAACTACTCTTTCAGTAAAAGAATACTCTCTAAGATTAGTTTTGAACTTTCCTCCAATTAGTTTAAGGTCATGTCCCCGTGTTCTTGACTTTGGTTTCATATTGAAAGACCTGCCTTCCTAAACCTTATTCACCCCCTTGATGTATTAACAACAGGTTTCAGTCATGTCTCCTCCAGACTGTACATACTAAATTCCCGAAGTCGCTCTCGATATGTTTTATTCCCCAGACCTTTCACCATTTTTGTTACCTGTCTCTGAACTCGTTCTATCTTATCAATATCTTTCTGTAAATGAAGCCCCCAGAACAGGAGAATCGCGTTCCGTGAAGGAACATTTTCACTGCCAGTTGCTGCAAAATCACTGTAAAAACACAGTTTGCATTTTCCCGTGGCGTGATGAGGGTCTGCCAGTATAAATGAAGCCTTACACTCACAAATGTTTCTCACGTCTGTCTTGCCATTTTTAGAGTTTAGCAGCTTTTAGTAAAAGGGTATTGGTTTGTACTAGGGTTGCATGGATACCACTTTTTTTTAAGACTGAGTACAAGTACTGATACTTATTTTCAAGTACTTGCCGATTACCTATATTTTTTTTTTTTAATGTTATGTGACCATAGCACTGGGCATTGATGGGTGTCACTGAAGAAGTGTGGACTGTTGGTCTTTTTTTTTTTTTTTATCTGTTTACCGGTAATTGTGTGTGTTTTTTTTTTTTTTTTTTTTTTTACAAGTTTTTGCTTTTACAATTTTTTTTGTTACTTTTTTACAATTTATAAAAAAAAATCTGGGGGGGGGGGTTGACAGTTTTTATTATTTGTATAATTTTGCTTTCACATTTTTATTACAATTTCTCCATCTTTTTTTTTCTTCTTTATCAACCCTGTTTTGGGGTGGGGGAGGCCTTTTGTGAGCTATCAGGGGTCTAACTAGACCCCAGACATCTTCCCTTTGAGATAGGGAAAGAGACAGAGGACACAGATTCCCCAGTCCCTTTCTCTGTAGCCTCAGCTGCACTGAAGATGAATGGACAGGAGACAGACGTATCAGTGCAACCCTAGTTTGCACACCTGGCTTCTCGGGTACTTATAAGCATTTTTGGGCTTGAGCTTTTTTTTTTCTCCAATGAAAATCTCCCAATTCTCAAGTGCAGCTGCATGAGCTGTAGAAGCCTGGTCATCCAGCTTTGTGATTTTAGTAGCACCTCTACCCTCATACCTGTTGCAATTTAGGTATAACCCTTGGAGTAAACACATTACTCATGTGAAGGTATTGGCGTGTGTTCAGCTACTAATTCAAACCCACCCAAATACATCAGGAAACTGTCACACCCCTTGTATTTGCACAGATGTGGGTTGGGATTGGGAAATGCCCCGGCTGCAGATGATTGGCCCAGTACAGTGATGGTTTCCTGGCGGAATCATTCAGGTGGGTTCTGGCCAGGATCCACACACAGATCCAAATGGATCCCTACTCGGGCGCTAGATCAGGGGTGCTCAACCCTTTGAAGGCCGAGGGCCACTTTAAGCAACTTAGTAACCAGTCGCGGGCCACAATGAGCGGAGTGGGCAGATGACAGGTCTGTGTCCAGTCTACATATGCCAAGAAGACACAGTCCAATCTACTCAATGGGCCCTCTGATCCAATCAGATGGAAGGGGATAGATCCACTTCTGTGGTTTTTTTTTTAGCAGATCGGATTGGAGGTAGGCCCGTGTAAACGGTCAAAAGTCTGTTTTACATCTGACGATCCATAGAAGTGAATGCAGGGTCCGATTGGGTCAGACCGATCGATTGAAAGGAGCCTAAGGCTTGTTTTACACTGGTGGTCTGTGGTCAATTGTGGCGCAGTGTACCTGTGGTTTTCCCGCCGGTTAGCTGCACTTTGCCATAGATATCTATTATATCTTGCAGGAGTGGTGCACTTTCTGAAAAGCCGATTGCTTCCTCTACTTCCGGCTTTATTTACAACACTGATGCTAACAGGTCTGCAATCTGGGCTTGCCAACCAGCAATCCCAGAGCAGGTCGCGGGCCACATCAGAGGGCTCCGCGGGCCACATGTGGCCCCCGGGACACTGGTTGGGCACCCCTGCTCTAGATAAACATAAGATCATTGAGACCAGGTGAGCTAATTGCATAAAGCTTGTGGGAACAAGCCCTTTTAATAAAAGAATCAGAAGTTTGTAAACTGTTGATTTCAAGAGCCCCTTACTTTGTCTTGTGCTTGTTTTCCAGGTTTCGCAGCTTAACAACCGCCTTTTTCAGGGATGCAATGGGATTCGTTTTGATTTTCGATTTAACAAATGAGCAAAGTTTTCTGAACGTCAGAAACTGGATAAGTATGTACTTCAATGATGCATTCGTAAAACTGACCCTTTTTTCCATACGATGCAGCCATTTGTATTGCCATATTTCATATTTTGCTTGTTCATTCACTAGGAACCAATGACGGGTACCGTATATGTTTCACTTTGGATGATTGTCTGTTGCATTACTTTGGAAAAATCTTTCTGAATATCGACTAAGATTGTGTTGTGAAATTGCATATTATTATTCTTAGTGTTACTAAAGCTTCAGATTTTTAAAATAAAAATAACAAACATGCCTATATTTTACCTGCTCTGTGCAACGCTTTTGCACAGAGCAGCCCTGATCCTCTACTTCTGGGGCCGCCTCCTCTTAATCAGGTGCGGCTTTCCTTGGGGGCATCCGTAAGTACTCTTTACTGGGTCCCGCTGCTTCATCCATTGACAGCGGGATTCGACCCCTGCTCCCCACTGGTGTCACCAAAATTTGATTGACAGCAGTGTGATCAAATCGCTGCTCCTGCTGCGATTAATCTGTCCAATGAGGAGAGAGACAGCGGCGGCTTGTGCACATTTCTGGATCGGATGAGCTCAGGTAAGGAAAAGGGGCAGTCTGGGGGGCAGCTGCTGCACAGAAGGTTTTTTCACCTTGATGCTTAGAATGCAATAAGGTGAAAACCTTTTAAGGCTAAGAGACCTTTTTAAAATGACTTTCACTTATGAGTGCAGTTAAGGGACCTAATCATTTATATTACACTTGCCAGTACCGCCTTATTTAAGTCTAAATATGTTATGTGAATTGTAATTATTCCTGTATTTTTATATCATGCCAACACACTTCATGATTTACAGGAAGAACCAAACCTGGAACTTGCGCTGGGGGTGACCCCCTGACATGCCACATATGGCATGTCATTTTTTTGGGGGCGGGGCACCCTCTTTTTAGAGGAACCCAGCTCCCACTTCTTTCCAAGGCTCCGCATCGCCGGAAGGAAGTTCACCTCTCCCCCCTCCCCCCGTGCAATCTTCTGGGACACGTCACAAGTCTCAGAAGATTGCCTGGCCAATCACAGCACATGGCTCGCGCAAGCGCAGTGCGTGCCCGACTGTGAAGCCACAGCTGGGTGTCCACAGTCAGAATGCCCGCGCCGCTAAGAGGAGGGTGAGAAGAGCGGTGCTTTGTTTGCATTGCTGGACCGTGGGACAGGTGAGTGTCTGATTATTAAAAGTCTGCAACTAAACTTTGTTTATGGGGTAACTCCGCTTTAAGAGCTGATGTATGTGCCATACCTGTGGGATCCTCCTGGGGTCTGGAAATCGCTGGAATAGGCACCATTACTATATTGATTGCTGCTAGCTTCCGGGTCCTATATGGATTGGCTGCCCTGCTTTAGTGCACTGAACACTGAGATTGCCTGCTCAGCGCCATTCAGAGATCATTTGCATTTCCCCGATTGGACACAATGTAGAGTGTGGGACCCAAGAAGAGGAGGGCTGCTCTGTGCAAAACCATTACACATAGCAGGTAAGTATGACATGTTTGTTATTTACATTTTTTTATATAAAAGTGTTGTTTTTGATTTGTGACAGTACATTTTTTGAGCTCCTAGAAGAAAAGATTAGATTTGGGAGACATTTGTGTAGGTAGTGTTCCAGGTGGAAAAGGAACTAACCACGCCGGTGCCATTCCAAGAGTTGAGATGCCCTTTGTAGGAAACTAAATCTATCAGTGTGGCTTACTACGGTAGTACAGTGGGCAGCTCCTCTGATTGGCCCAGTATTTTCCATCACAGAACAGAAAGACATGTAAGCTACATAATCTTATATTAAACATTGCTGCTTGATGTAGAAAGATGGGTACAGAGGTACCCGTTAGGTGATAAGTGTGTGGCTGCTGGCCCTATGCGGGCTGCTCAGTAAAAGGTTTATTTAGTTCAACTCAGCAGGCCGAATGAAAAAAAAAACGCACAGATCGCCATACTAACACAAGCAATGTTGGTGCTGAGATCTCACCACTGAGCTTTTGTATTCGGACGGTGACTGAGACCGCATTCTGTTGGACGGGCAGAAATTTGGCTGATTCCTGACAAATTCTGCTCCGAAATTGGGCGACTTCGATCTTTCATATGGATGCTGCCAGGGCCGCCAACAGGGGGGTACATGCAGTACACCTGTAAGGGGTCCAGGGGCCCGGATGGCAACCCCCTTTTCTTTTCTTCTTTTTTTGTATGGGCCCAGCACGCAAGTGTATATTGCCTTGTTGCATCCCATAACTTGGCTTTCTAAATTTATTTTTATAATGTTTTCTTGGTGGTTGTCTTTTAATCTACTGATGTTTTTATGCTTTTGAGATACTGCCTGCTCTGCCTGCGTATCTTGTTTGTTAAAGGAAGTATAAGAAGCCTTGTGGCATTTCTTGCGAATAGCTAGGAACACCCTCCCTTTTATGTAAACATGGCCGTCTAGCTAGATTCCCAATTCCCACCCAAGATTGAGAGCTGAAGATTAGTTATGGAAACTACAACTCAAAGAAAAAAAAAAAGATCTTTAAGCTCCATTTAAACATTATTTTTTTTTTTAATAAAAAAATTCAATAAACCAAAGGGAATTCCCATCTGAACTTGCCCCTGCTGTATTGTGTGCATGCTGCAGGCTGTTGTGGGTTACCTGCACTGTATATTACCCGGTCACCCGCTGTCATTCCTAGAAATTGTCTCATAATCTGAAATGTGTGGGCTGTTGCATTATGCCTATTGTTTTACAGGTTATGATCTGTTTTATGACCAGATAAAATACTGAAAATGAGTACGTAGGTGTGTATCCCCAGTCTGACCTCACTGTTGTGATTAGGAAGTACTATACTCCCTCATTAGGATAACATCTAGTAATTACATTTTTTGGCTGCTGATGTGATGGGGGTGAGGATATTTACAGTATATCTACCATCAGCCTTAATAAAAGAACTCCTTAGAAAGATATGCATTTAAAAGCTACTGGCCTACAAGGAGTTGGTCTGTGTAAAGGAGTTCAAGTTTACTTCGAAAAATTGCCACTCAACCCTATCAAGTCTGTGTGGATAATAAATAAACAATAAAAAAAAAAAGTCTGTGTGGATAATAAGTTGAAGTTGACCTTAGGTTGAAACCAACTTGTACATGTTATCCACGTTGACTGGATAAGGTTGAGTGGCGATTTTTCGAAGTATGCTACACACTACTGGATGGTGATTTTTTGCGAGATCCCCATTCCTGAGTACCAGCGGGACTACATACCGTATATACTCAAGTATAAGCCGACCTGAATATTAGCCGAGGCACCAAATTTTACCACAAAAAAAATGGGAAACCGTATTGACTTGAGTAAAAGCCTAGGGTGTCCATCTGTGTTCCCATGCCTCACTGTGCCCATGCCTAGACTGACGTTTAACATGAGAGTCTATGGAAGAGGTGCCCGGGTTTGAAAAATTGGTGCTCCCCAGCCGTAGGTCCCTCAGACAACCAACTTTGCACACTTGTAGAGGAGAAATGGAGCTACATGTGTGCCAAGTTACGGGTCCAGGGGACCTACGACCGGCCAGTACCGGGTCCCCAAAATCACCAGAGAAATTACAGTTTAACATTGGAGTCTATGGAAGGGGTGCCCGGCTTTGAAAAATCAGTGCTCCCCGGCCATAGGTTCCCTGGACAACAAACTTTGCACACTTGTAGAGGGTCTACATGTGTGCCAAGTTCGGGGTCAAGGGGACCTACAGCTGGCCAGTACCAGGTCCCCAAATTCCAGGAGATCAGGCACAAAAAAGTGACTTGAGTATAAGCCGAGGGGGGCATTTTCAGCACACAAAAAAATTTGCTGAAAAACTATACTCGAGTATATATGATATGGTATGTGTCGACTATGCCTGCCCCTTCTGCCCTCTCCTCCATTCATGGAAGCCATACTATAGCATCTATGAATGGAGAACAGGAGAATGAACAAAAGGTTGGTCTCCTCTATTCATAGATCACTTTTTTTTTTTTTTAAAGTGTATTTTTGTGCATGAACTCGAGAGAGAGGAGCCGGACTGCAGGAGTTGGGAGTATGCAGACCCTCCCCCCGGAGGCAATCGCCATCCTTCTCCATGCCCCTGGTGGCAATGGCGGGTGTGAAGGGGGGCCTCCCACTCACCCCACCCTACCTGCTCCTCTTGGGAGCCCAACTGGGGCCCAACGGGACCCCAATGGGGCAGAGGGACTCCCCCTATGAGGGAGTGAGGGGGCCTAGCCCACCCAGCCAGCCCCGTAGGTCCTTCGCCTCTCTTTATTTTAGGAGACCGCATGGCCAAAGTGCATGTGTTTTAAACCAATTTTGTGTGCGTGCAAGTGTGGTGGTTTTTTTGTGGGGGGGGGGGGGGGGCGTACTAAGCACAGGCGTACCTTGCATAGCACACCCACCGGGAGCCGGGCTGAGACCACCAAACTCAATTCACATGTAGCCGAGACCGGGATCCGAACCCTTGGCTGCAGAGGTGAACGGCTTGTCAACGCAGTGCCAATCACGTTGAGCCACCACAGCTCCTCATAGATCACTTTTCAATCCTAGACGATAGTATGGCTTCTCTGAATGGAGGAGGGGGGCGTAAAGGACAGGCATAGTTGGCACTCCTGAAGAGCACATATGACTGATCCCTTGGCTCTATTAATGCCCAGTGCATAAGAAGATTGGAGGAGCGGGTTTAGAGGGAAATCGGAGGAAAAGGATTTCAGCTAATGCAGGAGCCTACAGCACAAGGTACACATCAGACTGATAGCAAGTCATGTCCCTCGTGCTGATATTTCTTTAAAGGGGCGTTCCAGTCAAAAAAGTGTAGCTGCTGGCTTTTAATAAACATACTCGCCTGCTCCACGTCTTCATTCTAAGTGTGGACACCCGGCCGTGATGGCTTTCGGCTTTACGGCCGGGCACCCAGTGCGCATGCGCGAGCGGCGCTGCCCCATCTGATTGGACAGACGATCGCCTGGGACCTGTCGCGTGTCCCAGGCGATCGCCTACAGGTAGGGGCTGCCAAAAGACGAATTGACTATTTTCCTTAGCAGCCCCTCGGCGGAAAGAGGAAGTGGGACAGGAAGTCCCACTCCTCCTGAAGCCCCCCCCCCCCAAAAAGTGTTGTCAATCCTGACTGGGTTCCCATCTAATCCTCTTTATAACATGAAGCAAAAGTGTTCTGTAGTTCAGCAGGGCAGAACACAGCTTGGTATTTCAATATAGTGGAGGCAGCATTGTCGGCTCACTACAATATGTTAGTCCAATATGAGTCCCCTGGATTTATAACAGGATCAACTGGGATTTTCTGTACTTTTTCTGTACTTTCTGCCCAGACATGAGGATCTTCACCCTAGAAAGAAGATTTAAGTCAGCTACTGACATTTACTAAAAGGATACTTACTTGTCCTTAACCAGGCCGATTTGTCATCGGTCTTCAGGTCCCCATGCCAGTATGTTTACTTAGGGAAGCCACAAGGAGTCACAGCCAGCTCCCCACTGTATGTGTGAGCCGCACTGCGCTTTGTGAATGATGCTGCAGCAGAGTGAAAGTGGGAGTGGGTACCTATCAAAACTAGGTACCCGCTCCCCACAAAAAAAAATTGCGGTAAATGTGGTAGATTGGGGGGGGGGGGGGGGACGACATAAAGTGAAACTTCCCCTTTTAGGGTAAAGCTCTGCTTTAAAGGTGGGTCAACATTAATTTTGTGTGTGTTGAAAAAGACTGCCAATGTACCCATGGTATGATGGCACTACAACACGGGTGCATTTGGGCTAATTCAAAAAGAATTGTGCCATGTCACTTCAATACGTGCATTACCATAACGCAGATGGGATTCGGCCCAAAAAAGTAATCCCTTTTGAATTTTGCCAGGTGATTTGTTGGCAGTGCCCACTTCCACTATGAACTGGTAGGTGGTCCTTTTGGAACAGTTTTTGTCAGGTCACATTTACTAGATGAAGAGAATGTCTTACCCAGCAGAGTAAAAAATGCCATTCACATTTGGCAGAGAGGATTTTCCAGTATTTGTTCATCGTTATTAAAGAATTAAATCTTACTATAAAGTTAAGTCCATTAATGTTTTTTTTTGTTTGGTTTGTTTTTTATATTATTATTATTTTAATATTACAATTACTTCGTTTTTTGTTGCACACGTTATGCCATTCTGAAGCTCTCGGAAATGGATTTAAAAGATCTATTAGATTAGACGGTTACTCGAGGGTTAGTGCTTCCTTTGCAAGTTTACCCTCTTGTGGACAAAGGAAGAATTAAACCTTTATACAACAAGCCAACAAGTGTTTGGAGAGACATTCGTCCAACCTTAGATGCATGTACCTTCTAGTGTCTCATGACTGGTAAAATTAGTTAACATTGGATAAGAGGGAAGGATCAGCCCATTCCTACCCAGAACCCAGCTGTAAAATCTGTAAAAAGGTGCTCAGTAGCATCCCCGGGGCATTATTTAATGTCCCAATCTTTGCCTGACTCTTGCAGAAAGCTGTTAAATAAAGTACAGGATTAGATAATTTAACTGGAAACTTTCACAATTCTATATAGAAATAGAAGTTGAATTTCTGGACAGACTGATGACAAGACCACCATGGAAAATGCAAAACAGAAAATGGTTCAAATTGTAAATTATTAGATACACGAATGACTCACTCTTTTTGCTCCGGTTCACACTATGAATTGCACTGGAGAGTGCAGCACATTCCCATGCGATTCAGTGCGGTGTGATTTGAGTCTATCCATTTTGAATGGGCTCAAATCATACTGCATTGCACCAAATGTAGTGCAGCACTACTTTTGAAATATATGTGGTATATTTGTACCATGCAATCCAGTACATTTTGCGATGTCATTAATTTAACATTGACACTCGCAGCAGACCGCAACTGCAGTGTGTTTAGAACACGGTCTGGGACATGTGTACATAACACAGGTTTCCCGCACTGCGTTCTAGTGTGAACCGAGCTTATTTATTTTTTTCACTCTGGCCTGCATGCTTTTGATCAATATAAAACTGGCACATGATGGAGCTCCCAAATTAGGTTTTCAGCCAGGGCTCCTCCAGAGGCTTCTAGGAGTTCTTGAGCAATGAACAATTTCTGCCGTTCAGATAGATAATCACTGACCGTGATCTTTTTGTCTGTAATTGTTCCCATTGACCACAAATCTAATGCCGCGTACACACGATCACTTTTTGTGATGAAAAAAAACGACGTTTTAAAAAACGTCATTTAAAATGATCGTGTGTGGGCAAAACGTCGTTTTATGTCTTCAAAAAAACAACCAAAAAAAAATTCCAACATGCTTGAATTTTTTGTGTCGTTTTTCAAAATGTCGTTTTTTGTGTCATAAAAAGTGACCGTGTGTGGGCAAAACGTCGTTTAAAACGACGTTTTTAAACCCGCGCATGCTTAGAAGCAAGTTATGAGACGGAGCTTCAATGGAACAGAGTGCCGTCGAAAGTGTCTTACGTAACCGCGCTTTGCAAGAGCATTGTGGAAAAACGATGGTGTGTATGCAATGTCGTTTTTGAAAATGAAGTTTGAAAAACGTCGTTTTTTTTCGTCACATAAAATGACGTTTTTTTTCATCACAAAAAGTGATCGTGTGTACGCGGCATAAGGAGCTTTCTTCCCACTGACCATCGCACTAATGTTTCATAGGCTGTAGATATAGTAATTATTAGCAGGGGTTCTCTGAGACTGGAAAGTTTACCTTATGGGTTCCTCCATGTTAAAAAGGTTAAGAAAGGCTGTTTGTATAGAATCGCCAAAGAGGAAAAGCACATTAATGTATCTAAACTCGAGTGCAAAAATGTTATATATTAAAACTGCGGGTTCTTGCGTTATCTTTTTTTGGGTAATTGCTTGATTAATCGTTAATTTCTTTGATCAATCAAAATAATTTTAATCGGGGACAATCCGTGGAGTGAGCTCTGCGGTCTCACCCATAAGAAAGGCCGTGGCTTCGGCCTAGCTGGCCATCTTGGTCCACCCGGCAGCAGCCTAGTAGCGGCGCGCTGACGTCATCACCCGCCTTGTGGTGTCTACTCTGCGGACGGGTGATGTGGATATTACAGTATGGGGGGGGGGAGATGTGGATATTACAGTATGGGGGAGATGAGGATATTACAGTATGGGGGGAATGTGGGGACCTTACGGTATGGGGGAGATGTGGACCTTGCAGTATTGGGGGGGGGGGGGGGGGTGATGTGGACCTTACAGTATTGGGGTGGGAGATGTGTTGTCACCTATAGACAGAAAGGGTTTTAGGACTTCAGAGCACCTCCCCATCTCATCATCTCCCTAACATAAAGGGGAGGTGTTCAGTAGTACACAGAAGTGAACTGGGAAGGGCTAATAAAACAGCTTGGGAGTTCAGTGCAGCACAAGCCGAGAGCACTGGACATTCATTAGGATTTCTGGCAGGATTTACTTTTTTTTTTTTGCACTTTGTGGTCTTGTATAACAAAATACCTTTTTTGTAGTATATTTATTAGACCAAAACAGAGCAAATAGGTTTGTTACTCACACTTTTATAATTTATAGTGGTTCTAAACGTTGTTTTTGTTTTTTACCTTCATACATTCTCTGCATTAAAACGTTCACTGTCTAGCTCTTCCCCACCCCCGTCCTTTGACCTGCCTGACTCCTGGGTCCTTTGACCTTCCTGGGTCCTTTGACCTGCCTGACTCCTGGGTCCTTTGACCTGCCTGACTCCTGGGTCCTTTGACCTGCCTGACTCCTGGGTTCTTTGACCTGCCTGACTCCTGGGTCCTTTGACCTGCCTGACTCCTGGGTCCTTTGACCTGCCTGACTCCTGGGTCCTTTGACCTGCCTGACTCCTGGGTCCTTTGACCTGCCTGACTCCTGGGTCCTTTGACCTGCCTGACTCCTGGGTCCTTTGACCTGCCTGACTCCTGGGTCCTTTGACCTGCCTGACTCCTGGGTCCTTTGACCTGCCTGACTCCTGGGTCCTTTGGCCTGCCTGACTCCTGGGTCCTTTGACCTGCCTGACTCCTGGGTCCTTTGGCCTGCCTGACTCCTGGGTCCTTTGGCCTGCCTGACTCCTGGGTCCTTTGGCCTGCCTGACTCCTGGGTCCTTTGGCCTGCCTGACTCCTGGGTCCTTTGGCCTGCCTGACTCCTGGGTCCTTTGGCCTGCCTGACTCCTGGGTCCTTTGGCCTGCCTGACTCCTGGGTCCTTTGGCCTGCCTGACTCCTGGGTCCTTTGGCCTGCCTGACTCCTGGGTCCTTTGGCCTGCCTGACTCCTGGACCCTTTGACCTGCCTGACTCCTGGACCCTTTGACCTGCCTGACTCCTGGACCCTTTGACCTGCCTGACTCCTGGACCCTTTGACCTGCCTGACTCCTGGACCCTTTGACCTGCCTGACTCCTGGACCCTTTGACCTGCCTGACTCCTGGACCCTTTGACCTGCCTGACTCCTGGACCCTTTGACCTGCCTGACTCCTGGACCCTTTGACCTGCCTGACTCCTGGACCCTTTGACCTGCCTGACTCCTGGACCCTTTGACCTGCCTGACTCCTGGACCCTTTGACCTGCCTGACTCCTGGACCCTTTGACCTGCCTGACTCCTGGACCCTTTGACCTGCCTGACTCCTGGACCCTTTGACCTGCCTGACTCCTGGACCCTTTGACCTGCCTGACTCCTGGACCCTTTGACCTGCCTGACTCCTGGACCCTTTGACCTGCCTGACTCCTGGACCCTTTGACCTGCCTGACTCCTGGACCCTTTGACCTGCCTGACTCCTGGACCCTTTGACCTGCCTGACTCCTGGACCCTTTGACCTGCCTGACTCCTGGACCCTTTGACCTGCCTGACTCCTGGACCCTTTGACCTGCCTGACTCCTGTATCAATCCAGTGCGGTGCCTGGCTGCATGTCTACCCTCTTTCTGCTCTCACAGGTTTTGATGGAAGTAGGTGGAGCCATAGGCTCCTTCTGCTGTCGGTGAAATCCTGTGAGGAGGGAGAAGGAGGTGGGCTGATCTGTATGTGTCTATGGATGCATACAGCCTAGCTTGGGAGAGCACCCTCATATGTGCCCCCAGGAGCGGAAAGCACTGCTGTGGGACAGCAATAGAGGAGAGAAGGGGCCACTCTGTGCAATATCCTTGCCCAGAGCAAGAAAAACACAAACCTGTATACTTTAATAATAATTAAAAATATATATTCTTTACAAATGCTTTAACAACCTTTCAAATGTTGAACCTTTCAAATTTTGACCCAAAAAAAAGACACAAAAAGGGTGATGCAAGCAATAGGGTGTTTTCACAGTCCGAGGGTGATGAATGAGTGTGCATGATCCGAGTTCTGACCACCATCCTATTATCCAAACAAAACTAATGAGCAGCATTATCTGAGGAATTTACACAGTGATATGGCTGTTAAACTTTAATACTTCTAAAAAGGCCATACACCCACTTTGTAAGCAGAATTTATTTGTACATTCGCTGTAAATGTTTCTACATATAGAGACACTGGCTGTTTTACTTTGGAAACTTTATATGTTGGTACTGTATAAATAAATTGAGTTTTAATTCCTTTGTTGTCATGGGCTGAGGATCTCAAGGAGGAAATGGTGTATTTGCTGTTGGTACATATTTTAGGTGGTTATTGAAGTTCACCTTTTGGAACATGTGACCTGTTCCACCCATATTTAGGGTGGAACATGTAACCTTTTCCAACAGCTGAAACCCCTCCCCCTTAGTGACAGCAGACAGGCATCTTTTTCGGGTGCCCTCTGTTACTGGTTAGGAAAAAAATGTGGCCTTTGCGACTGTTGGTCTTTAGTTTCAATGAACTACTATGGCACTGTTGAGCGCTCTGGTAGTCCATGCATGCTCTTTGTCAGTGTTTATCTGCCTGCCCGTACCAGGTACAAGAAAACACATAAACTGACAAGTCTGCAGGAGTCCTGCATGGCACCTGCTGATCGTGGGTACATTGCTGTACAGCAGGGATCTTCAAACTACAGCCTTACATCTGATGCGGAACTACACATCCCATGAGACATTGTAAACCTCTGACATTCACAGACATGACTAAGCATGATGGGAATTGTAGTTCTTGAACAACTGTAGGGCCATCATTTAAAGACCTCTGCTGTACAGGCTCCAAATAAAATAAAAAATAAATGGATTTTTTTTTTTTACCTGCAATAAGATGTGCATTTTTTTTTAAGGTGAACTTCTTCTTTAAGGATACTTTTGTTCTCAAATGTAGAGATGTGTATATAAGGTTATCTACAACATTATGTACCTCCTGATTAACTGTTGGAATGCCGGTGACATTAGGGACTGCTCCGATTTTGAAACGGTCGAACGGCTGATAGACTTGCATTTTGAAAAAGAACAGGAAAGCACAACCATTGTGTTGTATTGCATATTAGGAGGCATCAGGATTTATTTACTAAAGGCAAATGTACTGTGCACTACAAGTGCAGTCGCTGTAGATCTGAGGGGGACATGCAAGGAAAATAAAAATGCCTTTTAGCTTGCACATGATTGGATGATAGAAATCATCAGAGCTTCCCCTCATTTCAGATCTTCCCCTCAGATCTACAACGACTGCACTTGCAGTGCACGGTGGATTTTCCTTTAGTAAATCAACCTCATAATCTAAAGTCCAAATATAGATGCGCTATATAAATAAAATGGCAAAAACAAAAAAAATCAAAAGGGTGATGCACTGTAGCCCTATCGATCACAAAGTGCATTATCCATCCCCAGAATGGTGTGTGATCGCAAGTGATCGAGCCTCCACCTCTGATAGGCCGCTTACCAACTAGTAGTGAACTCCTGTTTACAGAAGGCCTCTTTCTTGTGGCTTTAAACCCAGCCAAGGCCTCTGTCCGTTGAAGGAGAATTGGGTTGAAGGGAATGGTGCTCGCCACTCATTGAGACGCTTGGTCACATAAATCCCCAAAAAGAGATAAAGCTTTTATAGCATAAAATCTTCTAGGCTTTTTATTAGAAAAGTAAAGGTTGCACTTACAGCAAGTGGCATAAAACAGGCGTGAATAAAAGCCAGCCAGCTCTGTGTAACAGCCTTGTCCTTCCAGGACCTGCGCAAACGTGGTGACGTCGGCACATCCCTCCTCCCATCGGACCTCAGTCTGCATATGTAATAGAAAAATATGATCATCTTTGTCTTGCTGCGGCTAGGTGCGGCCGGTCATTAGAGGCCACGGCTTTTTGCAGTGATCGCTGCTGGATACACACATTTCATCCAGCAGAGATCACCACAAGTAATCGCCGGCTATGCAGAGAGTTGCAAATGGCTGTGAGTGCCTGCAAACCTGTCATTTTAGTGAATAGGGTCAGTGGCACTCACAGCCGCAGCAAGAATCGGAGGATTTCTGCCGATTCCCAACGGCCTAAATCACTGGTGTGAAATGTAGCCTATGTAGTCCATATTTTCATTGCACGCCTTCCTGGAATGAGCTCTTGAGGTACTGGGTGCTGTAGCGACTGCCAGCTGGATACTGGAACCTGTGTGATGAGTAGAAGGCAACGGTACCACTCCTGTACTGCTCTCTGAAAATCAATCTAGCACAGATCGCTTTTTGAAGACTGCTGTAGGTTTAAACAAGCCCTAAGAGCCCTGACATAAAAAATGTAACTTAAAAATCAACTGAATTGTTGGATTCCTTTGTTCATAAACTGTGCTTATTTTTCTTTTTAGGTCAGCTGCAGATCCACGCGTATTGTGAGAACCCAGACATTGTGATGTGCGGGAATAAATGTGATCTGGAAGATCAGAGAGCTGTAAAGGAAGAGGAGGCCAAAGAGTTTGCAGAGAAATATGGGTGAGCAGTTCCTTCCTCATTGTTACAGCTGATAGACGGCGCAACTGTACACTATGACTCATCTGAGTAGACCACAGGATGCAATAAACACTATATATACTTTCTATGAATGGTTCTTTAAAATTATTTAAAGGGTCACTAAAGGAAAAACTATTTGGGCTGAAATGACTGTTTACAGGGTAAAGAGACATAATAGTTAACTGATTCCTTTTAAAAATTATTAAAAATAGATAAAAATCAATCATATATTCACTCTACAGTTTTAGTTTCGTTTTTGCTGTTATTTCCTGTCTCTCTGATGTACAGAGCCAGAGAGCCAATAGAGGGCAGTGATGGTTTGTCTAAAACCCCTCAGCACCAACCCAGTTTCAGTTTACACACAGTAATCACACCTCCTTGATCAGTGACCACAGTGAGAAAGCTCCCAGCACTGTGGTTATAAGGAAACAGACAACCAGGTAGTGTGGAGATCAGAGCAGAATTACAGCAACATCCAAGCAAAAACCAACAATGAGGACATGAAAACACTGCAGTAAGGTAAAGGAAGCTATTTAGCTTAAAAAAAATGTTTCTTTAGTGACCCTTTAAGCTCTTCGTAAGACCTTGATACTAAATGACAGCACTGCATGTGTTGGCATAAGTGGAAAAGAGGATACAATGGGGTTGGTTTACTAAAGGCAAAATAGACTGTTCAGTGTGCTAGGGAATTTTTCCTGAGCTTAGTGAATGAGGTGAAGCTCTGCTGACCATTATCCAATCATGCGCAAGCAAAAATATTGTGCTTTTTTTTTTGTTTTTCTTGCACATGATTGGGTTTTCTTTGCAAAGTGAATTTTCACCACTTTTTCTTGCCTGGAACTGCCTGTTTGCCTTTAGTAAATCAAATTCATTGTGTATCCAACAATGTGTTTCCCACACTGATCATCACCCTAATAACTCTAATACACCATAATAAAATAAACCTATATTGCATAAACTCGTGTACCTTTTAGGTATGCAAATTCTTACATACTTGCATTGTTCCAGGATGGACCCATATAAGTACAGTGCCTTGAAAAAGTATTCATAAATGGAAGGAAAATGATAAATGGTTTTCAATTGTTTCTACAAATATTTGAAAAGAGCGGCGTACATTTGTATTTATTCCCTTGAGCCCTGGTTCACACTGGGCTGCGGGAGTGAAATCGCGCGAGTTCACTCCCTCTGGCAGTCCCGATTTCGGCGCGATTTAGGAGACATCTGTGCAGGTTTCTGCACAGATGTCAATGTAAATCGCGTCCTGAAATCGCAAAAAGTACTACAGAACTACTTTTTTGAAATCGGTGCAGCGCCGCAGATGCGGCGTCGCACTGATTAGGACGGTGAACCTGGGCTTACTCTGAAAACCCTAACGAAAATCTAGTGGAACCAATTGCCTTCAGCAGCAACACACAGGTGGACTCTAATTGGTAAATGGCGTCCACCTGTGTGTAATTTATTCTTCGTATAAATACAGCTGTTCTGTGAAGCTCTCAGATGTTTGTTAGAGAGCCTTGGTGAACAAACGACATCATGAAGACCAAGGGACACACCAGACAGATCAAGGATAAAGTTGTGGAGAAGATTAAAGTAGTTGGGTTGTAAAAAAAAAAAATCCCCAAGCTTTGAACACCTCACTGAGCCCTGTTCAATCCATCATCAGAAAATAGAAAGAGTATGGCACAAATGCAAACCTACTAAGACATGGCCGGCCACCTAAACTGACAGGCCGGACAAGACGAGCATTAATCGGAGAAGCAGCCAAAAGGCCCATGGTAACTCTGGAGGAGCTGCAGAGATCCACTGCTCAGGTGGGAGAATCTGTCCACAGGACAACTTAGTCGTGCACTCCACAAATCTGGCCTTTATGAAAGAGCGGCAAAAGAAGAAAGCCATAGGAAGTCCTGTTTTGCAGTTTGCGAAAAGCCATGTGGGGGACACAACAAACATGTGGAAAAATGTGCTCTGGTCAGATGAGACCAAAATGTAATTTTTGGTCTATAAACTAAACGCTATGTTGGCGGAAAACTTACACTGCACATCACCTTGAACTACCGTCAAGCATGATGTTGTGGGGATTCTTTTCTTCAGCAGGGACAGGGAAGCTGGTCAGAGTTGATGGGAAGATGGATGGAGCCAAATACAGGGCAATCTTAGAAGAAACCCTGTTGGAGTCTGCAAAAGACTTGAGACTGGGGTGGAGGTTCACCTTCCACCAGGACAATGACCCTAAACATACAGCCAGAGCTACAATAGAATGGTTTAGCTCAAAGCATATCCATGTGTTAGAATGGCCCAGTCAATGTCCAAAAACACTTGCAGCGATAGGTGGTTCTACAAAGTATTGACTCATACAAATGCACGCCAAACTTTTCACATATTTGGTTGTAAAAAAAATAGAAAATGATTTATCATTTTCTTTCCACTTCACAATTATGTGCCACTTTGTGTTGGTCTATCACATAAAATCTAGAATAGAATACTTTTGTCAAGGCACTACCTCTGGGATTCCCGTGGAAGCTGGAAATCTCCATTCATACTGGTAGTAATTAAGACAAACTCTGAGTTAGGCCCCTTTAACACTTGTGCGACTTGTCCTGCAACTTGGAACTGCAAAGTCGCATGACAAGTCGTACCCCAATATTTCCAATGAGTACCATTCATATCTGTGTGACTTTAAAGTAGTCCTTGTACTACTTTGGCCCGACTTTGACGCGAGTTGAGGTCCATAGACCAAGTTTACACAGGCATTCCCTGATATTGCGTAAAAATCGTGAACATTAAATTACGGCAAAATAGAGTGACTTCGAAGTCGTGGTAGTGTGACTGGGGCCTTAGTTTGCAGTGAGATACCACTGCTCGAGTTTTCTATATCTGCTGGGATGCTGTTAGTATTTGAGAATTTCCAGCACAAGGCTTGTGGTAGCTAGGACACTAGCAGCTGCTTGCTTCCTAGCAACTGTTGACCCATCCCTAGGCCACATTCAGCTGTCTGTAGTGAGATTTCCCAGCCCACAACTAAAGGTAAGCAAAGAGACAGGGATGCTGGATCACATTATCCAAATATGGCAATATTTGGGTAATGACAGCCAGCTGACTTGCTCCTTTATTTTTACCTGCTGCCGGGGGCTAGACATGCCATAAGAATGAAGTGTCTGTGGTATACACATTCCAGCCTCTGTGCAGCCCCCTCCATGTGACAGATTGATGTACCTGTTCCATCATGGTACATGAATGTCACTTGCAAAGACATTTGAAGAGCGAGGGAATTGTAAAGCGTATGACACTATAAATTTCCCAGATTGAGTCAACATGGCATACAGGTAATGATCATTTTTTCTGAAGCGAAAGTAATGGCAGCCTTCAAGCTTTTTTTGCACTGGTTTATTTTTAAAGGAGAGGTGCTGGATATAACCCCCCCCCCCCCCCAAAAAAAAAACTTACCTATGTGGGTGCAGCATGATTCTGATGCTGCAGCAGTCACTCGGCGGTTCCAAAAGTGAGAACTGACTGATCGTGTGCTTGCTGATCGCTCAGTTTTCGGTCTTCACTGAGCAGAGAGCGGTGATCGTCGGTCACCACGCTTTGCTCTGCCCCTCCAGCGCTCACTGGAGCAATGGGCTGTGGAGGGTTAGGAGCAGCAGGCACGGGCTCTCAGCAGAAAGCTGAGAACATGAGCCAGCTGCTAGTCAGGCATCTGAGTGGATCCTGACATTGTTTGGATCCTTGAAAAGCCTGGATCCTCTGTGACTGGTCACTGGAGTGCAGAAATAAAGTGCACTCCTGTGACCCACAGGAGCAGTAAAGCCAAAAAAGCTTTGGCCATACTTCTCCTTTTTAAGGGTTTATTAGTATAAAATCATTACTCCATGCTCTGTGCCTTTTAGTAAACCCCTCTACGAATTTTAGAAGTCTTTCCAAAGCACATGTATATCATATGTCCCCTTTAGCTCAGTCTCTGTAAAATCTTTCTTTTTGTGTCCTTCCAGAATCCCTTACTTTGAGACAAGTGCTGCAGATGGAACCAATGTCAATAAGGCGGTGGAGACTTTATTGGATCTGATCATGAAACGCATGGAACGGTGTGTGGACAAGTCTTGGATTCCCCAAGGGGTGGTACGGTCCAATGGCCACAGCTCTACTGAGCGGTTAACTGATGAGGACAAAGAAAAAGGCAAATGCGGCTGTTGAGACCACCCCTTTCCCCTCCCCCTTTTCCCAAAATCAGTAACGCTGTTCCTATTCTTTGAACACTGTTGCTGTTCTGAGGTCATGATTGCTAAAATACATTCAAGTTTATATTTAGCAGGCAATGTGTTCTGTTCATGTCATCACTTCAGAACTTAAAGTGCATGTCCAGCTTAAACCTTTTTTCCTTGAAGTTTTGGTAAGAGTGGGGAAGGATCAGAACCTCTGTTGTGTTATTTCTGCTATTTGGGGTTCTGTTGGAGATCCCTTCACTCATTATCGGAGTAACAACGGTTCCACCAGGCAGAGACTGAAGGAGAATCTGCAACAGGGATATACAGGTTGCAAAAAAAGTTTTATAGGGGGTTTTAGCCTTCTCCCTAAAACACTAAAAGAAAATTCTAAATGTCTCGCTAATGCAGATTTCCTATCTTCTTGTTTGTTGAAACTGTTGTCCACAGGGGCAGCAAGTGAAGGTAAGGATCTCCAGTGGATCAGCAGATAGCAGTAAAAATCTACAGGGGTTCTAATCCTTTCCCAGCATATCCAGAACCAAAAAATAGTTTTGACTAGGCATTCACATTGATTTTGCTTTCTTCTAGTTTCTGCAAGGTGCACTATGGCTTTATTTGCAAGCACAAGACTTCTAAAGCCTTGTCCCTGGCTGCGTTAGAATTTATATTAAATGTGGCATATTTTATAAGACGGCATTCCTACTCTTGTCCTGTAGTTTACGCTTTTTTCCTACATGACTTACATCAGCCCCTTTTATGACTGTGCATGGCTGTTAATGCATAAATTATATATGCGATTTCTTATGTTTCAACAGGAATTTAGGGCAGAGTAAAAACCAGCAAAAATTCTTCAGGGCTGGTGCTAAGCGGTGACTTTGTATGTGCTTTATGGGACCCTTTTGGACAGAGACAGTTCCACATTGGTCCTGGTGAGACATGCTACCACACAAGAGCTCATTAAAAGCTGGGTTGGAAGTACTCCACTTATTCAATGAATCGCAATACCTGTTATTTCCTACTCCTCTTTTGGTGTTAAATTGGTTAGGGGCTGCTTCTGTTGCTTTCTTTTTACATTGATTAGAATATACATGTAGATGCTAATCCTAGTTGTATGTTTTGCTGAAATGTCAACCTTCCTGCATGCAATCCTACATACAAACAAAACGATTGGAACTAAGCGAATGTACTTGAATTTTTTAAAACTCTCTGTTTTGTAATGTGGTTTATATAAAGATCTTGAACTTGCATTTATACTACTTTTAAAGTTGCAGTTTTTTTTATTTGTAAATTCAAATCGTGTTAAAAGATAGGGCAGAGATGTAGACCAGTAAAAAATAAAATACATGAAAAAAGGCCTCTTTATAATGAGCGTTCAATTTTCAGCAAGTAAATGTTGTACACAATGCTAATTTGGAACATTGTTATACCTTGTTTCTTAAACTTTAGTATTAAAATAAGTGCTAGCCAATACAAATATGTCAAGCCTTTGTTAAAAGCCATATAATCCTGGTAGCCATTTTTGTCCCTAGTTATATTGTTTTTGTCAAGTGTTGGGTAGCCCGATGAGAACTAGGAAGACTCCTACAAATGAACTCCACACAATAATAAAATCCAGATACATTCTGTGTACATTCCATTCCATAAATGTTCTACCTTGATACATTTATGACATTAATTGACTGCAGGTGTTCTGTCAAGTTCTCAAACTTGTCAGAAACTCCAATCGCTTAACTTCCAGTTTATTTAAAATTTTGAGTTTTGACAAATTGGTGGTTGGACACATCACCGGCAACCGAATAGAGTCCGGTGCAGGATATTATGAGCTCCAATACTAGCCAGCAAAATGGCCGCCTCCGAGGCAGCGACAACTTTGTCCTCGTTAGCCACTGTACTGTCAAAACTGCTCAGTCTTCAGTCTTCCTGTACTGGACTCTATTCAGTTGGTGTTGTGTCCAACCACCAAGTCGTCAAAATGTTTGATTACTAAGGTTTTAAATAAACCGGAAACAACATGGTTGGCGTTTTTGATGGGTTGAAGATAGTGGCAGAACACAAGCGTATCAATAAATTCATCACATGACACTAGTTTCCTTGTTGATACAATTGAAATGCTACTAGAACTTTAAAATGGAACTCTAGGCAAAAAAAAAAATTTTCATCTCCACAGTAAGGGAGGGTTTATTTTTTACTACTTTATCCCATTATGAAGATATACCTTAATTTCCTATCCCCCTATCCAAAACAGGAAGTGAGGGGAAATCAAATTAAGGATTTCCCCTCTACTATTTCTGGAAACTAATTTGGGATTTTCTTTTCATTTCACGTTCAATGGTAATGGTAAACAGCACAAATCGAGAGAGGAAATCTCCCTAACGGGGGCACAGACAGCAAAAAAAAAAAAAATCTATATAAAGAAAACTTTTTTTTTTGCCTTTAGTTATACTTTAAAACGCAAGCAACATTTTTTTTTCTAATGTCGATAGAGTAGGCTGGATTAAGCCTTGAATCTTTGGCTCTTAAGGGGGGGGGGTCACAGGTTTTACCAGTTTCCTTGTGGCGGGGAATGCAGACTTGAAGTTTAGATAGGAGGTGTTGGCTATTTTGCATCTGCTATACGTCCTGCCAAAGTTGACATTTTATAGGAAAATGTGAATATTCTAATTTACTAATGTAAAGTTTTTAGAATTTACTGTTTTACAGCTCATTAAGGTTAAGCCGGCCATAGATGGTTCGAATTTAGACCAGTGCAGCTGGGACTAGGCGAGATTTGATCCTAATAGGAGCTGGCTGATTGTACCCAAGTCATTCCATCGATCAACTTGGGTTCAACCAGCATGTTTGATTTCTAGCATACGATTTATTGCCAGAGGCTTGTAGCATTAATCACTGTGCTCTCCTGGCAGGGATGCCTCCTCGTGCCCAACCCCCCTCCCCCCCATCCCCACCAGGGGAACACAATAGTGCTAAAGCTCCACAAGGGGGACCCAGTGTTGGTGGGGGAATTGAGCCATGGTTGCAGGAAAGAAAATTGCAGCATCAGTGGCCTGCCTTGGACTGTTCAACCTGATGTGAAGTATATAAAAAAAGTAAACTACTGCATTATTGGGATTAGGTGTGTGATGTTTGAGTATAAGTTGGAACCCTATTAAAGGTTTGAGCCTTTTGTATAAATTTTTTAATTAGATTGTTTAAAGCCCAACTTCAGGAAACTTCAAAAATGACCCCCTGGCAGCGGGGCTGCACCCGTGCTGCAAGTGTTGCTCGTTTAATCTAGTTGAGAGGAGACGCACTTTTACTTCCTCCACTTCCCTAAGCTTCAGTAGTGGACTGTCCCTTGACGTCATCATGCTGAGTGCTTAGAAGTGAACCTCACATTGGCCTTCATGATGTCAGGTCCTTAGACTGCTGGAGTGTAGTGGAGAAGGCACTGGACTGATCTGCCAGCGAGGAGGATCCAGTAGGTAAAAAGATCCCTAGGCCTAAACGATTAGTTAACCCTTGCGGGGCAGGCTCAGCCCCACTGCATGGGATGATTTTTAAGTTTCCTGAAGTTGGGCTTTATAGCTTGTCTATAGATGAGAAGCACACTGCAGTGCCCTAAAGGACTTTCTCTAGCATTTATGCACCAGTACTCACCTCTGAACAAAAGATCAGAGAAATCTTTTTTTTTTTTTTGGCAATTTCAGATGCAAAAAAACAAGAGAAAAAAAAGTCGGTGATCCAGAACATGAAAGGGAAGCATCATTGCATGTCATGCGTTGTATGAGCTTTTCTTCACATTTCGTTGTCCTACATTTACCTCTGGACACCACACATAAGGGATTTATATTCTAATGTGTAAGAACTGCTTGATTTCAGCAGCTTGTTGTTTATCGGTTATTGCCTGATACACCACATTATTGCATTGCACACAGTTTTACCCAGAAGAGCTGACCGTGTTTGACTTTTCCACTGGGGTTCTGTCTAGCTAATTACAAGCTGAAACCCCACACTGTGTAATAACCTACATCCCCGTGTAGACGCTCTACTCTTGTTTTCAGACACTGTTCCCAATTATTTGATACTTTCCTAACCTAGATAAGATGTAACACAAGGGTCCTTCCCGTTCTTGTGAAAATGTTAGTTCTGCTAAATATAGCAAACCTACAGAATAAAATCGATGAGTGCCTTTTTATAGCAACCATCCAAAGGGTATGAGTGTTTTCAGTCTCCGTGTGCCAAATAAATGAAACATTTTGTCTTCGGCTACATTCCGAGATGCTTAGAGTGTTGTCTGTGTACTTGTAAATGAGAATGTTGTTTTGCACAGCTGATATTTCATATTTTACTAGGCTCGGTGCCATCTTGGCTACAAGATGATAAATACGCATGCCATTTTATAATGGTCTGAACGTGAAATTTCAATTGAGATTTAATACCTAAATGGCATATTTTTGATGTTATATTGTGTATATTGTCTTTAACTAGATGTTTTACAGATGAAATATATTAAATTCTGTTATCAAATAAAGATATCTTACATTATTATTTCTGTTTCAGGTCTGTATTTATTTTCTGGGGATTTTCTAGCCAAGTCTGTATTTCTCTAGAATGTAAAAATGTTATTGCTCAAACCCACAGCAGTCGCTTGACTTGAAAATATTTCACTCTAGCAAAACAAAACCATAAAAGTATGTAATTAAAAGAAAAGTATAGGATTGTAAAATAACAAAACTACGTACTCGCCTAGATGGATGCAGCTTCAGTCCCCCACCACCTCTGAGAACAGAGTGATCAAAGACCTCTCAGTTCTCAGGCTTCAGAGAGCAGTGATCGTTTGGGTTCCATTCACAAGACTCCAAAGTTGTGCCCACTTTGGTGTGCAACTTTGGATGGAATACGTATACGTATGGATACGAATTGGGCTTTGACTAGTGATAACGGGCAACTCTTGCATTGTATAACATTCAAGTATGACTTTCATGCAACTTTGGAAGGTTAACATTGGCGTCTATGGCCCTCAAGTTGCATGAAAGTCAGACTAAAGTAGTGCATGAACTATTTGTAAGTCACTGAAACTTTAAGTCACACATACATGGATGGTTATCATTGGAAAACAAGGAAATGGACTTGTCATGCAACTTTGATGTCAAAAGTTGCATGACAAGATGCACAAGTGTGAATGGAGCTTTAGTCACCGCTCACTGGCGGCCTAAGTTCTGGAGGGGGCAGGAACGACTGGCTCAGGCTCTTGGCAGTGGGCTGAGAGGCTGATCCAGCTGCCAGTCAGGCATCTGAGTGGATAACGACTGTAAAGTCTGGATCGATCCAGAGCCTAGTCCGGCTGAGTGACATCAATCAACAATGAACGTTAGCCTGCTATTTGCTTAATACAAGTCACAGGAGTGTAGAAATAGGTGCACTCCTGTGAACCACAGGTCAAGTAGGGCCAAAACCGTTTTGGCCCTACTTTTCCTTCTAAAGCACTCTATAGTCACAGAGTACAGTTGTTTTTTTTTTTTTTCATAGCATCAGCATTGTAATATCAATACAAACAATAGTTATGACAATCCAATATGACAATCCAATATAGGCTTATATGAAATCTCTCCTTTCGTGTTGTGGGTGGTGTCTGTTTGCTGACCAACTTTTTGGACTTCCAGTTTGCTTTGCAGCCTTTCTGCTGTTTACTTTCAATTTCTAAGGACTATATATCCCATGGTACCTTACTGTCTACAAGCAGCGATTCCTTTTCCTATGACCGCCTCCAGAAACTTCTCCTTTCAGCACCTCTGTAGTTTAGAAGGCAGACTCTATGAAATGTGTCACACAGCAGTGTCTATTCACAGGGTATAATGAATTGGGGCCCTTTTCACACGGGACAGATCTGTAATGATCCGCCCCGTGAACCTCTGCTTGCTCAGCGGGGATCACTCCACTGATCTCCGCTGAGCCGGCAGATGACAGGGCGGTCCCCGCACACTGTGCAGGGACCGCCCTGTCAGATCTCCGCTCTCCCCTATGGGGGGGATCGGATGAACATGGACGCTCTGTCCGTGTACACCTGATCCTATCCGCAGAGGGATGGGAAAAATAGGATTTCCTCTGTCTGCAGAATCGGAGCATAGCAGACCCGGATAAGATCGGGTGTCAGTGGATGTTCGTCCGCTGACACCCGCTATCCCATAGGGATACATGTATGTCCCTTTTTCATCCGTAAACGGTTGGATAAAAAAGCGGACATACAGTCCGCTGGTGTAAAAGGGGCCTAGGGAGTAGGCTAGAAATAAGTGAAATGCAAGGTGGAAATGAGTATGATTTTAAATTTCGATCGTGGATGCTGATATTGGCCCAGAACATTTCCTTTCCTTAGTACCATGGAAATAAATTAGAACACCTATTAGGTTTTTATTGCTGTCTTTGCTCCTGTTAGGGAGATTCACCCTTTTGATTATCCTGTTTACCATTATCATTGAAAGTATAAAAAAATCCCAAATATTGGGTTGTCCCCAGAACAGTTAGAGGGGAACTCTTCCAATGGGGACACTAATTATGGTGACCTGGGGGTCTCCAAGGGATTACCTTAATTTGCATATATTTTCTCTCATTTCCTGTTATGGCTAGGGAACAGGAAGTGAAAGGCACAGTAGGACACAGATTGTAAAAAAAAAAAAAAAAAATATGACAGGCATTATAACTCTCCTAAAAAGTGGGGATTTGATCCCCTGCAGATTTTGGAATTGTGCTCACTTACAAAGAAATGAAGGGTCTATAATTATATCCTAGGTGTATTTTAAATCAGACAGAATATCAACCAAAAATCCAGGAAAAACACAAATGATACAAATGTTATAAATTGAGTTGCAGTTCAGTGAGTAAAATAAGTATTTGATTCCCTACCAACAAACAATAATTCTGGCTCCCAGATTGGCTACCGTATGTGGTACAGATTAGTCAACTTAAGAAGATGCACCTTATGACAAATCATTGTGTATAAAAGACACCTGTCCCCAGAATCTTTTTCATTCGAACCTTACCATCATGGGCAAGACCAGAGCTGTCCAAGGATGTCAGGAACAAGATTGTACACCTGCACAAGGCTGGAATGGGCTACAAGACCATCGGCAAAAGCTTGGTGAGACGGAGACAACTGTTGGAGCGATTTTTTACAAATGGAAGAGATACAAAATAAAAATCACCCTTTTTCTGGAGCTGATGCAGGATTTTGCCTCGGGTAAGGATGATCATAAGAAAAGGCCCGGTACTACATGGGAGGAGCTTATAAATGATCTCGGGGTAGTTGGGACAACAGTCACCATACTACATTGGTAACACAAAACACTGCCATGGATTAAAATCCCGCAGTGCCCGCAAGGTCCCCCTCAAGGAGGCACATGTACAGGCCTGTCTGAAGTTTGAACATCTAAATGATTCAGAGAAGGATTAGAAAAAGGGCTGTGGTCAGATGAGACCAAAATTAAGCTCTTTGGCATTAATAGGGTTTGTAAAGGTAAAATAAAAAAAAAATCCCTAAATAGCTTCCTTTACCTTGCAGTCCTCCCTCACTTACCTCATACTTCCATTTTGCTTTTAAATGTCCTTATTTCTTCTGAGAAATCATCACTTTCAGTTCTTCTGTCTTTAACTCCACACATTGATGCAAGACATTCTTCCTGGTGTGGAGAAAGCCTCTTGAGGGGGAGGGGGCGAGCAGGAGTGTCAGGGCACTCTCTACTTTGAAGATAGAGAAAAGAGCTGTGTGTTAGTGGGTGTCCTGACGCTCCTGCTTGCCCCCTCCCCCTCAAGAGGCTTTCTCCACACCAGGGAGAAAGCCTTGCATTACTGTGTGGAGTTAGACAGAAGAACAGGAAGTGAGGATTTCTCAGAAGAAATGAGGACATTTATAAAGCAAAATGGAAGGATGAGGTAAGTGAAGGAGGACTGCACTAAGGTAAAGGAAGCTACTTAAGGAAAAAATGTTTTACCTTTACAACCCCTTTAACTCGACTCGCCGTGTTTGGAGGCGAAAAAAATGCTGACTATGACCTACAGTCAAGCATGGAGGTGGAAATTTTATGCTTTGGGTTGGTTTCTCTGCTAAATGTAAAGGCTGACTTTGACGTATTGAGGGGCCAATAGACGGGGTCATGTATTGTAAAATCTTGGATGAGAACATTCTTCCTTCAGCCAGAACACTGAAGATGGGTCTTTCAGCATGACAATGACCCAAAACATACCACCAAGACAACAAAGGAGTGCCTCAAGAAGAAGCACAATAAGATCATGGAGTAGCCTAGCCAGTCTCCAGACCTTAATCCTATAGAAAACGTGTTTTTTATCAGTGCAAATCAATACAAACTGAGTGACCATAAACAACTGTGCAAAATACCCTCCCACCTGGCAGAGAAACGTGTTCACTTCACATTGATTAGATATATACCAAAACAGCACAGCACTGTGTTGGTATATATGTTATATAATGACTGTTGTATCTCATAATAAAAGGCTGTTCACTTTGCAAGGGAATGTCCCCCAGAGTTTGGGGCATGAAGTGAAGCTCTGATGACTTTCATCATCCAATCATGTACAAGCAAAAATGTTGTTTTTTCTTTTCTTTGCATGTGATTGGGCATTCTTTGCAAAGTGACATTTTACCACATTAAAGGGGTTGCAAACCCTTGTGTTTTTTTCACCTTGACTACTTAAGCCCCGGGCCTGTTTTTCAGACTTGGTGTTTACAAGATTAAAACATTTTTTTTTGCTAGAAAATTGCTTAAAACCCCCCAAACATTAAATATATTTTTTCTAACACCCTAGAGAGTAAAATGGCGGTCATTGCAATACTTTTTGTCACACCGTATTTGCGCAGCGGTCTTACGAGCGCACTTTTTTTGGGAAAAAATCACTTTTTTTAATTAAAAAATAAGACCACAGTAAAGTTAGCCCAATTTTTTTTTTATATTGTGAAAAATATTACACCGAGTAAAATGATACCCAACATGTCATGCTTCAAAATTGCGCCCGCTCGTGGAATGGCATCAAATTTGTACCCTTAAAAATCTCCATAGGTGACTATTAAAAAATTCATCTTTTGAGTTACAGAGGAGGTCTATGGCTAGAATTATTGCTCTCGCTCTAACGATCACAGTGATACCTTACTTGTGTGGTTTGAACACTGTTTTCATATGCGGGCGCTACTCACTCATGCGTTCGCTTCTGCGCGCAAGCTCGTCAGGACGGGGCGCTTTAAAAAAAAGTTTGTTTTCTTATTTATTTTATACATTTTTACACAAAAAATTAAAAATAGGTCGCTTTTATTCCTATTACAAGGAATGTAAATATCCCCTGTAATAGAAAAAAAAGCATGACAGGTCCTCTTAAATATGAGATCTGGGGTAAAAAAACACCTCAGATCTCATATTTAGACTAAAATGCAAAAAATAAAAATCAAAATTGTCGTTTGAAAAAATGACAAGAAAATATGCCTTTAAGAAACATAGGCGGAAGTGACGTTTTGACGTCGCTTCCGCCCTGCTATGCTATGGAGACGGGTGGGGGCCATCTTGCCCTCACTCGTATCTCAGCCGAGCAGGAGACAGGACCGATCGCTTTGGCGCTGCCGACTGCTCTGGTAAGCGTCAGGAGGGGGGGCCCTCTCCCGCCGCCGAAAACTGTGATCTTGTGGCGAATCCGCTGCGGAGACCACCGGTATCGTTTAAAGGACCCCTCACAGGAAAGATGGATATCTCGGATGTGGCAGCGGCTGCTGCCGTTACCGAGATTTCATCTTTAAAAAAAAATGACGCTCATATACAGTGCGCGGTCCTTAAGTGGTTAATGCACCCTATACATTAAGGTGAAAAAACACCTGGCAGTCACCGGCTCTGCTCTTGATTAGATAGATGTATAGCATTGTAGCCATTGGCTCCCGCTGCTGCCAATCAAATCCAATGATGCGACCACTGGGGAGCGGGGCCGAGTCCAACATTCGTGTTGGTTCATGCACAGATGTCTATTTAAATCGACCCCGAAGTCGCCAAAAATGGTACTGGAACTACTTTTGGGAATCGGTGCGCCACAATGATTCAGGCAGTGCCATTGCCGACAATAACCGCTGATTTGACATGTTAAATCGCATGCCAAATTGGTCCAATGTGAACGTGGGCTTAGTCAGCTTAGTGGTTGAGAGCAATGCACTCCCTATGTGATTTAATATCTCGTCATTAATTGCACTAAGCTCCAGTGGTTAATACAGAAATAAATGTTGGTGCAAGCATTTAAAATGGTAAGTCTTTTAATAAAAAAAAGTACTGGTAACCTACATAACTCACACGTTGTGCTCCTGCAACATACTCTACACCTTCCATCTAATGCAATTTTAACTGAACATTTTAAATTTTTAATAAGCACCGGTTCTGAATGCTGACACAGAGGCTGCCAGCTCTGATCAGTGTCCGTCTGGGAATTACTTCCATCAAATTTGTTCATTACCCTCAGATGTATGTGTCTGGATTTAATGTGGATACTACAAGCTGGGCTCCTGGTATTGCGATGCAGAGCATGTAGTTCAAATTTAAAATGGAAGTCGGTCAAAAATAAATTAAAAAAAGGTTACAATGCCTTTAATGTGTCCATTAAATGTTTTTTTTTTTTTTTTTAATCTGTGGGACCCTAAAGGATCACTAAAGGATTTTTTTTTTTAGCTAAATAGCTTCCTTTACCTTACTGCAGTACTGGTTTCATGTCCTTATTGTTCGTTTTTGCTTTGAAGTTGCTGTAATCCTGCTCTGTTCTCCACACTTCCTGCTTGTCTGTTTCCTTATAACCACAGTGCTGGGAGCTTTCTCACGGTGGTCTAAGCTGTCATTACTGTGTGTCTAAAACTTCCCAGAACCAATCAGATTCATTTTAAAAACAAAACACTGCCCTGGATTTGTTTGTTTTTGTTCTGTGTGTCTAACCTGCAGGCACATTATATGATTGATTTTTATCTATTTTTAATCATTCTGAAAAGGAATCGGTTAACTTTTATTTCTCTATACCCTGTAAACAGTAATTTCAGCAAAAAAAATTCCTTTAGTGACCCTTTGAAGTGAACCTGTGCTCAGACTGTTGCATGTTAACGTTATATTAAATCCTCAGTTTAGGTGCTTTCAGCAGCTGATTTAATTACTTCCCCACCGCTGTATAGTTATATGACTGCCACAGTTACCCTTTGTCCCTCCGGGCAGCCGTCACATAATGTTCTTGGATTCCCTGCAGTGTGGAGGCCATGTGCACGCCGCTGCATCACTGGGGACCCAATGCGCGGCGCCGTGATGTGTCCCGGGCACCAGCGATTGCACGTTGCAGAGCAAGGACGTAGATCTGTGTGTGTGTAAACACACAGATCCACGTCCTGTCAGGTGTGAGGAGACCGATCCGTGTGTTCCCATTAGAGGAACACTGATCGGTTCCCTCCCCTTGTGAGTCCCGTCCCCCTACAGTTAAAATCACTCCCTAGATCACACAATTAAGCCCTTGATCGCCCCCTAGTGTTAACCCCTTCCCTACCAGTCACATTTATACAGTTATCAATGCATTTTTATAGCACTGATCACTGTATAAATGTGAATGGTATCAAAATAGTGTCAAAGGTGTCTGATATGCCCGCTGCAATGTCACAGTCACCATAAAAATTGCAGATCGCTGCCATTACTAGTAAAAACGCCATAATTCTATCCTCTATTTTGTAGACGCTATAACTTTTGTGTAACCCAATCAATATACGCTTATTGTGATTTTTTTTTTACCAAAAATATGTAGAAGAATACACATCGGCCTAAACCAAGGAAAAAAAAAAAAAAAGTTGGGATATTTTTTATAGCAAAAAGTAATGAATATTTTTTTTTTTTAATTGTTTCTCTTTTTTTGTTTATAGCACAAAAAATAAAAACTGCAGAGGTGATCAAATACCACCAAAAGAAAGCTCTATTTGTGGGGGAAGAAATTATCAAAATGTATTTGGGTACAACGTTGCATGACCGCGCCATTCTTATTCAAAGTGTGAAAGCGTGGAAAGCTAAAAATTGGCCTGCGCAGAAAGGGGGTGAAATGGCCGGTATGGAAGTGGTTAATTACTGAGTATGCAGTTCAACTTTTAAGGCTCATTCACACCAGTGGCTGGACAAGAACATTGCCTCTGGTGTGCGGTAGAATGACAGCGGTCCTCTTTGCTTTTTTATTTTTTTAAGAATAAATCTATGTATAGATATTTTATACATATTTACATAATCACTGAAGCGGACACTGCTACTCCAGTGATCTCCACTTGCTTCGGGGGCCTGAGCCACGCGTCTAATTTTACACTGTATTTTCTGAATGGACGAGGTAAAAAGGCGGGACAGTGATGTCATGGTTTCCATCTTGTCCAATCAGTGAACGCTTTTCATTCATTCAGAGAATGCAATACATCCTGCTACATCCTGTACCAAATGGCCGACCTGTGTTCAGTAAGCAGAGGTGCAGCTGGTTGGCTCAGAAGCAAGCAGAGATCACTGGAATAGTGATGCCCACATTAGGGTTTTCTAGGTTCCAGTGGCCTCGGTCAGGTATGGTATATACTGTACATAGTTGCATTAATCCAAGCTGGACCAATGTAACATAGAAAATACCCATGACCTGCAATTTTTCTTTAAAGCGGAGTTCCACCCAAAAGTAAGTAAGGACTCCTGACCACATTTGTCATGTAATTTTTTGGGTGAGGGGGAGCGGGTACCTAGTTTTGAAAAGGTACCCAGCTCCCGCTTCGGCTCTCGCTGCCTAGGCGGAAGTTCTCCTCCCCCCCCCCCCCTCCTTGAAATATTCTGGGACACGTCACAGGTCCCAGAAAATTGACCAGGCATTCAGGATGTGCAGCGCGACTCTGCGCAAGCTGTCACAGCCGGGTGCCCAGACTAGTGAAGCTGGTGCCACAGAGAGGCAAGGGAGAGAACCGAGGCTTAGGGCAGCCGCATTACGCTGGATCGTGAGACAGGTGAGTGTGTGTTTATTAAAAGTCAGCACTTTTTTGTAGCTGCTGACTTTTAATAAACACAGAAACTGCTGAACTCTGCAGTTTCTGCTTTCATGAACTTAAATGAAATCTCACAAAGTGACATTTCATAAATTCTATTGACCCCAGTGTAGTGCAAGGGGGTCACTGGCCAAGTGATCCGATTAGATGCTGCCACCCCATGTGAATCATGACCATCTTGGGTCAGGCAGAGCCTTTTTAAAGCAGAGCTCCAGAAAAAAAAATATAATATATGGACACTTACCTGTCCAGGGATCCTGCGGTGTCCTCACCCGAGCAACATTTTCCATCGGTTCTCAGGTGCTGCCACTGCCATTTCGGCTAAGGGAAACTGGCAGTGAGGACTTGCGGCTTCATAGGGCAGCCCGCGTGCGCAGCAGGGAACTGGATATGTAACTGGCCCGGCTGCGGGGGAAGGAATAAGGGTGCCTGACCACACAATTCTCATTCAAAGTGTGACAGCGCTAAAAGCTGAAAATTGGCTTGGGCAGGAAAATGCCCGGTATGGAAGTGGTTAATTACTGAGTATGCAGTTTCTTTAACTTTGAGGCCGGATTCACACCTATGCGAAATGGTTTGCGGCTTAAACCGCATCCAATACGCAAAACATTTCTAAATACATTGTTTTCAATGAGGCTGGTTCACATTTGTGCGATGCATTCGCACTGCTCATTGCAGAAAAAACGTGTGCGGATTTTATGCCTTGCGGTGCGGCTCAGGTGCGAATTCAGTCCCATTATCTTCTATGGGTACGCAGCTGATTCGCAGATGTGTTCAGTTCTCTTCAGGAATTTCTCTCATTCAGCCCAATACACTTCTCCCCCACTATCCTCTCCCCTGTAACCTCTCCCAGGTCTCCAAATTCACAGCTAAAATGGAGCTAATCTGCTGAACACTTCCCTTATCTATCTGCAAAGATAAGAGAGCTGAAATTCGCACCACACTAGTGTGATTCCGGCCTTTTGGCTCATTCACACCAGTCTGCACAAGAACATTGCCTCTGGTGTGCGGTAGAATGACAGCGGTCCTCATTGCTGCACATTGCACTGTTTACTTTTTTATTTTTTTAAGAATAATTCCATATATAGATATTTTTTACATGGACCAATACCTTGCAATCTGGAAATCACTGAAGCGGACACTGCTACTCCTGTGATCTCCACCAAGCGTCTAAAGCAAATGTAAACGGGCCAGCTGTGGGGGAAAGAATAGGGGTGCCAAGCTTTGGGCTGAGTTTGCCTTGACAAAGTCAGCCAAGATAGAAGCGGGTACCTGTCAAAACCAGCTACCCGCTCCCCCTCAGGAAAGGTGCCAAATGTGGCAGCGGAGGATGCAGATAAGCGGAGCTTCCCCTTTTGGGTGGAGCTCCACTTTAGGCCCTGGCTCCCAGGTTTGGCGCTTCTGGCGAGTTGGCAGAGTAGGGACAGTACTAATGCTAGTGAAAGGTTCCTGATGAGGACGAAAAAGCGTAGGGTTGCATCTTTTCTGAACATCTTTCAGATTGGGCAGGAGGCGGTCAGGCCGCATTTTGCCCCCTCTCGACAGAGGCTGCAAGTCTGGCTGGAATCTGCTCCTTCACGTTGTTGGTAACTGTACGTGACCCGACTGGGTAGCTTTCCTACCGGGTTTGTTGTGAACTGTTGCTACATTACTTTAAGACAAGTTTCTCAGTGCACCCAACTGTGTGAATGATTGCCTCCGCATCACGCTGCACCCTTCCCTACCCACAGGTGTTCCATGCATGCTTGTGCGGCAATCCCATTCATGTTGATTGGGACACATTGACTGCATGGCCCCAAGTGCACACTGTCTGTTCAGTGTTGTGCACCCACATGGATGAGACTGCTTGCATGGGGGGATGGGCAGTACACCTGTACATCACTGTGTGGGCTAACATGGCGCCCACGTGGCTGGTGTTAAAGTCCACCCAAAAGGGGAAGCTCCACTTGTTTGCTTCCTCAGCCTACCCCCCGCCACATTTGACACCTTTTGTGGGGGGGGGGGAGTGGTTACCTGTCCCCACTTCTGGGGAACCTCGCCGCGCCCCCCTCTTCCTTCCCCCGCCACTGGGCCACTCACAAAGCGCAGAGCGCTTCACGCATGTGCAGTTGGATAACTGGCGGAGTTGTAAGGCTTCACTGCCGGTCTCCCTTAACCACCTCAATATGGGGCACTTTCACCCCCTTCCTGCCCAGGCCATTTTTCAGCTTTCATTGCTGTCACACTTTGAATGACAATTGCGCGGTTATGCAGCACTGTACCCAAATGACATTTTTATCACAAATAGAGCTTTCTTTTGGTGGTATTTGATCACCTCTACGGTTTTTAGTTATTGCGCTATAAACAAAAGAAGAGCGACAAGTTTGGAAAAAAACCAATACTTTTTGCTATAATAAATATCAATTTTTTTCTTTAAAACTATTTTTTTCCTCAATTTAGGCCGATACGTATTCTTCTACATATTTTTGGTAAAATAAATCGCAATAAGCGTATATTGATTGGTTTGCACAAAAGTTATAGCGTCTACAAAATAGGGGATAGTTTGATAGCATTTTTACTATTATTATTATCGTGACTGCGATATTGCGGCAGACACATCAGCCACTTTTGACACATTTTTGGGAAGGAGTTAGGCGATCAAGGGGTTAAATGTGTTCCCTAGGGAGTGATTCTTACTGTGGGGGGAGGTGACCAACTGGGGGAGGTGACTGATGGTTGTCCCTATGTATAAGGGACACCCCATCAGTCTCCTCTCCCTGACAGGACTTGGATCTGTGTGTTTACACACACAGATCCACGGTCCTGCTCAGTTACTGGGCAATGGCGGGTGCCCGGCGGAAATCACGGCCGCCGGGCGCGAGCATCGTGTCCCCAGTGACGCGGCGGGCGCGCGTGCGTGCCCCCTAATGGCTCGGGGAGGCAAAGACGTCATATGATGTCCGCCCAGAACGAGAGCCTCATCATCCCGCCGCTAGTGGTTAAAAGGAATGGTGGCGGCAGCACCCGAAAGCCGACTGAAAAATCATCTGGGGTGCCAACTAGGGTTTCCACCTTTTCTTCATGTCAAACCTGAACACTTCAGCGTCGCATAGCAATATCTTTTCATAGTATGCATAGATAAACGATGCATAGTTGTTGCTATTGAATAAAATTTCTAATCATATGAAGTTAATCAGAAAAGCATCAGAGTTCCCCTTTACATCTGAACTTGCAGCGTTCCCTTTCACTGTAAGGTATGGAGACCACATTTCCAAACTGCCATTCAGGGACACACCACACCCCCTCTCTCACCTTCCCCCAAAAAAGATGAGGGGGGATTAATGTAGTGATTATTTTTCAGGTGAATGTGCCACTTGCCACCAGATGCAGTGCCACTTGTCACCCATAGCCTGCCACCAGATGCAGTGCTGCTGTCACTACCTCTGCATTAAAAACGTGTGTAGACGGAAAGGAGTGGTGTCACTATCTTGAGAGTAAAGATCACACCAGTCCTTGCTGCTTGGCGCTGGGTGCCAGAGAAGGAGGAGGTGCCAAGGTGGGTGGGGACAGCAATGAAGCACTAGGCGCGGGCCTTGCTCCCGGTCTCACTATCTGAGAGTAAATTGTCACTGGTTGCAAGATGCCAGGCAGCGCTGTCCCTGGCAACCAGTTCCGGAAATGTAGTTATTAGTTAGTAGGGGGTGGCTGTGTCGTCTATTTCATTCCGGGACATTGTATTGTCCCGAAATGAAGGTGCCCATGACCCAGAACAGACATGCAAATTGCGGGACAGTCCCGGGCAATCCGGGACACGCGGGCACCCTACTGATGTAAGGAAGAACTCTGGGCACTCTAATATAAGGGATGCTTTGATGTCAGGAGAAAACCCGGACGTATGATTCCAAACCCAAACTGTCTGGGTGAATCCTGAACCGATTTTTTTTTTTGAAAAGCCTATGGCGTGTGAAACACACTCAAAAACTCCACCCGGTGCAGAAAAAATGTGCACACACATAAAGAGTGTTCACAAAAACGTGCAGACGGGTGCAACGTCAAGTAGTCCTCCTGTGCAGAAGGGACCCAAACCCTGATCCCCCGGGGCGTTAGGCTCCAGACGGGGACTGAGTTACTGTGGTCCGAGCAACCGAAGCCGACACGGACCCAACTTCCTTGGAGGGACTGCCGAAACAGAACCCTCCAAGTACTAGGTGGGACTCCCCCGAAGGGAGACCCCATGAGAGCAGGCGAACTAAGCCAGAAGGCCATGTCCACCCACTCCCAAGACGTTCAGGGCTAGCCCGAGGACCGGCACCCTACTAATCACACTGTGTACAAAACGTGCACAAACAAAAAAAGACAAACGTGCACAAACGTGACAAACATAGGAAAAAAATTAAATAAAGTGGGTGAAAGGGATAGTGGAGAGGAGAGTGAATGAAGTGGTCATTGTGTTCAACAATGACCAGGCCCTCCGGCCAGGAATAAAAAATTCCTCCGGTCCTGGCCAAAAGGCCCGGCCCAGGAGGCAGGTGCTAAAAAAGCGTGTAGCTGGTGCAGTGACCGTGGTGTCGTTAAATCAAAGTGACCCACACTCACAGTGATTCTCAGACACCCCTGGACTGCCACTCCAGGGGCACGTGCACCATAGGCTTTTCCGTTCCAAATCTAACCCCCCGACCGGCCAGTGCAGCCCTCCACCCCTGCCAGAAAGAGAGCCCTTCCAGGTTGTCTTGGGGAGAAGCTGCCCTCATCTAGCAGCCTCCACCAATACTAACCCTTCCAGACTCCCTGTCAACCCAGCAGGATTTGCATGACCCTACCCCGTCTTTCCATCAGGGCAGTTCCAGCTCCTCCTACCAGATCTCTGACAGGGACAGCACTTGCACCAGCCAGCCAGAAGGCCAGACTAGAACCCGGCAAAAAGACCAGACCAGGCGCAGCCACCCATCCTCACCAGAAGCACCCTTCCGGGTGGCTCAGACGCAACCATTGGCCGGCCCCCAGTATCTGTCGGGCAGCACGGCATAGTCCCTGCTGAAACCACCCTTCCGGGTGCAATGACGCTATTGGATTGCATCCACCCTCCACATATAGGGGGTGCTTCAGCGCTCCTCTAGCAACTGACGATAACGGATACCACACCTGATCTTAGCCAAAAGGCCGAGCAGTGGCAGGGAAGACAACTCGATCAGCCCAGCCAGAGTGCAATGGCTGAGCCTCGCCCTGGGAGAACCACCTTCATGATCATGGTGTCTCCCCTGCCAGGTAAGTGAATCCTGAACCGATGGCAACCCTAGTGCCAACATCGCGGGATCCCTGGACAGGTAAGTGCAACTGACAGGGCCGATCCGCCCTATAGGCTCACTATGCAAGCCGCTTAGGGCCCCGCAAAGCTGCGGAGGGCCCCCCAAATTACTAGAGGCCCCACCTGGTAAGAAGTCATTTTCCGCCCCTCACCCCACCTTCTCAACTCGCTGGCTGCATGGGAGAAGAGGTAAGAAGTCAGCACCCCCGCTTCTCACTTGAATGTAAGATGTCATTTCCGACAGCAAAACACCCCCTCCTGTGGTGGAAATTTGAAGATGTATTTATTATGTATTGTCATAATTGGCACCCAGTCTTGACACTTCCCCAACCAGCTCTAAATAGAGCTGACTGTGGCAGTCCTGAGGCTGGTTGACTCTCGTCTTGAGGTTGGAGTGTGATGGTTGCGGCATGGGCATATGCCCACCAGCGAGGGGCCCCTCTGTGCATTTAGCACAGACGATCGTTGAGGGGGATGCGTTCATTTCGCAAGCACACTAGTGGCTATGGACAGATGTACGCTCTTATCTGGGTCATGTCTGATCAGCAGGATTTGGGATTCATAGGGTACATCTGTAAATAGCCTCAATAAGGGTATAATCTTTATATGCATTATTCTATGGAATGGCGCAGATTAAGGGTTCTATCAGCGTATATTTTGAGGGCTTGTGAGCATTTCTGGGGTCAGGGGGGGGCACATGCACACCCTGACCGGACACACCCATAAGACATTGTTTGTATTTCTATTCATTGTATTCATTGTATTATATTCTATTCATCTATTCAATTTGACTTCCTGTCAGAAGGAATGTTGTGTTCTGTGTATAGGAGACATCTGGTAATGTCGCCTCCCATGGGGGGAGGCGACTTACTGGTGATGACTTCCTGTTTTGTGTAAATAAAAGCGCCATGCTCAGCCCTGTAAGGGGAGATGATTTGCAAGGATGGTAACATGAGAGCAGCTGTTGTAATGTCTCTTGATTGGTATGGATGAATGGCAGGGAATATATGGTGAGTAAATCTGTTAGCTTAAACATGGCATCATTTCATTTAAGATGGCGAATGTGCTTTACAGCACATGGCAAGATGGGGGTGTGCTTTGCAAACCCCCAGATTGCCATTACACTCCCCCGCTTCTCAACTTGAATCTTTAAAGTGACATGTCATTTTCGGCAGCCCCCCGGCTTCTCAACTTAAGCCCAGGTTCACACTGGGTACGATTTAGCCCTGGTTCACACTGGGCTGCGGGAGTGAAATCGCGCGATTTCAGCTCATTTTGCGCGATTTCACTCCCTCTGGCAGTCCCGATTTCGGCGCGATTTAGGAGACATCTGTGCAGGGTTCTGCACAGATGTCAATCTAAATCGCGTCCTGAAATCGCAAAAAGGAGTACAGGAACTACTTTTTGAAATCGGTGCAGCGCCGCAGATGCGGCGTCGCAACGATTAGGATGGTGTCATTTCCGGCAATTGCCGCCGATTTGAGATGCGATTTCACATGTAAAATCGCATCTCAAATCGAACTAAATCGTACCCAGTGTGAACCTGGGCTTAGTTTGATTTGAGATGCGATTTCACATGTGAAATCGCATCTCAAATCGGCGGCAATTGCCAGCAATGACACCGTCCTAATCCGTGCGATGCCGCATCTGCGGCGCTGCACCGATTTCAAAAAGTAGTTCCTGTACTACTTTTTGCGATTTCAGAAAAAAAGAGAAAATACCCCCAAGGAAGCGGGACTTTAAAGGCCAAGTTCAGAACAAAAAGCATTTTTAATAGATTATTATAATATAGACCAAATCACATACAAATTTGATACTTGTTGGGAAAGTGACCTGTATGGTCCACTACCTCTTTGTGACAATCACTGAGTAGGTATGGAACATCAGGGGTTGGAGAAGTGCACCCGGTGAAAGAAATAGAAGGAAGATAAAATCAAATAACAATACGGTATATAATACAGCATAGTAAAAAAGCACAATCTCCGTGGGACAAAGTGGAGAATGCCCGACGCGTTTCTGGTCTCTTGATTTCAAAGAGGACCGTCATCAGGGGCCAGGGAGTTGTACTGCATAAAAATTCTCAATTCGCTGGCTTTGCGGAGAGAAAGAGAGAAGTCCCTTGTTGGAATACTAGTGGTCACGAGTGGGTTCGGGATGGGTCGCTAAAGGGTTGTGGCCCTTCCTACATGAATGATCACACTCCCGATATGGGAGGGGGGTGAGTTTATTTCAAACGCCCCCTAAAAATCCTGTGTGATAGTATTCAGGTGATCCCCTTGGATCAAGGAAGCGAGACAGTTATTTTGAAATGTCCACAGCCCCGTGGCGTTGTCCCTGATGTGTATAGGGCGCCCTATACACATCAGGGACAACGCCACGGGGCTGTGGACATTTCAAAATAACTGTCTCGCTTCCTTGATCCAAGGGGATCACCTGAATACTATCACACAGGATTTTTAGGGGGCGTTTGAAATAAACTCACCCCCCTCCCAAAATCCTGCGATTTCAGGAGCGATTTACATTGACATCTGTGCAGGACCCTGCACAGATGTCTCCTAAATCGCGCCGAAATCGGGACTGCCAGAGGTAGTGAAATCGCGCGAAATCAGCTGAAATCGCGCGATTTCACTCCCGCAGCCCAGTGTGAACCAGGGCTTAAAGGGGTGTTCCACCCAAAAAAATGACCTTTTCTCAATCCACTCCTCACCCCCATACATGCCACATTTGGCATGTAATTTTTTTGGGAGGGGAGTGGGGGCTTCAGTAGGAGTGGGACTTCCTGTCCCACTTCCTGCTTCCGCCGAGGGGCTGGTTAGGCGATTAAGCTTAATCGCCTACACCAGCCCCCTCCTTGTAGGCGATCACATGGGACACTGACAGGTCCCATGCGATCGCCTCTCCAATCAGCGGCGAGCCGCGCCGCGCACGCATGCGCAGTACGGCTCGCGCATGCGCAGTGGGTGCCCGGCCGTGAAGCCGAAGGCTGTCACGGCTGGGTGCCCACAGTCAGGATGGAGACGCCGGCCGGGGAGGGGGGCAGAGGAGCGGAGCCCCGGTCGGCGCGTCGCTGGAACGCAGGAGCAGGTAAGTGAGTGTTTATTAAAAGCCAGCAGCTACACTTTTTGTAGCTGCTGACTTTTAATAAACACAACTTAGGGCTGGAACACCCCTTTAATGTGACATGTCATTTATTTTGCTTCGGGCCCCAGGGAGGTCAGGATTGGCACTGGCAACTGAGCTGCAGTATTTGTAGCTGCTGACTTGGTGGGAAGGGGCTGGATCTCCACTTCAATGTGGCAAAACACTTTTTTAATGTCAGTATATCAGCCAGAGAAGAGGCAGCAGAGAGGAAATGCATTTGTAAGCTCTCGTGCGTTTGCTGGGTTCCAGACACAGACATTTCCTGTATGTGTGTTCCCTTGGTGGAGTGGCCATGATATTCCAGCAGGTGGCGCTGTAGAAGACTGCACCGTGTAGCTGTTGTTATAAGACGCTCTGGTATGTTGGAAAATCAAGGTTCCTCCGACGTCACTTCCTTTCACGTTGTCTACGGCTACACAGCGGAGAGGCCACGGGCTGAGCCGCCGAGATGAGGGTCGAGAAGTGTTACTTCTGCTCGGCGCCCATCTACCCGGGACACGGCATGATGTTTGTGAGGAACGACTGCAAGGTAAGAGCGGGCAGCGAGGGAGGAAGAGATCACCGATCGGTAGTGTGATCACATGTGACCGTGTATGGGGGAGGGGAGGAGCGGCGCTCTCTGTGTACAACGTGATCTCATCTCTGTTACCCCCCCCCAATGCAGGATCTGATCCTCGGCTTGTCTATGGAGGATATAATAGAGAGGAATTCTTACCATTACTACCTCAATACAGATCACCCTCACCCCATTCCTGCCAGGACAATTCTCTGCTTTCAGTGCTGTCTATCAATAATAATAATAATTTATATTGTGCCAACAGTTTGCACAGCGCTTAACAACATGAGGGCAGACAATACAGGAGGGATCCGAGGGCCCCGCTCCTTAGAGCTTACAATTTAGAATTATTCAGTGCGAATGACTATTGGGAATTCACACCAAACTGTCCCCTCTGTAATTTTTATCACTTTCTTTTATTAAACACCTTCCTGCCTGGCCTATAGTAGAATGATGGTCAGGCAGGGACTTTACCATCCTTTACATTGCGCTGCTCATATGTGCCACTGGGGGGCGCAACACATCAATCAGTGGTGAGCAGTGTCCCTTGGATACACTGCATCACCAATCGGGGTAAAGAGCCGATGATGTAGGCTCTTTACCATGTGATCAGATTTGTCCGATCACATGTAATGAAATGCTGGTTATTGGCATTTCCTTTCCTCTGCTGTGTCCGAGGAAAGAAAAACAAAAAGTTCTGGCGCATGGAGGGTGTATGTCCCAATGAAGTCTGAGTGATGAAAAAGAGCGGAACTGAGGGATCAATAGTCATTAAAGCGGAGTTCCACCCAAAAAAATAGAACTTCCCCTTTAACCACTTAAAGGATCAGTAAAGGAATTTTTCTTTAATGCTAAATAGCTTGCTTTACCTTATAGCAGTCCTGCTTTCATGTCCTCCATGTCCGTTTTTGCTTAGAAGTTGCTGTAATCCCTTGCTGAACTCCATACTTCCCGCTTGTCTGGCTCCTTATGAAAAAACTCATGGTAGATTTTCATTGTGGTCCATGATCAAGAAGATGTGATTACTGTGTGTCTAAAACTCCTCAGAACCAATCAGATTCATTTTAAAAACAAACACTGCCCTGTGTGTGTTTGTTTGTGTTCTGTGTGTCTCTGTACACACAGAACAAACTGAAACTAGTCTAAAAACGAAACTAAACTGCAGGCACATTATATGATTGATTTGTATCTATTTTTAATCATTTTTAAAAGGAATCAGTTCACTATTATGTCTCTATACCATGTAAACGGTCATTTCAGCAAAAAAAAAATCCTTTACGACCCGAACCAAAATGCAGCTAAAGGATCTTGCCCCTTTTTTGCGATTCGGCACTGTCGCTTTAACTGACAATTGCGTGGTCATGCGACGTGACTCCCAAACAAAATTGGCGTCCTTTTTTCCCACAAATAGAGCTTTCTGTTGGTGGTATTTGATCACCTCTACGGTTTTTATTTTTTGCGCTATAAACAAAAATAGAGTGACAATTTTGCAAAAAAAAAATGCAATATTTTTTGCTTTAATAAATATCCCCCAAAAATATATAAAATATATATATATTTTTTTCTCAGTTTAGGCCGATGCTTATTCTACATATTTTTGGCACAATTGGCACCTTTTCAGGGGGGTGCAGATACCTGTCTAAGGTAAGGTATTTGCACCCACTTCCGGGCATAGAGCCTGCGGGAATCTGTGAGCAATACGCCACTCCCCCAGTCGTGTTCTGGGAAACGCACGTCTCCCAGAACACATCGGGGAACAGTGAGGACAGCGCAGCGCGACTCGCGCATGCGCAGTAGGCAACCGGGCAGTGAAGCCGCAACGCTTCACGCCCTGATTCCCTCACCGATGGTGGGGGCAGCCGAGAGATGAGCGATTGCTCATCTTCTGCTGCCGACATTGCTGGACTCCAAGACAGGTAAATGTCCATTAAGTCAGCAGCTGCAGTATTTTAATATTATATATATATTTTTTTTTTTTACGTTGGCGCTCCACTTTAAGTGTTGGTGACTCCCTGACATGCCACATTTGAGATGTCATTTTTTTGGGGGGTGCAGGTATCCTGTTTTACAGGCACCCAGCTCCCACTTTCTCCCCAGGCGCCGGAAGGAAGTTCACCTCTTTAGGGCAGGTGATCATGGGGAAGCGTGGGGTCCCCATGTAGTGGAGCCGATAACCAGCAGGTCCTGCAGCACATCGTTTACACTAATGAGCTCTAACGAGCAGGGCCCTCTGATCCCTCCTGTATTGAATTGTATTGTGACTACTGTTTTCCCTGATGTTGTAAAGTGCTGCGCAAGCTGTTGGCGCTATATAAATCCTGTATAATAATAATCAGTGCAGCCAAAATTGGCCTGGGAAGGAAGGGGGTAAAAGTGCACAAGTGGTTAGAATTAACTAAAAACCTAAAGATGGGCTGCTTTTTTTTTTTTTTTTTATCAAATGCATCAATACAACCTTTCTTTCTTTGCAGCAATTTCGATTCTGCCGGTCAAAATGTCACAAAAACTTCAAGAAGAAGCGAAATCCCAGAAAGATCAGATGGACAAAAGCATTTAGAAAGGCAGCTGGTAAAGAGTTGACAGTGGTAAGCAATCCCTGAACCTAAATCAAATATCAGTATATAAACAGTAATTGTCAAAATTTATTGGGTTTTTTAGTTGAACTTAAACACAAAAAGTCAAAGTGAATATTGTATGTTTGTTTTTTAATGTGAAAATAAGGAAAACCAATTCTACAGTGCAGTGGTGGACAAGATGTCTGGTTGACTGACATGATGCAGGTTACCACTTTTGGAAGGCTGGCACCTTTACTTTAGTGGATTCCTTAGTACTGTATACCAGTAATTTGTAGGTCTGCGCATCTTCACCAGTCTCGCGATTCGATGCCATTACAATTGTCAAGTCCACGATTCGATTAGATTCCGCGATGGATCAAGATTACTGTGCACGGTTTTCATCTGTTCTTAAAAAAAAAAAAAAAAAACTCTCTGCATGTAGCAAACTGTAAACGCAGCAGACAACTTAAAGAGGAGCTCCAGACTGACCCCAAAATACTACAAGAGATGGACAGAGACTGCAGACAATGATACTAGAGAGGATCAGAGACTGCGGGCATTGTCCCCATAAAGTCCTGCCAAATGACAATGTATGCCGTGTCATAAATTATGGTTTATGTATGTCTTATTGTATTAGTGATTGAGTCACATCAAAACTTCATTGATAACTCTTTTTTTTTTTTTTTTTTTTTTATGATTTTTAGTTTTGCTCATTACTGGCCCACACATGCAATGCATGGCTGCATGTATGTGGCAGTGATGAGCAAAAGCAAAAATCATACAAAAAAAGGGTATCAATTTCAAATCAATGAAGTTGTGATGTTAATCACTAAGACATACATAAACCAGTGTGCCATTAATTGCACCATCAATTGCTGCCAGTGTGCATCCCCAAGTAAGTACCTGATGATGAAATCTCTGTCCTGTCAGTGTTCTGCTGCCTGCAGTCCTCGGCCGTTTCGGGTCTTCTACAGCAGTCTGTGCAGTGTGCACAGTGTAAGGTGAGCCAAGGAGGAAGGCTTTGGGGAGTAGGGACCGGGTCATCATTTGTAGGGAATTGGGGACACTCGCTCCACGTGGTGACGGGCGGCTGGGAATGGCGTGGGTGGGAAAGGAGGTGTGGCTAACACGCCCATGGCTTCTTCGGCTGCACCAGCGGGGGGCGGGAAAGAGGTGCGGCTAACGCCCACGGCTTCATTCGGCTGAAAAATCAGACAGGGGAAGCGGCGCGCAGGTGACAATATCAAAAATCGATTAATGCAAGTCGTAGCATCGGTGCCGGAACGTGGGTGGTCGAATCGCGATGGTACGATTAATTTCAACACCCCTAGTAATTTGTACAGGTAAAGATTTTAGGAATTTACACACGATACATAGGCTGGTCCAGGGATTGGCAATTAAAACTTGTATGGCCATACCATATGTAATAAAGTTCGGTAATGTGGTTTTTATAATACTTGAGCTGTTCTGTAGGGGTGGTTCACATAGTATTGAAGATGATGATTAGCAAAATGCTAGCTTTTTTTTTTTTTTATTATTGCACTGCACCACTCTTCCTGACTACAGCCGTGGCCAAAAGTTGTGAGACTGACACAAATATAAATGTTCACAAAGTCTGCTGCTTCAGTGTTGCATCTTTTTGTCAAATGTTACTGTGGTATACTGAAGTGATAATTACAAGCATTTTATGTGTCAAAGGCTTTTTGCAATAACTTAAAGTGGTTGTAAATCCTTACAACACACTTTATGCTACAGGATATCTCCTAACCTGCGTGGTTTAGGAGATATCCCCCTCCCCATTGGCACATTCACACGAAGCAACGGCATGCGGAGCCGTTGCTTCAGTTAGACGCGCCGTTACCGGCGGCTCCTGTGCGCATGCACGGGAGTGACATCATTGCGGCGCTGGCCAGTTACAGCGCTGGAGCCTGCAATACCCGGGAGAAATGCCGCCGGAGGGGGAGAACGAGGGCCGTTGCCGGGGTTTCGATCTCGGGTCAGTAATTCATAATGAGCTAACATATTATGCATACTAGGTCATTATGCATTTGTCTTGCAGGGTGTGTTTATCTTTATTTTTATTTTTTTCAGAGGGTTTACAACCACTTTAATGCAATTGTCAATATTTGCAGTTTTTTGATCCTTCTTCTTTTTCAAGAATTAAGTTAATTTTCATGGCAAAGAGGGACATTGCAACTCATCTTAACATTCTAGTCTGGAGTATATGCAAATTGCCATCATAAAAACTGAGGCGGCAGACTTTGTGAAAATTATTATTTGTGTAATTTTCTTTGTCAAACTTTTTAAAATGTACTGGTTGTGGGAGAAATGGGGAGCTACCATTACTGACTTATTTTGCTAAAAAAGTAAATGCTAGAAGCTTTTTGCTAGTCATCGGCTTAATACTATGTGAACCAGAGATAGTCACAGGTCCTAATCGGCATTCTTCTGGGTAAGTGACTCAACATATTAACCACTTGCTGCCTGTATAGCTTATAAGGTCAGGCACCCAGAATATTCAGGAGGAGGGGTCAGCTGTTGCAGTCTCCATGTTTCTCCCATAAGTCGCTTTCTTTAAAAATCATGTTGGGATTGGCAAAGTAATATCTAATGTATAAATACAGAACATGATCTATCAGTTGCTTTAAAAAATGTTTCCTTGCAGGATAATGCTTTTGAATTTGAAAAAAGAAGAAACGAACCTGTCAAGTACCAGAGAGAGTTGTGGAGCAAGAGTGGTAATTATTTTTTTTACATATATTTCACCGAGACCCTAAAAGTATACTGTATATACTCGAGTAGGAGCCAAGTTTTTCAGCACATTATTTTTGTGCTCAAAATGCCCCCCTCGGCTTATACTCGAGTCACCTTTTTGTGCCTGATCTCCCGGACTTTAGGGACCTGGTGCCGTAGGTTCCCTGGACCCCAAACTTGGCACACGTGTAGCCCCACTCTTCCATGTTAAACAGTCACTTCTCTGGTGAATTTGGGGACCCAGTACCGCCGGTCGTAGGTTCCCTGGACTCGAAACTTGGCACACATGTAGCTCCATCTCTCCTCTAAAAAAAAAAAATGGAGAAATGGAGAACCGGGATGCACCGGACCCCCCCCCCCCCCCCCCCCCCCCCTCCCTAGCCTAAATGTTTGTAGATGATGCTGATGACCTTGCTGTGCAGGATATAAAGATTTTAGAAACCTTGACTTTCTTTTTTTTTTTTTTTATAGCGTTGACATTCTTTACCAATCACTTTTACGTAGCCAATAGAATTATTCCTTATGGGCCCCTTTTCACACGAAGGTTCCGATCAGGTCTTTTTTTTTTTCAAGCAGGCCCAATCGGAAACCTCCATTCTCCTGTATGGAGTGACATATGTCCCAATTACACCTGTCTAAATCCAAGTTGATCTGATCCTATAAAAGCAGAGGGGTGATGATTCGTTCCGCTTCTGTCCAGCAGATTGGATGGGATGGCAGTCAGGTGTAAACACACAAACAGTCTGTTTACATTCAAATGCCCATAGAGGAGAGCAGGCTGTATCTGTGTCTTCTGCATTAACTGAGCAAGCGGATCCCAGCTAGAGTCTGCCCTGTGTTAAAGGACCCTATCTCTGCTCTCTAAAAGAGCTTACAAACTGGTTGTGTTTATGCACAACTCCCACAAACTCCCAACATAAATTAAATGAGTTATTACCATGAATTTGGTATTCTTTTCATCAAATGCAAAAGTGTACATTTCCAACCCTTGTCTTTGGGTTATGTCTTTGCACTATGTTTAATGACTATTGGTTATTTTTGTAGTTGAAGCAATGAAGAGAGTAGAAGAGATCAAGCGTAAGCGGCAGGCGCGGTTTATCATGAACAGGTGAGATTTGGTCCACGGTCTTTGAGCTTTATGCTTGCATTTCATAGAACATATTTTCATACATTTCCTTTTTGTTCTAGATTGAAAAAGGGCAAAGAATTGGAGAAAGCCCAGGACATCAAAGAAGTCAAACAAAACATACATCTTATCCGGGCTCCACATGCTGGTAAGTTGACATCTATTCTTCTTTTTTTTTTCTTCTATGAAAGGATAAGTTCACCTTGCGTAACATGTTATGAAACGCCCCCGCTCCCCGATTTGACAGCTAGCTGGGATCTTCTCCTTCCCCTGCTAGCTGTCAAAATAAAAAATCTGGCCTAGCAGATCTTTGCCCAGCCACGTCGCTCATTCACAGTCCCCTGTAAGTGGGAAAACTACAAGGGGCCTTTGTGGCTGTCGGCTTGTAGTTTTCAATCAACTACCATGGCACTGTGGTAGTTCAGTCTCTTCCTGTCAGCATGTATCCGCTTCCTGGAATGAGCAAGCCCATATGCTGACGGATATGCAGGAGACCTACTTTACAGGCTCCTGCAACAAAAAATAATGCACATTTTTTTGTTTTACCTCCAAAAAATGATTTTATTTAGTTTTTTTGCTTTTTAATGATTCAGTCCTGTGCTGAACATTTAGTTTAACACGCTGTACAGCAGACAGGCCAGTGTAGCACATACAGCTCTGGTCTTCTTTAAAACAGAACTTTCCCCATAACAATTTGATAAAAAAAAAAAAAAAATTAATGTTCATTAGCAAGAAACATATATTCCTCGGTAATTGTTACCAAAACGAATGTGTGCTGTAAATTGCCTCCAGCATTGTTCCTGTTTCATTTTGCTGAAGCCCAGAGCCCCTTATCAGCAGTAAATCATTTTTGACACGGTGTTGAAAAATAGAGAGCAACTGAGCATGTGCAGGGTGAGACGGTGTATTACTGGATGCTAAAAAGTATCTCACAAGTGAGAACACCTATCACATTTTTGTAAATATTTGTGTACCTTTTCATGTGACAGCACTGAAGAAATTACACTTTGTTACAATTCAAAATGGTGTGTACAGCTTGTATAACAGTGTAAATGTGCTGTCCCCTCAAAATAAGTTATTGTCTAAACTGGCAACAAAATTGAAAATGTCCAAATTGGGCCCAGTTGGCCATTTTCCCTCCCCTGGTGTCTTGTGACTCATTTAGTGTTACAAGGTTTCAGTTGTGAATGGGGAGCAGGTGTGTTAAATTTGGTGTTATCACTCTTGCTCTCATACTGGTCACTGGAAGTTCAACATGGCACCTCATGACAAAGAACTCTCTGAGGATCTGGAAAATAAAAGATTGCTGTACATAAGGATGGCCTAGGCTTTAATAAGTTTGCCAAGACCCTGAAACGGAGCTGCAGCACGATGGCCAAGACCATACAGGGGTTTAACAGGACAGGTTCCACTCAGAACAGACCTCGCCCAACCATAGAATTTGAGTGCATGTGCTCGGTGTCATATCCAGAGGTTGTCTTTGGGAAATAGACGTATGAGTGCTGCCAGCATTGCTGCAGAGGTTGAAGGGTTTGGGGGGGGGGGGGTCAGCCTGTCAGTGCTCAGACCATACTCCGCACACTGCAGTAAATTGGTCTGCTTGGCTGTTGTCCCAGAAGCCTCTTGTAAAGATGATGCACAAGAAAGCCCTGAAACTGTTTCATGAAGACAAGCAGACTAAGGACATGTATTACTGGAACCATGTCCTATGTTCTGATGAGACCAAGATAAACTTATTTGGTTCAGATGGTGTCAAACATTTGTGGTGGCAACCAGGTGAGAAGTATAAAGACAAGTGTGTCTTGCCTACAGTCAAGCATGGTGGTGGTAATGTCATGGTCTGGGGCTGCATGAGTGCTGCCGGCACTGGGGAGCTACAGTTCATTGAGGGAACCATGAATGCCAACATGTAATGTGACATACTGAAGCAGAGCATGATCCCCCCCCCCCCCCCCCTCCCTTCAGAGACAGGGCAGTATTCCAACATAACGCCACCAAACATACCTCCAAGAGGACCACTGCTTTGTCAAAGAAGCCGATGGTAAAGGTGATGGACTGGCCAAGCGGGTCTCCAGCAGGTGGAGGAGCGCAAGGTCTCTAACATCCACCAGCTCTGTGATGTCCTCGTGGAGGAGGGGAAGGGACCTCCAGTGACAACCTGTGAAGCTCTGAGGAACTCCATGCCCAAGAGGGTTAAGGCAGTGCTGGAAAATGGTGGCCACACAAAATATTGACACTTTTGGCCCAATTTGGATATTTTCACTTGGTGGTGCACTCACTTTTGTTGCCAGCCGTTTAGAAATTAATGGCTGTGTTGAGGTATTTTGAGGGGACAGCAAATGTACACTGATATACAAGATGTACACTCACTACACAACATTGTAGCAAAAGTGTAATTTATTCAGTGTTGTCACATGAAAAGATATAATAAAAATATTTACAAAAATGTGAGGGGTGAAGTATAGAGCTTCTCTTTAAATGTATACTGGTTACTAAAACGATAAAAAAAAATGCATGTATTTCCATGCACCAGACTGGTCACCAGACTTTTTTTTTTTTTTTTTTTTTTGTTCTGGGGATGGATTCTGCTTATAAGGTAGAAGGTGCATTTTCTTCCGCCAGCAGAGGTCGGGGTGTCTGCGGGGAATGTTGCATCTGCAGTACCTTGAATGCTGAATTTCAGGATAAGACATATTGTGCTTTGCTCTGTGATTAATTTTATACATCTGTTTATTCATGCAAATAGCAGATCATGGCTTTAACCAAATGGAGGTATATATTAAGAGATTGGGTTTGTTTATGAACAAAACATTATAATGGGGAAAGTTGATTAATGTTGTTAGATACTTGGGTGGTTGCAGCATCTACAACTGTAGAGTATCGGAGCCTTCCACTTCTAGCAGGTGATGTAAGTGTATTTGAACATTTGTCTTTTTGTCATTTTAGGAAAAGCCAAAAAATTGGAAGACAAAATGGTTCAGAAATTACAGGAGGATTTGGATATGGAAGAATCATAGAAGTGGATATAAACCTCTATTTATATTGTCACTGCAGTGTGCTTCTATGGGGGGAACATTTGTACAGAATTTCAGAACAGTCCAAACATTTATGAAGCAAGACTGTGAGATTGGTCTGCAAAATAAATTTTTATTTACTCTTGGCTGATATTTAATTTCTTTGTGGTGAATGCATATAAAGTGTGCAAAGGGCCAGAACCCTTCAAGGACTTGGAGTGGAATTGGAGATGTAGATGATTTATTGAATTCCTTCGTAATATCTGCATACAGGTGAAACTTGAAAAATTTGAATATCGTGAAAGTTATTTTTTTATTTCACTAATGCAACTTTTTTTTTTTTTTATTTTTTTTTTTTGTTGTAAAAGTTTTTATTTAGATAAATATAAGTATAACAGAAAAGTCAGCTAAAGAGTATACATACAGATTAACGGTAACATTCCATTTTCAAATAATCCAAATAAGGGAGTTGAACAAAAGAAATAGTATATTCATTGTCGTTTACTGTATGACAATAAGTAATCATTAGAGAGCAAATATTGATAAACATGAGAGAATTATTGGGTGAAAATGAACTAACCATGTTTAACAAATATTATTGTAAATTAAATTAAGATGAGGGTGGATGTGATTCATAAGTGGATTTAATAATGTAACACTGGAAGGTGGAATTGTTCGTAGATAGAAGAATAATGAAGAAATACAGTTAAAATCTCCATATAAGTAAAATCAGTAAGAGAAGACAGTATTTGTTCTTTAGGACTATTAGTCCTCAAATATTCACGTATGAACAAACAATAACAAGAAATCATTGGATATAGTTATCGTTTGTAAAAAAGAACTGTAATAACAAACTACATTTTTAATAAGGGGAAAGGGATGCGGAGAAAGAGGGGGACATAAAGGGAATAAGGGGAACCCGTCACAGCTCTTTCACTTATCACTAATGCAACTTAACCACTTAAGACCCGGACCAATACGCTGGTAAATGACCCAAGGTGTTTTTGCGATTCGGCACTGCGTCGCTTTAACAGACAATTGCGCGGTCGTGCGACGTGGCTCCCAAACAAAATTTGCGTCCTTTTTTTCCCAGAAATAGAGCTTTCTTTTGGTGGTATTTGATCACCTCTGCGATATTTATTTTTTGCGCTGTATACAAAAATAGAGCGACATTTTTGAAAAAAGAACACTATTTTTTACTTTTTGTTAAAAAAAAAATCAAATAATATAAACATCCGCCCGCTCGTCCCGGATCGCTCCCGGAGACACGGGGACCTCCGCACGCCGCGGCGGGGGTCCCGATCGGACCCGCTACTGGGCGAGGACGTAAATTTACGCCCTTGTGCCCGTATATGTGCGTGCGGAGGTCCTTAAGTGGTTAAAAGGGGAAACTAATATATGAGATAGACTCGTTACATGCAAAGCAAGATAGTTCAAGCCGTGATTTGTCATAATTGTGGTGATTATGGCTTACAGCTCATGAAAACCACAAATCCCACAATCTCAAATTAGAATATTACATGCAATCAATAAAACAAGGATTGTACATACACCAATATTGGACCTCTGAAAAGTATAAACATGCATATGTACTCGTGTATGTTGGTTTGGACCCCTTTTGCAGCAATTACTGCCTCAATGCCATGTGGCATGGAAGCCATCGGCCTGTGACACTGCTGAGGTGTTACGGAAGACCAGGATGCTTCAATAGCGGCCTTCAGCTCTTCTGCATTGTTCGGTCTCGTGTCTAATTTTTCTCTTGGCAATGCCTCATAGCTTCTCTATGGCATTCAGGTCAGGCGAGTTTGCTGGCCATTCAAGCACAGTAATCCCACGGTCATTGAACCAGGTTTTGTTGCTTTTGGCAGTGTGGGCAGGTGCCAAGTCCTGTTGGAAAATTAAGTCAGTATCCCCATAGAGCTTGTCTGCGGAAGGAAGCATTAAGTTCTCCAAAATCTCCTGGTAGACGGCTGTGGTGACCCTGGATTTAATGAAGCACAGCGGACCAAAACCAGCAGAGGACATGGATCCCCAAATCAACAGACTGTGGAAACTTCACACTGGACTTTAAGCATTTTGCAGTGTGTGCCTCTCCATTCTTCCTCCATACTCCGGCTCCTTGGTTTCCAAATGAGATGCAACATTTGCTCTCATCGGAAAAGAGGAATTTGGACCACTGAGCAACAGACCAGGTGTGTTTTTCTTTAGCCCAGGTAAGACACTTTTGACGTTTTTCAGGAGTGGCTTGACAAGAGGAATACGACATTTGAAGCCCATGTCCAGGATCTGTTTCTGTGTGGTGGCTGTTGATGCACTGACTCCAGCCTCACTCCACTCCTTGTGAAGTCCCCAACACTTTTGAATGGCCTTTTCCTGACAATCCTACCCAGGCTGCGGTCATCCCTGCTGCTTGTGCACTTTTTTTCTTTCACATAAATTTCTATTAATGTGCTTTGATACAGCACTTTGGGAACAGCCAACTTCTTTTGCAATTACCCTTTTGAGGCTTTCCCTCCTTATGGAGGGTGTCAATGATGGTTTTCTGCACAACTGTCAGGTCAGCAGTCTTTCCCATGATTGTGATTCCTACTGAACCAGACTGAGACTATTTAAAGGCTCAGGAACCCTTTGCAGGTGTTATGGCTTAATTTGCTGACTAGAGTGGGACACTGTGAGCCTAGAATATTGCACCTTTTCACAATATTCTAATTTTCTGAGATTGTGGATTTGGGGTTTTCAAAATTATGACAAATCACGGTTTGAACTATCTTGCCTATAATGAGTCTATCTCATATATTTTCACATTTTAAGTTGCATTAGTGAAATAAATGAACTTTTGCACGATATTCTCATTTTTCAAGTTTCACCTGTATAGTAGATTTTAAGGCTTGGTTCACACTAGTGTGAGTTTCACTGCATGCAATTTGCATGACGGGAGATTGTGACTGACTGTCAATGGACTTGGTTAATATTCCAATCGCACACCTTCCTGGAAAAACGTCTTATAAATACAAAAATGGGTGCTGAAGCGATCACCGGCTGGGTACTGGAACAATAAACCACATGAACATATTCGGCAGCACACCATGGATTGTATAAACCGTCAAAGTTTTAATGCAATGAAAACATCACAAGGATTGCAATGTTTTCAGGCCACGCAGGACCTCTTGCTTGATGAAGAGGTCCTTCGTGGCCTCGAAACGTTGCAATCCTTGTAGTGTTTTCATTGCATTAAAACTTTTGGCCTTTTTATATGATCCGTGTTGTGCTTGCGAATATGTTCATATGAATATTAATGGAGCATGTTCACATCTCAGAGGTGGCCGTGGAGCACATTGCTCAGGGGTCCTGTGCGTCTTTTGGCTCTGTTTTTCTGCTCCAAATTCAGCCAAAAATTTGGGGTCCGATTCGTCCCTGAAACGGAGAACGGGAACGCACCGACCCCTGCTGTCAGCCATATCTGTTTTTAGTGTGAACCCAGTTTAAAGTGATGAACTTCAGTTTCCAGTCTGGAATGTTCATTTCTATATGTCTCTCTTGGATAGAGTGATGAATGCTTAGAAGCATTGGCAGTTTTTACTGTTAATTTGGGGCTCCTTTACAGCCCTCACTATGACAGTTGTTTCACCAGATAGGTAGTGAGATCAAATCTACACCTTGGACAAAGATGTGATTTATTCTGAGAGAGAGTTTTTTTTTTTTTTTTATAGAGATATATATATATATATATATATATATATATATCATCATATAATCCCTGCTGTGACAGCAGAATGGGCATCTTCTCTCTGTGTCTGCTGTCACAATTATTAAAAAACAAAGATGCAGCTGGCCGTGTCACTTATTCACAGTATTCTGTGAATGGGAATCTACATTTACTGGCAGCCTTTGTGTCTGTCGCAGTTCTAAATATATGTAACAAAGTCCCAAACAATGCAATGTAACATGAAAACATGCAAAAAAAACTCCCAATTTAATAATCAATGAAATCTAGTGATGAAAAGTCTTCACAGTGCCAACATTTTTTTCCAATAAAGTGTGTTGACGCTTGAGTGAATCCAGGCATGCAAAGCTGCTTACCAAATATAATGGATCTCTGCCTGGTGATCTAAATACGCACCTGAAAAGGAGGCTAGCTATCTGGTAGCTTGCTCAAAGGACCATCCATCCAGCATGGCTCATCAGTGCAGACTGTCATGTGTAGTAAATTACTCTGCTCAGAGGAGCATAAGACCAAATTGAATGGTAGCCACACATAAAATAAAAAGGAGAAGCCTCGTGATGCAGTCAGCTTAAAACATGTTTAACAGGATAATGCACTTGCAATAACCGCAGTATAATACACAGTGTATAATCCAGCCACAAGTCATGGCGGCAGGTGTGTGCGGTGACTCCACTTAATCAGCCTGATCATTTCCTGTACAATTCGATGTAATATGGCAACCTGGAGGTGTTCTGTACACAGTTGGTGTACAGAACGTCCTCAGGAATGTAATTTCCTGCTTTGTGTAATTGGCTCATTGATTTTCCCATAATCTCAATACTGAGATACAAATAACATTTTAGGCTTCATCTGCAATAGTATTGTACGCTGTGGTGCGATACTCCTCAAGGGTTAGTCACTGCTAAAAGGATGGAGACATTGCAGCTTTCCTCATTAGAACACAAAGTGCATTAGCGGATTGAGTAATGAGCCAGACCCTCCCATGCAAGAGGAGTATGTGATTAGTCCGCTGAAACAGTTATTTCTTTACAGCAACAAAAGGTAGGTATCTGCTACATAGATTGTATAATCCTTGCAATATACACAGATCACCCAGAGTTTTTTTTTTTTTTTCTTCAGCAAAAGTGGAGTTGCTCTTTAAGACCTTGTAAGCTTGTCTTAATGTCCCTAATGTTTTTAAATTGGGAAATGTATTTGTACCGAATGTACATAAAAAAGTAAAGCAGAGTTCCATCCAGCGGAAGCTCTGCTTATCTGTGAGCTCCCCCACCACCACATTTGGCACCTTTCAGTGGGGAGCTGGTACCTGTCCCCCCCCTTCTGAGAAATCCTGCCACGGCTGGAAAGCATGAGATTTGTTTACATCTTTGGTTACATCCCCGGCCCAGACGTGACGTCATAACGTCGCTCCCAGGCCTCCGGCAATCATAGAGATGAAATCTATTGTTGACATCTGGCAGTGGCCGATTCTTTCTCCAGGTCCCCGATGGCACAGGAGAGCCCGGCGAAGCACCTGATAGCGGTGGGAGGTGGGGACGCTATGATCGATCTTATGGTGCACAGAATCGCCGGCAGAAAATATCTGAATGATGCTTGTAGCTGCACGCATCATTCAGATATCCCCGCTGAAAGTCAAGGATGTCATATGATGGCCTGCAGTAGGGAAGTGGACACCTTTTAAGTGGTTGTAAACCCTCAAAAAAAAACTGCAAGACAAAGGCATATGAGCTAATACGCACAGCATACTAGCTCATTATGAAATACTCACCTTAGATCGAAGCCCTGGCAGCGGTCCTAGTACACAGCTCTGGCCGGCAGCCATCACTCCCGGAGTTACTTTCAGGCATCGTGGGCTCCGTTTCGGAGGTCTGACTCACTTTTTGTGTCGGTATCCGCCGGTAACGGTACACTAACTGAAGCAAAGGCACGAACGAGTGCGCATGTGCCGATGATGTTGACACATGCTGATACAGGTTATATTTCCTAAACTGTGTAGATTTAAGAGATATCCAGGGTAGCTAGCTACATGTAAGCCTTATTATAGGGTTACCTGTAGTCAAAAGTGGATTGTAAGGGTTTACAACCACTTTAAAGTATTGGTCTTTAGGAAATGCTAGTTGCTGGGTCAGTGACTCAAAATATTGAAGACCCTCCCAGAAGGCCAGCAATGACAGTCTTTATACTTCTGTCATGGTGAGTTTTCTTTTAGGTTTCTTGCACGTAGGCAAAAAAAAAATAGGGCCAGATTCAGTATCAGTTACGCCGGCGTATCAGTCATACACCGAATCTGCGCCGGCGTATCTTGTTTTCTGTATTCAGAAAACAAGATACGCCGGGTTGCAGCTAAGCTACGAGCGGCGTAATTGTATTACGCTGCAATTTTAAAATGGCCGCTAGGAGCGTTCCCGCTGATTTACGCCAAGAATATGTAAATCGGCGAGATACGCCAATTCCCGAACGTATGCCCACCCAACGCAGTGACTTTACGCCGTTTCTGTAAGGGGTTTCCTGGCGTAAAGATAAAGCACCAAAAAGCAGGCACATGTATGGCACAAGTATGGACGTGACCGTGTCGAATTTGAAAATGTTTACATCGTTTGCGTAACTCGTCCGTGAATGGGGATTGACGTCATTGACGTTCACGTTGATAACACTGTGATAATTTGGAGCATGCGCACTGGGATACATTGACGGCCGGCGCATGCGCAGTACATTTGGCGCAGGATCGCACCTATTTTAAATACTACACGCCCTCTACCCGCCGAATTTGTGAATACAGCATTTGCGCGTAAAGTTGCGGCAGCGTAACGTAAATGAGAAACCTTTCCCCTGGCAAAACGAACCGCTCACCATCCTGAATCTGGCCCAAAGTGTCTAGCCCTGTGGCGTATTTTTTTTTTCTCTTATGGATCTGAACACAAGTGGGGAAGGAACAACGCACACAGCTGCACATCACATTCAACTTTACAAGGCAGCTCTGCATTAGATTGTTGGCTGTGAGGAATGTATTGGTACTGGCATTGTCCTCCAGCCTGCTGTATGTGATGGGTAACGAGGACCGTGCAATGTGTGTCCATCATCAGAAGATTCCAAGATCACTGGCCAGTGAAAAGGTGCAATACAGCAATGTCAATTCCAAGAAGGTAGCCTGTGCTCTCTGTATGCATCTCAAATCTTTATTTAAAATTTACCGTACACTGAAACATACCTTGGAGATAATTAAAAGATTGTATTGCTTGTGCTTTTCTGTGTCTTCATGTCAGTACAATAGCTATGGTAATATCAAATCTATATTTTATTCCTATGAATACTCTGATCGGCAGGAGTTTTCATTCATCAGCACCGTTCACTGAGTCGCAGATGTTGATGACAACTACTTTGCATAAGAAATCACTGTAATATAAAAAAAAAATCATTTACAGGTTGCCATAATGTTGTTTAATGTGGATTCAATTTACATAAGGATGTCATTAGAGATACTTATATCATCTGGCTAAGATGCAATTATTGGTGATTCTAGAGTAAAATGAGATCCCATTATTAGGAAGAACTCCAGGAGTTTGCTCTGCTTATATTCCAGATAGTATTTAATAGTGTATGTGCAACTCTTGAAGTGTATCTTGTCTACAAATGACAAAAATATTTTTATTGTTCACGTGTAGAAGAGAATTTTTTTGGTCGAAGGAACTTCTATAGCTGATAGATTTAGGGAGTGCGAATGACAATTCTGATACTAAAAATAAGAGCACCTTATAGAGACGCGTAAAGGCTAAGTTCACTTTTTGGAAAAAAAAATAAATGCAATTATTTTTTTTTTTTTTAAAGTGCATTTATCAAATTTTTCACAGGAGCTTACATAGCACTGCACCTGTGATCAATGGATTGTGGGTGCAATGTCAGGCTCCTGCTCAGTCGTTCTCCAGCTTTCTTGTCCATGCCTCCATACTGGCTGTCAGTTTGAAAGCCGGAGAAAGTGTCATTGAACTATGAGGGCGCTCGTCAGCACTCTCGCAGTCCACTGAGAACTACAAGCCATCTACCAAAGTGGAGGATGAGACTTGTAGTTTCTTCATCCACAGATTCCTGTGAATGAATGACATGACTGTGCAGGCAGAGCCCAACAGAGCTGTACCCATGTTGAAATGTAACAGCGGTCACTAACAGCCACGATCTGCATGATCCCAAAACCACACTCTGACTCCACCCTTAGCGAAAATTTCCGCCCTATATCCATGTTGAACACGGATATTAAACTCTTAGGTAAAATTCTAGCCAGCCGCCTAAACAAGATTATAGGATCATTGATTCACCGGGACCAGGTGGGTTTCATGCCCACTAGACAGGCAGGGGATAATATTCGGAGGGCATGCTTGCTTGCTCATTCAGCCAAGGAGAGGAAAATCCCAGCCTGCTTCATATCTCTGGACATCAAACAGGCCTTTGATTCCGTCTCGTGGTCCTACATGGAATATACCTTACAGAATTGGGGCTTCGGTCCAAATTTTAGAAATTGGGTTATGGCACTGTACAACAATCCAAAAGCTTACGTCAAATACGCAGGTTACAAATCTGATACGTTTGCAGTCCAGAGAGGAACAAGACAAGGCTGTCCCCTATCTCCTTTGCTGTTCGCCCTCCTGATAGAACCCCTAGCCCAAAGAATTAGATTGGACCCTAAGATATTAGGCATAGAATTGGGTGGGTTTAAACATAAATTATGCCTCTACGCGGATGACATTTTACTTTTTTTATCCTCCCCCCAAGTGTCCGGCCCTAACCTCATCCCAATTTGAATCATTTCGCAACTATATCAGGTTTAGCAATTAATCCTAAAAAATGTCTTGCCCTAAACATTTCATTATCGGACACAGAATTAACAGCTACCAAATCTGGACTCCCCTTTAACTGGCCCGGGAAAAGCATCCCCTATTTAGGAATCCACCTAACAGCAGAAATAGCAGACCTATTCTCGTATAATTACCCCATACTGTTAAAACATATATCAAGTCTACTGAAATCTTGGACGCAACTTCCCCTGTCGTGGTTTGGGAAATTAAACGCAGTAAAAATGACAATATTGCCGAAGCTCCTATACCTTTTTAGAGTACTCCCTATACCAATTCCGGCATACTACATGAGAATAATCCAAAAACGGATCTCTTCCTTTATTTGGGGTCCCTCCCGACCCAGAATCAAACCACAAGTCTTGGAACTCCCCAAAACCAACGGCGGGATTGGGTACCCCAACTTCACAAAATATTACCAAGCGGCCCAATTGGCGACTCTGACAAAATATCACGCTAAATGTGAAATTCCCCTTTGGGTTTCAATTGAAGCTTTAGATTGTGATCCCATCTCGATATCCAACTTACTGTGGATCCCCCCCAAATCTCGTAAAAATATTAGCAACCCTATCACCGAACACTCACTTACCCTCAAGGTAAAGAAAAACCTACAATCTCCACATTGCCCTCTGCTGTCTTTTATTAAAAACCCAGATTTCTACCCCGCCTGGGTCTTCCCTAACACATTCAAAGAATGGGTAAAGAGAGACTGTACTCAAAAGTTCCAGTTTTTTAACTCCAACTCCATTGTCCCCTTCCCGTCACTCTGTGATTCACATGGTATACCACATGGTGAACTTTTTAGATACCTGCAAATAAAAAATTTCTTTCTCCCACCAGTAAATACACCAATTTCACCCATCATATACTCCGGTTTTGAAAACATATGTAAGGACAATCCACACGCCAGAAGTGTGATTTCCACCCTATACGCCCAGCTGCAAACACAATCTGACTCTTGGAAACTACCATATGTTAGTAAATGGGAGGAGGACCTTGGTGCAGAATTGAGCCCCGCAGAATTGAATCAAATTTGGCTCAATACCAAAACTGCTTCAATTAATGTATCAGCCTCTGAGACAAACTATAAAGTGCTTTCAAGATGGTACTTGGTGCCAGCAAAAATAGCTAAATTTTCACAAAATCATTCAGACCTGTGTTTCAGAGGCTGTACAGAGAGCGGAACATACTTTCACACTTGGTGGTCATGTCCAAAAGCCCAATCATTTTGGTCCGAAATTTTTCAAATAGCACATACTTTAACTAATAAAAAAATACCATTAGACCCCAAACTGGCATTGCTCAACCTAAAACCCAGTATCTTGTCGCATATACAATTTAACCTGATTAAGCAGCTTCTTACGGCAGCAAAGCAGACCATAGCGAAGGCATGGAAAACCTCGAGCATTCCAGTGAGTGAAACAATCAACAGAATGAGTAACGCGATGTTATATGCCAAAATGACGGCAATAGAAAATGACATGATCACCAGGTTTGAACAAATTTGGACGCCCTGGATTACATACACAACACTGAAAGCTTTTAATAAAGATGTATTGTTGCCATGGTAGCCCACCCATCGAAACGGCAATTGAACCATCTTGGCGGTTGATGGGATTTCCCGGTCCGGTCCTGCAGACACCCCTCCCCCAATCCCCTCCCTTCATGCTTTATTTCTCTTTTCTTTTTTTTTCTTTTTATTCTTGATGTTACAATTTTTACTCTATTAAGGAGTTTTTCTTTTTCTTGTAAGTTGGTATGAACTGTTAGTAACTCATGGGCAGATATTTTATATAGATGCCTCAGTTAACTTTATCGTATAATCTACTAGACATTAAGGTACGAACTGAACATAAAAGGAAACATCTCCTTTGATCCGTTCATTATTACACTGTACCAATCTTATATGGCAAAACCGTAAAGTGCGCCCTAACGATTTTCACAAGAGGAATGTTATTTCATGTTAGAACTCCTCTCAACACTGCTAAGTTTCTTTATTTCTACAATTGCATATTTGTACTCTCTTTGTTTTTCTTTTGTTTAATATTCCTTATATTTTTTGTATACCGCCTATTTCATATTCCAATAAAGATATATTTGACAAGGAAATGTAACAGCGGCTGCAGGGAGAAAAAAACCCTCTTGCTATCACAAGGTAGAGGATCAGGGGCTGGGGTATGTAACGTGTAACATGCTCCTAATGGTGCACATAGCCTTTAATGAGGTACATTTATACAATCACATGATCATCAGGCCCAGAGTACCAGGATCTGCAGGTGGTTGTAGGAGTGGCGTGCCTTAACCTGGAACAGACTGGGTGATGTATATATACGTGATTGAGCCTTCCTGTGCCAGGCCGGCCGTCTACCAGTAAAAGTTCCGTGGGCAGTAGACAAGTGGTTAATTCCCAACATACAAACAAAAATTGCAGATTTGCCATTTAACTAGTTTGGAAACAACATTTTTTTTTTTTTTTTTAAAGTGTATTTTTGTGCGTGAACTCGAGAGAGAGGAGCCGGACTGCAGGAGTTGGGAGTAGGCAGACCCTCCCCCCGGAGGCAATCGCCATCCTTCTCCATGCCCCTGGTGGCAATGGCGGGTGTGAAGGGGGGCCTCCCACTCACCCCGCCCTACCTGCTCCTCTTGGGAGCCCAACTGGGGCCCAACGGGACCCCAATGGGGCAGAGGGACTCCCCTATGAGGGAGTGGGGGGGCCTAGCCCACCCAGCCAGCCCCGTAGGTCCTTCGCCTCTCTTTATTTTAAGAGACCGCATGGCCAAAGTGCATGTGTTTTTTAAACCAATTTTCGTGTGCGTGCAAGTGTGGTGGTTTTTGTGGGGGGGGGGGGGGGGGGGTGGGCGTACTAAGCACAGGCGTACCTTGCATAGCACACCCACCGGGAGCCGGGCTGAGACCACCAAACTCAATTCACATGTAGCCGAGACCGGGATCCGAACCCTTGGCTGCAGAGGTGAATGGCTTGTCAGCGCAGTGCCAATCACGTTGAGCCACCACAGCTCCCTTGGAAACAACATTTAACCACTTCCATACCAGGCACTTGCGCACCTTCCCGCCCAAGCCAATTTTCAGCTTTCAGCCATGTCGCACTTTGAATGACAATTGCGCTGTCCTGCTACACTGTACCCAAACAAAATTGGCGTCCTTTTTCCCTCACAAATAGAGCTTTCTTTTGGTGGTATTTGATCACCTCTGCGTTTTTTTTTTTTTGTGCAACAACTAAAAAAAGACTGAAAATTTTGAAAAAAAATAGTTTTTATTTCTTTCTGTTAATTTTTTTGTAAATAAGTACGTTTCCTCTTTCAATTATGGGCACTGATATGGCGGCACCGATGAGGTGGCACTGATGGGCACCGATGAGGTGCCACTGATAGGCGGCGCTGGTATGCGGCACTGATGGCCACTCAGACGGCACTGATGGGGGGCACAGATGGGCATTCATAGGCGGCACAAATGGGCACTCATGGGTACTTATGGGTGGCACAGATGGGCACTGATAGGTGGGCACTGGGCATGGATTGGCACTGTGGGGTGGCACTGATGGACACTGAGTGGTGGCACTGATGGATTCATTATTGCCCCTTTTTTTATTTTTTTGCACCTCCCTGGTGGTCTAGTATGGGCTTCCCTGGCAGGCCAGTGTGGCAATCCGAGGGGGGGCTGCGCTGATAAACAATCAGTGCGAACCACCCCTGTCAGGAGAGCCGCCGATCGGCTCTCCTCTACTCGCGTCTGTCAGACGCGAGTGAGGAAGTGCCATCAACGGCTCTTCCTGTTTACATCGTGATCAGCCGTGAATGGACACCCCACATCACCGATCGCCGCGCTGCACGCCCCCACGGGCGCGCGCGGTATGAAATCCTGCAGAACGTCAATAGACATCCAGTCAGGATTATAGAACCACTTCCCGGATGTCAATCTGTTATTGACCGGGCGGGAAGTGGTTAATTATTTGGAGTTTAGCCCGTCATCTTGACCTCTCTCTACACACAACTTTGGTGGAACTTCAAATAAACATGATGCCTTATGCCCCATACACACAAGCGGAATTTCCAGCAGCAAAAGTCTGATGTGAGCTTTTCATCAGAAATTCTGACCGTGTGTATGCTCCATCAGACTTTTGCTGTTGGAATTTCCGCCAGCAAAGGTTTGAGAGCAGGTTCTCAATTTTTCAGATGGAAAAAATTCCTATTGGAAAAAACATTTTTCCTGACAGACTCCATGGCAGCCTACTTGTGGGTTAATCCCGCCTCTCATACCTCATAGGACCCTACTCCCATAAAGCTTTGCGTCTCCCCATAGACTGTGTTCCTTTTTTGTCCTCCTCCTAGGACCTATGCTGTTAAAGCAGAAAAAAGAAGAAATACCTTTTATTTTTTTCCTCAGTCCTGATGATCCTGCACATAGAGCTCACCTTCTGGTGTCCAACAAGTCCCAGCTATTAGCTGGGTAGACATGGGCGTCGGTTGCAATATCAACAGGTGCTTACTAACCAGCCATTGGCAGGCAAGCAGCAACAAGGCCAAACGTCCTAGCTATTAGCTGGAGGCCTCTATTCCTTTAAGAATGCCCGAATAGTGCGGAGTGAGCTTCATAGCTCTCAGTTCCAGGACAGGTCGGCAATGGTATCCTTGGTAACGTATTATCCTCTCTTACCTTGTACATGGCAGCCGTACTCTATGTTGTTTTGTTTTGATTTTTTGTCTCCGCCGTGGCCATGGCCGCTGGAACGCATCTGCGTTCCAGTTCGTTGTTTTCTGGTCTCTGCGCCTGCGCTGGTTCCAGCCGAGATTGAGGCTTGGATGCGCATGCGCAGTACGATCGGATTGTCGCGATCGCGCATGCGCGCGAGGTCTGTGTGGGGAGGTGCGCCTGTCACGTCGCAATTGCGGCGTGAGCGTGGCTGGCGTGCGCGGTGACGTCATCATCAGGGCGGCAGGTTTTAAATAGCTGTCAAAACAGCTATCTTTGGGACACACGCAGGCTGTGCTGTTGCTGTTTTCGTTGCCCCAAATTGATAGTCTTCCCTCTTCAAGGTATGTTTCTTGCCTTCTGCCTTTTAAAGCCCTGTTTGCTTGATTCATCCATGCTGCATCTTACATTGATATGTTTGTCTTAGCAGTTCTTGTGACTCCTTTCCACTATGGATGTCTCACCGCCCCCCAGTGGCCAACCCTTGCGCTGCAGGTAGGATGGAAAAAATTATTTTTTTTCCCTACCTGGCTGTTTGGGTTTCTGTGTAATCAGAGGTTAACTCTTTCCTCCTCATCAGCCCCTCTAGGTCTGAACATCAATCTTCAGCACGCGAAGTTGTTGACGAATCCAGGTTACAGCATCGTCACTCCAGATCAAGTTCCAGACGCCCCAGGTCATCTTCTAGACACCCAAAGAAGGCTCCAGATCTTCATCTGGCCGCCATTCCCACCGCCATTCCAGCCACTCCAGTAAGAGAGTCTGCTGGGGATGTAGAGCTCGGGTCTCGGAAGGAAGATCCCTTTGTGAACTATGTTATTCCAAGGCGGTGAGGGAGAGAGGAAATGATGGTCATCAGGTGGAGGCTCTGGTCAGGAGAGTAGTCCAGGAATCCTGAACAAATCTGGTTCCAGATGTGATGTTACTGTTCCTGATGACCCAGTTCCAGCGCTTACACAGGATAATCCTGAAACGCCTGGTCCCTCTCAACGTGTACGCAGTCCAAGTGCGTCTTCCGTCAGTGAGGCAGAGAGTGTTGTCATCCTGCAGGATTTGATTTTTTCCCTAGTACCAAGTTTAGTGAAAGCGGTAAAGATCGCCTTGAGGTGGGAAGATCCGGTGGAATCTCCTTCCAAACAGAGAAAATATTTCAAACAACTTAAAAAGGAGCGCCCTAGTTTTCCCTTCTTGGGTGAACTGGGAGATATCATTTCTGACGAATGGGCCAGCACGGACAGAAAGAATTCTTTGCTTTCAAAAGTAGCAAAGATGTACCCGTTCAAAAGTGAACATGTTAAACACTTGGAATCAGCTCCCTTGGTTGATGCCGCCGTGATGAGGTTGGTGAAACATGTCACACTCCCTCTGAAGATACCGTCTCCTTTAAGGACGGTCTAGATAGAAAGATAGACACAGATCTGAAACGTATATATATTACAGCAGGCATGGCTTGTAAACCGGCTCTAGCCCTAGCTGCCTTGTCTAAGGCAATGGAATCCTGGATATGAAGTGGATTCTACCTTAGCGAACGTCTCCGAAGATGTGCTCAGCAGCACACCGGTTCATGAGCTGAGAATGGCGTCCGTCTTCCTGGGGGAGGCCTCCCTTGACATTATCCGGTTGGTGGCGCGGATCATGCTCTCCTCTGTCACAGCTAAACGTGCTCTGTGGTTGCGCCCTTGGGCGGCTGATCCCGCTTCAAAACAAGGGTGGTGCAGAATCCCCTTTCAGGGGTCTTCCCTGTTTGGGAACAAGCTGGACAGCGCTATCACCCGTGCCACTGGGGGTAAGTCTGGGTTCCTTCCTCAGGATCGCCGTCCGTTCGGTCAGAGAAGATCCTTCCCTAGGCAAGATCAAGACCGTTCAAGAGATGCGCGCCGGTATAGACCTGGTCGCGAGTTCCGGAAAAACTGGAGGAGAGTCCAGCCCTCTGGACAGAAGCCCCCTAGGGACCCTCGTCTGCCGGACGTGATGCCCCTAAGTCCTTTTGATGTGAAGCCAGCCCAGACGGAAAGAGTAGGCGCTCGGCTACTACAGTTCCGACATATCTGGGCAGCCTCAATAAGAGATTTTGGACTGTCAAAACAGTGTCTACAGGCCATACCTGGACCTTTATCAGTCCACCCGTGCTACAGTTTGTACCCACAACAATACCCGGCTCAGAAGAAAAAAGGAAAATTCTTCTGTTATACACAAGCTCTCTCCTAGCTCTGGGTGCCGCTATTCATGTTCCATCTTCCGAAAGAGGTCAAGGGATGTACTCGCCCCTGTTTATGGTTCTAAAGAAGACAGGTTCTTGGAGACCGTAATAGATCTGACACATCTAAACACCTTTATCAAAAAGGAAAAATTCAAGATGGAGTCCTTGCTTACTATTCGTCAGACGGTTCAGCCAGGCGATTGGCTGATGTCCATAGACCTAAAAGATGCCTACTTCCATGTCCCAGTCGCAGCGGACTTCCAAAAATATCTTCGATTCTCAGTAGACAATGTCCACCTCCAATTTACGTGTCTCCCGTTCGGCTCACAACATCGCCCCGGGTGTTCTCAAAACTTCTATTGGCTGTCGTCGCCCTGATCAGAACCAAGGGCATTCGACTTCATCACTACCTCGACGACTTACTGTTACTTTCGCAAGACAAGGAACAGCTGTTGACACACCAGATCCAGGTCATTTCCACCCTGACCGAGTTCGGTTGGCTGATAAACAGGGAAAAGAGTCATCTGCAACCCACACAATCTCTGATTTTTCTGGGAGCTCAATTCAACACAGTTCAATGTTCCATCTCCTTGCCCCTGACAAAGATCCCGGTAGTCCGGGACAGAGTCCGGCTTGCATTGGATTCTCCCTTTCTAAAAGCCTCGCAATGCCTCAAGATAGTGGGCACCATGGTTTCCACAGTCCCCATGGTGAGATGGGCACAATGGAGGATGCGGCCCTTTCAGAAGGGGTTTCTCCAACAGTGGGATCCGAAGTCTCAGGATCAACGCATTCGAATAACTTCGTCGATGCAAGAGAGTCTTCTTTGGTGGCTACTAAGGAAAAATCTCCTCAACTACCATTCGTTAGCCCCGATCTCCTGGATCACAATTACATCAGATGCCAGCAACAGCGGCTGGGGGGCTCTGTGCTTGAAGGAGTTTGCTCAAGGGAAATGGACGTTACCATCCCGGAGTGTGAGTTCCAATGCCCTGGAACTCCGTGCGGCCTACCGTGCCCTTCAATCCTTTCTTCACATAGTAAAGGGATCGTCAGTCCTGTTGAGAATAGACAACACGACAGCTGTGTCATACATAAAGAGACAGGGAGGCACTCGCAGTCTATCCCTGCTGAAGGAAGTGGATCCGATCATGTCGTGGCACAAGTACATCTCTCAGATTTAACAGCTGTGTATCTCCCCGATCTCAAAATCTCCAAGCAGACTTCCTTTCGAGGACAACACTCGACCACAACGAATGGTCTCTCCACAGCGAAGTCTTCAGCTGGGTCCTATCCCTGGGAGTTGTGCCGAAGTGGACCTATTTGCATCTCCATGCAATTACAAACTAGAGAAATTCTATACGAGGGGTCGCTGTCCCCAAGCGTTCGGAGTGGATGCTCTAACAGACCAGTGGAACTTTCACAGTGCCTATGCTTTTCCTCCAGTCCCGGTCATCCTCCGGTTCCTGGCAAGACTCAGGTGGGAAGCGGTCGAGGTGATGGCGATAGTCCCTTATTGGCCCAACAGACCATGGTTCCCGTTGCTGCTTCATCTGAGCTTCCGGGCTCCAGTCCCGCTTCCGAACAGGCAGATCTCCTGTTACAAGGGGTAACCCCCCATCCATGTCCATCCCGTCTTCATCTGATGGTCTGGTTTTTGAAAGGGAAAGGCTTATTGCGTTAGGCCCCAAATCAAGCCATCTCCACTCTGTTAAGTGCGAGGAGATCAAGCACCAACAAGGTCTACCAGAGAATATGGTCAAAATTTGCAGATTTCGTCTCTTCCATGGATGGATCCCCTAGTAATCCTAGGATTCAGGATGTTCTTGGCTTCCTTCAGACAGGTCTGGATCTGTCTTTATCAGTCAGCTCCCTGAGAGTTCAAATTTCGGCCATTTCGGCCTTCACTGGGTTTTCATGGCCAAACACACCCTTGTCAAACAATTTTTCAAAGGTGCCATGAGGCTTAGGCACAGAGAAAACCAAGGTTCTCAAAATGGAACCTTCCCTTTGTTTTGGACTTCCTTTCAGAAACTACGCACTCGGATAACTTGTCAATCAAAGATCTATCCTCAAAAGCTGTCTTCCTTGTGGCCATAACATCAGCCAGAATGGGTCTCTAAATATTCTCTAGATCCAAAGACCGTTTCTTACTTTTTTCCCTGATCGGTCGTACTAATTCCCATGTTGGGATCCAATCCCAAGGTAACATCGGTCTTTCATGAAAATCTAGAAATTGTTCTCCCCACTTTTCGATCTCCTGAGAACTCTAATGTCCATCCTCTAGACGTCGGACATGTATTAAGACAATATCTGGAAGCCACAGCAGCCTTCCGTCAATCTGACCATCTGTTCGTTTCCTTCCATGGAAAAAGCAGGGGAATGCGTGCTTCTCCCAGAACCATCGCTGCATGGATAGTTCAAGTAATCCAAGGGCATACAAAGCAAAAGGGTTGGCTCCTCCTGAAGCGGTGACAGCGCATTCGACTCGTAGCATCTCCACATCATGGGCAGCCGCCCGGCATGTTTCCCCAGAAGTAATCTGTAGGGCGGCCTCCTGGTCGTCATTAAACACATTCATGACGCATTACTGCGTAGAACCGGCCTGTTGTCGTCGGTTGATTTTGGTTTACATGTTTTATCTGTTGACAATGTCAATTAAACCTTTTTTTTTTTCTTTAATCAGCAATTTCCCACCGGGTGTGTCGGCTAGTTATTTCCCACAAGTAGGCTGCCATGGAGTCTGTCAGGAAAAGGGAAAATTTATATCAAATACTTACCGTAATTTTCCTTTCCTGATGGACTCCATGGCAGCCGGAGTTTCCCTCCCATTGCTGGAGTAGGCTAAATTACGGAACACAGTCTATGGGGAGACGCAAAGCTTTATGGGAGTAGGGTCCTATGAGGTATGAGAGGCGGGATTAACCCACAAGTAGGCTGCCATGGAGTCCATCAGGAAAGGAAAATTACGGTAAGTATTTGATATAAATTTTCCCTTGTCTGTATGCAATTCCGAAAGGGAAAAAACATGCATACTCGGAAACAATTCGACACATGCTCGGAAGCATTGAACTTCTTTTTCTCGCCTCGTCATAGTGTTGTATGTCACAGCGTTCTGAACGCTCGAAAGATCAGAGAACTTTTGTGTGACCGTGTGTATGCAAGCCAAGCTTGAGCGGAATTCCGTCGGAAAAAAAACATCCGCTCGTGTGTACAGGGCATTATAGCGCTGATTACAAAATACAATAAAACACTGCAGGTACGTACTCCGATCAGCCATAACACAGAGGCATGGACTCCACTGGACCTCTGAAGGTATGTTGTGGTATCTGGCACCAAGCCACCAGTAGCAGATCCTTTAAGTTGTGAGTTGGGGGATCTATGGATTGGACTAGTTTTTTCAGCACATCCCACAAATTCTGGATTGGATTTAGATCTGGAGAATTTGGTTTGAAGTAAACACTTCAAACTCATAATTTTGTTCCTCCAACTATTCTTGAATCCATCAGACTAGGCTGCCTAATAAAAAAGGAAAAAAGCTGCGCTGCATCAATAAAAACAAAATGTGTTGCATAAATATACCAAAATATTGTTTAACTAGTGCATAAATACACCGGTGCAAAATTCAAAAAACTTAGAAATAAATCAAAAGTTTGTGTAGAATAGAGAAAATAATCCCTAAAGTTCAGAGAAGGATGTAAAAGACAACAAAAGAAGTCCGAATGGGCGTTGAACAGCTCCAAGGAAATCGTGTGTAGCAGCCAGATTGATACAGGTTATCCTCCACCACTTATGGTTAAAACTGCTTACCAGAAAGATCAGACCTCTAACGAGATCAACAACACATGGATTCAAATTAAGCCAGCACGAGAAATCCAGGAATCCTGTCACCCTGTCTGTATCTCCTTCTCCTTATAGCCAGATTAGCGTTCCTCCAAAAGCATGACCACCCAGAAGGAAAACATTGACATGGCGTAATAACGTCTAAAAAGTTCTTCACACCGCTCCAAACAGCTGCTGTACCAATAGCTGTTTGGAGCGGTGTGAAGAACTTTTTAGACGTTATTACGCCATGTCAATGTTTTCCTTCTGGGTGGTCATGCTTTTGGAGGAACGCTAATCTGGCTATAAGGAGAAGGAGATACAGACAGGGTGACAGGATTCCTGTATTTCTCGTGCTGGCTTAATTTGAATCCATGTGTTGTTGATCTCGTTAGAGGTCTGATCTTTCTGGTAAGCAGTTTTAACCATAAGTGGTGGAGGATAACCTGTATCAATCTGGCTGCTACACACGATTTCCTTGGAGCTGTTCAACGCCCATTCGGACTTCTTTTGTTGTCTTTTACATCCTTCTCTGAACTTTGGGGATTATTTTCTCTATTCTACACAAACTTTTGATTTATTTCTAAGTTTTTTGAATTTTGCACCGGTGTATTTATGCACTAGTTAAACAATATTTTGGTATATTTATGCAACACATTTTGTTTTTATTGATGCAGCGCAGCTTTTTTCCTTTTTTATATTGCTCTATGTTTATATCTGACATATTAGCTGCAGCAGCATTTATTCATTATTTATTTAATTTCACAGCTTATTAATATAGACCTGCGCAGTATTTATTCCGAATTTACAGACTAGGCTGCCTACCATTGCTCTGTGGTCCTCTTTTGGCTGTGGACACCCTGACTAGTCTGTGGCTATGCAGCCCTATACACAAACTGCGACAAACTGCAGCCCTATACACAAACTGGGCAATTCTACAGTAGCTATACTGTTAGGTTTGAACTTCACTCACCAGCTTTTGCTCCCCACCTAAAAGCGAGCTTTACCTGCCCATGACCCGGTGGCAGGTTTCCCTTCCTTGGACCACTTTTGGTCGGTTCTGACTACTGCAGACCAGGAACATTCCACAAGAGCTGCAGTTTTGGAGTTGCTCGGACCCAGTCATCTAGCCATTACAATTTGCCCCTTTTCAAAATCACTCAAATCCTTATGCTTGGCAATTTATGCAGCATTCAACATATCAATTTCAGGGACAACATGTTCCCTTGCTGCCTAATATATTCCCCCCGCCTCCCACTTTCAGATGTAATGAGATAAATAATAATTGTTCCTCACTTTACCTGTCAGTGGTCATAATGCTATGGCTGATCTGTGGATTTAAAATTTCAATTGTAAAGTTATTGCAATTGAAACAACATTTTGTCCTGATAATACATTTTATAAAATGTCACAGGTGTAAGAAAAATTGATTTTATTTTGCTATCTTATATTAAATCTGTCTAGTACTTGTCATAAAAGGGAGCACAGTAGACAGCAGAGTCTAACAGAGGTCCGAATATGTCATGTCAACAACTCACAAAAACACGCCATTGTTTTGTAACTTACAGCTTCCCCGAGTATCTTCAATAATTTAACTTTTTTCTTACATCTTCATTTTCTCAATCCATGCCTAGGTGAAGATGATGAGTCCGGCTGCCGCTGCCTCCTGGGATGTCTACCACATATCTCAGTGCTCTGGATCCCGCCTATGCACGGACACCCTGTGAGTGTTTACCAGGTCCCGCCGGTGGGTATGTCCTCGCATGTGCAGGAAGATCCGGCTCATTTACGTTGTACATCTCTGACAGGTCTCTGGAACCTGGCAGAGATCTGTGGTGTGTCTACGCATGCTCTGGATCCATACCTCCCAACATTTTGAGATGGTAATGAGGGACACCTACTACCAAACGTATGCAGGTATAGGACACGCCCCCTGCCACACCCCCTTAAAGGAGAACTAACCAAAAAAAGGTTAATTCAATCCACACAGACTTTTTCTTTACCACTGCTATTCCTTTATATTGTCTTTTAAAATTTACAAATGCAGCCATTTAGAATCTGGATGAAAGATTTATCACTGGGAAACACTTTTTGAAAGATAAAAAGGGCATTTTATATACAACTATATAGATCAGACCAAAATGAGGAGGAATGATGGACAGAGGGTCATTGCTCCAAATCAGGGACAGTCCCTCGGAATCAGGCACAGTTGGGAGCTATGTGGATCTCATCCCAAGTACTGAGGGGTGTGGGGGAACCTCTTCTGCAAGAAGACAATGCTGAATTCCATAGACTAGTATGTTTTTTCTTTTTCGTATTTGCATACAAGGACAAGTTTAAAGTGGACGTTCAGTCAAACACTTACTCTACCCAAATCTACTCCCTTCCCAAATCTAAGCCTAGTCTATCTACCCTATAAAGGTAAGGGGCCAGATTCCCGTAGAATTCCCGCTGGCGTAGTGTAAGCCATTTACACTACGCCACCGCAATTTAACAGAGCAAGTGCCGTATTCCCAAAGCACTTGCTCCATAAATTGCGGCGGCGTAGTGTAAATGGCTCTACGTATCCCCGCGTAATTCAAAGGGGGCGGCTTGTATTTAAATTAAGCGCGCCCCCGCGTTGATCGAACTGCGGAAAAAGATGACGCTGACCCGACGCTATACTTAACATGGCATACGACGGAACTTCGTAAGGTTACCCCTCATATAGCAGGGGTAGCCTTACGCGTACGGAAACGACGTAAACTACGACGGGGCGGCGTAAAAACTTTCGGGAATCGTCGGATTAGGCTCATTTGCATAGGCAAATGAGAAATCAACGTACAGGCCACCTAGCGGCCAGCGATGTCATTACATCTCCGATCCGATGGTGTAATTGTTTTAACACCTGTCGGTTCTTCACTGTATCTATGCGTAAGTGATTCTAGGAATCACACACATAGATACCCAGTAAAAAAAAAGAGAGATACGACGGTGTTTCCTACAAAACCCTGGCGTATCTCTTTTAAAGAATCTGGCCCAAGATCTGTATACTTACCTATGCTAAGGGTGCTTTGGTCCAGTCACAAGCATACAGATCTTTCCTTTCACAGGGTAGATAGAATAAGCTTAGTATGGCGGTGTGAGTGGATTTAAAGCGGGGTTCCACCCAGAAATTTAACTTCCGCTGATCCAGTTCCTCCCCCCTCTGGTGTCACATTTGACACCTTTCAGGGGGAGGGGGGAGAAAATACCTGTCTAATCCAGGTATTTGCTCCCACTTCCAGCAAAAGATCGCCGCAGTATCCGTTGTAATCTACACCACGTCCTGCCCCTCCTCCGTTCCCCTCGCTGTCTTCTGGGAGACACACACGTCCCAAAAGGGACAGGTTGGCTTCCGGTGAGGACATCGTGGGCACCCTGGACAGGTAAGTGTCCTAATATTAAAAGTCAGCATCTGCAGTATTTGTAGTTGCTGACTATTAATTTTGTTTTTGCAGGCGGAACTCCGCTTTAAGTATAGTTAATGTTTGACTGTACTTCCACTTTAAAACGGACCTCACAGCATCTGAGCACCACAATCGAAAAACACAATTTAATTCATTTTTAATATACAAACAGTGGCGTCACTAGGGTTGGTGTCACCTGGTGTGGTACAATTTGGCATCACCCCCCCCCCCCCAGGTCACTGTTCAATCCGGGGCACTGAGCAGGCTAGCCCATAAGGACAGCTCTCCCCCTGTGTAATTTCCCTAAAGGAACCCCACGTGTAACCCCCCCGAAATGCCCCTAATGTAACCCCCCTCTGTGCAATCCCTAATGTAACCCCTCTCTGTGCAACTGGCAGGGAACCAGTAGAGGTTCCCTGGCAGTACCTCTACTGTCCCCTCCTGCTACTGGTCAGAACACCCCTGTGGTTTGTACAAGGGTCCCTTCCACTCCCAAGCTCCAGGCTCAAGCTCCCCCCAAACTGGGGAGCTTCCTCAAAGGCCACGACAGGTAGTACTCCATCTCCCAGTTCTTCCACCCCGACAACTCCTCCCCCCTCCTTGCTATTGGGGGTACTGGCTGAAGAGGAGGAGTCAGGACCACAGGCAGGGGACCCATAATGAGGAGGATCAGGGCTGCTCTGTGCAAAACCATTCCGCAAAGCAGGTAAGTATAACATGTTTGTTATTTTTATTTGATTTTTAATGAACCTTTAATGTCTCTTTAACTTCTCTGATGTGTCTAAACCTACAAAAATGACTGGAGTGAGGCCGTAAGCTCAGTGGTGAGCAAAATGAATTGCTCCCTTATTTCATTTATTCCGTGAATGTCTATTTATATTCAGGAGAAGTTGATCTCCCACGTGTAGAGCAATCTCCACAGTAGGAGTGAAATGGAAAGCATTATTAAAGATTAATGTAGCAGGACAATGTGTAATGGAAGCAGCTTTTGTTTTCTTTCAGTGGTAAGTGTACAGTAGTTAAATGCATTTCATTTTCATATGTGTTTCAGGTTTTGATTTAGTCACAGATAGGCATGACAGACATGTATACTGACAAACCGTAACGCCAATGACAAAGTGAACAGACAATGGGAATGATTCTCATCACAACATTGTTTTAATAATAAGGGGCCCAATTTTAAAGTGCCGCAAAACTTTAAAAAAGTATATAATCTATTCAAGTATTTATTCCTAAAGAGTTTTTTGTTAAGAAAAAAAACATTCCCCTCTGGGTGATCTATGTACATTACAAGGATTTTTACAATCTTTGCTGCAGATTCTGACCTTTTGTTATTCTGAGGAAATAGCTGTTTGTTTGTCTGTGTCCATGTGCAAAATAGGTGTGAATGGGAGTGATTCTATCATTTTTAATCAGCTGCTTCACTTGCAGGGTTCAAATGAGGGGAGTGGCAGGGTCTGCATCATTTTAGATGTGCCTTCCCTTAGGAGTATCTCACCAAAAATGTAATTTTTGTTGCAGGGGATGCCAAAAAAATCGAACTTGTATCTTAGTGTAGACTTATAGGAGAATGTGTAAGGCAATCACACAACCAGGAAACATCTGTGTAGAGAACACCTCCAGGTAGCCATATTGCATTTTACAGAAAGTTACAGAGCTGCAGAATGAAAAGGAAATGTCATTTTCAATAACATTCAATTACAATATGAATTGTCTTGCAGGTGTATATGCTATTTCTTTTTTTTTATTGGCTATTTTTGGCAAACTCCAAACTGTAGAAAAAACGTAAAGTGATTGTAAATTCTATGCATTACGATCAAAAGCCTGTGTGCAGCAACCCACCTAATACTTACCTGAGCCTATCTCTGTCCAGCGATGTTTATAAGTGTCTCAGCCATCTGGGACTCTCCCTCTGGCAGTGTGAAATAGCTCTTGAGATAATTCAGCTTCACTCCATGCCCATATAAATATAGCCTACAGAATGTACAGAACCCCCTTCAGCACAGATGGACCCCACCTTCAGCACAGACCCCTACATTTAGCACAGATGGACCCCACATTCTGCACAGAACCTTCCATTCAGCACAGATGGACCCCCCTTCAGCACAGACCCCTCCATTCAGCACAGACCCCCATTCAGAAAAGACCCCTCCATTCAGCACAGATGGCCCCCCCATTCTGCACAGACCCCTCCCTTCAGCACAGATGGACCCCCCTCCAGCACAGACCCCTCCATTCAGCACAGACCCCCCTTTAAGCACAGACCCCTTTTCAGCACATATCCCCTTCAGTACAGACCCCCCCTTCAGCACAGATAGACCCCCCATTCAGCACAAACCCCCCTCCCCCATCCCATTCAGCACCTCATATCAGCCATCAGCACAGCACAGGCACAGCAGGTTCCCTCACCATGTTTATACACAAACACTGGAGGGGAGGCAGCCTCACTCTGCTCACTGTGCCTGTGTGACATCCAACCCGGGACCGCTCAGACAGCCCGTGGCCGCAAAACTCTTCAACATCTTCTCGATTTTCCAGGCTGGGTCAATTGCCCCCCCTTGCCCTATGGAGCAGACGCCCATGCAGGTGCTACATATTTTAAATAGGTCTTCTCAAAAAACATTTTACCTCTTGGTTAAATTCTCTGCTATTTCATTTATCCACTATGTTCATTGTTCCATGTTATGGTCTTTTAGTCAAGTTCCTTGGTAAGGTTTTGCTTCTATTATTATCTAAAAAATGTGCAATGTACCAGAACTATTCAAAACGCTTCATAGTTTCATAGTTAATGTCTTTCATTTTCTAGACAGAAGGTACTCAAAAAGCTGCAACAGAAAAAATTGGTTTAAAGAGGGGAAAATATATTAGTATCTAAAATTATAAAATTACATTAAAGCTAAAGTGTAGGTATAAAAACTGACCACCAACACTGACCACCGATCTAAGAGAGCCCTTCACCACCATGTTAAGGGGACACTTTACTTTCCACTAATAAAAAACAGAAATTAAAGTGTAGGTATAGCCAAATCATTTTTTTTTGTTTACTTGAAGTAGGGAAGGGTTAGAACACCCAGAAGAATTATAATTCTGTTTGTATCCCCACTAGGTAGATTCATTCTTGGTATTTGTCTTGGTAGCCATTGTTAATGAGACGATAAGTGATGGGAAAGTAAAAAATTTGGTCAGCCTAGCTATATTGCTTAAAGCAATAGGGACAAGTGGACCATTAACCTGACTGTACTGTGTATATCCAAAAAATGAATTTACAGAAATACAAATTCTAAAGCAGGTAAACGAGTTTCCATATATACATTTCAACTAAATATTTAGCTGTTTGCATTGAGCTAATCTTACCCCATTATTAAGTTAGCTAAAAACGTCATATATTATATATACAATATAGTTTTATTCACATAAACATATAAAACATTCATAACAGTTGAGACAATTGTAGTATTTTGAAATTTACAAGCAACATATGTATAACTTCTAAATCAGAAGAACATTTAAGAGAATGAGAAAGTGACCCCTTTGTTATTTCACACTGTAGACCAGTGTTTTTCAACCAGGGTCTGTCCAGAGGTTTCTAGGGTTTCTGTGAGCAATTAGCCATTTTTGACTTTTAGATAAGTTGCATCTGACACCAATAATATTTTAGCAATTTGTAAGGTGTGCATTCTTTCCGTTACCCGCACTGCACTAAACTCCTTCTCCCACTGGACACCGGTGTAATGGGGCCCTTCTCTCACTGAACATAATGGTTCCCTTACCATAATGACCACCAATGTAAGAGAGCCTTTCTCTGAAGACTATCAATGTAAAATGGTATTTTTCCCACTGACCACTGATCTATTTTAGGGGGACACTTTACTATCCACTAATGTAAGGGAACGCTATAGTTTTAAAACACTGTCTCTGTTTCTTTTCTAACTTTTATTATTAATTTTTTAGTTCAAGGGTTTCTCTGTGTTAAAATGGAATCCAATTAAAATTTGGGATAAAGTACACAATAATGAAAAATGGGATTTTAATTCCCCGCTAATACCATTAACAGATTCAAAATATTTCACACCAGGTATTTGGAAAATGAATCATAAAAGAAAAAGCACATACCAGAAAATAGTCATAAAAAGGGCTCAAATTAGAGTATTGATGGAACTTGAAACTAGAAACATATTCAAGAATGTAGCAAAAGAAAGACACAAATGGGGGAATAAACCAAGGAAATACCTTGCTAGAAAATCTAAGGAAAAAAAAAACTAAACTATATTGAAAAAATAAAAAAACAAGTAGGGCAGATAAAATATAAGACTTCAGAAATTGCAGAGGCTTTCCAGACCTTCTATAGTGCATTGTATTCAATCAGAAAGGGAGAAACTCAGGAGCAGAAAGAAACCAGTAATAAAAAAATTAAGGAATACTTAGAGGAAGTTAACTTACCAAAGCTTTCGCAAGAAAATGCTGAACTCCTTGAAGACCCAATAACACAGGGGGAAATCCACAAAGCCATTCAAGAAACATCTGGAGGAAAGAGTCCAGGTCCGAACGGGTTACCGATTATGTACTATAAAAAATGTAAAGAACACTTGGTCTCAGAGCTATGCAACTATTTCAATAGACTAGGAGAAAAGGAAGAAGTAAGGAAAGAATCTCTCCTTGCCAATATTTCAATTATCCCTAAAACGGGAAAAGATGTTACTCTTTGTTCTAATTACCGTCCAATAGCATTATTGAATGCGGACATAAAGATCAATGCAAAAATATTGGCAACGAGGATAAAGGCCTTAATGCCGGACAGTGGCGGCCCGCCCATAGGGACGCAAGGGCACCGCCCCCCCTCCGGCAGTCACAAAAAAAAAACGGGCCCTTTAAGAACTTTTATTCGGCTAAAATTTCATTTTGACATTTTAGCCGAAGTTCTGGCGGCCGTCTATAGAGGGCGCTGCAGCACCACCCCCTCTCGCAAATAACACACGTTCAATGCAATGCATTGAACGTGTGTTATTGTTGCCAGCTGCCTGGTCTATTCAGATAACCGGACATGGGTCGCCGGTTACCTGAATAGCGGCAGCTGGTTGGCTGAGGGGAACTGCCTATCAAAGCCAGCAGCTCTGATAGGCTTTTCCAGTACCGCCCCCCGGCTCTCGGAAGTCTATACTCGGAGCGCAGGCAACCTGCGGTCCTTGCATAAGACCGACGGCCGTTTCAGCCAATCAGATTCCCGGATTCTAGTTATCAGGAACCTGATTGGCTGAAGCTTCTCCACGGCGGCAGAAGACATCGAGGGAGGACATGGAAGCGTCAGGTAAGTGTTTTTTTTTACAGGGAAAGGGGCATCATGGGGCACAGTGGCATCATGGGGCACAGTGGTGACAAAGGGCACAGAGGCGACAATGAGCACAGTGGCATGGGGCACAGTGGTGACAATTAAAGGGCACAGTGGTGACAATTGATGGCACAGTGACTGCATATGATGGCATTGCACAGTGGTGACAATTGATGGCACAGTGACTGCATATGATGGCATGGCACAGTGGTGACAATTGATGGCACAGCGGCTGCGTTTGATGGCATGGCACAGTGGTGGTGTTTGATGGCATGGCACAGTGGTGACACTTGATGGCACAGTGACTGCATTTGATGGCATGGCACAGTGGTGACAATTGATGGGCACAGTAGCTGCGTTTGATGGCATGGCACAGTGGTGACAATTGATGGCACAGTGGTGGCGTTTGATGGCATGGCACAGTGGTGACAATTGATGGCACAGTGACTGCATATGATGGCATGGCACAGTGGTGACAATTGATGGCACAGTGACTGCATTTGATGGCATGGCACAGTGGTGACAATTGATGGCACAGTGACTGCATATGATGGCATGGCACAGTGGTGACAATTGATGGCACAGCGGCTGCGTTTGATGGCATGGCACAGTGGTGACAATTGATGGCACAGTGGTGGCGTTTGATGGCATGGCACAGTGGTGACAATTGATGGCACAGTTGCTGTGTTTGATGGCATGGCACAGTGGTGACAATTGATGGCACAGTGGCTGCATTTGGTGGCATGGCACAGTGGTGACAATTGATGGTACAGTGGTGGCGTTTGATGGCATGGCACAGTGGTGACAATTGATGGCACAGTGACTGCATATGATGGCATGGCACAGTGGTGACAATTGATGGCACAGTGACTGCATTTGATGGCATGGCACAGTGGTGACAATTGATGGCACAGTGACTGCGTTTGATGGCATGGCACAGTGGTGACAATTGATGGGCACAGTAGCTGTGTTTGATGGCATGGCACAGTGGTGACAATTGATGGCACAGTAGTGGCGTTTGATGGCATGGCACAGTGGTGACAATTGATGGGCACAGTAGCTGTGTTTGATGGCATGGCACAGTGGTAACAATTGATGGCACAGTGGCTGCATTTGGTGGCATGGCACAGTGGTGACAATTGATGGCACAGTTTCTGTGTTTGATGGCATGGCACAGTGGTGACAATTGATGGCACAGTGGCTGCATTTGGTGGCATGGCACAGTGGTGACAATTGATGGCACAGTTTCTGTGTTTGATGGCATGGCACAGTGGTGACACTTAATGGCACAGTGACTGCATTTGATGGCATGGCACAGTGGTGACAATTGATGGGCACAGTAGCTGCGTTTGATGGCATGGCACAGTGGTGACAATTGATGGCACAGTGGTGGCGTTTAATGGCATGGCACAGTGGTGACAATTGATGTCACAGTGACTGCATATGATGGCATGGCACAGTGGTGACAATTGATGGCACAGTGACTGCATTTGATGGCATGGCACAGTGGTGACAATTGATGGCACAGTGACTGCTTTTGATGGCATGGCACAGTGGTGACAATTGATGGGCACAGTAGCTGTGTTTGATGGCATGGCACATTGGTGACAATTGATGGCACAGTGGTGGCGTTTGATGGCATGGCACAGTGGTGACAATTGATGGCACAGTGACTGCTTTTGATGGCATGGCACAGTGGTGACAATTGATGGGCACAGTAGCTGTGTTTGATGGCATGGCACATTGGTGACAATTGATGGCACAGTTTCTGTGTTTGATGGCATGGCACAGTGGTGACAATTGATGGCACAGTGGCTGCATTTGGTGGCATGGCACAGTGGTGACAATTGATGGCACAGTGGTGACAATTGATGGCACAGTGGCTGCATTTGGTGGCATGGCACAGTGGTGACAAATGATGGCACAGTTGCTGTGTTGCATTACACAGTGGCTGCATTTGATGGCATGGCACAGTGGTGACAATTGATGGCACAGTTGCTGTGTTTGATGGCATGGCACAGTGGTGACAATTGATGGCACAGTGGCTGCATTTGGTGGCATGGCACAGTGGTGACAATTGATGGGCACAGTTTCTGTGTTTAATGGCATGGCACAGTGGTGACAATTGATGGCACAGTGGCTGCATTTGGTGGCATGGCACAGTGGTGACAATTGATGGCACAGTTGCTGTGTTGCATGGCACAGTGGCTGCATTTGGTGGCATGGCACAGTGGTGACAATTGATGACACAGTGGCTGCATTTGGTGGTATGGCACAGTGGTGACAATTGATGGCACAGTTGCTGTGTTGCATGGCACAGTGGCTGCATTTGATGGCATGGCACAGTGGTGACAATTGATGGCACAGTTGCTGTGTTTGATGGCATGGCACAGTGGTGACAATTGATGGCACAGTGGCTGCATTTGGTGGCATGGCACAGTGGTGACAATTGATGGCACAGTTTCTGTGTTTGATGGCATGGCACAGTGGTGACAATTGATGGCACAGTGGCTGCATTTGGTGGCATAGCACAGTGGTGACAATTGATGGCGCAGTTTCTGTGTTTGATGGCATGGCACAGTGATGACAGTGGCTGCATTTGGTGGCATGGCACAGTGGCTGCATGTGATGGGCACAGTGAGGCTGCAATATTTTTTTTTCCGTTTGCGCCCCCCAAAAAATGTTGAGCACCAGCCGCCAGTGATGCCGGATCTAATAAACGCAGATCAGATGGGATTTATAAAGGGGAGAGAAGGGCGGGATAACTGTTTCTATGTGAGGATGGCAAGAAGAAACCCCCAGTCGTACTAATGTCAATAGATGCTGAAAAAGCTTTTGATAGAGTCGACTGGGGGTTTATGATAGAAACTTTGCGAACTATAGGAATGGGACCTAGATTCATGAAATGGGCGGAAAACATATATAATTACCCGACAGCAAGGGTAAAAGTCAACGGGAGTGTGACGTCTGTGTTTGAAATGATGAACGGAATGAGACAGGGTTGTCCGCTCTCACCCCTCCTGTATGTAATATTGTTGGAACCACTATTGGCCAGGATATGGAATAATCGGGATATAGGGGGGGTGAGAGTGGGAGAGGAGGAGCATAAGGTTGCGGCGTACGCAGACGACATACTCCTATACGTGACCAAGCCGAGACTCTCTCTCCCCAATGTAATGAAAGAAATAAAAAAATATGGGGAACTTTCTAATTTTAAAATCAATCCTACAAAAACGGTAATCCTGAATCTGGGAATAGATGTAAAACAAGAAAAGGATTTACAGAAAACATTTCCTTTTATCTGGGGAAAAAAAAACATTAACATATTTAGGAATAAAGATTACAGCTAGAGTAGAAAAATTATATGTGACCAACTATATTCCATTAGTTAATGAAATAAAACAAGATTTGAAAAACCTAGCAAAGAGATTTCCTGGGTAGGGAGAATTAACGCATTTAAAATGATGGTTTTACCAAAAATATTATACAAGTTCCAAATGCTTCCTATAAGAATTCCACAAAGCTTTTTCAAGATAATAAAAACTATAATTTTGAAATACATTTGGCAGGGGAAAGAGGCCAGAGTAAACTATTCCACTCTAAGGCCGCATACACACGATCAAATCTGTCTGCTGGAAACGGTCTGCTAGACCGTCCCAGCAGACAGATTCGATCGTGTGTACGGGCGAGGCGATGGATTTGGCCACCCGACAGATTTCAAAGCATGCTTTGAAATCTATTGGGTGGGAATCTGTCCGCCCGACATGTCTGCTGGTTAGTACACTTTTTTTTTTGTTTAATATATTTTTATTGGTAGAAATAGACAATACAATAAAAGTAAATCAACTCTTTAAAGAAACATCAATACAGAGTAATAAATTGGTAAATAAGACAAATGATGCAACATAGAGAGCAAGAACATTTCAAGTGTCTATTAATAAGGAGAAAGACACAAGGCAAGAGAGCAGAAGAGGAAAAAAAAAAGAAAAAAAAAAGGAAAAAAGGGTATTAAAGGGATAGAGGGAGAAAAAGCAGGGAGGGGAAGGGGGGAAGGCCGGAACTCATGGTCATCGTATCAAGCATATCGCAAAACTATTTAGGAGGATAACAAGAACAAGGGGGAACCACATCAGAGAGTGGAAAAAAAAATAAAAATAAAAATAAAAAAAGGGGTCGCAATATGGTGAAAAACAACCTCATGTGGTTTCAGGCCTGTAAGGGGGGTGAAGAGATGATATCTAAATAGCACTGTGTAGAGATAAATGAAGACCAGGACGCCCATATTAAGGAGTGTTGTTCGCTGGTGTCTCTTGCAATGTGAGTGAGTTCTTCCATGAGGCTAACCTCAGAAATCTTTTGCAGCCATGTTTTAATGGAAGGAGTTTCCGGTTGACCCCAAAGACGAGGGATAATAGCTTTGGCCGCATTAAGAAGGTGTGGGATGATTGAGCGTTTATATTTGCCAATGGATCTAGAGGTGGCGTGAAAAAGAACCGTCCACGGTTCGAGGGGGATTTGTACCTCGGTGATCTGGAATATCAGGTTCAAAACTTCTGTCCAGAAAGGGCGAATGAGGGGACAAGACCACCAAATATGGGCATGGGTTGCAATTTGACCGCAGTTCCTCCAACAGAGTGGAGAATTACTAGGAAACATACGGTGGAGCTTGGCAGGGGTGTGGTGCCATCTAGTAAGGAGCTTGAAGTTAGATTCAGTCATGGAAGAAGCCAGGGAAGAGACATGTGCAAGCTTGAGCACCTTATCCTTTTGTCTATCAGTAATAATAGTTCCCAAATCCTTCTCCCACCGGGATAGATATTCTGGATACAGAGGAGATTGTAAGTCTAAGAGAGCTTTGTAAAATTGGGAGATAGAGCGTATAGGAGGGTCCCTAGGCAGGAGAATCTGTTCTATGCTGTTGAGATCTGGGATACCTCTTAAGGGACGTGGTAATGTATGGAAAAAACTACTCAATTGCTTGTATCTCCATTTATCTAAGAACGAGGGTGAGTTATGACCCAGAATCTCAGAAAGGGGCCTGAGACAATTGGAGGAAACCACATGGTACAGTAGGAGAGGGCCACCCGGTGACCATGTCTGAAAACCTGAGTCAAGGAGACCCGGGGCGAAGTATCTGTGAGACATCAAGGGAGTTAATGGGGAATTGTAGGGCCACGTGAATTTCTTGTGTAGATCATCCCAAATTTGTAGGGAGGATAAGGTGAGAGGTGAGGTGGTAAGGGATAAATCTCTAAAAGAGCGTGGGATCCAAGGGGTTACAGAGAGATCAGAGCCAGATAGAGAATGTTCCAATTGGACCCATAATTTGGAGGCGGAGGCATATTTCCAGTCCGCAATCCGTGCTAATATAACTGCTTGATAGTAAGTTTTAAAATTAGGTAAAGCCAGGCCCCCTGAGCATTTGGATCTGAAAAGAGTCTCTCTAGAAACCCTGGGACGCCCATCCCTCCATATAAAGCGAGAGACCATGGTTTGTAAAAGGGTAAAAAAACCTATCGGGATCTTCAAGGGAATCATTTGTAACAAAAAAAGAATACGGGGGAGTACGTTCATTTTTATTATGCTGACCTTACCCAACCAAGAATGAGAGAGGGAGGACCACTTACGGAGATCATCCTTAATAGCATTTAGAAGAGGGATATAATTATTTCTAAAGAGGGAATGGAGGTTGGGAGTCAAATAAATGCCAAGATATTTCATGCGTGATGGAACCCAGCGAAAGGGAAATAGGGGTCTCAGCTGATCAGTTATTCGTTGGGGAACTGTTACATTTAAGATTTCGGATTTTGAAAGATTAATCTTAAAGTTGGAGAGATCTTGGAATGAGGAGAATTCAGACATCAGATTCGGCAGTGAAACATCTGGCTGTTGGATAAAGAATAAAATATCATCCGCATAAGCTGCGTATTTATGTATTCCAGTGCCGATCTGGACACCATGAATTCCCCTGTTACTCCTAACAGTAGCCAAAAAGGGCTCAAGGGAGATAGCAAATAACAAGGGGGATAAAGGACAACCTTGTCTGGTTCCGTTGCGTAGCGTAAATGGGTCACTTAAGGAACCATTAATACGCACTCGTGCGGTAGGGTTGGAGTAAAGGGAGAAGATACGGGAAGACATCTTAGGGCCAAGGCCAAAATAACAAAGAGTAGTTTTAAGGTATTCCCAGTCCACCCTATCAAATGCTTTTTCAGCATCGGTGGAGAGGAGAAGGGTGGGCTGGGAATATTTCCGCACAAAATGAATCAGTGATAGAGTACGGAGGGAATTATCTCTCGCCTCTCTATTTGGAATAAAACCGGTCTGATCAGCCGAGACCCATTTCGGTAAAAGGGGAAGCAGTCTGTTCGCTATTACTTTGGCGTAGAGTTTAGTGTCAACATTTAAAAGGGAGATGGGTCTATAGCTGCTACATAGGGTTGGGTCCTTGTCAAGTTTAGGAATAACTGTGATGTGAGCAGACAATGATTCAGGACGAAGGGGAGAATCACGGGAGATAGAATTTGCATAGGCTACAAGGTGGGGAAATAAGACATCTCTAAAGGTTTTATAATATAGGAGAGTGAAGCCATCAGGGCCAGGGGCCTTACCAGGAGAGGAGGACTTGAGTGCTAAATTAAATTCCTCCACGGAGAAATCTGCTTCAAGAGCGCTGAGGGCAGACTTTGAAAGCCTAGGGAGATTGGCTTTTCCAAGAAAGGCGAGGATTCGTTTACGTTTGTCCGCAAGAGATAGAGAAGCCAAACCACCCTCCACATTATATAAGTCAGCATAAAATTCTTTAAAAGCTTGCGATATCTGAGGGGTGGTGTGTACTAAGTCACCTGATGGCAATTTCACTTTGGGTATAAATGATAGAGTTTTTCTGGCTGCAAGGGACCTAGCCAATAGTTTCCCCGGTCTGTTACCCCATTCATATACTTTCTGGGAGATGTAGTGAAACTTTCGCCGAGTTTCAAGGGCAAGAAGAGTTTTGAGTTCTTCTCTTTTAAGAGCAAGGGCTTTTAGGTGGGAAACATGGAGAGAAAGTTTATGTTGTTTATCCAACTCAGCAATCTGATGCAAGACCTGTTTGAGCTGCTGACCATGTTCTCTTTTTCTCCTCGCACCCAATTCGATAAGATTTCCTCTTATTAGAGCCTTATGCGCCTCCCACAAAAGAGATGGAGAGGCGTCTGAGATAGAGTTTTCCTCAAAATATTGGGAAAGCATTTTGGTTAAGACAGATACTTCTGTCGGATTAGTGATGAGGGAATCATTAAGTTTCCAGTTATTGGTGCGCTGAGGTAAATCTGGTATAGTCAGGCATATGGAAACAGGAGCATGATCAGAGAGAGAGGCAGTGCCGATACAGGCTGAACGGAGAAAGGGAAGGTGGAAATGATCTAAGAAGATATTATCTATTCTGGAATAAGAGTTATGTGTTGCAGAAAAATGGGAATAGTCTCTATCTGTAGGATGCAGGAGACGCCAAGCATCCATAAGTTGGAGATCGAGGAGTTTTTTCTTCACTTGCGCTAGCCGCTTGAATGGGATACCTGATCGGCCCAAGGAAGTATCCATCGTAGGATCTAGAGGCATATTTATGTCTCCCGCAAGAACAATCAGACCCTCAGCAAATTGTGAGAGTTTCGTAAGAGTTTGCGTAAAAAAGGAGGTCTGGTTATGATTGGGGCAATAGATATTGGCCAGAGTACATTTAGTGTTACCTATAAATCCCTTAACGAAAAGGTAACGTCCGTGATCATCTGTAAGCATTTCTGTAAAGCGAAATGATGCATTCCTACTGAAACCAATGGCAACTCCCTTGGCTTTGTTAGTGTCAGATAGGCTATAATACCATTGCGGGAAGTGTGGTGAAAAGAGTTTCACAGGTGTAGCGTGGGTCAAGCAGACATGTCGCCTCGCACCGCCGCCAAATGGATTCGGCGCATGCGCGGAAGTGTTTTACTTCCTGGTGCGATGACGTGGCGGCGTCAACGTCACCGCCACGTCACCGACACGTCAGCGCACCGTCTGCTGGCGGGGATTTTGGTTTGCTCGTGTGTACACGCGAGCAAACCAAAATCCTAGTAAACAGATTTGTTCAAGTCGGTCCGACCGATTTGAACAAATAGATTGCCTCGTGTGTACGAGGCCTAAGTCTTAAAAAAAAAATGGGGGATTGGCGCTCCCAGACATAAAGAGATATTACAATGGCGTAATTTTAGCAAGGTTAGTTGAATGGACAAACATATACACTCAAAAGAAATGGGCACAGATGGAAGACACAATAAGTTTGACATAATTAAATAAGAACATTTGAAAAAATGGGCACAGACACACGTGGTATAACGAAAAATGTATTTAAAATATGGGACACATTATATAAGCGGGAAAAATGAGAATACAATTCCCCATTAGTCCCATTAGCGGGCACAAATTTCTTTTCATCCGGCAACAAGACATGAATGGGAAAGAATTTGGGTACTAAAAGATTAGGGGAAATTGTTACACTAGGTCAAGAAGGGATTTTCAAACACAGGAAGGGATTCAACAATTGAGCGAATGGGAATATTTTCAATTAAAACACTTTGTGAGCACTTTACCACAGCCACTAAACACTAAACGCAATAGAAAAACTATGTTCCATTGGAAAACCACTACAACATGGAATTGCGGTACTATATGGGATATTAACAGAGATGCAGGGAACACTGACATGTGTAGAAAAGTGGGGACAAGACATTGGGAAAAAGTTAGAGGACTCACAAATGATAGGTGCAGTGTTTAATTATGCTACTGACATCACTACAATTGAGACAAACTATAAATGTATGGTTCACTGGTATCTGACCCCTGAAAGAATGAATAAAATACACCCAAATAACTCTGCGCTATGCTGGAGGGAATGTAACCAAGTAGGAACCACAATGCATATCTGGTGGGACTGCCCGAGAATACAAGAGTACTGGAAGGAAGTTTTAGAATATATAGAAGAAATTACAGGAGAAAAGATCATACGAAACCCCTTGACCTGTTTGTTCCAAGGAATGGATAGGCTAAAAAAAACGGTATGGATCGACTCTGGTCCCGGTTTTGCTGAATGCAGCAAAGGGCCTATTTCCAAAAAACTGGCTACACCCACATAGGCCATTCATAAAAGAATGGATATACCGAGTCGATTATATATCAGAAATGGAATACCTAGGTAGGGGAGATGTGGGAGAGGAGGCTAGAAGCAGAACAGTCTGGGAGCAATGGAGAGTATTTAAAACGTCAGAAAAATTAGTACAGGCAATGATAGAAATAGACCTAGGTAGCAATAGAGAAACTCAATCTAAAAGCTGACCGACAGAACCGAAGGGAGGGGGTTAGGATTAGTGGGGAAGGCAAAGGCAGCAACCCAGGGGTGGTATTTTTCCTATGGAATGATGGCCATAACTAAGAAAGTCTATTTAAGAGTGACTCTTTCTTTGTTTCTCTTTATGATAATATAATATATATATATATATATATATATATATATATATATATAGCAAAACAGTGTATTTTCAAGGCCTACAATACACTCCTCAGCGCCCAACAGACAGTACCCTTGAAGGAAAAAATAGAGCACACTATATACCTCTAAACTGAGATATATAGATGTGTATAAACGAAAGCAGCTGTTAAAAAATGTGTCACAAAATAACAAAAAAGCATTCAAAGTCCAAAATGAATCATTAGGTAATAAATGCAAAACAGCGCTAAAGATGGATATAGGTGTCCAACTCCACCATATAGTAGGCAAAAGGATGGAAAATCTTGATGTTAGAAAACAACCAAAGTCTGTGCGTTATCCAAAAGTAGTGTCAGATAGGGAAAAGGAAGCGTGCACCAGCCTGCCCACTCTCAATCCACCACGTGTTGGAATCAAAATCCCCTCAGGGGTTCAAACTCACCAGACAGACAGTATTATCAGGCACTTCATATATAAATAGTAGGTCACTGATCGGATTTCCATCCAATGGGGATCACTTGCAAGGAATCAGCCTCATATGGGTAGGATAATAAACAAAAAGAGGAAGCAAACATAGTGTAACTCAATTTATTAAAGCCACCCTTTCCAGCAAGTATCCCAAGAATCCTACGTACAGAAAAAACAATTGCAATGAACAATGTAAGTATCACATCACCAGTCACTGTTGTACAGCATAGCGTCCTCAACGCGATCACCGCGAGGTCACCCAGCAGATTGTCTCTTCCTGGTTCCTACAGTGTGGCGTGGATAACATACCAGGCGCAGCATGCAGCTATCACTCTGACTAGTTTCGTCAGTAAATTAATTCAACGGAGAGTGTAGCTGCACATGCAACGCCGTGAAATTAGTAACAAACCTCCACTAACATCAGCCAATCGAAGCCGCTGTTTGCAATCATTCAGCAGCCAATCGGAAATTCCCGTATGCGAGCCAATCAGAAGCGGTGTGTGAAGCCCTTCGACGGCCAATCGAGATTATCGTATCAGGATTCCCGGCAGCCAGTCAAAGACAGCGTCAGCACGGAGGCGTTCCCAATGGTGCACGTCACGTCACTCCGTGCTTACATTGTACTCGCTTCTAGGCTTAAGCATAGTGAGTTAGGGAGGTTTCTATATGCACTTAAGAAAAACAACAGCATCATGCTTTTTCTTATTAGACCGGACTTTTTTGTCTCAGCCCAATGAACAATGCTAGAAAGGCTCACCCTTCATCTATTTAAATAAATATACGTTTACATAATTATAATGGCTATCCACCATACAATCATTACTAACAAAACATATTAAATATAAAATAAATAGAAATAATATACATATTAAAATTGCTTAGACAAACAGCCTAAAGACAATAATTAAAAATTTACAGAAATAGAATACATATATATGCAGTCTTGCAATATACATAGTATCTAATATAGCAATCATTTAAACATCATTACTACCCAGCATATCAGTGGTGGTCATATATGCAAACCACGCTTATTTAAAAAATGACCATTAGTTTAAAAGAAATTATAAATATAAATAATATCTTTTTGGAAACAATAGCTGTTAATAACAGTCTTAATAACAGAAAACGTGTTTTAGTGGATACTTCCTCAACATAAATGAATTAGAAAAAAATTGAACTAAAAATCGCTAATAAAGCAATTTATATCTAAATCTACATTCAGGCCTCTAGGGGACAGAGTATCTACAGAAAAGATCCACTGGGTCTCTCTTTTCGAGAGGTCCCGTACCAGATTAGAGCACCTCCATGTAGGTTTAAGATGGTCAATACCCCAGAATTTTAAAACCCCAGGATTTTTATTGTGGAAAAGTTTAAAATGAAGGGACACATTATGGTCCTTAAAACCATTCAGGATATTAACTACGTGTTCGGCAATCCTAATCTTCAACTGCCGCTTTGTACGACCTATGTAAATTAGCCCACATGGGCATTGGAGGGCATAGACAACATATTCAGTATTGCACGTAATAAATTAATTTATAGAGAATTCCTGTTGATTTGATGTGGAGATAAACTTTTCCACTGCTTTTACCGGACGAGAAGCTTCCTTGCAAGCACGGCACTTTTTGCAAGCAAAAAAACCATCCTTATCCCAAAAGGTGGCTGGACGAGATGGAGGATTAAGTACTTTGCAGACTATTCTATCCGCAAAGCTGGAGGCTCTCCGATAGATGAAACCTGGTTTAGATGGTAATACCGGGGCAAGTGTTTTGTCCATCAACAAAACATGCCAATGTGTAAAAAGGATATTTTCAACCTCTTTATATTGAGAGTGGAAATCTGAACAGAAATTCCATTCACGTTTTTCATCTCTTTCTTTGTGTTCTGTAATAGCTAAAAAGGTTTCTCTCGGGGCTTGCGCTAGTTCTGTAATAATAGTGTCCAAAGTTTCTTCTCGGTATCCCTTGTCCACAAATTTATTTTTAATAATCTGGGCTTGAATCAGAAAATCTTCTGGTTCAGAGCAATTTCTTTTTACCCTAGTCAATTGTCCTTTGGGAATGTTTTTAAGCCACGTTGGATGGTGGCCGCTACAGGTGGGCAGATAGCTATTTGAGTCAGTTGGCTTAAAAAATACTTTTGTACATAGCCTATTTCCCATTCTGAATATATCCACATCTAGAAAGTGAATCTGAGTAGCATTGAATTCACTTGTCAATCTAATACTGTTAGTACTCTGATTCAGTTCTTCCAAGAACAGTTGTAGAGTATCTACTGTTCCCTCCCAAATAAAAAACAAATCATCGATGTACCGTTTATAAAATAATAATTGAGGCCGAGCTTTAGAAAAAATAATTTTGTCCTCCCACTCCCCCATATAGAGGTTCGCTATACTGGGCGCAAACTTAGCGCCCATAGCGACACCGGTACTTTGGGAGTAGTAGATGCCATCAAACCAAAAATAATTGTGGTTTAAACAAAAATCTAAGGCATTCCGAATAAAAAATTTCTGATCATGGGGTATATCAGTTCGCTTACACAAAGCCCAATTGAGGGCTAGAAGTGCATCATCATGCTGTATGATAGTGTACAGCGATGATACATCCGCTGTAACTAAATAAATGTCATCTTTCCCTGTAAGATCAATCAATTGTAGCAGTTGAAGCAAACTTTTTGTGTCTCTCAGATATGCCCTTGTCTCGACCACGCTTTTCTGTAGAAAAATATCGAGGTATTCACCAAGACGAGACGTGATTGACCCAATCCCATTAACTATGGGCCTGCCAGGCGGGTTAATCTGGTCTTTGTGAATTTTTGGCAGGGTGTAGATGGTTGGGGTTCTATTACTGCTCGGGACCAAATATTTTTTCTCTCGGCATGTAAGAACCCCTTTCTTATAACCCATCTCAACCAGAACTTTTAGGTCCTTCTCATATTGAGAGGAGGGGTCCTTGTCCAATCTAGTATAAGTACTTGTATCGCCCAACATTACATGGAGCTGATCCAAGTAGAAATCTTTATTGAGGATCACGACACCCCCCCCCCTTTGTCCGCAGGTCGAACAATCACATCTTTCCTTTTTTCCAGGGAAGTTATACCATCCATAATATTCTGTGGATTGACCTTTTTCTTAGGAACAATTAATTCTAAGTCTCGTATAACCAAATTCTTAAAAGTCTCAACCTGATGGTTGGCTTTATTTAAAGGGTTAAATAGAGACTTATTGCGTAGTCCGCTATCAATAGCCACTGCGGAATTGCTCATAGTAGATTGTGAATTCTTATTCAGATAATATTTTTTCATATTTATTTTTCGTATATATTTGTGTACATCGATAAAAACATTACATTTGTTCACAGGTCTTCTGAGACCACATTTTAGACCTAGATGTAAAATATTTGTTTCCTTGTGATTCAAAATCGCATTGCTCAAATTAAAAATACCCGTTATTCCGGGGCCCTTCTTCTTTTTCTGGACCTTTCGTCCTCCACGACAGCCTCTGGGTCGTTTCTCCTTTTACTTAATTGCGGGGCATGATCCCTCTCCCAGTATTGATGTTCCCTCCAAATAGGGTCCCTCTGATTCTGAATTTGGGATTGCTGAGGCGGTTTGCCTCTTCGTTGTGGTTGTCCCCGACCACGTTTCTGCCCCCCCCTCCCCCTGCCTAAAAAAGGTCGTGGGGATTGGTGGAAGGCTCTTGGGTCATTATACAGTGGTTCAAATCTGTTATGTACAGATATCTGATGTTGAATATTTGGATGTGGGGGATGGCGATTAATGCCATAACCATCCCCTCCACGACCATCATTTCTCACTGGTGTCGATTGACCTCTAGGGGCCCGAGGAGCGGGATAATCACTTCTCCCTTCATTGGGATTTGGTATAGGAGTGTTGGGAATCTGGCTTGGCGCATTTTCACTCCTATTGTCCACATTAGGCTCCCTATTAGTAGGGGATGTACCCTGTTGCCATAAGTAGACATTTTTTGATTGAAAATCTAACATATTCCGATGATATTTTTTAGTTTTTTTCTTCTGTGTATCTTTATCCACTTTTTCAAGTTTTTTCTTAATTCTAATATTAAAATCTATGATTTGTTGTGACTCTTTTATAGGGTCTAATTTTATCTTAAGGTCATTGATTTTAGTTTCCAGTATGGCCATTTTCCTACGTTTACGTTCCAGGACTAAATCCTGCAATTTAAAACCCATGGTGTTAAAAAAATCGTACCATTCAGCCTTTGATTTGGGGTCATCCAGACCATCCTGAGGTACAACATCCCAGCGTAAACTTCTAACAATAATTTGATCTTTAGAATATTGTTCTAGAGTGAGAATGTCCCACCAGGTGCGCACCTGTTTCTCCAGGGCGTTACCCAGTGCCGACATTAAAGCATTATAATTCACTTGTGCAGTACTATGTTCATTGAAAGAGAAGACATTTGCAATGTCAATATTTCTATTTTCCAAAAATTGTAAAACGTCCATGGCTGCTAAGAAAAAACAACAAATAGATAGCAAAACAGTGTATTTTCAAGGCCTACAATACACTCCTTAGCGCCCAACAGACAGTACCCTTGAAGGAAAAAATAGAGCACACTATATACCTCTAAACTGAGATATATAGATGTGTATAAACGAAATCAGCTGTTAAAAAATGTGTCACAAAATAACAAAAAAGCATTCAAAGTCCAAAATGAATCATTAGGTAATAAATGCAAAACAGCGCTAAAGATGGATATAGGTGTCCAACTCCACCATATAGTAGGCAAAAGGATGGAAAATCTTGATGTTAGAAAACAACCAAAGTCTGTGCGTTATCCAAAAGTAGTGTCAGATAGGGAAAAGGAAGCGTGCACCAGCCTGCCCACTCTCAATCCACCACGTGTTGGAATCAAAATCCCCGCAGGGGTTCAAACTCACCAGACAGACAGTATTATCAGGCACTTCATATATAAATAGTAGGTCACTGATCGGATTTCCATCCAATGGGGATCACTTGCAAGGAATCAGCCTCATATGGGTAGGATAATAAACAAAAAGAGGAAGCAAACATAGTGTAACTCAATTTATTAAAACCACCCTTTCCAGCAAGTATCCCAAGAATCCTACGTACAGAAAAAACAATTGCAATGAACAATGTAAGTATCACATCACCAGTCACTGTTGTACAGCATAGCGTCCTCAACGCGATCACCGCGAGGTCACCCAGCAGATTGTCTCTTCCTGGTTCCTACAGTGTGGCGTGGATAACATACCAGGCGCAGCATGCAGCTATCACTCTGACTAGTTTCGTCAGTAAATGACTTCAACGGAGAGTGTAGCTGCACATGCAACGCCGTGAAATTAGTAACAAACCTCCACTAACATCAGCCAATCGGAGCCGCTGTTTGCAATCATTCAGCAGCCAATCGGAAATTCCCGTATGCGAGCCAATCAGAAGCGGTGTGTGAAGCCCTTCGACGGCCAATCGAGATTATCGTATCAGGATTCCCGGCAGCCAGTCAAAGACAGCGTCAGCACGGAGGCGTTCCCAATGGTGCACGTCACGTCACTCCGTGCTTACATTGTACTCGCTTCTAGGCTTAAGCATAGCGAGTTAGGGAGGTTTCTATATGCACTTAAGAAAAACAACAGCATCATGCTTTTTCTTATTAGACTGGACTTTTTTGTCTCAGCCCAATGAACAATGCTAGAAAGGCTCACCCTTCATCTATTTAAATAAATATACGTTTACATAATTATAATGGCTATCCACCATACAATCATTACTAACAAAACATATTAAATATAAAATAAATAGAAATAATATAAATATTAAAATTGCTTAGACAAACAGCCTAAAGACAATAATTAAAAATGTACAGAAATAGAATACATATATATGCAGTCTATATATAAATAAATAAATAAAAAAAAACACCATAAGGAATGAAACAAAAAGGAAAAAAAAAATAAAATAAAAAGAAAACAATATATAAAAGCAAATTAATGTAAAACCACACATGATGCGAGACCATAGACGAGACGTGAAGGGCGGAGTTACCATGAGCATGTCTCGCTGTCCTGTTCTCTGGTTTAGTCTGATGTGGGAAAATAAATAAATAAAGAAAAATAAAAGAAATAGCACAGTTGAAAGACGTTATGATGTGGGACAAACTAAGTACATACCAGGAATTAAAAAATAGAAGATAGGGTTAAAAGGTGATCTTGCGCAAACAAATCACAAAATATCAAACTCATAAATACATATAAAAATATATAAACCGACGATTACCCGTAGAGGATGCCTTCTTTTTTTTTCCTCCTCTTTTCCTCTCTCCCTCTCTTTCCTCTTCTTCTCCCTCCTCCTCTTCTCTCTCCTCCCTCCTTTCCCTCCTCCCTTCTTTCATTCTCTCTTCTCTTCTCCGTCTCCCCACCCTTTTCCTAGATCATATTCTAGGTTAGGATTTGACTTTCAGCCATATTACTACAGCTTAACAGTCCCAGATGTTGGGATTGAGATCCTATCATATATAATGACCCTACATCACTTTTTGCTGAATTAATAGGCCATGTACACTCGTATGAATATATGTCTATGTAAGATCCATGTCTGTATTTTACGATGTTTCATTCTCATTTAATAAAAACTGTTTACGGAAAAAAAAAATATATGAAAATATCGTGTATCAAGCAATAAAGGAATAAATAAATAAATAGTGTAAAAGTCCATATGTGAAAAGTCAAAAAAAGTGCAAATGTGCAGTGCACAAACTTCTCAAACAAAATCCGTGAAAACGTAACTGTGTCCACACAGTAAAGTGCAAGTGCTGCTCCGTGAAATCAGCCTCACAGGCCTCTCACCTCACTATATAAAGTAAATGCAATCCGTGCTAATTGGCGTGTCCATACATAAATGACAGTGCCACTCAGTGAAGATCAGTCTCTCAAGCCTCTCACCTCACTCCAACACATAAATGCAATACGACACATCACCCGAATATCTTCAATACTTTCTGATGATAAGCAAATGGACGTGTCTCTTTCTCTCAAATCCTTAAAGAGGATGTAAACCCAAAAAATAATATTTTTTTTATGTCACAATGTAGAGTATAATATTTCCTATCATTTGTGCCCAGTCTTGCCACACAGAGTTAATCCAGCGCTGAGTAATCCTCTTTTATGTTCAGTGAAAACGAACAGCCTTCCAGATAAAACCCTGCCTAATCAAAAAGTCCGGAATCTCTCTTCTTGCTGAGAGGTTATTTACAAATATAGTTAGGACATGTTTATCATATGTTATGTTTTGTTTATCATAACATGAGATGATATAACATCATAACACATCCTAGTAATATACAATGAACTTTGGATCACCTCTTGTTATGATAAACATGTCCACGCTATATTTGTAAATAACCTGTTACTGAAAGCAAAAACAGAGAAACGGACTTAACCTAATTTGGCAGGTTTTTATCTGAAGTCCGGTTAATTTGCACTGGACTTTAAAAGAGGATTACTCAGCGCTGGATTAACTCTGTGTGGCAAGACTGGGCACAGATGATAGGAAATCGTATACTCTACATTGTGACATCAAAAAAAAAAATTTTTTTTGGGGTTTACATCCACTTTAAGTATTTTCCCAAGGCTCTAGTAATCAGGGAAACATAAGGAGAGACAAGCATCCAATGGGGTAGTATAACAAAAAATAGCATTTTATTGAATAAGTAATCTCCTTACATAGACATGAATAAAATAGGCATCTAAATAAAACAAGGCGGCATCAGCCGAATTCTCACGTCACTCCTAGGTGTACGTCAATCTTGCCTACGCGTTACAGCGTTTGCCTTCATCCCCAGTTACGTTTTCACAGATTTTGTTTGAGAAGTTTGTGCACTGAACATTTGCACTTTTTTGGACTTTTCACATATGGACTTTTACACTATTTATTTATTTATTCCTTTATTGCTTGATACACAATATTTTCATATATTTTTATATGTATATATGAGTTTGATATTTTGTGATTTGTTTGCGCAAGATCACCTTTTAACCCTATTTTGCACCTGTGTATTGTAAACACTTTTAGTTCTTGCTGCAACTTTAGTATTGATTGTTTTTTACCTAGTTGATATTTATAGCGCAAAGGATTTTTGATTTTATTCCTAAGTGGTAGAGATAAATGAATGGTGGTATTCCCAGCTAAAGCACTTCTATGAGGCACTTCCCCAGCCCATTAGATCGGCAGAGAATTTACTCAGTGAAGAAAAAAAAGGGAAAGGAGTGACTCCTAAGGCCGCGTACACATGATCGAATCTATCTGCTGGAAACGGTCTGCCAGACCATTTCAGCAGACAAATTCGATCGTGTGTACGGGCGAACAGACAGATTTTGCCAGCAGACAGATTTTAAAGCATGCTTTAAAATCTGTCTGCTGGGAACCCGTCCATCCGACATGTCTGCTGGTTAGTACGCTAACCAGCAGACATATCTGCCCGCACATGTGTCGAATGGATTTGACGCATGCGCGGAAGTGTTTTTACTTCCTGGTGCAGTGACGTGGCGGCGTCAACGTCACCGCCACGTCACCGCGCTGTCTGCCGGCGGGGATTTTGGTTTGATCGTGTGTAGAGCGATCAAACCAAAATAGCCCAGCAGACAAATCCGAACAAATCGGTCTGACAGACCGATTTGAACGGATTTATTTGGTCGTGTGTAAGCGGCCTAAGATCTATAAAATGTTGAAGGAGATGAAAAGTTTGGAAATACCGCCATACATTAAAAAATGGGAGGAAGAACTGGGGTCACAGTTGAATGGACTAGAGCTAAAACAAATAATGGAGAGTACACTCCATGTCAGTAAACAGTAAGATGACAGAGTTAAATTATAAGTGCCTGGCACGCTGGTATATTACACCAGATAAGGCACATAAATATAATAAAGAAACATCAGAACTTTGCTGGCGTGGATGTAAAGAAACTGGAAACATGGCACACATATGGTGGTCCTGCCCAAAAATAAAAAAAATTTGGAGTAAGATCAGACACCTAATAACTGAAATAATCGGTATAGAGGTCCCAGGTGACTTGTGGGGATGTTTACATCACGGCCGGGATTAGAACAACACCTAGTCCTAGACGATATCAGAAAACATTGCTGCCACATCTATTAAATGCTGCTAAGAGTTTAATAGCCAGACATTGGCAAGATAGGGAAAGCCCCTCAATGGGAAAATTATGCAAAAAAAATAAATGTTATACAAAATTTAGAATATTTAAGGCTCAGTGATATAGATGGGTTAGATGAATATGAGGAGAATTGGATTCAATGGATAGAATTCAAGCAGACATTGAAATTTGCAGAAATGATGGGAGCATAAGAAAGTAAGAAATTAAGTAAGCAAGACTGACCGGAGTTGAGAAATGAAAAAGGCCTGTGGGTTCTGGGTCGGATGAGGGGGAGGGGGGCTGTTATTATGATTGATGTTTTTCATATTTATATTTTAAATTCTAAGTGATAATTGGAGATGAGAAAATGTTTTTCATGAAAATCAAGTAAAGAAAATATAATGAAAAAAAAAAAAAAAGATAGGCTGCTCTAGAATACAAACCTACAATATACTGTTTAACCTGGCTTATTAACCACTTAAGACCCGGACCAAAATGCAGGTAAAGGACCTTGCCCCTTTTTGCGATTCGGCACTGCGTCGTTTTAACTGACAATTGCGCGGTCGTGCGACGTGGCTCCCAAACAAAATTGGCGTCCTTTTTCCCCCACAAATAGAGCTTTCTTTTGGTGGTATTTGATCACCTCTGCGGTTTTTATTTTTTGCGCTATAAAGAAAAATAGAGCGAGAATTTTAAAAAAAATGCAATATTTTTTACTTTTTGCTATAATAAATATCCCCCAAAAATATATAAAAAAAATTTTTTTTCCTCAGTTTAGGCCGATACGTATTCTTCTACGTATTTTTGTTAAAAAAAAACGCAATAAGCATTTATCGGCTGGTTTTTGCAAAATTTATAGCGTTTACAAAATAAGGGATAGTTTTATTGCATTTTTATTAATTTTTTTTTTACTACTAATAGCGGCGATCAGCGATTTTTTTTCGTGACTGCGACAATATGGCGGACACTTCGGACAATTATGACACATTTTTGGGACAATTGTCATTTTCACAGCAAAAAATGCATTTAAATTGCATTGTTTACTGTGGAAATGACAGTTGCAGTTTGGGAGTTAACCACAGGTGGCGCTGTGACTTTCGCTGTGACTGTGTGTGTTTACAACTCTAGGGGGGTGTGGCTGTAGGTGTGACATCATCGATCGATCGATGCTGCGGCCACAGAGAAGCACGGGGAAGCCGTGTTTACACACGGCTCTCCCCGTTCTTCAGCTCCAGGGACAGATCGCCGCACTGCAGCGGCGATCGGGTCCGCGAATCCCGCGGTCCCAGTCCTGGAGCTTTGGACCGGGTCACGGGAGCGCGCCGCGGGCGCGCGCCCGTGACCCACGGCTGGGTACTAAAATCAACGTATATATACGTTGATGTGCCCAGCCGTGCCATTCTGCCGACGTAAATGTGCAGTAGGCGGTCCTTAAGTGGTTAAAATCTAATGTATAATAATAAAGAACAATCTAAGGGTAAGTCTAAATCTGCGCATGCGTATCGATGCGCCGCATCCCCAAAACGATATACGCATGAAATCTACTTTTTTTGGACCGGTGTAATTTCGATAGACCGGCCTATCCGTCCACGCAAAACTGCGCTAGACACACCATTGATTTGCTATTCAAATATGCAAATGAGGGAGTTACGGGGATCCACAAAAGAACGTTAGTGCAGCGCAGGCTACGCGCTGTGTGCAACAGCTGCACGTCCTGTCTAAAATTAGACCATATAAAAGGTGGAATAAAATTAGACAATCCGTCTACATGTCAGCTAAAGCAACACTGTTAGTGAGGAGCTGAGCAGTCACAATTGCTGGACAACAAACTTTATGCCAACATGCCAGGGGCATCCTTGCTCATAGCTATACTACTGACTTTAGATGAGCAAAGAAGGAGGAGGGCACGGAGGAGGGCATGGAGGAGGGCATGGAGGAGGGCACGGAGGAGGGCACGGAGGAGGGCACGGAGGTGGGCACGGGAGAGGATATACCGCACACGCATAGACCTCTTTGGCATGAGTGATTCTGAGGTGTATCGCATCTTCAGATTCACCCCTCATGCCATCCTGGAATTAACCACAAACCTGCAGGAGGACATCACCAGCCCAACACACCACTCACATGCAGTGCAGCCACTGGTCAAGGTCATGGCAACACTCCATTTCCTTGCCAGTGGCTCTTTTCAAAGAACAAATGGAGTGGTGGCTGGGATGGCACAATACTCCATGAGCAGATTTGTGCACCAGATTATCCCTGCAATTCTCAGACGCATGGCCAACCAAATCATCAAACCAACCACTGAGGACCTGCAGCTGAAGGCAATGACAGATTTCTACAGAATTGCCAGATTCCCACGCACCGTGGGGGCCATTGATTGCACACATGTGGCACTCCAGCCCCCCATGAGACAGAGCACATATACCGCAATCGGAAGCATTGGCATTCCATCAACGTACAGATGATAGTCGATGCCCAAGGCCTCATATGGCACGTCCGTGCCAAACACCCCGGATCCAGCCATGACAGCTACATATAAAATCAGAGCCCCATCCCAATAGAATTCGAACAGAACGTGTATGGGGACACCTGGCTGGTTGGTGAGTGACATGGGTGGCAGGCATGACTGTCCCCCCCATGATGCACACTTCACAAGGGGCACATGCATGACTAACATCCTCCTGTCTTTTCCCTTACAGGTCCTGCATATGCACTGGGACCCCATCTCATGACTCCTATCCGGAACCCCCAAACCCCAGGAGAGGAAAGATACAATGAAGCCCACGCCCAAACATGTGCAGTGGTGGAACGCACCTTTGGCCTCCTGAAGTCACGTTTCCGATGCCTGGATAAGTCTGGGGGGACCCTGTTGTATTCCCCAAACTTTGTGTGCCAGATCATCGGTGCATGTTGCATGCTGCACAACTTCGCAGTAAGAAAGGTCCTGCAGATTGACATACGTGATGACCTGACCCCTGAACCAGACAATCCCCCCCTAACCGAGGCTACCCCGTCTTCTATGAGAGAAGAGCAGCCAGGAGACATCTTTGCACGTTAAACACACACATTAATCATGGCACAATGAGAATGCATGCATACACACCACTGTGGTCCCCAGCACAGACACATCACATCCTCATCAAATTGGATTAGCACATAGAAAGTATAGAAATTAAAAATTCCTTTCAATAAAGTGCCTGGGGGGTCCCCTTATGCAGCAATAAAGGAGCCAGTCTGTATGATGAGGCCATAATGTAGTGCACTGGGAACAAGATTAGCGATTTTTTGGATAAATTCTGGTGTTTCTACCACAGACTTTGGAGTTCTACTTCTGTAACGGTTGTGGAAAAAATTAGTAATATTGATAAAAACAAGAATTGACCTTGCTGTGAAAAATTTCAATGATATGCACCTGTCAAACAGGTGTGGAAAAATTGGTATTTGGGTGTTAATTGTGCGCATTAAACCTACACCTACAAAACATTCTTCCAGGTAAAATCAACACCCACAACGCAGCCTAAAAGGCCTGAATAAACGCTGGTAAACAAAGCTAATTAAGGCCCCCTAGTAACTTTCTAAACCACCACTGCACACAGGATAAACTTGATTACCTACAGCTTCTACTTAACCCCTTCAATACCAGCCACCATCATATGACGTCCACAAAGTGTCTCTCCCATCCAGAGTGGACGTCATATGACGTCCTGGAATTTGAAGGGGGATATCTGAATGATGCCTGCAGCGAGAGGCATCATCCAGATATCTATCTCTTGTGCCGGCGATTCTGCACAATGTAAGAACGATCATAGCGGCGGTTCCGCCGCTAGGTCGTTCTTACAGGCGGCGGGAGGGGACATCCCCCCTTCCGCCACCATCCGGTGCTTCTCCGGGCTCTCCTGTGCCATCGGGGGCCCAGAGAAAGAATCGTCCGGTGCTGGTAGGAAGTATAGAGATGACTGGTGACCAGGTGGTCACCAGTCATCTCTATGACTGTCGGAGGAGCCAGGCGCGATGTGATGACGTCACGCCCGGGTCCCGTAAGTAAACAAAGCTGCGATTGCGGCTGTAAGCCACAGTATTCATGAGATCAGTGAATTTTTTTCACCGATCTCATGGTTTCCAGCCTGGAGGAGAGATGTAAAATAAATAAATAATAATAGTAAAAAAAATGTAAACGCCCTTGTCCCCGGTAGCTCGCGCACAGAAGCGAATGCACACGCAAGTCCCGCCGACATATGTAAACGCCGTTTAAACCACACATGTGAGGTATCGCCGCATGCATTAGAGTGGCAGCAACAATTCTAGCCCTAGATCTCCTCTGTAAATCTAAACTGGTAACCTGTAAAAAAATTCAAAGCCTTGCCTATGGAGATTTTAAAGTACCGAAGTTTGGCGCCATTCCATGAGTGAGCGTGACATGTTAGGTATCTATTTACTCGGTGTAACCTAATCTTTCATATTTGACAAAAAAATTGGGCTAACTTAACTGTTTTGTTATTTTTTTAATTCATGAAACAATTTTCCCCAAAAAAGGCGTTTGAAAAATTATTGCGCAAATACTGTACAAGATAAAACGTTGCAATGACCAACGTTTTATTCCCTAGGGTGTCTGCTAAAAAAACATATATAATGTTTGGGGGTACTGCGTAATTTTCTAGCAAAAAAATTATGATTTGTACATGTAGGAGAGAAGTGCCAGAATAGGCCAGGTATGGAGGTGTGTATAAAAGCCCTGTATTGAAGTGGTTAAATAGAAATGTATATCTTTAGTGAAAAAAATAGTAGCGCTTTGTTTCATAAACCAGTACTAGTAGTGATTATATTAGAATAACATAAATAAACACATAAAAATTAGCACATAAAAATTAACATGTGAAAGTGAATTAACCACTTAAGGACCTTGGGTGTTTTTCAGATTTGGCGTTTACAAGACTAAAACATTTTTTTTGCTAGAAAATTACTTAAAACCCCCAAACATTATATATATATTTTTCTAACACCCTAGAAATTAAAATGGCGGTCATTGCACTACTTTTTGCTGAAAGGTCATGATGTATAGCAGGGACAGACTGTGGTGAGTAGGAAGGAGGGACAGATTTGTGTCCCTTTTGTGTGGCCTTGGCTAACGAGCTGAGTGGTGGGAGGTGAAGTGCTGTGTCAAGCATGTGGTACCAAAATGGTTGGTGTTTTCGGCACGCTTGATGTGTTTGAGACAAAGTTTTCAAATAGCAACAGTGCGATCGGCTGCACATACTTAAAAAAAGGCCCAGACAGCTGAGCTGTGGGAAGTGGGCAGGGAGATACTGCTCCACAATGTGATGGAATATGGAATATGGTCTACTCTACCATGATGACTGCCTTGTTGAGGTTGGGCCTCACCCTCACCTTCCTTCTCTATCCAACACCCAAGTCGAGTCAGTGACCTCATCATCATCATCTTCTTCATCCTCATTACCACTGGAGACAACTTGGCAGTACACTGCAGCTGGGGGGACATGAATGCCAATTTGTGTACCAGTGTTCTCCCCTCTCTGTAGTTCCTGCATTCCTCAAACTCAGAACCAACATTTGATGATCCTCCTTGATAGAATTACGTCTGGATCTCCTTCAGATAGTTTTCAGGTATCAACTGACAGGTGACCAGCCTCTCAGTCTCTGGCTACCTTGATCCCTGGTGGTTTGTCGAGACCCTATTGGATCGTCAGCCTCTCATTGGCTCTCCTCAGATGGACTCCCCACCAAACAGCTACCTTGCTTGGGATCTTCAGGATTGGGAACTCAGTCGACTACTGGGCTCCTTGCCACAGCTCAAAAGTTCCGGAACATGGTCCCGGAACCAGGAACACCGCGTGGCACGCGCACCCTGGCCTGGAAGGCCATTACGCCGGGGTGCCATGATGCGCAGTCACCCTAAGGGTGGGTGCCGCACTCCAAAGAAGAACCCAGACTAATGGCATCTGCCCCATAAATACCCTCTCCTGGCATGCACAGCGAGGCTGAACCCTTATGATAGGTTGCTGGGGAAGAGCACCCAAACCTCGACTCCACTGCTGCCACCCATCGCCCTGAGGTAGGAACTACAGCCCAGTAACAGCAGCCCACAGCACAGCCAAGCTGAGACAGAGACCAGTTTTGAACATAATAATTGGATCAGAGTCAGTTAACACTCTGATCCCCCATCTAAATTTAACTAGCACCGGTACTTTTTAAGTAACCAGGCGCTATATATATATATATATATATATATATATATATATATATATATATATATTATTAATAGTAATAATACACATTCAGTGGTCTATGTCTCTAGATCTAGTGGTCATTTTGGTATTTTTTTTAAGCTATGCTTGGTTTGAGCCTATCACTTGATTGGCTCTGTGCTGATCACATGCACTCTCTCAAGGAAAAAAATAACTCTGTAGCAATACACACCAAACTGGGCATGTGCAGCCCGTCCCCTCTCTCTGTAAATATCAGGTTATTTTTTGGAGACAGTGAAAGAAGACCAGGATCAGAGAGACAGGGACACATAGCCTTTATACACAATGCAAAGGATTAACCCCTTAGGTTCCACAGTGAGTATAACAAGCATGCTTTACTGCATATACACACTAATTGTACTTTTGTGGGTTTAGTAACACTTTAAGCTCTGGTTCTAAACATGACGGCATACGACATTGTGGTCCATACCTATTAGACAATAAACCATGGATCATTGAATAATTTTTAGCATTGTACATTATTTGGTAATTGCCCAATTGATGTCGTTCGCACACCAAGACCATCTTAAAATATAATAACTCAAATGCTTAAAACATTCAGTGCACATAGAGAAAAGCGTGTAGACAGAAATGTTATGTCACCCTTTTTTACCTAATGAATGGTGATTGAAAATAATTGCTCTAAAGTTAAAAACGGCAAAAGGCTGGAAATAACTGTAACTGTAGACATAAATTTCCTTGTCTGGCAATAAACTTGGCTGTTCACTCTCTAGATTATTTCCTTGGATTGGCATTTAAGCATTCTCCTTTCTCTTTGTTGCTGTAGCATATAATTTGAATCAAGTCAATGAGCCATTTTCAATGACCTTATTATCATGATACTGCATAATTACCATTACTATAAAAATAGTCCCCCCTCTCCTTTTCACATCAGCTATGCCTTCAAATTAAAGGCCCACTGCACATCAGATGGTCTCTCCCCCTTTTACAACAGAGTCCCCACTTTCACATTAGGAGCCCTCTTTACATTAGAGTTCCCCTCTTTCAGATCAGAAATCTCCTCTTTACATCAGAAGCCCCCCTTCGTATCACAGACCTGCTTCACATCAGAAGTCTCTCCTTTATAGCAGGGGGCCCTTTTACATCACAGACCACCCTTTGCGTCAAAGTTCTCTTCTTTACATCTCATTTCTCCTTTTACATCAGTGTCTTTAGTCCCCCCTTTCACATCACATAACCCCCTTCAAATCACAGCCCTCTGTCATTCTGCTCTGAAGCTCTGTAAGGTAGGGCTGTGAAGGGGGTACTATGATATGCATGCGGGCTGTGGACACTTATATAAAGGGGAGGCTATGATGTGAAGGGGGGGAGGTTGTGATGCAATGGGGGCTGGCGACATTTATGTGAAGAGGGGCTCTGATGTAAAGTAGGGCCAGTGATGTGATGGCAAGCTGTGATGTGATGGGGGCAGTGATGTCATATACCGTATCTTTTCTGTGGAAGCTTCTTTGTGGGGAAAACCAAGAGAGAGTAGTGGAAAGGAATACCTGATCATGTATATGCAATGAAAATAGGCAATCTTTATCTTCCTTACGGCAGACATGTTGCTCAAATCCATCACTATCATTTTCCACACATATTCCATTAGATCGTGTGATCCCTGATCCTTGTGGTGGGAACTGGAATAACATTATTTTACAGAGAGAGTTGAGATGGATTTTCAAATTGAAGACAACAGTTGCTCTGGGTCTAAATTATGCCGATAATTTTAAGCCCTTTTTGGAAGGTTCATTGATACATTTTGAATGGGTTTATTGATACATTTTTTGGATGTTTTTGTATGTGATATATTCATTGTTATATGAATCATATACATTCTGTTCTGCCTGGCATCTTTCGCTGGCTGGAACGCAAACTGCATTCCAAAATGGCTGCTCTATGTCGCTGCCGTACATGTGCGGTGGTGTCTTTGCTGCTGTGGAGTTTTCCTTGTGCATGTGCAGTGGGGGATTCAACAGAGGGCGGTAGCCTTTGTGTAGCATTTTTCTGTAATATGGAGGGACTGCTTGGCTGTCAGACTGGAAACTTGTTGGTTGCTTGTCATTTGCTGGACACTTCCTTCCTGGGTGAAGTATAAAAAAGGAGTCCTACATAAGAGGAGTGACAGCTTCTGATGTCCTTGGCCTTTGAATCTTGGTGGCTGGATGTACCTGTGCATGAAGCCCGTCAAGCATGCTTCTTTGGTCTGTCTTTATTTATTTATTTTTAAATTTGGTTTGCTATATTTTTAAATAAAGGTTTTTGAGCTTTATAAAAAAATATTATTTTGGTTATTGTAGTGTTCTTTACTGACCCTTGTATCTCTGCATGCTTTCCTGCTCCTCTTCCCCTCAGGCTCTGACCACCATTGGAATGCATGGGCTGGACTGTTTTTAAAATTTGGCATAGGCTGATTGCTTATATCTCTCATCAGTGGTGTTAAAATAGCATACATCTGATACTATATAGCTCTTGTTATGTGTATTCAATTTGTGGATCAAGGATCTCCAATCTGTGGCCCGTGGGCCAGATATCGCCATTTGCTTGCCTTTATCCGGCCCTTGAGGCACCATTCCATCCACGGACACCAATGATGAGGCACTATTCCTTCCCTAAACACCAACAATGGAGCACCATTCCTCCCACTAATTCCAACAATAGGCCACTATTTCTCCCTCTAAAACCAATGATGGGGCATTGTTTACTACCACTTACGCCATGGTGTTTTTTAAACCCACTGGCCCCCCTAAAGCCTGAATCACAGTTAACTGCCCCTTTCCTTAGAAAGTTTGGAGACTCCTGTTGCAGATGAATAACTGCATATGTTCTATTTTTGATATGAAGGTTCAGTTTTGCCTCTGAAGAAGAGGAAACTCAAAACGTGTCAGTAATATATGTTGAGATACAGATATTATGTTATTGTTGAGGTCTAATTATCGACCAATGAACTATATTATGATATTGACACCACTATATGTACAGATATGAGAGGAAATGTGTAACTCTACATATATAGCTTATCTGTTTTATTGTTATAATAAAATGTGTTTTTTATTATATATACTGTATGTTTTTGTGTTGATGTCCTAAAAGTCCCACACACTCACGTTAGAATTTTTCTTTGGACATACATTTTTATTGGGATGTTGGCACCATTTGCAGTCTCAAGTTACACTTACTGTATAAGTCATATGATATAGTTTCTTAACAATTGTATGTGTTTATGTTGTTAGAGATAGCATAGCACTATATTACTTCTAGACTTTTGCCAAAAAAACTTTTTGGGAAACTGAAAGCCCCACCATTTCTCCAGGGATCTCTAACAGTGGGTGGGAGATATGACAATCCAAAGACATTAGCACAGGGGTGCCCAACCTTTTAAAGAGCGAGGACCACTTAAGCAACTTGGTAACCAGTCAAGGGCCACAATGAGCGGAGCAGGCGGATGACAGGTGCGGCTACTCTATAGGCCCTCCTATCCGCCCAGATGAAAGGGGACAAATTCCCTTCTGTTTTTCGGATTGGAGGTAGGCAGACATTAACAGACATCTATCTCTCTATAGAGGTGAATTAAGGGTCCCATTTGGTCGGGCCGATTGTGTGCACCTGTGTCTATCCTGCGGGTTAGCTGAACTTTGCCATAGACTCTGCCTGTGGCAAAAGCCGACACTGTAGAGGAAACATCAGCTTATGGGGCTCTGCTTCGCAGCCGCTTTATTCCTCTACCACCAGCTTAATTTACAACACTGATGCTGTGGTATGGTGGGTCGGCAACCTGTGATCTGGGCTTGCCAACCCTCCATTCCAGAGAAGGAGCTCGCGGGCCACATCAGAGGGCTCGGCAGGCCACATTTGGCCCCCGGGCCACTGGTTGGCCACCCCTGCATTAGCACAATTAGTAATGTCATTTGCAGAGGCAAACTCAAGAATTGGACAGGCTTAATTATACTGTACAATAGAAGCTTCCAAATGCTGAATATTTTAAATACCCTTAGGTCGCATAGTTTATCCTGAGTATCCACTGTAAGTAATCCTGTGAGACTTTAAATTACTTTGAACACAAATACTCTACAAGGGTCAGACAGAGCCTAATTATTCCTCTATTGTTTGATTTAGGATGATTGCCAACCAACAGTCACTAGGGAAATGTCTAAATAGAGATATCAATTCAATTTAGTTTCATTTTGGATCAGCAGGACTGGTGTTAATTGTTCAGTTCCCTTTGTCCATACCATGCTGAATGTTGGAATAGAAATACAAAATCTTTTACTTTTGATAGCAGTTTTTCTTTATCTTAAGGCAAACCTATAGAGTAAGCTGATGTCCTGATACATTGCAGAAAAGGTTTTAAAACATATGATGTTTTCCAACCAGCCAAATAACAAATGGTCAGTACTCTATAGATCAGTGCTCATCAACCCTGTCCTCAGGGCCCACTAGCAGGCCAGGTTTTATGTATTATCTTGGGAAGATGCAGACTAGAATACTGCAATCACTGAGCAGCAAATTATATCACCTGTGACATATTTCAGTTATCTTGCAAACCTGGCCTGTTAGGCTGGATTCACACCTATGCACTTTGGGCCAGATTCAGGTAGATGAGAGTATCTTTCCTCTGGAGTAACGCTTCTCATTTACGTTACTCTGAAGACCCTTTCAGCGCAAGTCCTGTAATTCACATAGCAGTTGCGCGTAAACTTGCGCCAGAGTAACGATAATGCGCTGGCGTAACCCGACGCAAGTGGAAGTGGGTGTGATCATATGTAAATGATGGGCGGAGCCCAGCGCAGAGGCTTACGTTCAGCGCATCATCCACGGAGCATGCGCAGTGAGTGCGGCTCCACTCGCCCCCTTGTGCGCATGCTCACAACTTCCGTCGGCACCACTTCCTGGGAAACGTCAGCGCAATGCGTTCCGCTGGGCGCTTAAAAGCGCTGGCGGAAACGCCATTCCGGCGCAAAAGTAGTTCCGTTTCCCCCCACCCCAGGGAAGATACTTTTGCTCTGTAATGGCTGCTCCCGCTACCCCCAGAGAGAGGAGGAACCTCAACTTTAATACCCAGGAGGTCTCTGTCATTATCTCGGCTATGGAGACGGAGAATGAATTTCTCCATGGGAAAAAAAGCCGGAAGACCAGCCGGGAGAGGAAGCAGGGCATCCTGGAGTCGATTGCTGCCAGGGTCAATGTCCTGGGCTACTCCACCCGGACTGCTGGGGACATACAAAAGAAAATCAATGACCTGCGGCGCAAGGTGAGGGACAAGGTGGCCTCCATCAGGAGGTATGAGAGGGGCACAGGTGGTGGTCCCCCATGTCCTGTTACCCTGACCGCAGAGGAGGAGGTGGTTGCTCGGTGCCTGGAGAGGGAGCAGGTGGAGGGGGTCGCAGGCTATGACTCCGTGGAGGAAGGCACAAGGACAGGTAAGTGTTTTTTAATCCCCTATTTGATGTTTTGCATTTGGGGGGGGGGGGGTACATGTGCCAAGTGTGTGGGACCACCAACATGTGTCTGCTTTGTGTCATCCACAGATGACGGAGCTGGGCCATCATCTGTCAGCCTGCATTCCACCCCATCCCCCCCACGCCATCATGTGCCCGAGCCACTGGGTGGTGAAGAGGTTGTGGAGGAAGAGAGTGGCCACACCACACCTGCCGAGGTGGTTGTGGAGGATCCTGCTGTGGCAGAGCAGGACTTTTCTTTGGTGTTGTCTGTCTCCTCCCCTTCTCCTGGCCCGTCTGTCGTCCCCTCCCCCATCCTTGGAAGCCCCTCAAGGGCGACTCCTTCCACCCGAGGACATCCATCTTCTGGCCCCAGGAAGGCGACCCAGAAGACCAGGGGGGTGTCTGATGGTGTCCAGGACCAGTTGGCAAGGGATCACGCCAGGCAGACAGAACAGATGGGGGCCATAGCGGTGCACTTGCAGAAAGTGTCTGACAGCCTGGGCTCCGTTGCCAACCTCAGCAACGCAGTGCAGGATGTCAGCTCTAATTGCGCTGCAGTGGTCACCACTTTGGGGGAGGTGCAGGGGGATATCCAGCACCTCACTGCAGCCGTCCAGGCCAACAGTGCTGCCATCCGGGAGCAGGGGAGGCTGAGTCGGCGGGCCCAGCATTACCAGGTGACCCGTCAGCTCCGGATGCAGGCCCAGACGAACAATTACCTTGGACGGATAGCCAGGGCCTTGGAGGGCACGCAGGCCACACCTGCCAGGAGTGGCCCACCTGGGGATCAGCCACCTCCAGATGCCCCCCCACCCCCACCCACTCCATCCAGGCAGCTGCGGAGCCAGAGAGGGGCCCCCAGAAGAAGCCCCCGGCATCCCCGATGAGGCCTTTTTTTTTTCTTGTTTTATATTATTGTTTTTCACATACTCAGGTCATGAGTTTTTTTTTAATTTTTCTCAGGGTATGAGATTATTTTTCTTTTATTGATCAGGATATGATCTTTCTAATTTATTTTAGAACTGCACACGGTCAGGAGTGCAGGGGACAGTGTGAATGGTGTGTGAATGTGAGAGGGTGGCACTCCTGAAAGTAAGGGGTGTCACCCTCGGCCGTGGTGGTGAAGTTAACCCCACGGCTGAATGAATCACGTGTGAAAGGTGTATGAATGGACAGTGACATCATTGGGGCCTTGACGCTGGCGTTACTGCTCCCAACTCCTACATGCTGGACTTGGGCTAATCCAATGCGATGTGCATGTGGTGTGTGTGATCCAGTGGTGTACACGCGTGCATTGTCTGTGTTATTAATGTTTTGGTTTAGTGTCCAAAGATGCCTACGGCGAGGACCCTCCTGACTGCTCTTCCATCAGCAGACTGGGTGTCCTCTGGCAGGGGGGGACTGTGTGGGTCGGGGGTCAGGTCATCACGTATGTCAATATGCAGGCCTTTTTTCATAGCAAAGTTGTGCAGAATACAACATGCACCGATGATCTGACACACAAAGGTAGGGGAATACAATAGGGCCCCCCCAGACTTATCCAGGCATCGGAAACGGGACTTCAGGAGCCCAAATGTTTGCTCCACCACTGCACGGGTTTTGATGTGTGCTTCATTGTATTTTCTCTCTCCTCTGGTTTGGGGGTTCCGGAAAGGAGTCATTAGATGGGGTCCCAATGCATATGCAGAGTCACCTGTAAGGTAAAAGACAGGAGAATGTTAGTCATGCATGTGCGATTTCTGTTGTGCATGACGGGAGGGGATAGTCATGCCTGACTCCCATGTCACTCACCAACCAGCCAGCTGTCCCCATACATGTTCTGGTTAAATTCTGCTGGGATGGGGCTCTGACGGTATATGAAACTGTCATGGCTGGACCCGGGGTGTTTGGCACGGACGTGCCATATGAGGCGTTGGGCATCGGCTATCACCTGTACGTTGATGGAATGCCAATGCTTCCGATTGCGGTATATGTGCTCTGTGGCACTGGGGGGCTGTAGGGCCACATGTGTGCAATCAATGGCCCCCACAGTGCGTGGGAATCTGGCAATGTTGTAGAAATCTGTCATTGCCTTCAGCCGCAGCTCCTCAGTGGTGGGTCTGATGAACTGGTTGGACATGCGTCTGAGGATTGCAGGGACAACCTGGTGCACACATCTGCTCACGGAGGATTGTGACATCCCAGCCACCACTCCACTTGTACGCTGGAATGATCCACTTGCAAGGAAATGGAGTGTTGCCAGGACCTTCACCAGTGGCTGCACTGCTTGTGATCGGTGTGTCTTGCTGGTGATGTCATCCTGCAGGGTTGTGGTTAGTTCAAGTATTGCATCTGGGCTGAATCTGAATAGGCGATACACCTCCTCATCCCCCATGCCAAAGAGGTTCATACGAGTGCGGTATATCCTCTCACGTGCCCGCCTTCTTGGTTCCAGGGGACCCATCAGTAGTTCTAGGACCACGAGTGCCCCTGGCATGTTGGCACACAGAGGTGTTGTCCTTGCAAGTGGGGGTGCTCAGCTAGCTCCTATCGTCGGTAACGCTGCTGTAGCTGCTCTCCTGCTGACCTGTGACCGTCTGGAGTAAAGATAAAGCAGCCTTTTGTAGAAATAACTTTGCGCCGGACGGATCAGATACGCGCGGCGCATGTAGCCAGCGTATGGTGCTAATCCGTTCGTGAATTGTGAAAAATCCCTCATTTGCATATTTGCAGGGGAAATCAATGGGCGCGACTGATGCGCCCAGCGAAAATAAACGCTGACGATACTCTGGCGTCGGAACGTTCCGCCGGTCGCAAATGACCCGTTATTGGGCGCATCTAGTTTGGTGGGTACGGGCACATAGAAACGTCGGCGCATCAGCACAGTTACGCGGCGCATATCCAAATACTCCAGCGCAAGTGTTCCTGAATCTGGCCCTTTAAGTGCTTTTTGCATTTTGCAGATTTGCACTACAGAACGTGTTCCATGGGAAACCATGTTAAATTGACTGCAGTGCAAATCTGCAAAATGCACTAAAAATGCATTAGTGTGAGTCCAGCCTTAGTGGGCCCTGAGGACAGGGTTGATGACCACTGCTATAGAGGACCACTTCTGAGTCCATAACACAATTACATTTTCGAATATAGCCTATAGACGAATATTCATGTTTGAAATGGTAAGCAGCAGTGAAAGCAACGTTCCATGTTTGAAGTTCATTGAAGATCAAGGTGATAATGGTAATACCCTTTATTTGTAAACCTAAAACTATATCTACAGCTTTCTGTCATCTCACAACTTTAAAAAACGCTTTCAAAAACGCTTTCAAAAGCATGGTGTCCAGCCCAAAACATTTAGGGCCAGATTCAGCAAGACTTGCGCTGGAGTATATCGATATGCGCCGCATAAGTGTAAAGATGCGCCGTAGTATCTATGTGGCCGTACCCACCAAACTAGATGCGACAGAAAACTGGCTTTTTCCGATCGGCTTAACTTTCCCTCGCCAGAGTATCGTAAGCGCATATTTTCGCTTGTCGCATCCGTCGCACCTATTGATTTCCCATGCAAATATGCAAATGAGGGAGATTTCCCGATTCGCGAACGGATTAGCACCATACGCTGGCTACATGCGCCGCGCATATGTCGTCCATCTGTCGCAAAGTTATTCCTACAAATAGCTGCTTTATCTTTACTCCAGACGGCCACAGGTCAGCAGGAGAGCAGCTACAGCAGCAGCGTTACCGACGAAACTAGCAAGCTGAACAACCACACTTGCAAGGACAACACCTCTGTGTGCCAACATGCCAGGGGCAGCCGTGGTCCTAGCACTACTAATGGGTCCCCCGGAACGGAGGAGGCGGGCACTTGAGAGGATATACCGCACACGCATGAGCCTCTTTGGCATGGGGGATGAGGAGGTGTATCGCCTCTTCAGATTCAGCCCTGATGCAATACTTGAACTAACCACAACCCTGCAGGATGACATCACCAGCCCAACACACCGCTTACAAGCAGTGCAGCCACTGGTGAAGGTACTGGCAACACTTAATTTCCTTGCAAGTGGATCATTCCAGCGTACAAGTGGAGTGGTGTCTGGGATGTCACAGTCCTCCATGAACAGAGCACATATACCGCAATCGGAAGCATTGGCATTCCATCAACGTACAGGTGATAGCCGATGCCCAACGCCTCATATGGCACGTCCGTGCCAAACACCCCGGATCCAGCCATGACAGCTTCATATACAATCAGAGCCCCATCCCAATGGAATTCGAACAGAACATGTATGGGGACAGCTGGCTGGTTGGTGAGTGACATGGGTGGCAGGCATGACTGCCCCCCCCCCCCATGATGCACACATCACAAGGGGCACATGCATGACTAACATCCTCCTGTCTTTTCCCTTACAGGTGACTCTGCATATGCACTGGGACCCCATCTAATGACTCCTTTCCGTAACCCCCAAACCCCAGGAGAGAGAAGATACAATGCGGCACATATCAAAACTCGTGCAGTGGTGGAGAAAACATTTGGGCTCCTGATGTCCCGTTTCCGCTGCCTGGATAAGTCTGGGGGGGCCCTATTGTATTCCCCTACCTTCGTGTGTCAGATCATCGGTGCATGTTGCATTCTGCACAACTTTGCCATGCGAAAAGGCCTGCAGATTGACATACGTGATGACCTGACCCCCTAACCAGACAGCCCCCCCCCCTGCCAGAGGAGACCCATTCAGCTGATGGAAGAGCAGTCAGGAGGGTCCTCGCCGTAGGCATCTTTGGACAATAAACCAAAACATTGATCACACGGACAATGCACGCATGCACACCACTGATGTCCCTAGATCACACACACCACATCCACATTGCATTGGATTAGCCCAAGTCCAACATGCAGGACTTGGGAGCAGCAACGCCGGCGTCAAGGCCCCAATGATGTCGCTGTCCATTCATACACCATTCACACGTCATTCACACAGCCGTGGGGATAACTTCTCTCCAACGGCCGAGGGTGACACCCCTTACTGGCAGGAGTGCCACCCCTTACTGGCAGGAGTGCCACCCCCTCACATTCACACACCATTCACACTGTCCCCTGCACTCCTGACCATGTGCAGTTAAACTGAAAGAAAGAACTCATAACCTGAGCATAAATAAAATAAAAAACTCATAACCTGAGCCAAAAATATAACAGAACAAAAAAAAAAGCCCTCATCTGGGCTGACGGGGGCTCTTTCTTGTGGGCCCTCTCTGGCTCCTCAGCTGCCTGGAGGGAGTGGGTGGGGGTGGGGGGGCATCTGGAGGTGGCTGATCCCCGGGTGGGCCACTCCTGGCAGGTGTTGGCTGCATGCCCTCCAAGGCCACGGCAATCCGGCTCAGATAATGATTGGTTTGGGCCTGCATCCTCAGCTGGCGGGTGACATTATGCCGCTGGTCACGCTGCCTCTGCCTCCCCTGTTCCCGGACGGCTGCAGTGAGGTGCCGAACATCAGCCTGCACCTCCCCAGGCTGGTCACCACTGCAGCGCAGTTGCAGCTGACATCCTGCACAGCGTTCGTCAGCTGGGATACGGAGCCCAGGCTGTCAACTAGCCGGTCAAGATGCCCAGCAATCTCCCCCATCTGCTGGGTCTGCCTGGCCTGGTTCCGGGCCATCTGGTCATGGACCACGTCAGACACCCCCCTGGTCTTCCGGGTCGCCTTCCTGGGGCCAGGAGATGGTTGTCCCCGGGGGGATGGAGTCGCCCTTGAGGGGCTTCCTATGATAGGGGAGGGGATCTGAGAGGGCCCTGCAGAAGGGGAGGACTCCTCCAAAATTAATAGAAAGTCCTGCTCTGGAAAGGCAGGCTCCTCCTCAACCACCTCAGCAGGTGAGGTGTGGGCACTCCCCTCCATCTCATGCTCTTCACCACCCAGGGGGTCGGCCTCAGGATCCTGTTGGGGGGTTGGGGTGGACTGGCCGCCGACAGATGATGGCCCAGCTCCGTCATCTGTGGATGACACAAAGCAGACACATGTTGGTGGTCCCATACACTTGGCACATGTACCCTCCCCCCCCACATGCAACACACCAAATAGGGGATAAAAACACTTACCTGTCCTGGAGCCTTCCTCCACAGAATCATAGCCTGGTACCCCCTCCAACTGCTCCCTCTCCAGGCAGCGGGCGACCACCTCCTCCTCCGTGGTCAGGCTGACCGCACATGGGGGTCCACCACCCGTGCCCCTCTCATGCCTCCTAATGGCGGCCACCTTGCCCCGGACTTTGCGCCTCAGATAATTAATTTTTTTGCCGATATCGGCAGCAGTCCGGGTGGAGTAGCCCCAGGGCATTGACCCTGCCAGCAATGGACTCCAGGATGCCCTGCTTCCTATCCCGGCTGGTCTTCCGACTTTTCCTGCCGTGGAGAAAGTCGTTAAACGTCTCCATAGCAGAGATCACTAGGGTGAGCTCCTGGGCAATAAAATTGAGGTTTCTCCTCTCTTTGGGGGGAACGGGAGCAGCCATCATAAAGCAAAAGTAACTTCCCTGGGGTGGGGGGAATCCGGATATACTTTTGCGCCGGAAAGGCGCATCTACGGCCGCTTTTATACGTGCAACGGAAGACATTGCGCTGGCGTTTCCCATGAAGTGGTGCCGACGGAAGTTGTGAGCATGCGCACAGGGGAGCGAGGGGAGCCCTCCCTCACTGGGCATGCTCCGTGGATGATGCGATGAACGTAAGTCACTGCGCTGGGCTTCGCCCATCATTTACATATGATCACACCCACTTCTACTTGCGTCGGGTTGCGCCAGCGCTTTTTCGTTACTCCCCCGCAAAGTAACGAACATGCGCTTGGTGAATACTGGACTTTACTCACTAGTTTGCGTCAGCGCAACGTATATGCGTTGCGCTACGCCGGATAAAATATGCGCGCATCTACCTGAATCTGGCCCTTAGTAGCCAATATGGAGATATTAAATAGGGAGCACAGACAGACCAAGGCTCAACCTTTGGAGCTCTGATCGAAATTTGGGTAATACCAATTACATTATCAGTCATACTTACTTACATCTTGAGGTGTCTGAAAGAGGTTCCAGAGGCCAGTTTACCACGATTGCTCTAATCTGCAAATTGATAGTGCAGCTTTTCTGTACAGGAGAGCGTTTGATGTGTTACCATGCATTGCAATGCAATGTTATGAACAGTTCCTCGAACATTCTTCATCTCCAGTCTGGGGATGTAAAAAACAGATAATAATGAAAGTTCTGGAGGTCGATGAAAAACACTGCTACCAGACTTTTAGTGGAAATCTGTAGTGAAATATAAAGGCTGATTAAAAAGAAAACGCTTAGGTGCAATATAAATAAGCAGTCGGCACTAAGAACCGTGTAAAAAAAAGTGCAGCGTTATAAATTGACTAAATCACAATAAATACATATACAGTTGCAAGAAAAAGTATGTGAACCCTTTTGGAATGATATGAATTTCTGCACAAATTGGTCATAAAATGTGATCTGATCTTCATCTAAGTCACAACAATAGACAATCACAGTCTGCTTAACTAATTGCCGACCGCCCGTCGTCATATTACTGCGGGACGGTGGCACTGCTACGCGGGAGCACGTAGCTCTACGTCCTCCCTTTAGCAGCTTGTAGGGCGCGCGCGCCGCCGGCGGCGGCGCGCGCGTCCCCCGAGTCCCGCGCGCGTGCCCGGCGTGCACCCGCGATTGCTCATTACAGAGCGGGGAACGGGAGGTATGTGTGTAAACACATACCTTTCGTTCCTGTCAGCGGGGGAAACGCTGATCTTCTGTCCATACAATGTATGGACAGAAGATCAGTGATTTCCCCTAGTGAGGCCACCCCCCCATACAGTTAGAACACACCAGGACCACACTTAACCCCTTCCCCGCCCCCTAGTGTTAACCCCTTCACTGCCAATGGCATTTTTATAGTAATACAATACATTTTTATAGCATTGATCGCTATAAAAATGCCAATGGTCCCAAAAATGTGTCAAAAGTCTCCGATGTGTCCGCCATAATATCGCAGTACTAAAAAAAAAACGCTGATCGCCGCCATTACTAGTAAAAAAATAATAATAATAAAAATGCCATAAAACGACCCCCTTTTTTGTAAACGCTATAAATTTTGCGCTAACCAATCAATAAACGCTAATTGCGATTTTTTTTAAAGAAAAATATGTAGAAGAATACGTATCGGCCTAAACTGAGGAAAAAAAATGTTTTTTTTATATCTTTTTGGGGATTTTTATTATAGCAAAATGTAAAAAATATTGCATTTTTTTCAAAATAGTCGCTCTATTTTTGTTTATAGTGAAAAAAATAAAAACCGCAGAGATGATCAAATACCACCAAAAGAAAGCTCTATTTGTGGGAAAAAAAGGACACAAATTTTGTTTGGGAGCCACGTTGCACGCGCAATTGTCAGTTAAAGCGACGCAGTGCCGAATCACAAAAAGTGCTCTGGTGTTTGGACAGCAATATGGTCCGGGGCTAAAGTGGTTAAACTAATAACACACAAAGAATTAAATGTTACCATGTTTTTATTGAACACACCATGTAAACATTCACAGTGCAGGTGGAAAAAGCATGTGAACCCTTTGATTTAATAACTGGTTGAATCTCCTTTGGTAGCAATAACTTCAACCAAACTTTTACTGTAGTTGCAGATCAGACGTGCACAACGGTCAGGAGTAATTCTTGATAGAACTGTTTCAGTTCGGCAATATTCTTGGAATGTCTGGTGTGAATCGCTTTTTTGAGGTCATGCCACAGCATCTCAATCGGGTTGAGGTCAGGACTCTGACTGGGCCACTCCAGAAGGCGTATTTTCTTCTGTTTAAGCCATTCTGTTGTTGATTTACTTCTATGCTTTGGGTCGTTGTCCTGTTGCAACACCCATCTTCTGTTGAGCTTCAGCTGGTGGACAGATGGACTTAAGTTCTCCTGCAAAATGTCTTGATAAACTTGGGGATTCATTTTTCTTTCGATTATAGCAATCCATCCAGGCCCTGATGCAGCAAAGCAGCCCCAAACCATGATGCCCCCACCACCGTACTTCACAGTTGGGATGAGGTTTTGATTTTGGTGTGCTGTGCCTCTTTTTCTCCACACATAGTGTTGTGTGTTTCTTCCAAACAACTCGACTTCGGTTTCCTGTCCACAAAATATTTTGCCAGTACTGCTGTGGAAAATCCAGGTGCTGTTGAGCAAACTGTAAACATGCAGCAATGTTTTTTTTGGACAGCAGAGGCTTCCTCTGTGGTATCCTCCCATGAAATTCATTCTTGTTTAGTGTTTTACGTATCGTAGATTCACTAACAGTGATGTTAGCATATGCCAGAGACTTAGGGCCAGATTCAGGTACATCTGCGCATTATTGGACCGGCGTAGCGCACCGCCTTTACGTTAGACTTGCGCAATGTAGCCGCGTAATCACCCTATTCTCGTAGCTTTTGCGCAGAAAATTGCGCATGCGTAACGTTATTTCAGAGGGCGTAAGGCGGAGTAATACAAATTGGGAAGGACGTGGGCGGGTTACATTGAAATGAGCCATGACCCCATGCAAATGAAGGGCCGGCCGGCTCGCGCATGCGCGCTTGAAGGAGACCATGGTCAGCTCCGCTGTGCACATGCTCACAACTCGGGAGCGGCGCAATCAGTGAAATTGGAAATGGACTAAGGACTACGCAGACAGCATAAATAGACAGACACAAATGCACTTGCATTGCAAAAGTACATCCCTTTGTCCCTTCCCATTTAACCAAGTGCTTTTGTCCTGTTGTTCGTTGCATTGTGTTTTGTATTTGTCAGATTAGTGTTCTGTGTGATCAAGTGTTTGTTAGTAGATCTTTGAAAGTGTTTTTTGATAAGTGTTTGAGAGACTGTTTGTTTGATATATTTCTGTTCGTTTGTTTTCTTGCTGATTTTTTGCTGTTTGTTTTTGTGACTGTTTTTTGCCGAGTACTTGTGTGATTTTTTGGGTGTTAGTTTTCTCTTTGTGTGTGTTCTTGCTTGATTGGTTGTGCTTGTTTTTGTGACTGATTTTTGTTGACTGGGAGTGAGTTTTTTTGCAGTATGACAGAGAGAAAGCGAAAACTCAATTTTACTTTGGGGGAAAAAAGAATTCTTGCCCGGGCCATTAGCGATTATGGGCGTTTCCTCCACGGCCCAGACAGTGCCAACACCACCCCGGCCAGGAGGAGGGAGATTTTGGACCTCATCACTGAGCAGGTCAATTCAGTGGGGGAGGGGGAGACGCGGACCCGGTCTGGGATTGACAAAAAAATTAATGACCTCCGGCGTCTGGTCAAACAGAAGCTGTCCAAAATGCTTGCCCATGCCAGGGGCACAGGAGGGGGCCCACCATGCCGTATTAGGCTGACAGCGGAGGAGCGTGCGGTGGCCCTGACCTTTCATCGGCATGAAGTTGAGGGCCTGCCCGGCTTTGACTCAAGTCCGGAACCCGTGGTGCCAGATAAGTTTTCTTTTTAATATCAGGTGTGTAGCATGTGTGGGGGAGGGGGTGAAAGGGAATATGTGGCAAGTGTGTGGATCCTCCAACCTGTGAATGTTTTGTATCATCCACAGATGTGCAGGAGGGTGCAGGGCCATCTGGCCTGACCGCACCATCCCCAGGACAGCAGCCTAATGAGGCCCCCCCGACAAGGCCGGAGTCCGCGGAGGAGGTTGAACAGATGGAGGAGGAGGTCGAGGAGGAGGAGATTCATGAGGAGGAGGAGTCCATGTCAGGCACTGGACTTTTGGTTTTTGAGGACTCTTCCCCTCTGGCTGGCAGCAGGCAGCCCTCCCTAAGGGGGAGCCCCCCCCCTCCTCCCCCAACATGGCTCCCCTCCCAAGGGCCTCCCCTTCTCCCCGGCCACAAGCATCAGCTGAAGGCAGGAAGTCGTCCCAGAAGACCAGGGGGGTGGCCGATCTCCTGCCCACCACTCTGAAAAGGGACCAGTTCCTCCAGACTCGCCATCTGGGACAGGTCAGCCAGACATTGGTGCGGATGGAGGAGAGCCTGTCCTCCATCAAGGATACGCTGGGGAACCTGGACTCCCACTCCCAGCTTTCACAACCTGCCTAAACGAACTGCAGACGACATCAGCAGGCGTTGGGCAGGATGTGAGGGCCCTCACCCAGGCTATCCAGGCCAACACGGCAACACTTGGTGCTGCCCTGGACAGAATAGCCGTGGCCTTGGAGGGCAGGCCGCCAGGTGGGCAGAGATCAGGGGCTGCTCCTCCTTCCCCAGTTTTCCCCCTCCCCATGAGTCTCCCCTGAGGAGCCGGGGCCGTGGCCGGGGGCGCCCCAGGCGTGGCTCACGTCAAGGGTAATAATATTTTTTTCCCCTCTTTTTTTTTTTTTTTGGCTGAATTTTTTTTGATTTTGCTGGTCATTTTTTTTTTGGGTTGTGAATGCTGTTTGAATGTGTCACCCTCAATTTTGGTGGAGAAGTTTGGTGGTTCCCCAGGACCAGGGAGAAGTGATCCCCAGGTCCGTGTGAATGGTGTATGAATGTACAGTGACATAATTGGAGCCTTGGCGTGGCGTTGCTGCTCACAAGTCCAGCATGGTGGACTGGTGCCAATCCAATTTGATGAGGATGTGGGGTGTGTGTGCTAGGGACCACAGTGGTGTGCATGCATGCATTCTCATTGTGCCATGATTAATGTGTGTGTTTAACGTGCAAAGATGCCCAATGTGAGCTGTCTCCTGGCTGCTCTTCCCTCAGAAGACGGGGTATCCTTGGTTAGGGGGGGATTGTCTGGTTCAGGGGTCAGGTCATCACGTAGGTCAATCTGCAGGCCCTTTCTTACTGCAAAGTTGTGCAGCATGCAACAGGCACCGATAATATGGCACACGAAGTTTGGGGAATACAAGAGGGTACCCCCAGACTTATCCAGGCATCGGAAACGTGACTTCAGGAGGCCAAAGGTGCGCTCCACCACTGCATGTGTTTGGGCATGTGCTTGATTGTATCTTTCCTCTCCTGGGGTTTGGGGGTTCCGGATAGGAGTCAGGAGATGGGGTCCCAGTGGATATGCAGAGTCACCTGTAAGGGAAAAGACAGGAGGATGTTAGTCATGCATGTGCCCCTTGTGATGTGTGCATCATGGGGGGGTACAGTCATGCCTGCCACCCATGTTACTCACCAACCAGCCAGGTGGCCCCATAAACGTTCTGATCGAATTCCATTCGGATGTGGCATTGATTGTATATGTAGCTGTCATGGCTGGATCCGGGGTGTTTGGCACGGACGTGCCATATGAGGCCTTGGGCATCGACTATCACCTGTACGTTGATGGAATGCCAATGCTTCCGATTGCGGTACATGTGCTCTGTCTCCTGGGGGGGCTGGAGTGCCACATGTGTGCAATCAATGGCCCCCACGGTGCGTGGGAATCTGGCAATTCTGTAGAAATCTGTCATTGCCTTCAGCCGCAGGTCCTCAGTGGTGGGTTTGATGATTTGGTTGGCCATGCGTCTGAGGATTGCAGGGACAACCTGGTGCACACATCTGCTCATGGAGGATTGTGACATCCCAGCCACCACTCCACTTGTACGCTGAAAAGAGCCACTGGCAAGGAAATGGAGTGTTGCCATGACCTTCACCAGTGGCTGCACTGCATGTGAGCTCCTCACTAACAGTGTTGCTTTATCTAACAAGTAGACTTTTTTTCTCTTTTTAGACCAGCTTTTATATGGTCTAATTTTAGACAGGACATTTTGCTGTTGCGCACACTGCGTAGCCTGCGCTGCCCCAACGTTCTTTTGTGGATCCCCGTAAGTCCCTCATTAGCATATTTGACTAGCAAATCAATGGTCTGTCTAGCGCACTTTTGCGCGGACGGATGCGCCAGTCTAACGAAATTACGCGGGACAAAAAAAAGTAGATTTTTTGCGTATCTCGTTCTGGGGATGCCGTGCATCGAAACGCACGCGCACATTTAGACTTACGCCGCGCATCTCCTGTTGCGCAGGCGTAATCGCTCTGTGAATCTGGGCCTTAGTCTTTAGCTGACACTCTAGGATTCTTCTTCACCTCATTGAGAAGTCTGCGCTGTGCTCTTGCAGTCATATTTACAGGACGGACACTCCTAGGGAGAGTAGCAGCAGTGCTGAACTTTCTCCATTTATAGACAATTTGTCTTACTGGAACTGATGAACAGCAAGGCTTTTGGAGATACTTTTATAACCCTTTCCAGCTTTATGCAAGTCAGCAATTCTTAATTGTAGGTCTTTTGAGAGCTCTTTTGTGCGAGGCATCATTCACATCAGGCAATTCTTCTTGTAAAAAGCAAACCTAGAACTAGCGTGTGTTTTTTTTATAGGGCAGGGCAGCTGTAACCAACACAATATCCAATCTCATATCATTGATTGGACTCCAGTTGGCTGATACCTCACTCCAATTAGCCCTTGGAGATGTCATTAGTCTTGGGGTTCACATACTTTTTCCACCTGCACTGTGAATTTTTACATAGTGTATTCAATAAAAACATGGTAACATTTAATTCTTTGTGTGTTATTAGTTTAAGCAGACTATGGTTGTCTATTATTGTGACTTAGATGAAGATCAGATCACATTTTATGACCAATTTGTGCAGAAATCCATATCATGCCAAAGGGATTCACATACTATTTCTTGCAACTATAGTAATATAGATACATAAAAAAGTAAAAAAAAAAAAAAACACAAACATAGCTGCTCATAAGCCAAAATAGTGAAAAAAAAAATCAGTAGAAGAAGTAATATTAATCAGAATTCATCTACTTGAGTGAAAAGTGAAAGATCCAGTAAAAAAATCAGTGAATTTGAAAATTATTATATGCAGGTGGCACTGGTCAGGCTGCATTTTATGGGCACAGGTCAGGCTGCATTTTATTGGCACAGGTCAGGCTGCATTTTATGGGCACTTGTAAATATTTTAGTACACCATTTGGTTCAGAATATCATTTTTTCTTGTTTTCTTCCTCTAAAACCTGGGTGCGTCTTATGGTCAGGTGCATTTTATGGAGTGAAAAATAGGGTACTATATATACTTTGTTAAAAAATATGTTAAAAACATATACTCTACAATATACGTAAATTATTACACTAATAGATACATTTGTACTGTATTGCTGTACAATCTACCCTTAATAACTATAATGTACAGATAGTCACATGTTTAAAAAAAAGCAGAGAGTCCACACCAGGATCCTCTCATCCTCAAGTGGATATGCACTAGTAGATATGACTCTGATGATATTAGCACTGAAAAAATAATTGGTAGTTTGTAATTGCAATAGAATTGTAATCCAAAGAGATTATTGTATCTTTCTTCTTCACATAGAGTGCTGTAATTAAAGATGATAAATGCTTCAATGGCAGCTTAACATGCCATACAAACTGTACCACTCATTGTATCTGTTCATATATTTAGTGTTCTTTATCTAAATAATACAAAAAGAACCACTTATGTAAATAGACCATCAATAACCTACAACCAGCCTGGAGTATTGGTCCAACTCAGAATATACACTGCTTCTCAAATCTCATAACCCAAATGTAGACAGTATAGAAAGTGTTACAAAGAAATACGAGGTGTGCCTAAAAAGTTCAGTGAATGGTTCGAAATCTCAGCAGCAACATGAGGGCATGCACATGGCTATCTAGAGACACGTTGAGAAGTGCCACCTAGCATGCAGTACACGTGACTGTCAGGGTAAACCCACTGTGGGCAGTCAAGTGTAGTTAGTGTGAGAGGTAGGGTCACAGTGAAATGGATCAATCAATGAACATCAAGTTCTGCTACAAATTGGGGAAAACGGCGATGAAGTCACATGAAATGTCAGTGCAAGTGTATGGGACGGAAGCTGTAAGCATAAAATGTGTTTACGACTGATTCAAACGTTTTCGCGATGGGAAGGAAACAACTTAGAATAAGCCACAATGGGATCAGTCATCGAAAAGCAGAACCCGAAACATGATTTAGCAAGTGCGACAAATGCTGGCACGAAATCAGCGACTGACTCTACGATTGATGGCGGAGAAATTGGGTATTAGTAGGGACACTGGCCCAGATTCATAAAGCAATTACGCCTGTCTAACTGGTGTTAGACAGGAGTAATTTCAAATTTCGCGCGCCGTATCACTAGTTTGAATCCTCAAACCATGATACGGCGGCTTCGGGCTTCGATCCGAGAGGCTTACGTCTTCGTAAACCTTCGGATCTACGCTGCGATATATTTGCGGCCGCTGGGAGGAGTTCGCGTCGTTTTGATGTGTTTTTACGGCGATCCACGAAGATACGAGTGGTCTTCGCAATCGCTTACGTCTGTTTTTTTTTTACGTACTGTTAGATCAGCTTTTTGCTGGTCTAATGGTGCGTAACCCATGTTAAGTATGGCCGTCGTTCCCGCGTCGATTTTAATTAATTTTTAATTTTTTTTACGTAACTCGTTCGGGAATAGAAATGTCCGTAAACGACGCTACTCAAACAACGAATGACGTAACGACGTGATTTCGCGCAATGCACGGCGGGAAATTTGCGAACGGAGCATGCGCAGTTCGATCGCCGTGGGAACGCGCCTATTTTAAATCCTTCACGCCCCCTACTCGTCTATATGGATTGCGATGGGAGAAATACACTACGCCGCCGTCGTTTACTGGACAAAATCTACCTGGATTCCACGTAGAGCCAGGTAAGAAACGGCGGCGTAGTGTATTTCTGATACGCTACGAGAATCCAATTCTCTCTGAATCTCGGCCACTGTGCGCACCATCGTCTGCCAAGATTTGGGTAAGCTGAAGATCTGTTTCCGGTTTGTGCTGAACAAGCTGACAGGTGAACAGAAAGCAAAACAGATGGAAACCTCTGGAGATTTCATTACCATGTGTGACCAGGATCCATCCTTTCTGCAGACCATTGTCACAGGGGATGAAACCTGGTGCTACCAGTTTTATCGGGAATCCAATTGATGGAATGGCGTTTCATCTTCCCCGCAAGCCAAAAAAAGCCTCCTGTGAGGCCTCGTACACACGATCGGACATATCCAATGAAAACGGTCCGCGGACCATTTCCATCGGATATGTCCGATCGGGAGTTTGATCCGATGGAGTGTACACACCATCGGATCAAATTCCCCGCCGCCGGACGGCGCGGTGACGCGGCGGTGACGTTGACGCCGCCGCGTCATCGCCACGTCACCGCACCAGGAAGTAAAACACTTCCGCGCATGCGCCGAATCCATTCGGCGGCGGCGCGGCGGCGGTGGGGGACGACATGTCTGCTGGTAAGTGTACTAACCAGCAGACATGTCGGGCGGACAGATTCCCACCGGATGGATTTCAAAGCATGCTTTGAAATCTGTCGGGTGGAGAAATCTGTCCGCTAGCCCATACACACGAGCGGAGATGTCTGCTGAAACGGTCCATCGGACCGTTTTCAGCGGACATATCCCCTCGTGTGTACGCGGCCTAAGTGTCCAAGGTCAAGACAATGTTGATCACCATCTTCCACAACAATTTGTGGACATGGCAACAATCCAAGAAGGTGTGATCGGTTCCTAAAGAGGCCTTTGCTGACAGTTTCCAGAAGCTTTATGAACATTGCCAAAAATGTGTTGTGAACTATGGCAATTATTTTAAAGGCCAATAAAGGTAATTTGTTAATATCTTCTGTTTTGTTTGTTTTCTGATACCACCAAATGTTTTAGACACACCTCATATGATTGGCCAACTATGTCTAATTAAGATGGCCATTTTACACCAATAAACAGAAAGTGCTTGCATAAAAACAACCTAGGTATACACACTGCACTTATACAGGCTGATGCCTTTGTGTACAGAGCTATTGAATGACATTTACTATGCGTGACACTCCATAGCCCTTGTAAGGAAGGAAGGATTTACGTTAGTATAAGGTAACCAGTGTGCGCAAATGCACATGCACATAATGCTGCCCATACCTCTGTGCATAGGGTAAATGCTAGATGTGCACTAGTGAGTGGGCATGCATTAGCATGCATGTGCACAAAAATTAGTGTGCATGCACCGGTATTGGCGCCCAGTGGCCTATATGAAGCACTGCAGAAGGAAGTTGTTGAGTTGCTGTCTTCAGCCTATCCTTGTTTACCTGAGACATGATCTACTGATTCTTCCTTACCATGTATGACTCAGCTTGCCTCCTGACCTTCCTTTGGACTTCTGCTTGTTTATTATGACCTTGGCCAGCCTTTCGATCTCTGCTTACCGTCTTCTGCTTTGTACTTTGTTTGCCTGGCTGGTACTGACCTTGGCTTGTTTCCTGGACTCTGTGTCTGCCTCCTGATTCAGTGGTCCCATGCCTGACCTCAGTTTTGTGCCCCGACTTGGCCTCTGTCTCCTGATGTGATACTACAGTGTTAGCACAGTGTTCCTGTGCCTTGTTCCTGCTCCGTGATCCTTAGCTCTCTGCTCTACACATCTGCAACACAGATCTGGTATGGCCTCCACGTCTGGCATTTGTGCTGTGATTTTGGGGATCATTAGCTCATGTGGTAGATTAATATTATTATACAGGATAGTGCCAACAGTTTATGCAGTGATTTACAATGTTAGGTCAAATAGTACAGTTACAATACAATACCGGAGGATTTAGAAGACCCTGCTCATTAGAGCTTACAATCTAAAAGTGAGGGTCAAGTGATACAAAAGATAATAAGGGATCGCCTAAAAGTGAACGGAGGAGATAGTAAGTCAGACAAATTGGGGTAGGGAATTCCATAGGATGTGAAAGGCTCAGGAGAAGTCCTGGAGACCTTCACTGGAGGAGGTGACAAGGGAATAGAGAGCAGGAGATCTTGGGAGGAATAAAGAGAAAAATTTGTTTGGTATTTAGAAACTAGGTTGGTGATGTAGCTGGGGGCCAAGTTGTAGATAGCTTTGTAAGTTGTTAGTATTTTAATTTAATTCATTGGGAGAATGGCAGCCAATGGAGGGATTGTCAGTGAGGGGTGGCACACACTGAACAATTGGTAAGATGGATGAGTCTGGCAGCAGCATTCATGATTGGACTGAGGAGGGGGGGAGGGGGGGTTGTTGCCTAGGTAAGGTTAAGGCAATGAGTAGGGAGCTTTGCGGTGTCATTGATTAACAAGGGGCACATTTAAAATATGTTGCAGAGGTTGAGACAACAAGCTTTGGAAAGTGATTGGATATGGGGCTAAAAGGAGAGTTCAGAGTCCAGGATCACCGTGGCATGCAGGGATGGGTTGATGAGTTTGAGGAAGTGATGTGACATTCAGACTGATATTTGGGTCAGTAAATTAGTGATGTGTAAGGGAGACTAATATTGTGAGCTGAGTGGTAGAGAGATAGATTTGGGTGTTGTCAGCGTAGAAATGATATTGAAAGCCATCAGCTGACCCAGGGAGAAGGTGTTGATTAAGAATAGAAAGGTTCAAGAACAGAATCTTGGAGAACTCCAGTGGAGAAAGGAAGAGTAGAGGAGAAAGTAGAATTGTAAGCAATACTAAAAGATACGGTGGTAGGATAGGTACCAACCAATGAAAATCACAGTCACAGAAAATAAAGGAGTAAAGCTTATTGAGGAGGAGGGGGTGGTCAACTATATCAAAGGCAGCCGAAAATGTCCAGAAGTAGGATTACAAAATAGTGTCCTTGGCTCATTCCTGGCCTCTAGATAGTGTTCTGTCAGCACTCTGGACTCTCTCAGTATGGGGTCTCCAGGCACTCTGGGACATTTCTCCTGAGACTTATGGACTCCATCCAGTCCTGTGTCCCTCAACATGGGGTGCAGTCTCCAACAGGAACACTCATCCCTCCTGGTTGGAACACACAGATCTCCCCAGACAGGACTCTGTCTCCAATTGGAGCCCCGAGCTATGCACTAGCACCTTTGCTTCTACTTTGTACTTAAACAGTCTGCAGACCTATGGTAAGCTCTGGAACCAGGTTCAGAGACTTCTTTCCACTCAAATCTCTTTGGAATCTCCAAGCTCTAGAGCCTGATTCAGGATTACAAAACCCGGAGAAAGCTGTACAAACAGTTTTCTCCACTCACAAACAATAGTCTTGAGATTTGCACTCTGCCTTAATGCAAATCCTGAGTGTCTTTTACCTAAACTTAAACAGTGGCAACAATGCCAATTTGTGTCACAATGCCAATTTGTGCCCTCACACTCTCTGTCACCACCTTCAGGAGTGTTGGGCAGGAGGTGCAAGAGGAGCCTGTATGGTAAATGTCAAACAGTTGTAGTATTTTTTTTAATTTGAAGGAATCGGATTTTATAACCTTCTGCAAATTTATAAGTAGTGGTGATCAAATCAAGAGAGTTCCTGGTTCCCCAATTTTTTATTCTCCTGAATATTTGCATGCAGATATGTATGATCTGTAGAAACCAATGCAATTCATCAATCTTTCCATTGATTCATTATGAATTTGTATTCTTTTGAAAAATCTTCATGCGTATATTCAGTCACAAGTCACACTTTTTTGATTTACCAATTTGGCAACAGATCAACCTATGTTTTTTTGTAAGCTTCTGCAGTAAGTTCTTCGAGTTGTTATTTATCTCCTGAAACAGGGTCATTCAACTGCATGAAATCAAGCATTTATCTTAAAAGAAATGATTATCCAGAGCAGTCTGCTTCTCATTGTTCTCTAGTGTACCATTCCCAGAATGCCTTATGCTCTGCAGGTCAAGCAGCTTGAACTGTCACTGCTGCAATTTGATGTGGTACAAGTACAAAATCCTAATAAAAGTCTTCCTAGAAAATAAAAGTTGCCAATGATGCTGAAAAACAACAAACAAATTGGTGTTTGCTTAGTCTGTAAGTTCCATTTGTTTTATTTATGGAGCTGCAAGCAGTTTTATTTTTTAAATTAGAAAATGAAATAATGAAAATTGGTTATTTGTCTCATAATTTATGTGCAAATTAAATTCAGAGAGCCAGATAATGTAATTTTCTCACAAGAATTTGCTTCAGTTTTTTGTGTTTTGTAAATGATTTGTTTCGGATTTCTGCCATGATGTGATGAAGTCATTCTTCTTCCTGAAGCATTGGGCTACACTGAAGATATTCCACTAGACAATCATTGCACTGAAGGCAGCAATGGTAAAACCGATCATTTGCTTTATTGTCTAAAGCAACAATGCACAACGCATTGTAGCTCTGCAAAAATGTACTCTGGGATTTGAGATGAAGGATTATTGTTATCACGCTGATGACAGTATTTTTGTGTCTGCCACAATGTCTTTATTTGTATGTGCAGAATTTGGCATTATTTCCACAAATTAAAGCATAAAACTGTATAAAGTAAAAAAGAGCAATGAAGTTTATAACAATTCTGGGCTACCTAAATATAGTAATTTTTACATACATCTGGGTAACTTAGCTCAGCGTACAATACAGGGTGAATGCCATTCTAGGCAGCAATGATGACTGCCCACTGCTAATGTTGAAGAACAGAAAAGCCCCTACTTGCTAGAAAACATCTGAAATTAAGGTATGTATGCAAAATTCCTTAAAAATATGTGCAGGGATGGATGTCAGTATAGGGGAAAAAACAGCCTTAACTTGGCATTTAAATTATTAAACGTCACTTAAAATATATTTTTTTAAGGTAACTTAGATTTAAACTTTAATTGACTATGTAGAGTAAGGCACTGAGGAGACTTTACATTTTATAGTTAGGACTGCAGTACACAGAAAGCCTTGACGGGGCCTGCAGCTTACACATGTATTTGCAAATGTGTGCAACTAAACCTCTGTTTTTAACGCATACTGTTAGGCCTCGTACACACGAGGCAATCTATCTGTTCAAATTGGTCGGACCGACCGATTTGAACAGACCTGTCTGTTTGGATTTTGGTTTGCTCGCGTGTACACACGAGCAAACCAAAATCCCCGCCAGCAGACAGCGCGCTGACGTGGCGGTGACGTGGCGGTGACGTTGACGCCGCCACGTCACCGCACCAGGAAGTAAAACACTTCCGCGCATGCGTCGAAACCATTCGCCGCGTGTGCGAGAAGACATGTCTACTGGTTAGCGTACTAACCAGCAGACATGTCGGGCGGACGGGTTCCCAGCCGACGGATTGGTAAGCATGCTTTCCAATCTGTCGGGTGGCCAAATCCGTCTGCTCGCCCGTACACACGATTGAATCTGTCTGCTGGGACGGTCTAGCAGACCGTTTCCAGCAGACAGATTTGATCGTGTGTACGAGGCCTTAGGCAGGTGAATTTGGTTGGTTGCTGATTGGTCGGTAAATTGGAGCTTGGATATTCTGTGTTGTTTTTGTATGTATATGCGCCATTTCCCGTGCTCCTTACTGTATAGACCAGTCATAGGTAGGGGGAGTGACATTTGTTTTTTGTATTGATGTCATTGTGGTCAGGCAACGCACTAGCACCTTTGCTTCTACGTGCTGGGTGTTTAGTGTGCTCCTGCCCCTTTAAGGAGGGCTGGGCTACCTCCAGTCACCTGCCCTTTATCTATCTATCAGCATACATGTGCTTCCACTGAGGAGACTTTACATTTTATAGTTAGGACTGCAGTACACAGAGAGCCTTGACAGGGCCTGCAGCTTACACATGTATTTGCAAATGTGTGCAACCAAACCTCTGTTTTTAACGCATACTGTTAGACAGGTGAATTTGGTTGGTTGCTGATTGGTCGGTAAGTTTGAGCTTGTTAGTGTAAGGCACTTATCGTATTTGCTGGCGTATAAGGCTATTGGGCGTATAAGATGACCCTCCAATTTTCCAGCTAAAATTTTGGTTTTGGGATATACTCACCATATAAGATGACCCCCTTCCCCCCTCACTGTGCCATTGAATACCTCATTGTGCCATTGCATGCCTCACTGTGCCATTGCCTACCTCACTGTGCCATTGCCTACCTCACTGTGCCATTGCATGCCTTACTTTGACGATCTCCATACCTTATCCCTGGCAGAGTCAGTCAGACTGCGGGTGTTCATTGTTCAAAAAACACGCCTCCTCCTTGTGCTGTTCCGTGATAGGCGGAAAACTCAGTTTTCCAGCAGAGCCTGTGTTCAGTGTTTCGCCTATCACGGACGTCGTCTCTGGGAATGTTATGTGAGAATATTACTAGGTTGGTCTGGGAAGAATGATCCCTCATTATTTTATACTGGTTATTACTAATGATACTATTTTTATCAACAAATCCTTGGATAAAATCCATTATCATCCCCTCCAATAGTTTACATACTACTATTGATGTTAGGCTGTATTTTACAGGTATGTATCTTGAGCCTTTTTTTTAATATTTGCATCATGTTAACTTTTCGCCATTTAGCTAGTTCAATTCCATTCAGTAAGCTGTTCTTAAAAATTAGGAATAATAATGACCTGGCTAAGTTCTTTAAGAATTGTTGGGTGTAAGCCATCTGGTACTGGTAATTTGTTCACAATAACCACTTTCCCACCGAGCTATAGACAAAATACTGCTACAGCGCGATCGAGTTGTTCTGGGAGGACATCCCAGGGACGTCCTCCCAGAATCCTTCACTCGCGTGCCCCCTGGGGCGCGCTCCCATAATCATCATCCGTGAGCGCCGGGTAGAAGACCCGGCGCATTACGGATCGCGGTAAATTGCCGCTGATAGCGGCTGTTTACCACTTGATCGCTCCATCAAATGACGGAGCGATCACTTGTACCGGCGTCATGTGATAACGCCGGTTCCTCCTTCTCCTCTCTGTACCGATCGGTACAGTGTGAGAGGGGAGGGGGGAGAGCGGAGGCAGCAGGAGCACTGAGGGCTGGATCTGTGACAACTGCAGTCACAGATCCAGCCATCCATCCCTGCCAATTACTCTGCAATACCCTGCGCAATACTCTGCAATACCCCAATACTCTGCAATTCCCTGCATGATACTCTGCAATACCTCAATACTCTGCAATACCCCAATACTCTGCAATACCCTGCAATACCCCAATACTCTGCAATACCCCAATACTCTGCAATACCCCAATACTCTGCAATACCTTGCAATACTCCAATACCTTGCAATACGTCCCCCCCCTCCTGCCACCCTCCGCTGCTTTTACAGACTCACCGCTACGATCGAAGCCATGATATATTTTTTTCAGTTTTCCCAGCCTAGAGGTGAGATGTGGGGTCTTATTGACCCCACATCTCACTGTAAAGAGGACCTGTCATGTTATATTCCTATTACAAGGGATGTTTACATTCCTTATAATAGGAATAAAAATGATAAAAAAAAAATATTTTTGGGGAAAAAAGTGTCAATATCAAGTAAATAAAGTAAAATGAACAATCATTTTTTTTTTTTTTTTAAAGCACCCCTGTCTCCGTGTGCTCGCATGCAGAGGCGAATGCATACGTCATTTCCACCGACATATGAAAACGGTGTTCAAGCTACACATGTGAGGTATCTCTGCGAACGTTAGAGCGAGAGCAATCATTTTGGCCCTAGACCTCCTCCGTAACTAAAAACATGTAACCAATAAAAGTAATTAAAGCGTCGCCTATGGGGATTTTTAAGAAGCGAAGTTTGGCGCCATTCCACGATCGTGTGCAATTTTGAAGTGTGACATGTTGGGTATCTATTTACTCGGCGTAACTTCATCTTTCACATTATGCAAAAACATTGGGCTAACTTTACTGTTTTTTTTTTTTAAGCACAAAACTGTTTTTTTTTTAAAAACACGCGTTCAAAAAATGTCTGCGAAAATACCATGCAAGATAAAAAGTTGTAACGGCCGCCATTGTATTCTCTAGGGTCTTTGCTAAAAAAGCATATATAATGTTTTGGGGTTCTATGTAATTTTCTAGCAAATGATGATTTTTCCAAGTAGGAGAGAAATGTCAGAATTGGCCTGGGTGTTCCAGAACGCCTGATGGTGCTCCCTGCATGTTGTGCCTCTGTATGTGGCCACGTTGTGTAAAAGTCTCACACATGGGGTATCGCCATACTCGGGAGGAATAGCAGAATGTGTTTTGGGGTGTAATTTGTAGTATGCATATGCTGTGTGTGAGAAATAACCTGCTAATATGACAAAAACAAGTTTTTTTTTTTTTTTACAGAATTTTCAGTCGTTTTTCTTTTATAGCGCAAAAAATAAAATACCCAGAGCTGATCAAATACCACCAAAAGAAAGCTCTATTTGTGTGAAAAAAGGCCAAAAATTTCAAATGGGTACAATGTTGTATGACTGAGTAATTGTCAGTCAAATTGTGAGAGCACCGAAAGCTGAAAATTGGTCTGCTTAGGAAGGGGGTTTAAGTGCCCAGTGATCAAGTGGTTAAAGTGGAGGCTCCATCAAAAATACAAGTTTGCTTTAAATTGTAGATCAGACCTAAAAAAAAAAAAAAAAAAAATGTACCCACCTTGAAATGACTGTTGCTATGCGGTCCCTCGAAATCTGCCTTCCTATCCTCCTCGGATCCTGACGTCAGCTACCTCGGCTCCTAACAGCGCTAATGCTCCTGGGAAATGATGAGTCATTCAGCCGTGCACCTCCCCTGTGCCTCCCCTGTACTAGAGGCGATTCAGTTCGCATGTGCCGCGCTATATAAGTTTCTCATTCATTCATTCAGAATCGCGTTATGAGGCAGGTAGTGACGCTATTCCTTCAATATATCGGCACCATTTTCAAACCTGGCATAGCCCTTTGGCTGGTATCCTGTACGGTCCTGGCTTGTTGTTGATCAGTTGCCATCACAACGGCGTACACTTCCGCAGCCGACCCTTGTTGTGATGGCAACCTGAATCATTGACGGCGCGGCGCTGCAGCAGTATTGCGCATGCGCGAGATTGGGGCGGGACGGGTCTTTCGTTCGGACGTGTCATCCCCACTATTTCAGGAAGCAACTGCTTGTGGGATTCACATTGCCCACAAGCAAAATGGGAACGCTCAGGAACGCACAAGAGAAAGAAATCTTAAGTATCCTTTTCATATAACTCGGCGAAAAGGCGGCCCTTTGAGACATAGTAAGTGATCCTATATAGAGCGATAGAATGCAAGATGAAAGGGCATATTGTTAAAAATCTAAAAATGTAATGGAAACCCCGCTTTAAGTTTACCAATTATTTTTAGAATACTGGCTTCTACTGGCTTCTGTTATCCACAATCCGTGCTGTGTTGCTAACAATGCTGTCTTGTCTATTATATTGTGTCCCCTCTTTCCATAATAAAAACTGAAGAGGAAAAAATGTATTTAACACAGTTTCCTTCTTCCTGTCACTCGTAACCAACTTTCCCTGATTATCCTTAAGACCCCTTTCACACTGAGGAGTTTTTCAGGCGGTACAGCGCTAAAAATAGCGCTGCTATACCGCCTGAAAAACTCCTGCCCAGCAACCTCAATGTGAAATGTGTATTAACCTTTTATCGGCCGCTAGCAGGGGTTAATACCGCACCGCTAGCAGCCGAATCCAGCGGTAAATCCGCCGGTAAAGCGCCGCTATTTTTAGCGGTGCTATACCGCCACCGTGGCTTCCGCCCCAATGTGAAAGGGGCCTTATGGGGTCAATATGCTCTGACCTTCCCTTTTTACTATTAATATATAAAAAAAATTGGGGGGATTTTTGTCTCCCATTCTCAATTTATGCTGCCCTAATCACGTTCTTACATTTCGTATTGCATTTTTTGTAGTAATGGATGAAGTCCACTCGGACTTATATTTTTTAAAGAACAATTTAATATGCCTTCTTATGTACAAATTTAGCCACCCAAGTTTAAACTTTTAAACCTTTTGCACTCATTCCCCAGCCACAGCAATGTGAACTTAGCTTTACAGTTTATGTTGATTATCATCATTGATAATAAGCACAGTGGTTTAGTTAATCAATTTTAGGTAAAGAAAGATAGGGAAGTGTGAAGCGGAGGTGAATAAAAAAATTTAATAAATGGTGAAAGTGTTTGTTGGTTTGACATTGCAGTGCATAGAGTGAGTATGTGCTAAACATCAAAGTATGCTGAATAGCTTGGTTAATGTGAATGTCTGCCCAGCATATTGACCGCAAATGTACAGATCTCTAGGGGATGAAAGATACCAGGAAAACAGATTGTGGTGCATAAGAACAATCAATAGCAGGAAAATCATACTTGGCTTGGAGAAATGTAGAATTTATTTATTTATCTTTTAATATTTAGATTGTTGTGGTTGCCAGACCCCTTTTACAGTATCCAAAAATATTATAATACAAGTTACATAGTGACTTAGTGACAGAAGATAAAAAGAACTTGTTAGGGAAATATAAATATTAAAGGCTACTTATTAGAGGATCAGTTACCCACTGTGTAAAGAATTATCCTCATTCACTAACTGATCAGCTCTGACTCATGCTAACAAAAATCTGTTGGTTTCTCTTCCTTACCTGACTGTTAAGGTTAAAAATGCAAATCTGCAAATCTCAGAATACAGTTTACAAGCCACTAACATATCTTCTATATCCTTGAATTGCGTGTGTATTTGTGTGTATGTGGCGGGTGGGGGTGTAAGCAGGTGCCTACTTTATGTTATGTTTATATGCTATTGACGTCTATGTGTATTTTTGTAAAGTACTTTTATGTTAAATATTTCTGGCTGATGCTGCAGAAGTTGGGTTGTGTATGACTATTTATGCGAGGGGACCAACCTCAAGGGGGGGTTCTGACATTGAAGTAGATCGTGAGGACCAAGTACTATTGATGCAATTTTTCCTGCAATCCCTAATGGACATGTTTATAGACAATCCTCCATCTCAGATATAGGCTGCACTAGTTCTCTAGGCACCAATTCTATGTAGACTGCTCCTATGTAGACTGCTCCCGTTCTCCTCCCGAAAGCCATCAGCAATCGAGCCATCCCCCCGCCGCCTCTCCACCCCAGTCACACCCTCTCCAACCATCCGCGCCGACCTATGGTGTTTTGCGGCGGCCGAATCTAGGAAAGACCGCGGCTTCGCCCGCGGCCTAGTGGCGCGCCGCACAAACACCCAGGAGATTCCCCTAAAGCCGCCCAGAAACCCCCTCTTACTACAGGAGGACCTCCATCCTCTCCCTGATTGCCCACCAGCCTCCCCTAGGGACAAATCCACCAAGCTGACAGCCCCCAGCTTTTTCCTGAATTGTGGCCAGCTTGGTACTTCTCCCCCTATTCTGCCCCACCGCATATCCACCACCTCTGTGGCACTTGATCCAGGGTTTATTTGCTGATCGCCCTTGAGGGGTCAGGAAGGAATTTTTTTCCCTTGCCGCAGCACATCGAATAGCGCGACCAGGGTTTTTTTTGCCTTCCTCTGGATCAACCTGGGAGTGAGGATTTAAAGAAATCTTCCCCCCCCCCCATCCCACTAAAACCGCACTGGTACCCCCGATGCTTGGTGGCAATGGCTAATCTGCGATACTCTGCAGACACCATTCGGAGTCTGAGGCGATTCGCCACAGTATTACCAGCCATCACCAAAAAGGCCTTAAGAACTGAGCAACTACTGAGAATCGATCGACGATCGACTGTCAAAAATTTCAGTCATCCATCCCAACCTGAGCACATATCTTGTGCTTTGATCAACACAAGATCGGCAGTAAAACACCGATTAGAAATCCATGATCTCATTCTTCAATATGATTTAGACTGCCTCTTTATTACAGAAAGCTGGCTCACAGCCGACTGTAACACCATTCTAGGAGAACTGGTGCCAGAAAACTACCGTATTATAACGGAAAACAGAATAGGGCAAAGAGGAGGAGGACTGGCGGTGATCCACAAGACTCATCTTGCGATCACTAAACCAGTCCTTCAAAATCCTCTTCCATTCATGGAAACCCTTACTCTACAGCTGCAAACTAATCCCCAGGAGACTGTCCAGATTCTACTCTGTTATAGGCCACCTGGGCCAAAATCGCAGCTACTACCATCGCTGACGGAGTTTATCTCCACTTATACCCTAAACAGCAAACACCTTCTGCTGCTCGGGGACTTCAATCTCTGGGCCAATTCCTCACAGGATCCCGTCGCCGATGCCTGTATTGACCACCTGGAAAGTTTAGGGCTACAGCAACTAGTCTGTGGGCCCACACACGCTTCAGGCCACACACTCGATCTTATTTTCAGACAAAATCTGAAAATAAATACTTTGGAAAATGAACCATTGCCATGGACAGATCACCATGCAATTAAATTCATAATTTCCAAAACTCCCCCATTGATAAAAACACCCAAGCCGGTGACAACACACTGGACTAGATCTCAGAAGAAGCTCCATTCGGAACTCTTCAAATCTACTTTGAAAAATAAAATTAAAACTGTCCAACCATTCCGAACAGCCTCAGAAACACTGGATGCCATTAATGCAGCCCTACTACAGTCAGCCGACTTAGTAGCGCCGAAACACAAAGCCCACATCCGGAAAAACAAGTCCGGCTGGTTTAACAACCAGCTGGTGCTACTGAAGCAAGAGCGCAGAAGGGCGGAAGCCGCCTGGAAGAGAAGCACTTCAGTAGAGAACCTCATCACCTACAAGGAAATAACAAAAAAATACCATAAAGAAATCTTCAAAGCCAAGAAAAATTATTTTTCCGAGGCTATCAACAGCGCCCTAAACCGCCCCCGGGAACTCTTCAAGCTGGTCACTCAGACCATGAATCCAGACTGTCTTGAAGCCCCCAATTCAGATACCCAAGAATTTTGCAATGAACTATCGGATTTCTTCATCAAAAAAATTGAGGGAATCCGGGAAAGCATTCAGCAAAACAACACCCCCCTCAACCAGGCCCACAACACCCATAGAAACATTCTACATTTAACAAAGTTCACTCTGCAACCCATCACCATCGAGGCCACAAAAAATATCATCGGTACTTTGCGAAACAGCACAGCGCCCAACGATATTATCCCCACTAAACTGCTGAAGGAATGTGCCGACATCATGGCACCACCTATCATGCAGCTTATAAATCAGTCATTTAAGGAAGGCATAGTGCCCTCCCTGCTGAAAGAGGGCACAATCAAGCCCATCCTGAAAAAGCCCACCCTGGATCCCAAGGACCCAGCTCACCGCCGTCCCATAACAGGCCTCAACGTTCTCTCCAAGGTAATGGAAAAAGTAGTGGTACAACAGCTGCAACAGCATCTAGATACCCATAATCTACTTGATCCATACCAATCGGGTTTCCGTCCCGGACACGGGACAGAAACAGCATTACTCAAAATATGGGACGACGCTCTCGAGGCCGCAGACGAAGGAGAATCTTGTCTCCTGGTTCTGTTGGACCTAAGCGCAGCCTTTGATACGGTAGACCACAAACTATTACTGACTAGGCTAGCTGAAGTAGCCAGAGTCGCAGTAGGTGATTTACCATGGTTTTCCTCCTTTTTGGAAAACCGATCACAAACAGTGAAATTGGGACTTTTCACTTCTGAAAAACGCACGGTGTCATGTGGAGTCCCTCAAGGATCCCCCCTGTCACCGGTGCTCTTCAACATCTACCTTCGCCCACTCTTTGAAATCATTAGTAGTCAACAACTACTTTATCACTCTTACGCAGATGACACGCAACTGTATTTTCGCATCTGCAACAAAAAGGATCACCATTTCAGTTTAGAGAATTGTCTCTCTTTGATAGAAAACTGGATGACAAAGAGTTATCTTAAACTCAACAGTTCCAAAACAGAACTTCTCCTGTTTCAGGCCAGTCGCAAGAGTCAACGGGCAACAACCTGGTCTCCCCCGCCCATTCTGGGCCAAATCATCACCCCTAGCTCCAAAGTCAAAAGTCTCGGAGTCATCTTTGACACCTTCATGACTATGGACGCACAAATAGGGTCAGTAGTCAGCGGATCCCACCATCTGCTACGCCTACTACGCAGACTTATCCCCTTTATTCCCAAAGATGACGTAGCAGTCGTGGTAGGAACAATTGTGAACTCCAGACTGGACTATGCAAACGCCCTTTACCTTGGACTCCCTAGGTACCAAATCGCTCGTCTGCAAGTTGTTCAGAATACGGCCGCCAGACTTGTGACTGGGAAAAAACCCTGGGAGTCAATCTCACCTTCATTGAGAGCCCTTCATTGGTTGCCAGTAAAAGACAGAATTTTTTTAAAGCCCTCTGTCTGACACATAAGTGCATCCATGGGAAGGCCCCGCAATATCTATGCGAGAAGATAGAAGCCCACAACTCCAATCGTGTTCTGCGATCCACCGACCAAAATTTGGTCAAGGTACCCAAAGCCAGATACAAGTCCAAAGGAGAAAGAAGGTTTGCTTTCCAGGGTCCCAGACTATGGAACGCTTTACCAACCAGCATTCGGTTGGAGGAAAACCACCTGAGCTTCAGAAGACAGATAAAAACTCTGCTCTTTTGAGGCCCGGAGAGACAGAAACAACGAGCGCCCAGAGGCGAATTAGTTCGCATGTGTCGCGCTATATAAGTTTTTCATTCATTCATTCATTCATTCATTCATTCATTCATTCATTCACTCATTCATTCATTCACTGCAGTAAAGTGCTTCAGCAGCACAGCCATTCTACCTCTATGTCAATCAGTTGTACAAGAATGTGGAAAATTTCTTTGAAAATGATGTGAAATATACAAATACTTTTCAAGTCTACAAGTAAAAGAACTGTAGTTACAGAAAGAAGTTGTCCATGTCATTTAAAGTGATATTACAGCTTCCTTTTTTATCTAATAACATAATAAACAAACTGCATGCATTGTAAACAAACCTTTTGCATATTTTACCTCGATCACCGAAACTATCCGAGATTGTAAGCATAATAGAATGTATAAATAACTGACTCCAATATAGATTCCCCTCCATTTCCTTTTGAATAGAAATTAACTTTTGAACGTATGTGTTTTGACATATCTAGCTTAACTAACAGTTTGCATAGAAACATACCCTGTGAGTCACTGTGGTTAAGCTGATTCACGGAGCAGTCTGTTGTGTCAGCTAGTTATTGTTAACTAAGTCAGCAGTTTAAATCATGATAAGAAAGTTCTGAGTTTGTATAACTTTTAGAAACATACATTAAAACAGTGTTTTTCAACTCCAGTCCTCAAGGCACACCAACAGGTCATGTTTTCAGCCTTTCCATTATTTTGCACAGGTGATTTGATCAGTTTCACTGCCTTAGTAATCACCACAGCCATTTCATCTGAGGGAAATCCTGAAAACTTGACCTGTTGGTGTGCCTTGAGGACTGGAGTTGAAAAACACTGCATTAAAACACAGCCCCTCCCTTCTTTCTTCTGCATATAAGCCACTGTTGTACTCAATAAAACTCAGAGATCTTATGAACACAATCAAGCCTGTTTCCCGTGTCTTATTTGGTCTCTCACAGATCCGTGGGTCCCTTGTGGTCTGCCTGCATTAAAGGTACACTAAAGTCAGGGATTTAAAAAACAAAAAAAAACAAACATGTGATACTTACCTCCACTGTGCAGTTCGTTTTGCACAGAGTGGCCCGGAAACCTGTCTTCTGGGGTCCCTCGGCGGCTGTCTGGGCTCCTCCTCGCAAAAGCTTTCCTTCTTCATGCGAGGGCGCTCGCATGGAGGAAAGCTTTTGCGAGCGCGCTCCCGTGATACAGCGGCGGCCATAGCCGCCGACTGTATCACTCGGCTCCGCCCCCCAGCGCGCCGCGTCATCTGCCCTGATTGACAGCAGCGCTAGCCAATGGCTGCGCTGCTATCAATCCGCCCAGCCTAGCCAATCAACGGCCAGGCTGGGAACCGAAGAGGACGACGTGGACGCGCCCGGGAGATTCGAGCGGTCAGGTAAGTACAACGGGGGCTCGGGGGGGCGATGCTGCTAGATGTTTTTTTACGTTCATGCATAGGATGCATGAAGGTAAAAAAACTTGTACCTTTACAACCCCTTTAACCAGTGTGGTCGTCAGAGTGTAGAATTCCTTTCAGTAGGTCCAAGACCATTATTGGCTAGCGAAAGTCAGTAATTTAAATGATGAACTAGTACAATTTAGAGTTCATTTGTACACCCCCTAGAAACTGGCTTACTGACCTACCCAGGTTGAAAGGCATGTTCTCGTGTGGACAATGCCAAATTAACAATTTTTTTGACAGAACCAACAGGTTGACTGATGCGAGCCGGCAGGGCCGATCCTAGGCAGGGTGCATTGCACCCAGGCGCCTGTAGAGTTGGGGGCGCCGAACATCTAACAGACTCTCTAACAGAAGCCCTCTCTGTGTCTATCACAGAGGCCCCCCCCTCCAGGTCCCAATAAACTGCTCTGCTCCTCTTCCTGTATTTTGATTATTGATAAGAGATCATGTAAGGATCCCAGGGTAATGAAGACTTTGTGGGGGAGCATCTCTGTGGTTGAGTCATTGCCATAGAAACATTTGTAAAGGGGAGGAGTTAGTAAAATAACGACGCACATGCGGGGGTGGCAGAAATATTTCTGCACCCAGGCGCCTGTGACCCTAAGATCGGTCCTGCGAGCCAGCATAGAGTATATTACATAAAACAGTTTGTTACTGTGGAACTGCACAGGTCCTCTATATTTTTGAATGCTCATGTGAAAAGTTATATGTCGGTAAGACAAAACACTAGTTACGTGTCCAGACCACATAGGTGAACATTTAGGCAGTATCAAGAGTAAGCAGGATAGGAGTCCTATTGCACAGAATTTCACAACTTTTCACAATGGGAGACCAAATGGGCTTGACGTGAAAGGCTTTTTTGTGTAAAAAAACGTATCCAACTGCAGGGATGAGTTCAATACAGTCCTCCTGCAGAAGGAGAAAGAATGGATCTTCAGGTTGGGACATTGGCATCCAAGGGACTCAACACTGAACTGAGCCTACAGGTATTTTTGAAACCGGAAGATTATTGAATTTCGATTTATGCCTTTTGCTGTGTTCTATTCCTCTTTCTCCCTCTCAATCTCTGTGTGTATGTGTGGATTAAAGGGGGTTAATTTTTTTTCCAATTTTCTTTTCCCTTTTTCCATTTTCCTACTTTGGTATAGTCCTAGGGTAGATTCCATTTTCACCCTGCGACTTATTTATTTTTCCATTTTACTTTACTTTATGTGTTATGCTCCACCAAGAAAAAAAAAATTTCTAAAATGCTGCTGCTGCAATTTTTTTTATTTTTTTTTATACATACCTGAAGTGCCTGTTGCTAGGCAGATCGTCCTAATCTGCCACTTTCTGCTCCTCGGCTGCCTCCTAGGGAATGGGGGAGCGGTGTCTTCTGGGACCTTGTGTGTCCCAGAAGACCTCATCCATTCACGTTGCGCCGCCTGGCTCGCGCATTGCGCAGTAGGGAATGGCCTCACCAAGGATGGCGGCGGGGCAGCTGAGACCAGAGCTCAGTTTTGGCCGCCGTCACCACAGGCATTCTGGACAGGTAAGTCTCCTTATTAAAAGTCAGCAGCTACAGTGTTAGTAGCTGCTGACTTTTAATCTTTTTTTTTAAACCGGACCTCCACTTTAAGCTATTACTGTATGTACTTGTCTTTTAATAGATCAGGGATATGCAATTAGCGACCTCCAGCTGTTTCAGAACTACAAGTCCCATGAGACATAGCAAGACTAACAGCCACAAGCATGACACCCAGAGGCAGAGGCATGATGGGACATGTTGGTTTGCAACAGCTGGAGGTCCGCTAATTGCATATCCCTGCAAGATTAAAGATTAAATGTAAAACCTTCAATGTATCCCCTTTACCAGTTCACTAGTCTACCTATGGTGTATTGGGATGTGTATTTTTTTTATTTATTATATACTGCCCCATAATGTACAGCGTGATTAGAGGATTGGTTTGCATTTGCCATTCATTACTATTATGACGTTATGGTGACGGAAAGTTCAAGCAATGGTGTCCCTGCATTGTCCCCTGCATTAGTTTCCAGCCCATTAACAGTCAGCAGACTGACCACCATTGCGTCCTGAAGAATCTAATGTGAACAGGTGAGTAAAACACATTGACATCATTACGTCATCACGCCCATGTTCCAGGCCCCACCCAGCAATCCACCATGCTGTCCCATGGTGACCGCTACAGCTTGGTCACGATACTGGCACAGCATCTATGGGAGTCATGGAAGCATACGCAGGATGAGCAGGACTGACATCCATAGGAGTGGTGAGCAGTAAATGTACACTTTCTAGGGATGAGCCACTGTGGGATGTGTTTGTTTTTCTCTGTGGGAATCTACATAAAGGGCCCCTAATGAACTGCCATTTGGATGAGTGGAGGAGGGGGCGAGCAGGAGTGTCAGGACGCCCAATAACACACAGCTCCTTTCTCTATCTGCAAAGTAGAGAGTGTCCTGACTTGCCCGCTCGCCCCTCAAGAGGCTTTCTCCACACCAGGGAGAAAGCCTTGCATTACTGTGTGGCGTTACAGACAGAAGAACAGATGAGGATTTCTCAGAAGAAAGAAGGACATTTAAAAGCAAAATTAAAGGATGAGGTAAGTGAAGGAGGACTGCATTTAGGTAAAGGAAGCTATTTAGGGATTTTTCTTTTTTTTTACCTCCCTTACAACCCCTTTAAGGGCAAACTATTTCCATATCTTCTTTGGCAACACTATATACAGTTTGGCATATTTACACTCCATGTAAAGTAAACTTACCTGCCACTTTTATAGGTACACCTGTTCACTTGGTAACACAAATTGCAAATCAGTCGTGATTGACTGATTGGCAGCAACTCAATGCATTTAGGCATCTATATGTGTTGAAGACGAGCATCATCATGGGGAAGAAAGGGGATTTGAGTGACTTTGAACGTGACATGGTTGTTGGTGCCAGATGGACTGTGTATTTCAAAAACTTCTGATTTACTGGGATTTTCATGCACAACCATCTCTAGGGTTTACAGAGAATGGTCCAAAAAATTAGAAAATATCTAGTGAGCGGCAGTTGTGTGGACGAAGATGCTTTGTTAATGTCAGAGGTGAATGGGCAGACTGGTTCGAGATGATAGAAAGGCAACAGTAACTCAAATAAGCTCACGTTACAACCAAGGTATGCAGAATACCATCTCTGAAAGCACAACCCATCGAACCTTGAATCAGATGGGCTACAGCAGCAGAAGACCACATCAGGTGCCACTCCTGTCAGCTAAGAACGGGATACTGAGGCTGCATTTCGCACAGACTCACCAAAATTGGACAATAGAAGATTGGAAGAACGTTGCCTGGTCTGATGATTCTCGATTTTAGCTGCGACATTCAGATAGTAAGGTCACAATTTGGCACAAACGACATGAAAGCATGGATCCATCCTGCTTTGTATCAACGGTTCAGGCTAATAGTGGTGATGCAATGGTGTGGGGGATATTTTCTTGGCACACTTTGGGCCCCTTAGTACCAATTGAGCATCATTTAAATGCCACGGCTACCTGAGTATTGTTGCTGACCAAGTCTATCCCTTTATGTCTACAGTGTCCCCTGTGTGTTTACAACTGTAGGGGTGTGTGGCTGTAGGTCTGACGTCATCGATCGCATCCCCCCTATAAAAGGGATGACACGATCGATGCTGCCGCCACAGTGAAGCACGGGGAAGCCGTGTTTTTTTTTTTTTTTTTTAACAAACAAAGGTGCTTTATTGTAATAGAAGGTCATATAATACAGTATACCCATCAACATGGTACAAAACAAGTCATACAATAAGGAGCATCCACATACAGAAGATAGCCTAGATCAGGCCACATCATAGTACTTAGAGAGAAACAATGGCTAATAGGGTAAATCCACCAAGGGAAGCCGTGTTTACACACGGCTCTCCCCGTTCTTCAGCTCCGGGGACCGATCGCCGCACTCCAGGCGACCCACGGCTGGGCAGTAGTATAGGAAGTACCTGTACGTGGATCTGCCCAACCGTGCCATTCTGCCGACGTATATGTGCAGGAGACGGTCCTTAAGTGTTTAAAGGGACATACATTTCTAAGCCATTCATTAATCACCAGTTGCCTCTCTTGAGCATATGTTATCCTAAAACAGTATTTTCTTATGCTACGTGCATGACATTTGTTAATTGTAGTAAACATGTTCGCTTATACCTTTTAAATTAGGGGTTGTAGGTGTGTAGTAATACCTCCTCCCCTAGTAGCTCAACACATTCCTTTCTGTGTGAGAAATGATGTAGTGAACCCCCAAACTATTTTTCTCTGATTAGAGTGATGCATGTGGTCCAGTATTGAAAGTCACATTACATTGAGGAGTGCATTGACCCCTTTAAAAGTATTCTAACCGCAGTTGAGGTTCACTCTCGTTCACCATAGTTTGTGACATTAATACTCATGGAGGTGTTGCCATCTACACTGTGGACTAAATACCTGGAGTGTCAGATATAATTCTCTCTGTTTGAGAATCTACCAATGACTATAACTCCTGGTGTATTATTCATTATATAGTAAAAGCTATTGCTGGTTTCCGCCTAGTTTATTATCCTGCTACATATCTATTATTAACAGCATTAGAGTGCATGGTAGTGAATGGTGATGTGTGCCTGTGGGCCTGGGCTAGGTTTTTTTCTGCATTTTGACAACATTGTCACTTGTGTTTTAATTGGTGTATGGTGGAAGTTCTTTTTTCTTATATTAAGATAAATTAATTAAGTCCATTTTTTATTCAAATACTTTATTTACAGGATTGTGAGCATATTCCCTGACAGCAGGTAACACTTGAGTGATTGAAGAGGAACGCTCGGTATCCAGAAAAACATCTCACTTGATTTTTATACAAACAGAGCCAACATGTTTGGGGGTCAGGACTAGTATGCAAAGAGAAAGATACATGATAAAAAATTCATATCCGGTCTATAGAATTGGTAGAAAGTGCAAAATACGGGAAAATACGGGAACGCCACCTAGCGGCCAGCGTGACATTACAACTTAGATCCAACGGTGTAAGTGACTTACGCAAGTCGGATCTAAGCAAAATCTATGCGTAACTGATTCTAAGAATCAGTCGCATAGATACCAGGGCCAGATACAGAGATATGACGGTGTATCTGGAGATACATCGTCGTATCTCAGCTGAGAATCTGGCCCTGTGTTGGTATACAGGTATATCGCTTCTAGATAAGTAGACTCCTCCTTTGGTCTCCCAAAATATATTGCAGGGGGGCGCATGCGCGGCGCGACGCTGATGGGAAGTGCCTAGTCACATCTCCTCCACACCCGGACACATTGCGGCCGTTTCCCCGGGGGTTTTAACGCTCGTTTTTCGCCCAAACACATCAGCACCCCTGCGGGAATACGGGGTGCATGCCTGGCACCAACAAGAAGAAAAAACGGAGCCAGCATCGCTCACTGACAAACCTTCTTCTTACTATGGAGCAGAGGGCAGGGAAGACCCAAAATGGCGCCTGCAGCAGCATGTGGGGAGAGGATGCAATCATCTCACACCCTCCCAAAGATCTGGAGAACCGTGAGTACAACTCCCCCCTCTCCAAGGCTGACCTAGATGAAAGTCTCACAGCAGTCTTTAACAAGCTTGTGGACAAAATAGAAAAAGAAGTACATAAATCTACTGCTGCACTATCCCCGAAAATTGCTAGCATAGGAGGACGCACTGATCTCCTGGAGACAAAACATGATGAACTCTCCCTAGCACATAATGACTTGAGGAAAGACTATGAAAACCTGGCCGATAATTTTGCTTTCATGCAAGCCCAAGTAGAAGATTTGGACAACAGAAATCGCCGCCAAAACATTAGATTGCGCGGTATACCTGAATCTACTACTGATCTATTAACAGCTGTGTCCCAGATTTTCCATGGTCTCCTGCCAGAGAAACCATTATCCGCCTTCGCCTGTGACAGAATCCACAGGGCCCTCCGCCCCAAACCCCCCCTGAAAACCCCCCCAGGGACATCATCATGTGCATGAAGGATTTTCTGGTGAAGGAGGACATCATGCGTGCTTCCAGAAACAGCCCTAACATCTCCTTTGAGGGAAAACGCATACAAATCTTTCCTGACATCTCCCCAGCCACATTAGACAGGAGGCGCAGGATGAAAGAGGTCACCTCTGTCCTACAATCAGCCAGAATAAGATACAAATGGGGATTTCCCTTTAAGCTGACCATACCTCACAACGGATCCACCTATACGGTCTATAATGTGATCGAAGGTAAAGAGCTGCTAATTAAGTTAGGTCTTTTGCCTAACGAACCTCACCCACGGCTCCCAGTCACCCCAAGACCCTCACCTATTTGGTCTACTCCTTCCAACAAGCGCAGCCAGAGAGACCAGAGGAGATTATTCAACCATCAGTGAAATCATCCAATGTAAACTTTCAACTGATTCTCTAAGCTATTGCACTATCCCTCCTGAAGATTGCTGCATTCCAGAAACTTAATCCCTTGCTTTGACAACGCCCAACACTACAGGATCCAGTGTGTTCCAATACAACTAAATCGTTCAGATTCTGCAGGAAAAGCAAGAAGGCCTCTTGGACTTACTATTTCTACCCAGATTTATTACACGGGATTCACACATCCTCCACTAGAGGCCCCCCCCCCTGCTGGAAAATCTCTAACACATCTTATTGTACCACACATCTAGCTCATGGATTCCTGTTGCAAACGTCTCAATATACAGTGCTCTCTGCACTGAACAAGCCACTATAGCAGATTTCTTTTCTATTATCTCATTCTGCCATATGCTATACTACTCAGAACAATCTCATGTTACAGCTCTGTTTATCCCCTACACAAAAAGAGAACTATCCTGAACTTCCTAATCTTTAATCCCTGGGTGCTGCACAGGACTGCCTCAAGTTTCTCTTGATCTATACCCTCCCTGTGGAGGTGATTGTGACTCAAACCACAGTATCACATCCCTCTCTTGCTTCCAATCCATTTAATACAAGGTTGTGGTCGGTTACGCTGGCCCTGTTCTCTAATTTTAGAATGTTATATGTTATTACATTACTGTTTTAAGTTGCCATGCACTGATATGATGCTTTTTTACAGTTTAGCATGTCCTTTTGTCCGGGTGTGTCCGCCGCAGTTAGTTTGACCCCACTCCTGCCTCGATCTATATCTAGACCACCACTGTGATGGCCTGGCTAGATCTGACGCAGGATAAGGATAATTTTTTTAACCTTTATGTTTTTTTTTCTTTTTCTTTTATTCTTTATGCTTGATCGGTTTAATACCAGAACAAATGGGTTGTCACCCTTTTTACAGAGTCTGGTTTATATCAAGAGTACTATCTCCTGCGTTTTTGCACGGAAAAAATTATATTTGTTTTGCACAGGCATAGTGTATATGTATTCTTGTTACTTTTCACTCATAGATATACATAACCAATATATCTTATGTTTCTACCCTACTTGTAGACTGCCTTGTATAGCGGAGACGCTGACTCCATGCAGTTACTTTGCGTGGCTTCGGTGTTTCCTGCTCTGTAAAGGTAAACCGCACACATGCGACACCTTCATAATTTAATCTGTTACTCCTCTATCTTATCAGCTTTTGTATGTTTCTGCTGTTCAGTTGATAGTTTGTTATGAATCTAGCCATGGGTCTTAAAATCATATCTCACAACACTAATGGGTTTAACTCACCCAATAAACGTAAAAAAGCCTTTCAGCAATACAAAAAACTGGGCGCAGACATTATTCTGCTCCAGGAGACTCACTTTGCATCCTCTAACCACCCTAAATTCCTCCACAAATCCTATAACCAAGTGTATTATACCACCTTTGACAATAAAACGAAGGGGGTCGCCATTCTTATACGTAACACGATCATCTTTGATGTTCACCATATATTTAAGGACCCAGAGAGCAGATATATCATTCTCAAGGGTATCATCAACAACAGGGAAATCACCATAGCCTCGGTTTACGCCCCAAATGACACCCACACTTCTTTTTTTCTTAAATTCTTTGAAACATTGGACAAATACCACTCACCCCACATATTGATCGGTGGGGACTTTAACTTAGCTGCCCACCCAGTCCTTGATAGAAGTTCCATATCCCCTCATACAAAATCCTTTTCTAAGACCATAAACCGTCTAATTAATAAGGCACAACTATTAGACACATGGAGAGATCATAACACGGGTATCAAAGCCTATACCCACTACTCCCACCCACATGACTGCTATGCTAGACTTGACTATGTGCTGTCTACCCCTATCCTACTTGCCAACTCCACTCAGGCACAGATTCACCCCTGCCCATGGTCGGACCATGATATCTGCACATTCACCACATCATACATAGGCCTAACCCCCTCTCCTCATAACTGGCGTCTTAATGACTCCTTACTAACAAACCCCGCCAGCGACTCTACTATTTCCTCACACATAGAAAACTATTTTACAGACAATATTAATGAGGAAACTTTACCCACCTCCATATGGGTTGCCCACAAAGCAGTTTTAAGAGGTCACATCATTAGCTTAGCTGCATCCAAAAATAGAGAGCGACAGGCTGACATTAGACGCCTCACCAATGAACTCCACCATCTATACATCAAACTACATCATGCAGTTGATCCTGCCATTACCCAGCAAATACAAGAAAAATGCAAGTCCCTAGATACCCTCCTCTCCGCTAATGTCGAGAAGTCCCTCAGATTCTCTAAAGCCAAATACATGCTGCACTGCAATTCCCACTCAGCAATGTTTGCAAGGAAACTTAAGCAAGACAGTAACCCTACGCATACATACAAACTTAGAAATAATAAGGGCAACCTAGTTTCCCACCCACAGGAAGTTATGGAAATTTTCACCTCCTTTTATCAAGACCTCATGTCAAACCCCAACACCCCCCCAAATGAAGCTGCTAAATTGTGGCTAGACAGCCTCAATCTCCCCTCCCTCAATCATGAACATTTAGACTCTCTTAACGCACCTTGTACGATTGAGGAAATTACACACATTATCAAATCACTCAAAACCTCCACTGCACCTGGTCCTGACGGATACACCTCCTTATACTACAAAAAATATGCCCCCTTCTTGCCCCCCATTTGAAAAACCTCTTTAATCATATCCTAGAAGGCAATTCCTTCCCAAGAGAAATGCTATTAGCTAATCTCTCCTTAATCCCCAAACGCAACAAAGACCATTCACTCCCCCAGAATTTCCGCCCCATTTCGGTCCTGAACAACGACCTTAAGATCTTTGGCAGGATCCTTGCAGACAGGCTCGCCAAAGTCATCTCCCCACTAGTTCACATTGACCAATCTGGTTTCATACCCAACAGACAGATCACAGACAACATCAGGCTTGTTACCAATATTATCCAGGATGCTAATCTCCACTCACGCCAAACCTGTCTTCTCAGCCTTGACATTCACAAGGCGTTTGACAGTGTCAGCTGGTCGTACTTGAACTACTTGCTCCCCAAATTTGGAATCTCTGGAGCATTTCTACAAGGGTTCAATGCTCTATACAGTTCTCCACAGACCCGCATCCGTTTACCTGGTATCAACTTTTTTTTCCATTAGGTAGAGGTACCAGACAGGGCTGCCCCCTGTCCCCACTCCTCTTCGCTTTAGCCATAGAGCCCTTAGCCCAGGCTATCAGAGCCAACCCAGATATAAAAGGATATACCAAAAATCATCAGGAATACAAGATTAGTTTATATGCTGACGATGCACTACTATACATTACTAACCCCCATACCTCCCTTCCTATACTTCTCAAACAACTAGAACTTTTCCATAGGGCCTCAGGACTTAAAATCAACTTAAGCAAATGCTCCGCACTACCCATTAACATCCCCTCAGCGGAACTTAGCCTTCTTCAGTCCAACTTCCCCTATACGTGGATCTCCTCCTCATTTACATACCTTGGTGTTAATATCACTCCTCTTTACAACGGCTTATATAAGGCTAACTACATCCCATTACTAGCCCGCATTACCTCTCTCCTGAAAACCTGGTCCTCCTATCACATTTCTTTTTTGGGCAGAGTTTGTGCAATCAAGATGAACATCCTCCCCAAACTCTTATATTACTTTCGCTCCATTCCAATCAACATCCCTAAAACTAAACTCGAGGCTCTTCAAAGACAAATTAATAAATTCATTTGGGCTGACAAAAGACCACGATATAGTTATACCCTACAATATAAATCACAGTCTAAGGGCGGTCTGGGACTCCCCAATTTATGGAAATATTTTTTAGCCGCACGACTATCACAAATCTCCCAATGGTTTTCCCCAAATAAAAACATTCCCTGGATGAGCTTTGAGACCTCATCTATATATCCACTGCACCTACAAGGGATACTTTGGTCTAAATATATCCTTTATAAAGACCTCATCAAACGTAACATTATAGTGGCTCATGCATTCAAACTCTGGCAAAATACTAGCGACACTTTCTCACTAGCTTCAGCAACCTCTTCACTCACATCATTCCTAGGCGATCCCAGACTACCTCTTGCATACAAAGACAGACACTCTGTCTCTACCTGGATAGACCTTGGGCTAACTTCCTTGGGCTCACTACAATCTAAATGGAACTTTAAAAGCTTTGAATCCCTTCAAAGGGACTTTAATCTCCCTTCTTCAGAGATTGAGAGATTCCATTTAATCAAATCATTTTTTCAGACACATTTCTCACTCTCCACGAGTCCATCTATGACAATCTTTGAGAGAATATGCAAATCCTCATCCAGAGACAGAGGAATGATCTCTAGGCTCTACAACTGCCTTAATGATTTCTCGGCCTCTGAAAAAACCCAACCCATGCTACGCTGGGAATCAGACTTAGGTATTGACCTCCCCCCAGATACATGGTATGCTATGTCCGAAAACCTCAGGAAAAGTAACAAAGCAGTCTCCTTTAGAGAAACCCCAACAAAATTATTTACAAGATGGTACCTAACTCCATCCAAAATCCATACCTTTTACCCGACAGTTTCTCCTGACTGCTTCAGAGGCTGCCAAGCTGAAGGTACACTACGTCACATTTTCTGGAGCTGCCCACGTCTATCACAGATCTGGCTAGAGGTAGCTCGCAAATTCGAGGACTCCTCTAAACATAAGGTCTCCCTCACCCCATTAATCTGTCTACTCTACGGAGATGTCCCCGACATCCCTCCCCCATGCTCCAAACTCCTCCATTCACTATGTAGCTCGGTGCAATGGATGATCGCACTTAACTGGAGATCTGGGGAAGTAATATGGTCACAGGTGCTTGACAGGATGGAACTGTTGAAACTATCAGAGAGAATATATCACACAATTAATGACAGCCTACATGTTTTTGATGCCAAATGGTCATATTGGTAGATCACTAATTGATGTTCCCATTTGTTTTTCTACACATTAAATTATAATGATGTACTACTGACATTATCCTTTACTCACTCAGGGACCACTCATCACGAACTGCCTTACGTGTTACTAATTCACTGATATGCCTATGAAAAGTGTTATGTTTTTTATACCTATGCTTGTATTCCAATTTATACTTCTCAATAAACTTTTGTAAACAAACAAAATATATTGCAGAAGGTGTGTAATATAAAACCATATACACATATATATATATATACACGCACACACACGTAACAAGTAAAAGATAAGTCCTTAGTAAATAATAGACACAATGGCCCGGGCTATGGAGCCGGGACCACGACTGATCCCTGCAATGTGTGTTTGTGTGACAACTCCATATCAGGGAGGGGGAGCCTGTGGGCGCCACAGGATTAGCTCGCACAGGGCGCCTGAACACCTAAGGCTGGCCCTGCATACAGAATATGTATGAACAACTAAATGTTCCAAAAGGACGGCAGCAAGCGACGTGTCTTCGGACTTCTGAACCCCCGTACGCGTTACGTTTTGCAACTTCCTCAGCGGGGTGAAGCCCGAACAGTCACCAGCTTTCCTTTATATACACTGCCATTATCACAGAGACCTTCCTACAACAGAGAGTGGACAACTTTATTGTTCTCACATGGAGGTCTGTTAACAGCATAAAAAATTCGCTATCGCCATCTTGTGGTCAAAAATGATATCCACACGATGGTTTTAAAATACACTGCCATTACCACAGAGACCTTCCTACAACAAAAAGTGGACAACTTTATTGTTCTCACATGGAGGTCTGTTAAGAGCATAAAATTCACTATCTCCATCTTGTAGTCGAAAATGATATCCACACAATGGATTTAAAATATTAGGTCGCTCGATACCATCCTTAAACACATATCAAACATTTTAATAAAATGATATAAACAATAAAATAACTAGTTTTGATCCATATATCAAACATACATAAATGATACAAATAATTTTTAAATTAAAAAAATATATAAAAAAATACATTTTTTTTGCATATTAATATACAAAAAACACATACAGAAATATATAATGAACCTATTTGTTGGAAATAAAGCAATTTAGATCAAAATTGACATTTAATCCTTCAGGGTTAAGAACCTTAGCCTCAAAAATCCAAAAGGATTCTCTTTGGCTAATGTGTCGAATATAATTGCCTCCCCTCCAATGTCTGTCTACTCTTTCCAAACCCCAAAATTTTAGGCATCTAGGATTCCTGTCATGACATTGCCTAAAGTGTCTAGAGACACTGTGAGAGCGCAAACCCAACTTAATGTTGTTCACATGTTCACCAACTTTAACAGCTAATGATCGTGAGGTACGGCCTATATACTGGAGGCCACAGTCGCACTCCAGCTTATAGACCACACCCACTGTATTGGACGCGATCAGATCAGATATAATAAAGGACAACAAAATTATATATAAAAATTATATATATATATATATATATATATACACATGTAAAAAGTAAAAGATAAGTCCTCAGTAAATAATAGACACAATGGGCCAGATTCAGAGAGCCTTAACTCCTGTCTTACTGGTGTTAGACTGGAGTACTTTCTAATTACGCGCGTTTTTTTCACTAGTTTGAATCCTCAAACCATGAAAAGACGGCTTTGCGCTTCAATCCGACTGGGTTACGTGTTCGTACGCCTTTGGATCTACTCTGCAATAAAATTGCGGCCGCTGGGTGGACTTCCCGTCGTTTTCCGCGTCGGGGTATGCAAATGAACTTTTGCCGTCGATCCCCGAAATTACGTTCTTCAATCGCAATCTCTTACGGCATCTTTAGTCATCTTTTCGCTGCGTAATGTTATACCAGCTTTTAGCAAAAAATGGAAAACCGAGCTGTTGATCCCTCCCACCTAAGGCAGCAGCTGGCGTGCGATACACAAGTGAAAACAAAAGAAAAGACAAGCCGCGCCAAAAAACAATAAACAATAAAACATTAAAGCAGACGAAACATGTCTGGGTAGCCACGCAGTGACGTCACCACGCTTAGGAGGAGGGCTCCTACATGCCGGCCGGCATTATTTGTTACACGCTGTATTTTATCCTATGTTTGTAAGTATCATTTTTTACATTTTAATACATTTCCTTTACGGAGTTACGCTATGTGCGCTTCCTTTTTTCACCCATCCTGAACGTTTGGAGCCTACAGCCGCCTATCCCTGATCGAACGGGTACCATCACACTCCCTGGGATCCTAAGGAATTAAAAGGCCGTGGCTGGGCTATAGCCAATTGTCTGCTAAGCTTGCCATCTGGTAAGCTGCACATTTATTCGGTGGTGGGTGCACTCTCTGCATACAAGTCACTTTGTGGTGTGAATCGTAGAAGGCTCCTTTATTGGACCAAGCTACTCTTATGGACTTTTATTGAACTGTATTGATTTACATCTGCAAGTCTCCTTTAATGTTTTATTGTTTATTGTTTTTTGGCGCGGCTTGTCTTTTCTTTTGTTTATACCAGCTTTTAGCTGGTCTAATATTAGACAGCCCATGTTAAGTATGGCCGTCGTTCCCGCGTCGAATTTCAACGTTTTCCGACGTCTTTTATTATTTTTTACGTAAGTCGTCCGGGAATAGGAATGTCCATAAACGACGCTACTCAAAAAAAAAAATTACGTAACAACGTTATTTCGCGCAATGCACGGCGGGAAATTTCTGAACGGAGCATGCGCAGTTCGATCGCCGCGGGGAGGCGCCTAATTTAAATGCTTCACGCCCCTAATCGCGTATTTCGATTACGCGGCGAGAAATAGACTACGCCGCCGTATCGTACGGGCAAAAATCTACCAGAATTCGTCGTAGAGCCTGGTAAAATACGGCTGCGTAGCGTATCTCGGATACGCTGCACAAATGTACGTGTACCTGAATCTGGCCCAATGTATGTATATACTAGTCAATAAGAAATGTCTAACTCAATTATATATCACTAAAATATAGACACATCACACATAAATGATAAATCATTAGCGATATACAGTATAAATGTAACAGAATATAAAAACTTCTAAAAGTCGAAACATTTTCCATATCATCAAATCATATACACATAAAGCATAAATACTAAAACATTCAGAAGAAAAAATGATAAGATAGACCTATCCATAATTCCTGTAATACAGGGGTCTCCAAACTTTTCAAACAAAGGGCCACTTTATTGTCCTTTAGACTTTAGGAGGGCTGGATTGTGACCAACAGGGACAGACAATGTCACAGGCCCAGCATCAGTGAGAATAAATATGGCCTCAGGGTTGGTGGTCGATAGGAGGAGGAGTATTCCCCCTATTAGTAGGAGGAATAGAATCCCATCATTGGTATCAGTGGAAGATATAGTGCCCTATTGTTGGTGTCAGTGGAAGGAATAGTGCCTCATATCAGTGGGAGGAATTGTGCCCCAAGGGCCAGATGAAGGCTAGCATAGGGCCACATCTGGTTCTCGGGCCGCAGTTTGGAAACCTTTGCTGTAATTGATTAACCCATATGAGTGTCAGCTCCATCTGGGGGCCAAAATTCAGTATAGTTTTCTGAAATACCTCAAGGAGAATACCACATTTTGCCCACTGGGTGGCACTAATGACCATAGGAGTTACTCTATTACAGAAATTACCACCAAAATTCATGCAGCTTGCACAAATGTTGTGGACATTTATCCGACAAATGTTTTATAACTAGACACTTATGTATATAAAGACCAAACAAATGATGAACAGAGCTCTACTGTATGTATGAGGAGTTGCCTATAATGTAAACAATACTTTTGGGGTCTAGTAGCAAATAAAAGAACACACTCAAAGTGGGTTAGAATAATTCTTAGAGCTGTTGTGTTTTTATAAAGATGTTTTTTTGGAAATGTAAAATGTTATGCTAAACAAGAGCTTTTAAATATGTTGCTCGGAAATGCCATTAGTCTTTTCTACAGTTCTCTGTAGTATTTCCTGTATAATTTCCCCGATCCTTCAAGTCAATGCCTGCCAAGATACTATTCAGAAAATATTATCTTCTGCTCATGCAATAGATTTCTTGTACTTTAGAGAGTTGAATTCTCTGTAACATTAAATTCTTATACAACAACAATATGTTTAATGGCAATGAGTGATATGAACATATCAAAGAAAACAAACTGTCTTCTAAAATACACAATATAATGGATTTTTCTCACTAATTATAAAAGTGAAGTTTGTTTAATATTTCATATTTGCCAATCTTGGGTCTGGTTTTCTTTAACCACTTAAGCCCTAGACCAATATGCTGCTAAATGCCCAAAGGCGTTTTTACAATTCGGCACTGCGTCGCTTTAAGAGACAATTGCGCGGTCGTGCGACGTGGCTCCCAAACAAAATTGGCGTCCTTTTTTCCCCACAAATAGAGCTTTCTTTTGGTGGTATTTGATCACCTCTGCGGTTTTTATTTTTTGCGCTACAAAACAAAAATAGAGCGACAATTTTGAAAAAAATGCAATATTTTTTACTTTTTGCTATAATAAATATCCCCCAAAACATATATAACATTTTTTTTCCTCAGTTTAGGCCGATACGTATTCTTCTACCTATTTTTGGTAAAAAAATCGCAATAAGCGTTTATCGATTGGTTTGCGCAAAATTTATAGCGGTTACAAAATAGGGGATAGTTTTATTGCATTTTTTTCTTTTTATTACTAATGGCGCCGATCAGCGATTTTTTTTCATGACTGCGACATTATGGCGGACACTTTCGGACAATTTTGACACATTTTTGGTACCATTGTTATTTTCACAGCAAAAAATGCATTTAAATTGCATTGTTTATTGTGAAAATGACAGTTGCAGTTTAGGAGTTAACCACAGGGGGCGCTGTAGGATTTGTGTGTGTTTACAACTGTAGGGGGGTGTGGCTGTAGGTCTGACGTCATCGATCGAGTCTCCCTATAAAAGGGATCACCCGATGCAGCTGCCACAGTGAAGCACGGGAAAGCCGTGTTTACATACGGCTCTCCCCGTTCTTCAGCTCCGGGGAGCGATCGCGAGCGGGCGGCTAGAAACGAATAGCCGCTCCCCGCAGGTTTCCGACCGCCGCATTTTGGATAGAGTAAGGGAGGGTTATAACCCCTGTAAGGTTTATTTCTGCCCTCTTTGTCCCATTGGGGTTATTTTGCTTCACTTCTTGTCCCATAGCCAAAACAGGAATTTCTTGGGGACCCCCATGTCACCAAAACTAGTGTCCCCATTAGAAGATTTCCCCTCTATTACTTTTCTGGGGTCAACCCAAAATTTCTGATTTTCTTTTACTTTCACTTTTAATGATAATAGTAAACAAGAGAATAAGGAGGAGCCGAACACCCCCCTGCTCGGTTCGCAGCAGGAATCCCGAACAGAGGAAATATTCTAACCTGAACGGCGAATCCCATTGAAAGTCTATGGGAGCCGAACAGGTACCCATTTTAAAGTACATGTCCTGTTAAACTGCTGTATGGTCTTGGCCACACCGTGCAGCAGCTTAGTTTCAGGGTCTTGGCAATCTTCTTATAGCCTAGGCCATCTTTATGTAGAGCAACAATTCTTTTTTTCAGTTCCCCCGAGAGCTCTTTACCATGAGGTGCCATGTTGAACTTCCTGTGACCAGTATGAGAGATTGAGAGTGATAACATCAAAGTCACATGACACCGGGGAGGGAAAATTACTAATTTCGCCCAATTTGGACATTTTCATTTTGGGGTGTACTTTTGTTGCCAGTGGTTTTGACATTAATGGCTGTTTGTTGAGTTATTTTGAGGGGACAGTAAATTTACACTGTTATACAAGCTGTACACTCACTACTTTAAATTGTAGAAAAGTGTAATTTCTTCAGTGTTGTCATATGAAAAGATATAATAAAATATTTTCAAAAATGTGAGGGGTGTACTCACTTTTGTGAGATACTGTATATCCTCAGCTGGATCCAAAATGTTGTAGAAGTAATCTTGAGGTGGGCAACTTTTGGCATATGTCCGGTCCTGCCCCAAACTGCGCCCTTAACGGGAGGCGATAGTAACCACTCTTAGGCCTCGTACACACGATCAAATCTGTCCGCTGGAAACGGTCCGCTGGACCGTTTCAGCAGACAGATTCGATCGTGTGTACGGCCGAGCAGACAGATTTGTCCACCCGACAGATTTCAAAACATGCTTTGAAATCTATCGGGTGGGAATCTGTCCGCCCGACATGTCTGCTGGTTAGTACACTTACCAGCAGACATGTCGTCCCGCACCGCCGCCGCACCGCCACCGCACCGCCGCCGAATGGATTCGGCGCATGCGCGGAAGTGTTTTACTTCCTGGTGCGGTGACGTGGCGGCGTCAACGTCACCGCCACGTCACCGACACATCAGCGCGCTCTCTGCTGGCGGGGATTTTGGTTTGCTCGTGTTTACACGCGAGCAAACCAAAATCCCAGCAGACAGATTTGTTCAAATCTGTCGGACGGACAGATTTGAACAAATCTGTCCGCTCGTGTGTATGGGGCCTTAGTGATGTATGTGATATAAATGTGCCCTTAGACCCTCTTGTTCTATTGCTAAGTAATTTAAAAGATATAGAAGAAGATATATATATATACCAAGCTCTGCCTAATCTTTGTTTAATGCAAGGTGAGAAATTCTTGAGATGTTAATAGACGGGAACCACCCACTCACTCACACTTCATGGATACACTCAGTTAACTCAGTTCTACCCCTCTATAGAATCATGTATGAGAACAGACAGTGTCTGAGGAAATTTGACAAAGTTTGGTCAAAATGGATTGATGCTTGCGGTTGACTTCTAAGGTTCAGATGCAGACTCCTATAGATCTATGTAAAAAACCTTGGGTGCTCTGGGTTTTCCTTGCCTCTTCTCCCTCTACCTCCATCTACCCCCCTCACTTCTTCCTTCCATTGCTCCTCACCCTTCCTGCATTTCTTCCTTCTCTCTCCCCCTCTAACCTTTCATTTTTATAATAAGTGTTAGCTAGTAGACCCCTTTTACACTGGGGCATTTTTCAGGCTTTTTGGAGTTAAAAAAAAGTGTCTGTAAAGCGCCTAAAAGAAGCCTCATCTGCAATCCCAATGTGGAAGCCGAGTGCCTTCAGAGCCCTTTCACACTGCCAGCGCCTGAAAAATGCTGGTAAAGCTCCGTTAAGACCCCTTTCATACTGGGCGTTTTTCAGACAGTTTGGCGTTAAAAAAAGAGCCTCAATGGGAAGGGGCATTTTAGGAGCGGTGTATTGACTGCCCTGCCAACACAGCGCCTCAGTGTAAAAGCACTCGGGCTTTCACATTGGGATTGCAGATGCAGCTTTTTCAGGCGCTTTACAGGCCCTTTTTTTTAACGCTAAAGGACCTGAAAAACGCCTCAGTGTGAAAGGGATCTACTACTTGAAACAACACACACTTGGTTGGCATTATAGCTTGTGTCTATATAATTAGGGGTTAATCCCCTTAAATGGGATAAACCTTACTGTCAATTTTTGTCATGCAATTAGCATATGCCTGTTGGCATGTGTTTTGTACTGCTGATTTGTTCAATAAAACTTCCGTTAAAAAAAAGAATCAATCAAAAAATTCGAGTTTTGAATTTTTTTATTGGATGTGTTTTATAGCAGAAAGTAAAAAAAATAGTTTTTTTCCCCCCAAATTGTTGGTCTTCTTTTGTTTATAGCGCAAAAAAAAAAAAACCTTGCAGAGGTGATCAAATACCACCAAAAGAAAGCTCTATTTTAGGGGAAAAAAGGACATAAATTTTATTTGGGCACAGTGTCGCATGATTGTCAGTTAAATGAATGCAGCGCCATCTCACAAAAAATAGCCTGCTCGTGTAGGGGGGCGGGGGGGTAAGTCTTTCGGAGCTAGAGTGGCAGAGGAATGATGGGATCAGAGGCAGAGGTATGGTGGGATCAGTGGCAGAGGGATGGTGGGATCAGTGGCATAGGGTTGGATGGGATCAGGCAGAGGGATGGGGGAATCAGTGGCAGAGGGATGGTGGGATCAGTGGCAGAGGGATGGGATCAGGCAGAGGGGTGGTGGGATCAGCGGCAGAGGGATAGAGGGGATCAGGCAGAGGGGTGGTGGGATCAGCGGCAGAGGGATGGTGGGATCAGAGGCAGAGGGATGGTGGGATCAAAGGCAGAGGGATAGTGGGATCAGTGGCATAGGGATCAATGGGATCAGGCAGAGGGATGGTGGGATCAGTGGCAGAGGGATGGATGGGATCAGGCAGAGGAATGGTGAGATAAGTGGCAGAGGGTTGGATGGGATCAGGCAGAGGGTTGGATGGGATCAGGCAGAGGGTTGGATGGGATCAGGCAGAGGGGTGGTGGGATCAGTGGCAGAGGGATGGATGGGATCAGGCAAAGGGTGGTGGGATCAGCGGCAGAGGGATAGAGGGGATCAGGCAGAGGGGTGGTGGGATCAGCGGCAGAGGGATGGTGGGATCAGTGGCAGAGGGATGGTGGGATCAGTGGCAGAGGGATGGTGGGATCAGTGGCAGAGGGATGGATGGGATCAGGCAGAGGGATGGTGGGATCAGTGGCAAAGGGATGGATAGGATCAGGCAGAGGGGTGGTGGGATCAGCAGCAGAAGGGTGGTGGGATAAGTGGCAGAGGGATGGATGTGATTATGCAAAGGAATGCTGGTAGTGGGGGGATGGGATAAGTGACGCTGGCTCTCAGTGTCAGTTGATTCCCCCTCCTCCATGCTGCTCAGTGTGTCTTTCCCCTTCCGGTGCCTCCAGTGAAGCCTTCATTGATGTTGGGTCTCCTTGAGCTCCTCCCCCCTGCACTGTACTGGCTGTCAGCTCATCAGCTGACTTTCTGCTTCAGTGAAGGTGTAACAGAAATAAGTTGCGCTACTAATTTAGGAGCAAAAGAGATGCATTAAAATGAATAAACATTAAGTGAAAAACAAGAGTCCCAACAAGAAAAAATTCAAGATGAAGGTTCAACTCTGAATTCATACATCCATGTTACTTCGGCATTAAATTTGTCTGGAGGTAAAGCTGGTCAATAATTCAATAGACAGATGGCCGCTTACCAGATGGTTGGACCCTGACAGGTCTTTGGGGCATGGCACACACTATGGTGTCTCTCCTGGTTGGATGGTCTGATACGATCCTTCAAGATGCGATGCAGGATTGTCAGCACTTCAGGTGAAAACTCTCATCAAAGGAAGGTATGACACCCGGAACTCCAGGAAGGATGGTGTATCCAAGGCAGGAAGACCAGTGGTATGTAAATTAAGAAGAGAAGGATTCCATCGTGCAGTTTGTTAAAAAAAAAGGGATTTATTCCAAACTACTGACATCAGATACAGGCTATGGCCATGAACAGGGCACTAATAGCATTTAAAACAGAATTCGGCACTGTGTATCGAAAAAAAGAGAGAATATCGAAAAACAGATGCTCGGTGTTTCGCCGTCGGATCGAATCTTGCGATTACTGAGCCGATCAGCTGGGAGCGTGGTGACGTCCGTAGATACTTGCTCCACCCGACGCTGCGTTTCGTCCTAACGGGCTTCGGCTGGGAAAGGAGGGGAGGGGGCTTTACCCAACATGCAGGGTCTGCCTCTGTGTTTCTCCCAGAGAGACAGAGCACCGCACTGAGCGACAGATAATGTCACCAGACATCGATTCAGCCGGTTCGCAGCATCGGTGCAGCATCATGAATGTCTGAATTGTGATGCACTGATGCAATTATATTCAACACCCCTAGTAAATATACATATTAGACACAATACAGGGATTTTTTGTGACTGTGCAAATGATTAGGCATTCAAATGGCAAATATCTATAGATAGATCCCGAAGTGTTCGGAGATGGAACTTTAGGGCATAGGATACTAGGTGAACTTCACATTTTTAGAAGTGCTAGGATCCTAATGCCGCGAACACACGATCACTTTATGTGATGAAAAAAACTCAACGTTTTTAAAAACGTCAATTTAAATGACCGTGTGTGTGGGAATAGTTGTTTTATATCTTGTGAAAAACGACCAAAAAAAATTGAAGCATGCTTCAATTTTTTGTGTCGTTTTTCAAAATGTCGTTTATTGTTTTACAAAAAATCACCGTGAGTAGCAAAAAACGTTGTTTAAAACAACGTTTTTCAACCCGCGCATGCCCAGAAACAAGTAATGAACGAGCTTCAATGGAAAAGAGTGGTGAACTTAACCTCGCTTTGCTAGAGCATTGTGAAAAAATGATGGTGTGTAGGCAACATCGTCTTTGAAAATTGAAGTTTCAAAAACGTCGTTTTTTACTTCACAGAAAACGTTGTTTTTTTCCCATCGCATAAAGTGATCGTGTGTACGCGGCATTACTCTGAGAACAAATATATTCGTTGGTAATCTAAAAGACCAACACAACACTCTTTTTAAAAAGAGATTGGCGGCGTACACATGACCGGTTTTATCGGCAGAATTCAGCAAGAAACGTATTTTGCTGAGAAAACCGGTCGTGTGTACACTTTTCGCCGAGAAACCTTTCGGGAAACGACGAGTTTTTTAACTGCCGAACTAGGAACTCGACGAGGAAAACGATGTGTTTCGCCCGACGAGTTTCTCGGTCGTGTGTACGCCGCCATTTTCTTACACAATTTAGGTGATAAGCCATTTGTTAAAGCGGCCTTCTCTGCTTCCATTTATACTGGCACTATCCTTCCCTGCTAGCCTACAGGTAGGGCCTTGCCAAGTCTGAAAATTGGAGATATTAGGATCATCCCTGAAAGTGGCATTAGGGGGGTAATGAATCCCCAGTCACTATTGTTGTGGCTGGTGATCTTTTATTATTTTCTGGTTTTCTTTGGAGACACAATTAAATTCTAGCTGTTCAGACGCTATTGTAATTTCCGATTTCTGCCTCTAGCAAATTTTTAAGCCATTTAGAGAGATTTTATTTGCACTGTACAATATCCATGTAACAAGGAGGAATGAACAATATATTGGGAGATTTTAAAAGCTCGCTTCTGCAACCAACTGATTTGCTTCTGTCTTTTGCTGGTGAAGAAAGATGTAAAGAAACATAAAGTACTTTGTGCCAAATGTACCATTGCATTTGTTCAACTTATTGGTTTATGTGTGGAAAGGGGTCTGTGATTGGCTGAATGTTAGTGCCAAACTATGCAAGCCCCACCCCATTTATTTTTGGGTAGGACAGCTACCCACCTGCTGCTGATGGTACCCTCCACCATATTTTGTCACATCCTGGCCTTAGTCCCGCTTATGACATTCCCAGACAAAGGCCTTAATATTTATGAATAAAGGAATGTTCACACATTAAAGCATTTTTACTCACTTTACTGTAGTTTTGTTGGAGCCCTGTGACCTCTGACATCACACTGACATGCCGGCAGAATTCTTCAGCGTGGAACGCCATACACAGGGGTAGATATTCTGTGGTTGTCATGTAGGCACAGAATGGCAGCATATGATTTGTGAGTGAGTGAGTTAGTGAAAAACGTATATAGCGCGGCACATGCGAACTAAATCGCCTCTGGGCGCTCGTTGTTCCTGTCTCTCTTGATATCAAAAGAGATGAGTTTTGATCTTTCTTCTGAAGGCCAGGTGGTTCTCCTCCAACCGAATGCTGGTTGGTAAAGCGTTCCATAGTTTTGGACCCTGGAGCGCAAATCTTCTTTCTCCTCTGAAATTGTATTTGGCCTTGGGTATCTGGAGCAGATTTTGGTTGGTGGATCGCAGAACGCGATTGGAGTTGTGAGCTTTTATTTTTTGTGATTCATCTTCCTTAACATCTCCTTTTTCTTGGAAGCACCACCGAGTTGGGACCACTTCCCTCATGTATACTAAGCCCACAGCATTCAGCTTCCTCTACCAAGTAAGATCAAGTTGCCCTCAGTATATCAATCCATCAATGTGTGGGTGGGTGCAGTGTGGTGTGACGCTAATAACACACACTCTATAGAATAATTATAATATATACTTTATAGACATTCTTTTAAACACCTAGGGCAGATCTACATACAAATTCAATGGCCTTGATGTACTCCTCCTAGTTTACATCTTGGAGGTATGTGACTGTCTTGTCTTAATCATACTTCTCTATTTAGTAGATTATTGCCAGGTTGGATTATAGACTACATTTCAAATGTACGCCTCTGTGTCAATGTTAGGTGGTCTCAATGTGCACCTCTCTGGCCCTGTGTGACGACTCTTTATCGGGTTAGCAGCCCCCGTTGATCATTCCTTATTCTCTACCCTGGGAGTTGTTCACATCAGTTGAAGGTATTGGCATTCGGCTATAACTTGGTTTTATTTTATTTTATTTTATTTTGATGAATGTGGTATTTTTGCTATGGATGCTGAGAGCCCTGTAAGTAAACCATACCTGTATCTGCAGTTCTTACCTGCTGTTATGCCATTGCTTGATGTTCTAAGATGCTGATTTTCTATCATAGATCAGACTAAACTTTTTGCAGACTTTTTTCCCTGAAGTCAAGGAGCTATTTTGACTCTGAAACGCGTCAACTATTTCTTCTGCGTACATTGATTACTAATAAGTACAACAGACCAATCTATTGTATAACCTTATGTTTACTCTACTATCTTTTTATGTATGCGTTTGCAAATGCGTGTGGACAAAACCCCTGTTTTTAACACATACTGTTAGACAGGTTAATTGGTTGTTCTGCGAGCTGGTCGGTATGTAGGCTTGGTTTTTCCCTGGGCATTCCCCAGGTTTTGTTGTCATCTGCTTTAGCCTTCCATTGCTACTTACTGCTATGGCCAGCTGTAGATGGGGCGCTGGACAGGTTTATGTTTCACCTGTGGTGTTTATATTGGTCCAGCAGTGCACCAACACCTTTGCAACCATTGTGCTACATGCTGAGTGTTTGGTGTGCTCCTGTACCTTTAAGGAGGGGTGGCTCCTCTTTAGTCCACCTGCCCCTATCTATCCATTAGAATGCATGTGCCTCCATTGTGGGGACACTCATTGTTTAGTGTTAGGACCACAGATTACAGGGTGCCTTGGCGCGGCTCTGTGGCTCAAGCATGCGTTTGCAAATGCGTGTTGATATAACCCCTGTTTTTAACGCATACTGTTATGCCGCGTACACACGATCGGTTCGTCTGGTGAAAACGGTCTGATGAACCGTTTTCATCAGACAAACTGATCGTGTGTGTGGGCCCCATCAGTTTATTTCCCATCGGTGCTATCTCACTGCTTTGCCTGGCACTGGCTCAGTGCACATGTTTGTGATTTTTTTACATTTTATATTAATACATTGTGTACTATTATCTGTGGAGAGTACTATGGTTTCTCCTCTTTTTACATGATTCGATCCACGATTGCAATACATGATTTCACCTGCTAATCTGACTGCCTGGTTCCTGTTGGAGTATTGCCTAGGATTATACCCTCATGGGAAAGCGTGATTGACCTTATCTAATAGAGGGTCCACTCCGTGAGGTGAGCGGCCATTTCAGCTATTGGTGGAGGTGTCATTCTATTTTCATACAGTCATACAGTCACCTTTTTAGGATCACGTGGATGACCTTTATATGGACTTGTTAAATAGCGCTGCACTATCTCTTGTATATTTAAAACATTTTTTTACTTTGACTCCTAGTGTTCAGCTGCTTGTCACTGCATTTATTGCGCTGATTTGTTTTTCTTATTATATGCATGATCGGTTTTTTAACTGATGGTGTGTAGGCAAGACTGATGAAAGTCAGCTTAATCGGATATCTGATGAAAAAATCCATCAGACCGTTTTCATCGGATGAACCGATCGTGTGTACAGGGCATAAGCCAGGTTAATTGGTTGTTCTGCAAGCTGGTCGGTAAGTAGGCTTGGTTTTTCCCTGGGCATTCCCCAGGTTTTGTTATCTTTTTATGTATGACCTTCTTTTTTAATAAATTGTAATACAAGTTATATATTTTATTATATTATGGTTTTTGAGCCATTACCACTTCAGCAGCAGAATAATTTACCCCCTTCGCAACCAGAGCACTTTTTGTGATTCGGCACTGCGTCGCTTTAACTGACAATTGTGCAGTCGTGCGACGTGGCTCCCAAACAAAATTTACGTCCCTTTTTTCCCCACAAATTGAGCTTTCTTTTTGGTGGTATTTGCTCCCCTCTGCGGTTATTTTTGCGCTATAAACAAAAAAAGAGCAACACTTTTTTTAACTTTTTGTTATAATAAATATCCCCCAAAAATATATATAAAAAAAAATTCTTTCTCAGTTTATGCCAATACGTATTCTTCTACATATTTTTGGTAAAAAATAAGCGTATATATATTTGCTTGCGCAAAAGTTATAGCGTCTACAAAATAGGGGATAGTTTCATGGCATTTTTACTATTCATTTTTTTTTTTATTAGTAATGGCTGCCGATTAGGGATTTTTATCGTGACTGCGACATTATGGCGGACACATCGGACACTTTTGGCACTATTTTGGGACCATTGTCATTTATACGGCGATCAGTGCTAAAAAAAAGGGATTATTGTGTAAATTACACTTGAAGGGAAGGGGTTATACACTAGGGGGTGATAAAGGGGTTAAGTGTGTCCTAGGGTGTGATTCTAACTGTGGGGGGGCTGGGCTACAAGTGACATGACAGTGATCACTGCTCCTGATGACAGGGAGCAGTAGATCATTGTCCTGTCACTAGGCAGAACAGGGAAATGCCTTGTTTACATCTCCCCGTTCTGCAGCTCCGCATGGCGGGAAATTAAAAGCAACGTACAGGTACGCTGCTTTGTCATTCTGGCAACGTATATCGTCGTTAGACGGTCAGCAAGTGGTTAAAGTCCCACCCAATGGGGAAATTCGATCTTTACTTAGAATAACATGCACTCAGTCCAAATGTAATTGAAGGAACTTGTATGAAAGTACACAAAAAGTCCAGCAGAAGCCCAACCAGGAACACTTACGAATGACAACAGCATGTAGGACAGCAGGTGTCAGCCGAAAATAAGTGGATCCGTACACTTTCCCTGATCTTTTGGAACCTTTCCCTGCTGGGAATACTGTCCCTGACAGACAGGTGACCTGTCCCTACACTATCCACATGCAAATATTTTAAATAAACTCTGCCTGAGCTAAGATGGCCACCAGAGGTAAAGGGTATAAACAGTTTTTTTTAATAGATACAATAAATAATAGATACAGAGGTGCTCCAATAGAGACAGGAAACTCCCCAACTTGGTCTTTAGCTTAAATATACAATACCTATAGCACAGAGTGGAAAACATGAATAACTTGGTTTATTGCAGGTGTTCACAGGGATTCTAAAATGGAAGCTCAATGTCCAAGCAAAACATCACTATTATACTAGAAACAATAGGAATGATATCACAGCGATATACAATATATATATATATATACTGTATATATATATATATATATATATATATATATATATATACACACAGTGGGTTAAAGAAGTATTGAACATGTCACATTTTTCTAGGTAAATATATTTCTAAAGGTGCTACTGAGATGAAATTTTCACACATGTCGCTAACAACCCATGCAATCCATACATGTGTAATAAAATGGAATAGCACAGGGAGAAGGTATTGAACATGCTAACTGAATTTAGGCCCCTCCTGTATGGAGAAACTAGTCGCATGCATTGCTCAGGTGTGATTTTGGCCCATTCTTCCACACAAACAGTCTTCAAATCTTGAAGGTTTCCGTGGGCCTCTTCTATGAACTCTGATCTTTAGTTACTTTCTATGGATCCTCTATTGGATTCCATCAGGTATTTGGCTGGGCCATTTTAGCAACTTTATTTTTTTAAACCAATTGAGAGTTTCCTTGGCTTTGTGTTTGGGATCATTGTCTTGGTGAATTGTCTGTCCTCGTTTTAATCTACATCATTCTGGCAGATGGCAGCAGATTTTTAATAAGAATGTCTTGGGACATTTTTATATTCATCTTTCCGTTAATGCCATAAAGTTTCTCAACACCAGTCCTCGAGGCGACCCAACAGATCATGTTTTCAGGATTTCCCTCAGATGCAACAGCTGTGCTAATTACTAAGGCAGTGAAACAAATCAAATCACCTGTGCAAAATAATGGAGAGCCTGAAAACATGACATGTTGGGGCGCCTTGAGGACTGAAGTTGAGAAACACTGTATTATGGCATCCAGTTAAATTTTGGTCTCATCTGACAAGACCATATTCTCCAGTATTTCACATTATTGTCTAAATCAGTGTTTTTCAACTACAGTCCTCAAGGCACACCAACAGGTCATGTTTTCAGGCTTTCCATTATTTTGCACAGGTGATTTGATCAGTGTCACTGCCTTAGTAATCACCACAGCCATTTCATCTGAGGGAAATCCTGAAAACTTGATCTGTTGGTGTGCCTTGAGGACTGGAGTTGAAAAACACTGGTCTAAATGTTGTGCAGCAAACTTTAAACAAATTTCAACATGCTTTTCCTTTAGCACTGGAGTCTTGTGTAGTGAACGTGCATACAGGCCATGGCGTTTGAGTCCATTACTTATTGTTTTCTGTGAAACAATTGTACCTACTAATTCCAGGTCTTTCTGAAGTTCTCCACAAGTGGTCCTTGGCTCTTGAACAAATCTTCTGATCAATCCTTTTAATCCTCTGTCAGAAACCTTGTAAGAAGCACATGGTTGTGGACAGTTTATGGTGAAATTATGTTCTTTCCACTTCCCTATTATGGCCCCTACAGTGCTCACTGGAACATTCAGAGGTTTAGAAATCCTTCTGTAACCAATGCTATGAGTATGTTTTAAAATTCTTTAAGTATGAAAACAGTAAAAAAGGAAGGACAGACCATATTGGCTCCATAAAGAACGAGGAAGGACAGACCATATTGGCTCCATAAAGAACGAGGAAGGACATTTGGTTACAAAGAATGGGGAGATGGCGAAGGTATTGAATTTATTCTTCTCATCGGTCTTCACGATGGAATTGGGGGGCTTCAGTAACCAAAACTGCAGTGTCTATCCTCATGACACATCACCGGAAGCACCTCCATGGTTAACAGAGGACAGAATTAAAATTAGATTTGGTAAACTTAACAATAATAAATCACCAGGACCAGATGGCTTGCACCCGAGGGTACTTAGGGAACTCAGTCAAGTAATGGCCAGACCATTGTTCCTAATTTTTACTGACAGTCTACTGACTGGAATGGTACCAGCTGATTGAAGAAACGCCAATGTAGCACCAATATTTAAAAAGTGCCCAAAATACATCCCTGAGAATTACAGACCAGTTAGTCTAACATCAATAGGATGTAAGCTCATGGAGGGGATGATAAGGGACTATATACATGATTTTAGTAATGAGAACGGTATCATTAGCAGTAATCAGCATGGATTCATGAAGAATCGTTCTTGCCAAACCAATCTATTAACCTTCTATGAGGAGGTGAGTTGCCATCTAGATAAGAGACGTTGTGTATTTGGATTTTGCAAAAGCATTTGACACAGTTCCCCATAAACGTTTACTGTACAAAATAAGGTCCTTTGGCATGGACCATAGGGTGAGTAAATGGATTGAAAACTGGCTACAAGGGTGAGTTCAGAGGGTGGTGATAAATGGGGAGTACTCGGAATGGTCAGGGGTGGGTAGTGGGGTCTCCCAGGGTTCTGTGCTGCAATCTCTGTATTTGTGGACAATACTAAGCTAAGCAGGGCAATAACTTCTCCGCAAAATAATCTGAACAAATTAATGGGGTGGGCAACTACATGAGGTTCAATGTAGAAAAATGTAAAATAATGCATTTGGGTAGCAAAAATATGAATGCAATCTATTCACTGGGGGGAGAACCTCTGGGGGAATCTAGGATGGAGAACGACCTGTTGGTCCTAGTAGATGATGCCAAGCTGCTGCTAACAAAACAAACAGAATATTGGCATGCATTAAAAAGGGGATTAACTCCAGAGATAAACCGATAATTCTTCTGCTCTACAAGACTCTGGTCTGGCTGCACCTAGAGTATGCTGTCCAGTTCTGGGCACCAGTCCTCAGGTAGGATATACTGAAAATAGAGAGTGTACCAAGAAGGGCAACAAATCTAATAAAGGGTCTGGAGGATATTAGTTATGAGGAAAGATTGCGAGCACTGAACTTATTCTCTCTGTAGAAGAGACGCTTGGGAAGTGATATGATTTCAATTTACAAATACCGTACTGGTGACCTCACAATAGGGATAAAACTTTTTCGCAGAAGGGAGTTTAACAAGACACGTGGCCACTCATTGAAATGAGAAGAAAAGAGGTTTAACTTTAAACTACAGAGAGGGTTCTATACTGTAAGAGCGGCAAGAATGTGGAATTCCCTTCCACAGGCGGTGGTCTCAGCGGGGGGGGGGGGGGGCATCGATGGTTTCAAGAAACTATTAGATAAGCAACATACAGGGATATACAAGGTAATACTGACATACTGTATAAATCACAAACATAGGTTAGACATGATGTCTTTTTTCAACCTCACCTACTATGTAAATATGTTAAAAAGGTCTTGAGAGAGCTCTTTGCTTTTACCCATCGTGAGATGTTTCTTGTGTGACACCTAGGTAATGAGACACCTTTTTAAAAGCCATTAGTTGAGACTGAACCAACTGATATTATTTTACACTAGAAAAAGACAAAAAAAGGTTTGGTGCACTGTGGCACTGAAAGGAGTGAGCCTGAGCAAAACTGAAAACAGTGGAGAAGCAAATGCAAGTCTCTAAAAAAAGTCGCTAAAATCAACTGCTGCTGGAGATGGCTGAAGGCTCAGAAGAGAGCTAGAAGGGCACTCTGTGGATACAAAAGCCAAATAAGAGAGAGCAGCACCATTTAGGTGCAGTATTCAAGGTGCTTTAATACAATAATACAGTAATAAATATAAACTCTCACAAGATAAAGTGAGATGAGTGCTTTGTAGACACAATACAGAGTTCATCCGCTATAAAGGGGAGGACAAGCTGCGGCTGATGGAAATGTCACTCTGGTCACGGCTGTGCTGGTGGCTTCCAGCATTTCCTAGTCCATGGGTACACTTGGGGAAAGCCGCCAACGTCACTTACGGAAGCGGGGAGAGGTGCGCGTTCGGGAACATGCCTGCTCCTTCTTCAGGCATGGAATTCAGCTATCTTAAGGATGGTATAAATAAGAAACAAAGACCAGTGGGCGTGAATAAAGCCACTGATCTTGGAAGATGGACTGACAAGCATTTGGTATAACAATAGTAATGGATGGGAGACACTGAACTCAATATATAAAACATAAAACAAAATGACAAGAAGGAACTGAGAAAATAAAGATAAAGAACTAAGAAAATAAATATAAAAGTGAAATGTGTAATAAATGAAGAATTAATAAAAATTAAAATGTAAAAATTTTTAAATTTAAATAAAGATAAAAATAAAGCCCAAAAAAAGTATAATACATTCTAAAGAATAACTCAATGCGCACCTAAAAGAACAATATAAGGCGGCGTACAGACGATCGGATATATCCGATGAAAACGGTCCGCGGACCATTTCCATCGGATATGTCCGATCGGGAGTTTGATCCGATGGCGTGTACACACCATCGGATCAAATTCCCCGCCGCCGGACGGCGCGGTGACGTAGTGGTGACGCGGCGGTGACGTTGACGCCGCCGCGTCACCGCCACGTCACCGCACCAGGAAGTAAAACACTTCCGCGCATGCGCCGAATCCATTCGGCAGCGGCGCGGCGGTGGTGGGAGCCGACATGTCTGCTGGTAAGTGTACTAACCAGCAGACATGTCGGGCGGACAGATTCCCACCGGATAGATTTCAAAGCATGCTTTGAAATCTGTCGGGTGGAGAAATCTGTCCGCTAGCCCATACACACGAGCGGAGATGTCTGCTGAAACGGTCCATCGGACCGTTTTCAGCGGACATATCCCCTCGTGTGTACGCCGCCTTAAGCAAAACAACCAAAAAAATGCATGATGTACTTACTATTACTGGAAATCAGAATAGAAACATGACAAATGACCTTAAGGGTCCATGACCTGAAAATAATAGATGGGAAATATTTAGCCAGGAAAAAAACGGATAATATGAAAGACCTACTGTATTAATAACCCCTTTTTGACAACTGGGTACTGGATACTCAAAAGACGAATAGTGGAAACAAAAAACAAAAAAATTAAGAAAATATACCACAATGATGTGAACCATAATTGAGACAGCGAATGAACGCAAAACTGAATAAGTCTCTTGATAGTATTCTCTGAGGTATATGTAAAAAAAAAAAGAAAAAAAGAAAAAATATGAAAGACCTTATCAACTGGAAAAAAGCATATATAAATGTTGAACCAGAATAACCACAAACATGTTTGACGCAGAGATGTTCTCCACCTGAGACTGTGGCATAAGTGGTTGTTCTGGTTCAACATTTATATATGTTTTTTTTCCATTTAATAAGGTCTTTCATATTATCCGGTTTTCCCCTGGCTAAATATTTCCCATCTATTATTTTTAGGTCATGGACCCTTATGGCCATTTGTCATGTTTCTACTCGGGTTTCCAGTAATAGTAAGTACAGAACATCACGCATTGTTTTGGTTGTTTTGGTTTATTTTTCTATTATGTATTTATTGAGTTATTCCTTTGAAGTTATTATATTTTATTTTTTTGGTCTTTATTTTTATCTTTATTTTAATTTTTCATTTTAATTTTTTTATTCGAATTTTTAATTTTCATTATTTCTTAATTTATTAGACCTTTCACTATTTTATGTATTTTCTCAGTTCCTTCTTGTTATTTTGTTTTATATATTGAGTCCAGTGTCTCCCATCCATTACTTTTGTTATCCCAAGTGCTTGTCGGTCCATCTTCCAACATCAGTGGCTTTATTTACCCCCACTATGTTTTTGTTTCCTATTTATACCATACTTAAAGGGGTTGTTAAGGTAAATGTTTTTTTAATGCATAGGATGCATTAAGGTGAAAAAACATCCGACTGTACGCCCCCCCCCCTAAACCCCCGCTTTACTTACCTGACCCCTTGAAATTCTCGCCTTCGTTCCGTCATCCTCCTCAGTTCTCAGCCTGGCTGTTGATTGGCTACACTGGATGGATTGAAAGCAGCGCAGCCATTGGCTTTTATTCATTTGCGCTGACAAGGGGCAGGATTGCTTTCTTATTACTGATAGATTTCAGCGGGTGTCTTGGCTTTCAATGCCTTTTTGCACCCTCCTTTCTTTGTGTGTTCAATACTTTTTCCATGTGTCATTACATTTTATTACACATAACCACATTTCTGAACGTATTTGTTTTGGTTTCTTTGTATGTATGGATTGCATGGGTTGTTGAACATTTCATGTCAATAGCACCTTCAGAAATATTTTTTCCTAGAAAAATGGTGACGTGTTCAATACTTATTTTATCCGCTGCATATATAAACATTTTCCTTTGGAAATAGTGTATCTGGATTCAGCCTTTTCAGATATTTGTGTCATAACTGTTTGAATCCTGTAGATGGCATTGGTTAGTTTTTAATGCAAGCATACAATCCCAGCCCGGAAAGGAGTACCGATTTCATTGAATGCCCTTCACTTTATAATGTAACAGCCACATTTAAAATTGATGACATAATTTGAATGACATTGCTAAGTGTGTATTGAAGAGATTCTGTATGTTAAAAAAAAAGTTAGATATGTTGCTATTAATTAACACATTATGAAATATTAAATAATGGGAAAATTATTGCCCTTAATGAGGGTAGAGCTGATCTGGAAACGAGCATAGATTTATATAGCAGAGAAAATTAAAAGGTTATTTTGTCCCTTGCCATCATAGTCCTCAGTTTATACCTTGCTTTAATCTATATACTACTATAGGGTTCCTATTATTATTATCCTTTATTTAGAATGTGCCAACATGTGACCCACCAGTGTACTTTAGATAATAAAAGGGGTGCAAAGTACAGAGACCTTATACAGGAGCAGAGAATCCTGTTTGTACAAGTTTAACTATCTATTATCTGTATAAAATATATACAGAATATTTTCTTGTGAAAAAAAAATATATATACAGAATATAAATCACTCTCAGTGGAGTGTCTAGGAGTGCACCAAGTACCTGCAAGACCTGATTTTTTTTCTGTCTGTAAACAAAGTGTTGCTGAGCAGAAGCACAAACAGTTCAATGCCTACAAGGTCCCTCACTTACATCTTCTCCCAGGCTCCTTCCGATACCAATCTTCACTCGCATTGATTGGCTGATGCGGAAGGCCATGGCCACATTAAGGCCATATTGTACACTATAGCACTGAAACCTCTTCAGCACTAACCTAGGGGAACCCTGGGAGAGGAGCCTCATGGTGCCTGAGTGCCCATTGCCTTCATTGACACACCATTGTACTGTGTGATTATACCACATCATTCTGCCCAGTGTCCACCAGAGCCAGATGCCAAGGGCCCCTCCAAAAAGCAACTACCAGCATGTAGGCAGGTTGCAATATGCCTGCCTTAGTAAGTTAGCAGTTACCCAGGCTGGGAATGGGTTAAACCTGTCTCTGCAGTTCCTGGTCTTTTTGAGCTCAGCCCTCTCCCCTGGTATGTGGTAAATAAAAGGGGGAAGGGCTCTTCACACAGAGGGCTGCCTGCATGGCAAGAACAGAGAGACCAAGCCACAGAATGTAATCACCAGCTACTTCATAGAGCTCCCGTTCCCATCCTTGGTTAGTTCTGTATCTGCTCTAGGCTCGTGGTATCAGGACTTCTGCTCCTTGCAGTCTGCTGGAGACACTGGGAGCTTTGGAAGACATCCAAGTCACAGAGAATAACAAGATGGACTTTCACCTCATGGGGGTATGTCTGGGCAGCCACACTACTGTAGTTAGGGTTAGGAATTTTGCAATTGAGCGGCGGAAAAAACGTATGGTTGAGCCACATTTTTACTGCTGCTCAACTGTTCCTCCTTTTGCTGCTGAGACACCGATCAGGATGTACAAATGCCTTGGGAGTGATGCTTTGCACCCAGAACCGGAAGTGATTTTACATACACACGTAACCCAAAGTGGTGGTTTTTACTGTGTTTTCAAAGAGGTTGTGTCATTTTTATCAATTGTGAGTATATTTAAAAAAAAAACACTTTTGGTTTTATCATCTTACTACACTATGGGCATTCTTTATTCTGCCTATTGAACAATGGTGGATTATTAATTGCAAGACCGTGGAACACTTTGGGGGGACCTCTTAACAACAAAGAAGGATATGTTGACAGGCTCTGACTGGGCCACTGTTATATATACTTCTGGTAAGCTTTTGTCCATGTAAAGCATGGGTAATCCTGTCTCTTAAAGGGACAGTATACAGAAATTGTCCAGCAAAATCTTTCACTAGTGATTAGTATTCTTAAAGGGACAGTATATGTGAATTGTTGTGTAAGTGGTCCCAAGCACAAGAGGGGTGAAGCCAATTGTGGATGCATATCCATAAAAGTGGAATAGAGTCAAAATTTTAATCGATTAAAATCTGTATGGAAAAAAGGGGTTTTGACCTACGAAAATTTTGTGGATCATATCTTTCTAGTGAACATCCTATCTGCCTGTTCATCTAATTAAAGAGTTTATGTACAATTGCGGGAGTTTGTATGAAATTTGTTTTTGGACTTAAGCATGATTAGTGGGTCACATCTGCCTGGTGAGCATTTCACTTGCTTGTTTACATACTTGGGAGAAATATGAATGATTAATGCTTGTGAGTAACTGTTATGATAAATTGAATCTATTAAATTTGACACACTTCACTTTGGGATCTTCTTTTCTCTTATAAAAACACCATATTGTGGGGGAGCAGATCTCCTCTTCTCGTATAAAAACATCATATTGCAGTAGAGCGGAGAAAACGAAGAAGAGAGTGGTTGAAATAGTTGTCCAAATAAATGAGGGACGCTTCCTAAAAATGTGCCACATTTTGGGACCATATTGGATAAAGCATTGTATTACTCACTTAATTATAAGGCTTGAATAAGTTCTGGTAAACCTCTTTTAACCATCCAAGGGATATTAGTACATAGTGATGGATTACACAAGAACATTTAATTGTAGAACATTTCTGGGAATATGTGTGTAGCCCCTGACCTCCAAAGATCAGAGACAGGGAGGGCTGACATTCCTCCCCAGGGTGCAGATTACTAGGCATGGTGGGTATAGTGCAAGGTGGAAAGATGGGTGCCAGTAAATCTCAAAAATTTGAAGTTTATTACTCTTAACAGGAAAATGCGGGAGAGAGCGATGTTGTAATATAATATCCTACATAAATCGGCCAACAGAAATACAGAAAAAGTGCCCTTAAGCTGAATTTAGCGATCTGTATTATATAGCAATAGCTGTCTCCTGTAGCAACAACTTAACTCACAGTATCCCACTGTAATTCTATGGATGAGTTCTCTCCTAAAGCTTTCCCAGTCACTTCACAGTCCCCAGCTTATAAAGAGTTTTCTCGGGTACTCTTTCAGAACTCCATCCCTCTCAGCCTGCCATTGGCAACAAGAGTGGTTGACTCTATGGCAACTTCCTCTCTCATGCCTCCCAGCATCGATCAGGCTCCCCTCAGGCCAAGCCCCTTTACATGCGGTTAGGCCTCAGGCTTCAGGCCTAGACTGCAACTGCTGCTCCTCACGCACCCACCTGGACCACAGTCCGGGTGGAAAGAACCCCAATCACCTAACCTTCTCAGAATAAATACCTTCTCCCAGCATTCTCAGTGGCCAAATAAACTCCTGATGATTGGCTAAGAGAAGTATATACACTCATAACCTGAATCCACTATAATCCATCACACTGATGCCAAAGGTAACAGTGCCACCTATTGACAAAAGGGATAAATCACAGTTAACTCCAGGCTTAGAAAAAACCCACATGATCAAAAGACTACACATTAGCCAGGCTAGCTACCACCTAGCACAGCTAACTTTACCAGCAGCCTTGTTCAGGATAAGGGTGCTACATGCGATAATAAGACTTTCACAGAGGATATTTCAGACTTGAACTGGAATGCTGGTTGGTTTGAATTATTTGTCACGTATCACACCGTTTTCGATTAACTGAGAGGTGTATGGAGTACTTTATGCACTATAGCTCTGTTTTTTTTGTTATTTGCAAATACAAGGGGGTGTACCAGCTGCTGGGGAATTTTTGGGATTGTGGCTTAGTGCAGGGAGTAGTTTTTTTTATAAAAATGTTATTAAATTAACAGCTGCCATGTGAATGGGCCATTACTTTTTTCCCTAGCTTTTTTTGTGTATTTTTAAATGGCATGATATTATAATATGTAAAATAATACAAGGTATATTTTAAGGCTTTGGGTGTATATAATAAATCATCAGCTCAGGGTATTACAGAAAAGCAAGGCAACAAACTTGCAATATCTTCCCAAAATGATTTACTTAACAAAACTATCGTAGCAGGGTGACCCAATGCCACTTGGTTTTACGCCAGGTTCTCTGAATAGCAAGCACGCTAATGTCTCAGGTATGTGCTGCATTCATTTTAGAGCCAGGATTAGAGCTCAGGGATCCACCCTCCTGAGGGGGTCAGTGTGTGAAGGGAGCCGCCGTGAGAGGTGCTTTTGTGCACCATGGTATCTAGGTTGGGACAGAGCAAGGCCCGAGCCTGAGAGTCCATGAGAGACAAAACAGCTAGGAAGTTGTGCATAAACAACTGTGCATAAACTGTGCATAAACACTGGGACGTGTTTCATGGTCAGGAGGACTAAAAACGTACTATGGGTCAGGCGGACCCTGAAGAGGTACTTGGAGCAGTAAAGCTGCTACAAGAAAGCCAGGAGGCTGAATGTTATGATTTTGCAGTGATGGTGACCCACTGCATGGGAAAACGTGTGAAGTTTTGATGTTCATTTAAATATAATGGAAAAGTCCTGAAAACTGTATCTGGCGTGGAGTAAACTCACTGTTTTGGCAATACCATTGAGCGAAGAAACTCAGACGTGTGACAATATATATAGTGAAGAGAAATAGATTTTTGGGTTACAAATGCACCTAAACCATATGAACGATATTATGATAAACAAGAAATTGAGGGCCTTTTTCTTGGATATCCATAATACATTTTTCAAAGTCTGGCAGCTATGGATAACTTACAACCAATTTTCCAGGTTCGATAATATGCTTCTTTGAATTTGAGCGATCTCCGACTGCACATCCCATTGGACTCCTCACCCTTTTTCTCTTCTTCTCCTTCCCTCTCCTCTTTCTCTTTTCCTTAGCTCCCTAGCTTTCGCTCTAGCTCTTTTTTTTTGCTTGAACAATTATCTTTTTTACTTACCAGGCCGCCGGGTTTGATGAGGATGGTTACAGTGATTAATAATTTGTATATCGTAAACCGTACATAGATACTTGTTTTCTGTTTGGATACCTAGGTCTGGGTCTTCCACACATTACAATCTGAAGTAATAAGCTCTCTTTGACAGTGAAAAGTATTCAGCGCTGGAAAACACAATAAAATAAATTAAATTAAACCTAACGTATGCAAGCCAGCACTAAGGATAAATTCAAAAAATATTCCCAGAGTACATATACAGTGAAAGAGTGCAGCGCAATATATTAAACTAAAAAGCAATAATAATCAGAAAATTATATAATAAGTGTCCAAGTGATAGCAAAAAAGTCCATGTGAAAAGGCAATCCAAACTTCAACGTATATCCAGAAAAAGTGAGGGTGACGATAACACCACAAAGACATCCACCACCGCATGCAAGATGGACTCTTACCTTAATAATTTGACCTGAGACAGGTCACAAAGCATAGCAGCAGTTGTCATAATACAGCCAAATCCTCAGATGGAACAGTGGATCATGGATGGCACCCACACACAGGGCGCATAGGAACCATAAAGGAAAGAAACACACAAACAAGATCTAGTGCTCTCCGTATGGAACCACTTTAATGCTATAAAGATAATATACAAATGGCCACTCACATTAAGAAACACTCATAAGCAGAGTGTATGCTGCGTCAGTACCGAGTAAACGATGATGACGATTGGGGTAACGTCCTGCGTAGCTCCTCCCCTTACGCAAGGGGAGGAGCTACGCAGGACGTTACCCCGATCGTCATCATCGTTTACTCGTCCTGGGGCATATAGCATGCTTGAATGCTTATATATTCACTGACATGTGTCAAGATGTATTGGGCCCACGGCACCTTGGCGTGTACAGTGCCTTTTATTAAATTCCATGACATGTTTATTCAAATGTTGTATACTTCTATTCCTTTCACTCCAACTTTTAGCTTAAACACACTGAACACTGAGGCATCTGTTTGTAGGAAAGTTGTTTAAGGAATCATTGTATATGAGTACAGGATACCTACAGTTACAGATATAGATGATAGAATCCGTGAGAAGGAACATCAAACAAAGATTTCTACCTTTCTCTGTTCTGTAGTAACTCATGCACCATCTCCTTTCTAAAACTGATTTGTAAATGGGAGGTTCAGCCTTCATTTCATTATTAGGTACATGCCGACGTGCCAATGCCGTGCCAGCATATTCAGCTTTATAAGCAGATTTCTGTTTTCTTTGATGCAGCCATCGCATCAAGGCCACTAAGCTTAGCTGACACCAACATGCTGGTGAGATCATTTAAAACAAAAAAAGCAAGCAAAAAAATAATAATTTTAATAGGCCTATCCAAATTACAAGTACTCCTTGCAATTAAAGTTTATTTTTTAGTAGGTTACTCACTAAAGCTGTTCCTTGCCTAAAGTAATGCAGACACTGCAGTTTTCCTTATTACAGCACTGAAACTATTCAACTGGTGATAATGAAGGCTGAACCTCCCATTTACAAATCAATTTTAGAAAGGAGATGGTGCATGAGTTACTACAGAACAGAGAAAGGTAGAAATCTTTGTTTGATGTTCCTTCATCCGGATTCTATCATCTATATCTGTAACTGTAGGTATCCTGTACTCATATACAATGATTCCTTAAACAACTTTCCTACAAACAGATGCCTCAGTTTTCAGTGTGTTTAAGCTGAAAGTTGGAGTGAAAGGAATAGAAGTATACAACATTTGAATAAACATGTCATGGAATTTAATAAAAGGCACTGTACACGCCAAGGTGCCGTGGGCCCAATACATCTTGACACATGTCAGTGAATATATAAGCATTCAAGCATGCTATATGCATTGCCATAACTTCATTGGATCTTGGTCCTTCTGGCCAATATGATCACCTGTGGAAAAAGCACCCTCTGCAGACAGCTCAACTCTCCAATTAGACATGGCAGTTTAATCCAACTTGTGAAAATGCAGTACTGTTTTCCTTTCATCTTTTAAGGTTATGTTGCAGTATAAGCCAATGAAGCAATTAAACCTTTGTAGTGTGTTAATGTGCCTTTACTAAACAAATATGCAAACTATTACAATTATTAGAATACAATACAAGACTGACAGATATACCTATAACAAGCAAATTGCTACCTATTTCCTAACGAATAAGCAGAAACTATGGTGTGTATGAAATATAAATAAAAATAAAGCTCAGATTATAGTTGCTTCTCAATCTTTTTAGGCAACAAGGATGCCAGGCTTACTCTACAAGCGGTTTAAGGAAATCGTGAGAAAATGTCATCAGTTGAAGTTACCTCTGGCACAGTGTTAAAGGATCACTAAAGGACATTTTTTTTTTTGCTGAAATGACTGTTTAAAGGGTATAGAGACATAAAACTGATTCCTTTTAAAAATGATTAAAAATAGATAAAAATCAATCATTTAATATGCCTCTAGTTTCCTTTTCATTTTTAAAAAGGTTTTGTGTTTATGTAAGGTAGAGAGAGAGACAGAACAAAAACAAACAAATCCAGGGCAGTGTTTTGTTTTTAAATTGAATCCCAGGGCAGTGTTTTGTTTTTAAAATGAATCTGATTGGGTCTGAGGAGTTTTAGAGACACAGCTTGGACCACAGTGAAAAGCTGCCATGAGATTTTTCATAAGGAGCCAGACAAGCAGGAAATGTGGAGATCAGAGAAGTATTACAGCTACTTCAAAGCAAAAACGAACAATGCGAACATAAAAACAGCATTGCATTAAGGTAAAGGAAGCTATTTAGCTAAATTTTTTTTTTCCTTTAGTGATCCTTTAAGTCATTATAGGGGCCTCTTGTCAGCTTATGTTGTTGTTTTTTTAGAACGTTTTACCATCCTCACATGGGTGTGGCCCCTCCCTTAACACTGTGTTTCAATGGGAGAAACATTTCGCAATTCAACCTCTGGATGGCACTGTTGTATGATTCATGGCATAATCCATATATGTCAAAAGGTCAAGCTATGGTGGACAATGGTTACAGAATTGTTGACTTTACAGAGAACAATAGAAGGATCTGTAAATTAAAATTGATACAACAATAGTGTCTATGTTCTCATTGTTTTAGACGACAGCTTGTGTTAACAGCATTTATTTGAGAAGCATCCACTCAAAGAAACCTGATTTCTGTTTTTAAGACAAATAAACAAGCAGATTTGTCTATGTAAGTCTGAGAAAAAAAAAAAAAGAAAACCCATCTTTCTACACCCTGTGCCCACTATGAAGGCTGGATAACAACTAAGGGAAAAAGAAGAAGGGAGGGGTCTAGCTAAATAAAGCTCCAGTCTGGAAAAATAAAAATAAAAGCCAGTTGCTGAATTTTAATATAAGGACACTTACCTGTCCAGCAGTGGCGGTGCGTCCATAGAGGGCGGAAGAGCACATCAAGGGACAGGAGAAGAAGCACAGCTGACCCCAGGTAAGTGCCAGTTGGGGCCTTTTACGGGGCACAATGGCAGGGCACAGTGGCGACAATGGCAGGGCACAGTGGCGACAATGGCAGGGCACAGTGGTGACAATGGCAGGGCACAGTGGCTACAATGGCAGGGCACAGTGGTGACAATGGCAGGGCACAGTGGCTACAATGGCAGGGCACAGTGGTCACAATGGCAGGGCACAGTGGTGACAATGGCAGGGCACAGTGGTGACAACGGCAGGGCACAGTGGCTGCATTTGTTGGGCACAGAGGCTGCAATTGTTGAGCACAGTGAGGCTGCAATTGTTGGGCACAGTGAGGCTGCAATTGTTTTTTTTTTTTCGTTTGTTTGCGTCCCCCCAAAAATTTTGATCACCAGCCCCCACTGCTGTCCAGGGATCCCACGATATTGGCACCCCGAGCTGATTCGTCAGTCAGCTTTAGGTGCAGGTTCCGGCAGTGTAAGTAAGGGAAACTTTCAGGCTTCACAGCTGGCTTTCTACTGTGCATACACGAGTCACGCTGCACTATCTGAATGGTCCTGCCCCCGGGGAAAGAGGAGGGGCCGCAAATGTTTGTAGATAGCCAATCAGTGGTCTTATCCAAACGTGTGAGTGGGTACCTGTGGCAAATGTGGCATTGGAGGGGAGGGGGGGGGGGTGCAAGCAAGCGGAGCTTCCCCTTTTGTTGCTCAAAAAAGTACAAGCTTCTTTTTGGCAGTTTGAAGGCAGATTGGGCCCCAAAGACTTCAATGGGAACACCTAAAAATGTAAGACATGAGTGCTTTACATACATTTTGTCGCCTGTTTTCTGTTCAAACAGCAGCTCTCTACTCCTAATCTCCTACCCTTGTTGGTATCTATTGACTAAACAAAAACATCTGGAGCTGTAAAACGCTTGTAGTACACTTCTTAGGTGTGTAACGGAATTGACCCGTGACAACCAGAGACTTTGGAAGGATGAGGGGTACTCCTGTGCCAGCGTCACTAATAACTCCTGGGTCTAGGGTCACCCTGTGCCACTTTTGGGCATAGGGTGACTGAGAAATATTAATTATAAATTACATGAGATGGGACATTACTGATAGTTCATATTGCAGGATGTCTTGAGATATTACAGGTGATTTCATTCTGACCCCCAACCAGTCAATAAGAGTGTCTCCTTCAATGCTTTACCTTGGCCGTTGAGATGCTAACTAAGCACATCTGCTCCTAAGACCTTTCATTGTGTGAAGATGCTATTGATGATAGATATGTGTTGTGAGTTAGCAGTCTAAAGGTCAGATGTCTCCTTTCAGGGGTAGGAAATTAGCATGTCAATTATGGAAAAGGAATGTGACTTGTTAAAGGGTCACTAAAGGAAATTTTTTATTTTTTTGCTGAAATGACTGTTTACAGGGTATAGAGACATAAAAGTTAACTGATTATTTTTCAAAATGATTAAAAATAGATAAAAATCAATAATATAATGTGCCTGCAGGTTAGTTTCACTTTTGAACTGGCTTCATGTTTCTGTGAAGTAGAAATAGACACACAGAACAAAAACAAACAAATCCAGGGCAGTGTTTTGTTTTTAAAATTAATCTGATTGGTTCTGGGAAGTTTTAGACACACAGTAATGACAGCTTAGACCACCGTGAGAAAGCTCCCAGCACTGTGGTTATAAGGAAACAGACAAGCAGGAAGTGTGGAGAACAGAGCAGGATTACAGCAACTTCAAAGCAAAAACGAACAATAAGGACATGAAACCAGTACTGCAGTAAGGTAAAGGAAGCTATTTAGCTGAACAATTGTTTTCCTTTAGTGACCCTTTTAAGCTGTAGTAATTACCTCCTCTAATTGCGGAGACGGGACGTCTGGGGGATGACTAATGATTAGCTCAACTGGATGTCATTATCTAAAAGAATGTGATTGAAGCCCCCCATGGTGTGAAGTTGGGGGTGGAGAGTTTGATTGTTCCTGTGATTACTGAAACATGCCTTGTACTGTATATAAGAGAGCTAACCATTAAAGAGTTTGTTCATTCATTTGAAACCAGTAACCAGAGCTGTGTGTGTCTCAGTGATTCTGGGGGAATGGATCGGGTCCTGTCGGCTGGTTTGTCGGGGTGTTGGATAAGCTGTCTTGTCTTGGGTTGATGGAAGATCGTAAACGGTGGTGACCGTTACAAGGTGTTTTTTTTTATTAAAGTTAACTGCATTTAACAATATTTCCATAATTTGTATCGTTGTAGCTTAAAAATCCATTTGAATTTATGTAGTATTTTTAGTCTTTAGTATATAAGGGATGAGGTTCCCTGTTAACTAGTTGAACCCCCCGCCCAGCCGTCATTTGCCGCTCTCGTTCTGGGGTCTTTTCAAATAAAGGGCCAGTTTATTGTCCTTGAGGCCGCGTACACACGACCGAGAAACTCGACGGGCGAAACACATCGTTTTCCCCGTCGAGTTCCTTGTTCGGCAGTCAAAAAACTTGCCGAGCCAAATTTTCCCATTCCCCATCGAGGAAATAGAGAACATGCTCTCTTTTTGGCTCAACGAGTTCCTCGACGGTTTTTTTTGGCGAAAAGTGTACACACGACCGGTTTCCTCGGCAGAATACCTCTCCCATCGAGTTTCTTGCTGAATTCTGCCGAGGAAACCGGTCATGTGTACGCGGCCTCAGACTTTAGGAGGGACGGATTGTGGCCAGCAGGGGCATAAAATGTTCCTGGCCCAGCATCAGTGAGAAGAAATATGGCCTTGTGATTGGTGGTCATAAAGAGGAGGACTGGTGCCCTTATTAGTAGGAGAAATAGTATCCCATCATTGGTATCGGTGGAAGAAATAGTGACTCATTGTTGGTATCAATGAGAGGAATAGTGCCTCATATCATTTGGAGGAATAGTGCCCCAAGGGCCGGATAAAGTCCAGCAACGGGCCACATCTGGCCCTCGGGCCGCAGTTTGGAGACCCCTGATCCAAGGCATCTGGGCTACCCAACTTTACTGGCATACACCAGCTGACGCAGGTGAACATACCAGAAGGCCACTCTAATTTTTGTAGGCTTCACACATACTTTAGTTTACTCTGTTTCCATCAGTCTAACCTTACCTAGATTACAGGCACCATTGCAATCAGAATTTCTTTTTTAAGATACAATAGTAGGATATTCTCTAAAGCTGGGAGAAGGTAAGAATGAATAGCTTCAGAACAGACAAAGATACAAATCTTTGGTTTGATGGCTTTCTCTCATCCTAGTTCTGTAATCTGAACCAAAATGTACGTCAGGAAATGTGTCCATGTTACACAAGAAGTGTCTGTGAAATACGTGGATGATAAACAACTTGTGTGCCTTTTATGAATCTAGCACATGCCCAGTATTAAATTTATGTTGTAAAAAATGAACTGATCGTGACAACTTATAAATGAATTTCACTGAAGCCATTGCCCAAGATCTGCTATCATCTCAATCCATCTTGTTGCTGATATGAGTTATTTAGGAATCTTTCATTTTGCTATTACACTCTGTAGATTATGACTTTTGTATGCTGCCATTGATATACCTGCTTTTGCTGTAATGTGTCAATTTATCTTTCTATATGGCTCCAACACACAACTGCAATCAGTATTTTCTCCTTTTTTCAGATCCTCCTAATGCCCAGTGTTCCATCCTTCAATCCACCCAACAGTCCTTTAAAGGACAATAACAAAAATGACCCTCTCAATCATTGTAAGGGTTAGAAATCATCTTTCAAGTTCATTGTTGTCTGCGATGAGGCAGACTATGAGATGCAGAACAATTTGAATGAAAATGTTTCTAACCACTGCCTATAGAATCGATGATTTTTATAACTTCTTATAAAAAATTAATGAACAAATCAAAATGAGTTTGCCCACTAATTTGTGTAAATTTTTTTTGTCAATTTCTTTTTATTAATTTGGACAACATACAAAGAAACAAAAAATACAAAAGAAAAACAAAAAAGGACAGCCGACCCAGCACAACACTGGGTCAGCAACCGGCCAACAAGGCCTAAGTACAAAATCCGTACAGTACAAAAAAAGAAAACCAGTAAAGAACCCGAAATTAAACCCACTCACCCCCCCACCCGTTTGCCCCACTCTCTCTCCCATGAAAACACCGGAAAATCTCTAACAGCCCCACCACCCCTTCTGCCGCAAAACTCGAGCATGTCACCCCCTACCACCCGGACATTGTCTTCCAACTACAGCATTTAGAATTATGAAGAAGCCCACTCACGCCATCAGGCCCTATCCAACAGTCAGGTCAAAGTTATACCAAGCCTGCCATACCCTATCAAATTTTTTGCCACACCCCCTGGAAAGGTACATCGCCTTATAGTATGGCATCATTGAGTTGACCAGGCCCTTCCAGAAGCCCAGACTAGGTGCCCCCGGTTTGCGCCACTTTAACAGAATGGCTTTCCGTGCATAAAACAAAAGGATGTTAAGCAAGGTCCGATGAGCCCTGGACGGTACAACATCTTCCACCAACCCCAGTAAGCAGGTTCTAATAGTCAACGGGATAGGAATCAACAAAACATCTGATATGCAAGAGGTGACCTCCGACCAAAATTGCTGGATCCGAGGGCAACTCCAAAACACATGTTCTGCCGCTGCAGGAGCAAAGGTGCACCTCCAGCATTCGGCTGGCACCGATGGGTATATAGCCGCCAGCCTGGCTGGCGTATAATAGATCCTATGCCAAAATTTGAAATGGATTAACCTATCCCTGGCTGCCACCAGGTGCTGAAAAGGATGCGTCCACATCTCATCCCAGTCCTCCCCCTGAATATCAGGCACCTCAGCCACCCACCTGTCTCTGCACCTGGTAACCGCACCTGGGCTGGAGGCGAAAAGTTTTTTATATGAAACCAAAAGAATCTTGGGAAGGTCTTCCGTGGAGAGTAAGTCCTCCAAATCCGAGGGGACCGACGCTATAGACATTGATCAAGTCTGCTCAGACGAAACGTAGGGAGGAGACGTTCTGACGTCACCGCGTGTTTTCCATCTCTCTACCCGGAATACGGGCTGTGTATTCAAGCCGGCCGGCTGATGTGTTTTTTTCGCCTCGATTTCTGCAACTTGATGTAAGTGCAAGACTTTTTGTTTTATTCAAATAAATAAGGATTTTATGCTATGTGAGGCTTCTTGTCCTTTTATGTCTGTGGATAATTCGGAGACACCTCATACCTAAATCTGACAACCAGGCTGTCCGCATTGGATCTCTCCCTGATTGCTAAGGAGCAGCATTAACTATATTATGCCCATAATATATGTCCGTCTGGTAAGAGGCTTTATATGACTTCGGTGGAGGTTCTTTCTATACCACACTTTTCCAACCGTGTGATTTTGGCACCTGTGGGAATATATATCGATGAACTCACCCATATGCTGATGGACATTTACGTTGGAGATATTTATCTACATTTTGGAAATGTTTTATCTGTGCACATGCTGATTAGCTAAACCACTTAGATAATATTTATTTGTATACATGTTATAATAGCCGTTTGGAGTTATTTACATGTAATTTTCAGCGCGATCTCATTTTTTGGTTATTGATTTAAATTGAGACGTGAACGCATGCCGCAATTGAATATAATGAAAAAAGTGCGTGTTCGGTAAATCATGCCTAGCCTTAAGTTGGTCGAAGGTTAATAACACTCCATCCATCGTGATATCTTTAAGTGTTTTGATCCCCTTTGACGCCCAGCACATAGGGTCTTCAAACGAGTAGAAGTGTTACAATTTAGGATTCATCCATAGTGGGGTGGATGGAGACAAACCCCTGTAGCTGGGGTTTGCCAGCTCAACCGCCTCCTCCCATGCCCTAATCGAGGCCTTCATAGAGACAGTGGGCCAGATTCAGGTAGAGTTAGGCTGGAGTATCGGTGATACTCCAGCCTAACTGTCACTTTAAGCCGGCGTTTCTGTTTTCTGTAACCAGAAAACAAGAAACGCCGGGTTGGAGTTCCGATGCGATCGGCGTAATTGAATTTCGCCATCGCATCGCAACTTTAATTTAAAAATGGCGCCGGGGGAGTTCCCGCTGATTTACGCCGAAAAAAATATGTTAATCAGCGGGAATCGGCAATTCACGATCGTATTCGGGCGCGACGCAGTGACTTTCCGACGTTTCCGTAAGAGATACGTGGCGTAAAGATAAAGCAGCCCCCTAGTGGAGTATCCTATGTTAAGTATAGCCGTCGTCATCGCGTCGAAAAAAAAAAATTCGCATCGCTTGTGTAAAACGTCCATGAATGGGGATTTGACGTCATTGACGTTCACTGACAGAATTTGGAGCATGCGCACTGGGATGCATTGACAGTCGACGCATGCGCAGTACGTTCGCCGCGGGATCGCGCTTAGTTTAAATAATACACGCCCCGTACCCGCCCAATTTGAATTCCGCCGGCTCATTTTCGATACGATGCCGCAACTTTAGGAGCAAGTGCTTCATGAATAACAGCACTTGCTCCTAAAATTTCGCCAGAGTAACGTAAATGAGAAACGTTACTCCAGCTTAAAGATGCTCCCATCTACCTGAATCTGGCCCAGTAAGTGGAAGATTTTAACTCCCCTATGAATGGCCAGCCGCAGGGTTTCGTAAGAACCCAAATGCGCCGCCTCCAGCACCGTGGCCGAATCTCCTTCATCCGACGTTAACCAGTTGCCCAGCCAAGTAGTATTTCCTCCAGTCCGGCAGAGCCAGCCCCCCCTCCCCCCAAGCAAAAATAGCAACATGTTGTCTGCATACAGCGCCAGACTCTCATCTATGGACCCTACCCTGATCGCCCTCACCTCCCCAGCCGCCCTCAATGCAACCACAATAGGTTCCATCATAAGCGCAAATAAGAAGGGCGACAGAGGACAGCCCTGCCTAGTGCCCCTACCTATACAGAAAAAAGAAGAAGTGTGAGAACCTATGCGAACTGCCGTTCTGGGATTACTTTAGAGCACGGGACGGAAACAGCATTGCTTAAGATATGGGACGACGTTCTTGAGGCCGCAGACGAAGGAGAATCTTCTCTTCTGGTTCTGCTGGACCTAAGCGCAGCCTTTGACACAGTTGATCACAAGCTGTTATTGACTCGGCTGGCTAAAGTAGCCAAAGTCGCAGAAAGCGATCTATCTTGGTTCTCCTCTTTTTTGGAAAACCGATCGCAAATAGTCAAGCAAGGATCATTCACTTCGGAACAACGCACATTATCGTGCGGGGTCCCTCAGGGATCTCCCCTGTCGCCGATGTTATTCAACATCTATCTGCGTCCTTTTTTTGAAATCATCAGCAGCCAAAAACTGCTATATCACTCTTACGCAGACGACACGCAATTGTACTTCCGCATTAGCAATAAAAAGGATCACCACCTCGATCTAGAGACATGCCTCTCTTTGATAGAGGATTGGATGACAAAGAGTTATCTCAAACTCAACGGAGCGAAAACAGAACTTCTTCTGTTTCACGCCAAGCGCAGGAATCAACCGATAACAACCTGGATCCCCCCGCCCATTCTGGGCAAAGTCATCACCCCTAGCGCCAAAGTCAAAAGTCTTGGGGTCATCTTTGACTCCGACATGACAATGAACGCACAAATAGGGGCAGTAGTCAGCGGATCTCACTATCTGCTGCGCCTACTACGCAGACTCACGCCTTTTATTCCGAAGAAGGACATAGCGGTCGTGGTGGGAGCAATTGTAAACTCCAGATTGGACTATGCAAATGCCCTTTACCTCGGACTCCCCAAGTACCAAATCGCTCGTCTTCAAGTCGTGCAAAATACGGCCGCCAGACTTGTGACTGGGAAAAAACCCTGGGAATCAATCTCACCTTCGTTGAGATCCCTTCACTGGCTACCAGTCAATGACAGAATCACTTTTAAAGCACTCTGTCTAACGCATAGATGTATCCATGGGAATGCTCCCCATTATCTATGCGAAAAATTAAAAATGTACAATCCCAATCGTATTCTACGATCCAACAATCAAAATCGGCTTCAAATACCGAAAGCCAGATACAAGTCCAAAGGAGACAGGAGATTCGCTGTCCAAGGTCCCAGACTATGGAACGCCTTACCAGTCAGCATTAGACTGGAGGAGAACTACTTGGTCTTCAGGAGAAAGATTAAGACGCATCTCTTTTGATCTCAAAGGAGACAGGAACAACAAGCGCCCAGAGGCGATTTACTTCGCATGTGCTGCGCTATACAAGTTCTTCATTCATTCATTCATCAAGATCCACTTTCGAAAGGTTGGGCCGAAACCCATTTTCTCCAAGACTGCCTGCATGTATTGCCAGTCAATAGAGTCGAAAGCCTTCTCAATGTCCATGGATACCACTATCCTAGTGGGAGAGGCTAAATTTGGAATCTGCATGTGCGTGAAAAGTCTTCTAAGATTGGTGTCAGTAGACTTACCCGGCATGAACCATGTCTGGTCTATGTCCACCAGAGAGGAGATAACGCCCGCCAGTCTCTTGGCCAGAACCTTCGTAAGGATTTTCAAATCCATATTAAGCAGAGCGATCGGCCTGTATGAAGCACAATCTAGAGGATCTTTACCAGGCTTGAGAAGTAAAATCATATATGCATCCAGCATTGAAGGAGGCAGCTGCTGATCTTGTACACAATACGAGAGCAGGGTAGTAAGTCTGGGAGCTATCTGATCCGCGTACGCCTTATAAAATTCCGCCGGAAAACCGTCGGGACCCGGAGCTTTATGCGGGGGAAAAGCAAAAATTGCCGCCATCACCTCCTTTTTAGTGATCTCAGCGTCTAGAACCCTCCGGTCCTCCTCAGAGAGCCTCGGAATGGAGAGACCACCCAGTAGTGCCTCCATTGCCAAACTGTCATAGGGAGGGATGGGAGCATATAAGGCAGAAAAGAAGTCCTGAAACTCAGTAAGGATATCGCTGGGGTCACTGGCCATACTGCCATCCCTACGATGAATAACCGGGATATTTGTAAGTTGCCGGGAGCCAGCCACCAGATTCGCTAGGAGCTTCCCATTCTTATCACCCTCCGCAAACTGCGTATCAGCCATGTGCCTTGCTTCGGTATGTGCCAGATTGTTAAAGTGCAGGGTGAGCTGTCTTTGGGCCTCTAACAAGGCCGTATACGAGGAGGCTGAAGGGTTGTTGGCGTTATCGTCCGCGCACTCCCTCTCCCTGTCCTGCAACAACTTGACCTCCTCCTGTTGTTCCCTCCTCTCTTTTTTGATTGCAGAAATACATTCCCCCCTCACTACCGCCTTAAAGGCGTCCCAAACTACAGGAGGATCGGCAGTAGCAGGGTTGGTATCCCAATATTCCACAACCTTTTCCATCAGGTGAGCATTTATTGTATCATTTTGAAGCCAACCGGGTGAAAGTTTCCACCCCCTGGACTCCCTCCCGGAAGAGAGAGCCAGGGAGACAGAAAGAGGGTTATGGTCAAACAAACCCCCCGCAAGGTAGGCAACACCTCTCACCCAGGATAGCACCAGTGGACTACCAAAAGCGAAGTCTATCCTGGCTGAAGAGCGATGCGTCCGTGAGAGATGGGAAAAACACCTGGCTGTGGGGTTCTTCGCCCGCCACAACTCAGCCAGCCCAGCAACCGAGGCCCAGGCCACAAGATCCGTCGAGCCTACCCTACCCACATTAGAGGAGTCCAGTGCATCCAAAGTAGCATTAAAGTCCCCCATAAATAGAATTGGAAGGTGTGCATGAGGGGCCAATCTAACCAATATATCATACAAGCATTGTACATTAAACAGTGGTGGTAGATAAACATTTACCAATACCATTTTACAGTAAGAGATATCTAAGACCAGGGTCACATACCGCCCCTCCGGGTCCGAGAACTCCTGATGAATAGTGCAGGAGACCGCTTTACTAATGAGGATCCCCACCCCTCTAGCAAAGGTGGAGTGGGTGGCATGAAAGGCCCTCTGGATCCAAGGTCTCCGCAAGGCAAGTATCCCACTACCATCCAGGTGAGTCTCCTGCAATAGGACAATATGCGGCCGTACTTGTTTTAAGTACTGGAACACCGAGGCCCTCTTAAACTTGCTGTTGAGGCCTCGTACATTCCAGGATACCACTTTAATTAAATTAGCCATAGTCATACAATGCAAACATGTTGAAGACCCAGCCCCCCCGCCTCATAAGCTGAGTACAAATAAGAAACAGTGAGGCAATGTAGGACTCCCCCCTCATGGGATGGGCACAATACTCCCTGAGAGAGTGAAAAGCTGAGCAAAGAACACCCCCCTCATCAAACCAAGAACCCAAATTAACCCCCCCTGCCATTATACCAGAACCAACACTGAACATCCCCTGGTATGCGGCTTAAGTCCCGAAAAACCCCGATACCCACCCCCCTTAAACAAAAAAAAACAAAAGGGGAGGAGCACAAAACAACAAAAAATTGAGAAGAGTGACCGCCTGTTCAATTGTCCAGCAGCTTCAAAATAGAAAAAAAGAAAAAAAAAAAATTTTCTGCTGTAACCATAAGCTCCGCACACTGAAACAGGAAAGTCCGATTGAGTACCAATTGTACAGGGTGAATCATCAAACAAACAAAAAAATTATACAAAAAGGGGGAAAAATTGAGAAATGAGACATTGAGCAGAACCCCCAGTCCTTCATTCGCATCACAGGAGTGCCATCTAGTGGCCATAAAAATTGAGTACAAAAATTATCAAACCTGGCACATAGCAATGGAATATAAAAACAGGAAAAATATCTCAAAGGAAACAGCATGCACAGATTGCGCCTGTAAAAAAGCATCAGTCCCTCAGGAAAAATACACTGGGAAAAGCAGCATGTACAGTCTACATGTGCATAAAAAAAAGGAAAAAAAAGTATCCAGCACATAGGGCAAGGTACAACAGGTACTGTAACATGTCACATATACTCATCCATCCTCCAGCCCTCCTCACGGGTTCCGATCGAGCCAGTCAGACGCTTCAAGTGGAGAATCAAAGAACTTGACCACATCTTTGTCTTGCACACGCAGCTTGCTAGGATATAACATACTGTACGGGATATTCTTCTCCCTCAGCCTCCTCCGCACCTCATTAAATGAACGCCTTTTCCTCTGGGTCTCCGCCGAGAAGTCAGGGAACAGCATCACCTTGGTGTTCTGAAATTTAATCTCCAGGCGTTTACGTGAGGCAGCCAAGATCATGTCTCGGTCACGATAATTCAGGAACCTCACCAGGAAAGGTCGGGGATAGTTCCCTGGAGGACGCCTGCCGAGGGGCACCCGGTGAGCCCTCTCCGCCACGTACGTGGGGGGGAGCTCCCCCAACTCCAGTAAATCTTTAAAAAATTGTTCCGCGAAAGTTGCAGAGTGCGCCCCCTCCGCCCCCTCCGGCAGGCCAACCACCCTCACATTATTTCTCCTCTGCCTGTCTTCTGCATCTTCAGCTCTGCTTTGCAGCGATTTCACCAGTGACTGCAACTCAGCCAGTTGAGTGCCATGGGAGTGAGACACATCCTCCACTTCAGAGATTCTGTCCTCAGCTGCAGTAAGCCTTCCCCGAAACTTATCCAGGTCATGCCTAATCAGGGTACATTCAGTGGTGAGATGGTCAATGCTTACCATCACTGCTGCCTTACTGGCTCCTATGGCCTCCAGGATGGGACGTGTAATAGCCTCCTGGGCAGTCTCTGGAGCCGGAGAGGTCGATGGAGAGCACAACAGTGAGCTCTCAGAGGCAGAGCCTTTCTCCGCCGCGGTGGCTGCAGATGCCATTCTCCTAGCCTGCTGTCTCTCCTTCTTAGTGAGAGGAGGGGATGGCAAGATGGCGGCGGCGGGACTTGTGTCGGCGCCGCGTGTAGAACGGGTCCTGCGCTGGCACTTCTGGGATTGCTTTCCCGGTCTGGAGGCCCCCCTTCTCATGTCCAGGACACAATCCACCGACTTTGGCACCCTTTGTACCAAAAAGACAGCCCGATCCCAGGATAATATAGCAGGATAGGCACGGAGCTCACAGAAAGCACGTCCTGCTGTCTTCACATCTGGCCACGCCCCTAATTTGTGTAAATTGAACTTAAATTGGGAGATTTACCAAACGGGTGCACAAAGAATCTGGTGCAGCTGAGCATAGCAACGCATCAGCTTCTAGGTTTGAGCCCCCGTTCACACCGGTGCGACTTGTTATGCGATTTGGCAGTTCCAAATTGCATGACAAGTCGCACCCTATTATTGTTCAAATCGGTGCGAATTTGCGGCGCTGCACCGATTCGAAAAAAGGTTCCTGCACTATTTTCTGGAATTTAAGGTGCGACGTGCAAAGACATCTGTGCATGAAGTTGCACTAATGTCAGGCAAGTCGCTCCTGAAATCGCATTGACCTGCTGCTTTGAAATCGTGAAGTAGCACGATTTCAATGTTGCATTCAAATTGAATGAGGGCTTTTTGCCAAAGCTTAATTGAACAAGCTAATGTTAGAAGTTGATTGATTACTATGCACAGCTGCACCAGATTCTGTGAGTGCCAATTTTAGCAAATCCCCCCCCAAAGCTTACTTTGACAAAGCTAACACAAATCTCAGATTTAACAAACAAGGTTTTAAAGTGTATATAAACTCCAACAATGAACATTAACTCTGGAGCCCATCACCGTGTGTAGGATAGAAACCTAGGTGACACATTCCCACGATTCAAAATTCTGCAGTATATATATATATATACAGAGCTTTTTTTCTCAGAAAATAGGTACAGGAACTCAACCACGACCCGTTCAGATTTCACAAACAGTAGAAGGGTCTTAAAGGGGCATTAAATACCAGAATTGCATTACATACAGAGTGCAGAGTTCAGGGGGTTACAAAGCTGTCACTTGTAAACACAGAAACCAGACTTCTGTGTTTACAAGTGATTGTGGTGAGCAGGCACCAAAGGGTCTGAGCCAAAGGTGGTGGAACTGAGTTCCCCCAAGTTCCCCCAGAAAAAAAGCCCTGTATATATATATATATATACAGTGCAGAAAATAAGTATTTGAACACCCTGCTATTTTGCAAGTTCTCCCACTTGGAAATCATGGAGGGGTCTGAAATTGTTATCGTAGGTGCATGTCCACTGTGAGAGACATAATCAAAAATAAAAATTCCAGAAATCACAATGTATGATTTTTTTAACTATTTATTTGTATGATACAGCTGCAAAGAAGTATTTGAACACCTGAGAAAATCAATGTTAATATTTGGTACAGTAGCCTTTGTTTGCAATTACAGAGGTCAAACGTTTCTTGTAGTTTTTCACCAGGTTTGCACACACTGGAGGAGGGATTTTGGCCCACTCCTCCACACAGATCTTCTCTAGATCAGTCAGGTTTCTGGGCTGTCGCTGAGAAACACAGAGTTTGAGCTCCCTCCAAAGATTCTCTATTGGGTTTAGGTCTGGAGACTGGCTAGGCCACGCCAGAACCTTGATATGCTTCTTACAGAGCCACTCCTTGGTTATCCTGGCTGTGTGCTTCGGGTCATTGTCATGTTGGAAGACCCAGCCTCGACCCATCTTCAAAGCTCTAACTGAGGGAAGGAGGTTGTTGCCCAAAATCTCGCAATACATGGCCCCGGTCATCCTCTCCTTAATACAGTGCAGTCGCCCTGTCCCATGTGCAGAAAAACACCCCCAAAGCATGATGATACCACCCCCATGCTTCACAGTAGGGATGGTGATCTTGGGATGGTACTCATCATTCTTCTTCCTCCAAACACGGTTAGTGGAATTATGACCAAAAAGTTCTATTTCGGTCTCATCTGACCACATGACTTTCTCCCATGACTCCTCTGGATCATCCAAATGGTCAATGGCAAACTTAAGACGGGCCTTGACATGTGCTGGTTTAAGCAGGGGAACCTTCCGTGCCATGCATGATTTCAAACCATGACGTCTTAGTGTATTATCAACAGTAACCTTGGAAACGGTGGTCCCAGCTCTTTTCAGGTCATTGACCAGCTCCTCCCGTGTAGTCCTGGGCTGATTTCTCACCTTTCTTAGGATCATTGAGACCCCACGAGGTGAGATTTTGCATGGAGCCCCAGTCCGAGGGAGATTGACAGTCATGTTTAGCTTCTTCCATTTTCTAATGATTGCTCCAACAGTGGACCTTTTTTCACCAAGCTGCTTGGCAATTTCCCCGTAGCCCTTTCCAGCCTTGTGGAGGTGTACAATTTTGTCTCTAGTGTCTTTGGACAGCTTTTTGGTCTTGGCCATGTTAGTAGTTGGATTCTTACTGATTGTATGGGGTGGACAGATGTCTTTATGCAGCTAATGACCTCAAACAGGTGCATCTAATTTAGGATAATAAATGGAGTGGAGGTGGACATTTTAAAGGCAGACTAACAGGTCTTTGAGGGTCAGAATTCTAGCTGATAGACAGGTGTTCAAATACTTCTTTGCAGCTGTATCATACAAATAAATAGTTAAAAATTCATAAATTGTGATTTCTGGAATTTTTCTTTTTGATTATGTCTCTCACAGTGGACATGCACCTACGATGACAATTTCAGACCCCTCCATGATTTCCAAGTGGGAGAACTTGCAAAATAGCAGGGTGTTCAAATACTTATTTTCTGCACTGTATATATATATATATATATATATATATATATATATATATATATATATATATATATATATGTGTGTGTGTATGTGTAGCACCCCCTTTACTTTCAGTGCAGGCACTAGTCCAAAATTAGCAAGAATGGGAGAGTTACCTTGCTCCCATTCACACAATTGTACAGATGGTGACCCCTGTTATTTCAGAAGCGTCCTCTGGGCCAGTCTGCATTCTAGGGATGTGGTATCATCTCTGGTCAGCAGTTGATGGCAGAGGGGGTTCTGACAGAGCAAGCTTTCCCCAGCAGCCAGTTGGAGGAGTTTTCCCTCGTGGGGCATGCTGGGGAGGGATATATCTGGGACAGGTGTCATGTGCTCAAGGCAGTTCTGCGGGGTCCTGGTTCCAGGTGCGGCATCCACCTTCAGGGTGCGTGCATCCATGGACCCCGCCAGCGTGGCCCACCTGGCCAAACTCACAGGCTATGCTGGACCTCAACCGGAGGTCGAAGGGGACCCCAGTACTCTACTGGGTTCCCAGTTCTTTTGAGGAGATCCCAGGCTGGGTGCCATACGATTGGGGGATCGGCTTGAGGAGGACCCAAAGGCAGGTTGTCCAACGGCTTGAATGAATCAATCGGGGATCTGGTGACCGGGATGCTGACAGGTACACTTTGCTGTCACCCGGTGACCTATGCTAAAAAAAAATCTACTAGGAGGATTCGCTCCGTTCACCCATCTAACTTACTAAAGCAATTGGCCGGTTACAAGGGCCTTAGAGCCAGATCTGAGATAGAGAGATCTGTTCCTCCCAGCGATCCGAAGTGACACCTCGGCTGCCAGGTTAGTGTGGGGCACCTGTTTGTGGGCACTTTACCCACTCCATTGGGGAGTGGCGACGAGTTCAATTGTTGCTATTGTCGAGGGCAAGTCTGCCCTGTTCACATCCAGGCCTGATACCACAAGGTTCTCTTATCCCTTCCTTCATCAGCTTTCTTTTCCTTAAAATGAAGGTGATGTTTGCCTTGTTGGCTGCAAAATAAAAAGGCTACATGCAGTGGGGTAGATTCACATAGAGATACGACGGTGTATAGTTACCCCTGCTATATGCGGGGTAAGTGCGACGTAACCTATGTTAAGTATGGCCGTCGTTCACGCGTCGAGTATTGAATTTTTTACGTCGTTTACGTAAGTCGTTCGGGAATACGGCCATGCGTTAATAGCGTTAACGTCGAAAACAATGACGTCCTTGCGACGTCATTTGAGGCAATGCACGCTGGGAAATTTAGCCGGCGGCGCATGCGCAGTACGATCGGCGCGGGGACGTGCGTGATTTAAATAGTAAACTCCCCATAGCCGCGGAATTTGCATTCCGCCGGGGGATTTACGATCCGCCAGGGCAACTTACGAGGCAAGTGCTTTCTGAATACAGCACTTGCCTCAAAAACTGGCGCAGGCGGATCGTAAAAAAGATAGATCACGCAGATCAAAAGATCCGCTGATCTATGTGAATCTACCCCAGTATGTATAAAAATACACTATATTACCAACGGTATTGGGATGCCTAGCTTTACATGGGTTCATAGGGTTTAATATTGGGTCGGTCCACCCTTTGCAGCTATAGCAGCTTTAACTCTTCTGGGAAGGCCATCCACAAGGTTTAGGAGTGTGTCTATGGGAATGTTTGCTCATTCTTTTGTGCATTTGTGAGGTCAGGCACTGATGTTGATGAGAAGGCCTGGCTCGCAGCCTCTACTCTAATTCTTCCCAAAGGTGTTCTAGCGGGTTTAAGTGCAGGCCAGTCAAGGTCATCAAGCCCAAACTCGCTCATCCATGTATTTATAGACCTTGCTTTGTGCACTGGTACACAGTCATGTGTGAACAGGAATGGACCATCCCCAAACTGTTCCCACAAAGTTGGGAACATTAAATTGTCCAAAATGTCTTAGTATGCTGATGCCTTAGGCTGGTGCAATGCAGGAAACCCTGCACAGGTTGTCACATTGCACCAGAATCATTGGTGAACAACGGCGAGAGTCAATAGAAACGTAATGACACCCCCAGATTGGTTCGCAGATCTCAGTGCAAACTGTGAAATGGTGCAGGAATTGGATCACAGAGGTGTGAACACACATGCGATCCCATTGCAGTGTGGACCAAAAAAAGAGTCCTGCACTATTTTGGTGTGAATGTGATGCATTTTTAGCCATACAGTTTGTATGGCTGAATTCGCATCACACAGACATCACATTTGATCTGCACAGCAATGTGGTGTGAATCACATGCAATGTCTGTGATCGCACAAGTGTGAACCTAGCCTTAAAGAGTCCTCTTCACTGGAACGAAAGAGCCAAGCCCACACAGCCTAATCCCCCCTGCCACCAAATGATTTGGACCAGTACACAAAGCAAGGTCCATAAAGACATGAATGAGCACGTTTGTGGGTGGAGGAACTTGACTGGCCTGCACAGAGTCATGACCTCAACCAGATAGAACACCTTTGGGGTGAATTAGAGCACAGACTGCGAGCCAGGCCTTTTCGTCCAACATCAGTGCCTGACCTCACAAATGCGCTTCTGGACGAATGGTCAAACATTCCCATAGACACACTCCTAAACATTGTGGACAGCCTTCCCAGATAAGTTGAAGCTGTTATAGCTGCAAAGGGTGGGCCAACTCAATATTGAACTCTATGGACTAAGACTGGGATGTCATTAAAGTTCATGTGCGTGTAAACGCAGGCGTCACAATACTTTTGGCAATATAGTGTATATATATAAATTTTCCAGGTCTCTTCAGTCTAGTGACCTCACATGTACTCTATATCATCCAGTGGTGGAAAAAACAGGATCAGATGATGATTCAGCAAAGCGGCAAGGGCAGGGGGACATATATTATTTAACAACAAATAATTTCACAAAAGATCACTTATCCAGTGCTTAGGAAAATATTCTAACATAATAAAGCAGCTGCTATAATATAAACAAACATTTCAGAAAGGGAAGCAATCAAAAACGAATAAATTGGAAGTGAGGAGAGCTGTTTTAAGCCCCCCGAACCCTTGGGAATGTTGCAGAAGGAAGTTTCTAGGCCCCCCTGTTTGCACACCTGGTAGCTAATGTTAAATAATTCTGGGGCAGAGGGAAATTCCCCTCCCCTGCTAAGGGATAGGTTAAAGGTTAACCAATGATAGGTCATAGGGAAGATCACATGGTGCTTAGGAACGTTCCAGAAAGGGGAAAGGTTATTTAAAGGGGTCACATCAATGCCTTTGTGACCAGATTTACAGGATCCTTACCTGTGAACACATTTACCTCAGGTCTGTCAGTCAGACTCACCTCTGGATTCTCCTCAGCCTTCCTTCTGGATCTTATGACCTGCTCCTAGCCCAGAATAGATATTCTATTCCATGAACTACTTCAAAGGACTAATTCCCCTGGAGAAAGGCTTGTCTCAGTCATTTAATCATTATTATTTTTATTATTATTATTATTATTATTAATTTATTTATTTTTTAATTCCCCCCCCTCACTGGTGAGAGCTGCATCTTCACTTACATCTGTGGGCCCCGGGCCTGTATTGTGCCTCTCATTTCTGAAGTGCCAGGTATACTCTAAATACTGATGGTAACAGGTTACCTGAAGCCAGACATGGAACTTTTCATCCACCTGTAGGCAGACCTGGACCTGAGGTAAAACCATAAGAGCATCACATCACCACTGGGACTTTACAGGGACCAGAAGAAGAGGACTGCTGACTGCAAGTGTCAGTAAATAGGCTGACAGGACAGAAGCTACCATGAAAGAATACGCAGGATAAGGAGCCCGACTCAGACACCCACAGCGCCACTGTTCCTGCTAGCCAGGTAGGCAGTGGGTCTGAACCTGCTACCATGGGCCGACAGCGTGATCAACACCTCTCCAACAGGATCATCATCATCATCATCACCACCACAGAATAGGGGTGAGTGAAGGCTCTGAGGGCTGGGAATGTACACACACTTCACTCTGTTCTGTCTGCTTCAGTCTCCTCTGTCAGTGTCTTCCCTGCTGAGTATGCTTTATGTCAGCCTTTAGTCGCCCCCTTCCTGTTCACTCTCAGCTCTCTAGTGCTTTCCTTTATAGTTTACTTATCACACTTCTGACCTGTGAAATGTCTTCATTGTGTTTTCATTTGCTGCAGTTATTGCAGGTACAGTACTGTGCCAGGATAGTTAGTGCTCCTGTGCAGTATACAGCATGTCAGCAGAGGCGGCTCTCTAATTAGGCAAATTAGGCGGTCGCCTTAGGCCTCGCACACACAGGGGCCTTGCTGCCGCCTAGTTTGCCTTATAACAGAGTCCCCTCTTCTAGCAGCAGGAGCCTGATCCAATCAACCATCCATCCAGTCCCTCCTGCCTCCACATGAAGTACCGCCCTTCATCTTTCTTTCTTTCTTTCTTTCTATTTCTTTCCCTTCATCCATCTTTCTTTCTTTCTTTCTCTTTCTTTTTTTCCCTTCATCCATCTTTCTTTCTATTTCTTTTTTCCCCTTCATCTATCTTTCTCTCTTTCTTTCCCTTCATCCATCTTTCTCTCTTTCTTTCCCTTCATGCATCTTTCTTTCTTTCTTTCTTTTTCCCCCTTTATCTTTCTTTCTTTTTTCCCTTCTTCTTTCTTTCTTCCTCTTCCTCTTCATCTTTCCCTTCTTCTTTCTTTCTTCCTCTTCCTCTTCATCTTTCTTTCTTTTTTTCCCTTCATCTTTCTTTCTTTTTTCCCTTCTTCTTTCTTTCTTTCTTTCTCTTTCTTTTTTTCCCTTCATCCATCTTTCTTTCTCTTTCTTTTTTCCCTTCATCTATCTTTCTCTCTTTCTTTCCCTTCATCCATCTTTCTCTCTTTCTTTCCCTTCATCCATCTTTCTCTCTTTCTTTCCCTTCATGCATCTTTCTTTCTTTCTTTCTTTCTTTCTTTTTCCCCCTTTATCTTTCTTTCTTTTTTCCCTTCTTCTTTCTTTCTTCCTTTTCCTCTTCATCTTTCTTTCTTTTTTTCCCTTCATCTTTCTTTCTTTTTTCCCTTCTTCTTTCTTTCTTTCTTTCTTTCTTTTTTTTCCCCCTTCTTTCTTTCTTTCTTTCTTTCTTTCTTTCTTTCTTTCTTTCTTTCTTTCTTTCTTTCTTTCTTTCTTTCTTTCTTTCTTCCCCTTCATCTTTCTTTCTTTTGTTTTTTTTTTCTTTTTCCATCATGGCCATGAGTGGGGCTTCATGTCTAGGTTTTGCCTAAGGCCTCGCAAAGCCCAGAGCCGCCTCTGCATGTCAGGGTTGTTAGTGGAGATTGTGTGAAAATTACATGTGTGCCAAACAGGATGATCAGTCAGCTTATCATCATTGTTTTATTTTTTTTTAGGTTTTATTTATTTACTTTCTTTACAGGAATTAGGCTGTTTAGGGCTTGCAAGTTTTACATCTGTGACATGTGGACATGATAGTGTTTATTTAGGTTATCACCTTTAGCTGTGATTCCTGAAGAAAACCAATGAGTTTAAAGGGGTGTTCCAGCCTGTTTTTAAGTATATTAAAAGTCAGCAGCTACAAAGAGTGTAGCTGCTGGCTTTTAATAAAAAGAAACTTACCTGCTCCACGGTTCCAGCGACGTGCTGGCCGGGGCTCCGCTCCTCGCCCATCCTCGCCGACCGGCGTCTTCATTCCTAGTGTGGGTACCCGGCAGTGACAGCTTTCGGCTTCACGGCTAGGCACCCACTGCGCATGCGCGAGTGGCCCTGTGCATGCGCGAGCGGCGCGGTACCGTCCGATTGGACAGGCGATCGCCTACAGGGAGGGGCTGCAATAAGGCGATTAAGATAGTCGCCTTACCAGCCCCTCGGCAGAAGGAGTAAGTGGGACAGGAAGTCCCACTCCTCCTGAAGCCCCCACTCCCCCCCCCCAAAAAATGACATGCCAAATGTGGCATGTAAGGGGGCAAGGAGTGGATTAAGCGGAAGGTACATTTTTGGGTGGAACTCCGCTTTAATCATTTGTCAGTTCCTAAGGATTCATGTTCTTTATTGATCTAATTGGTGATAGCATATTCTCCATTGATATACCTAAATCTACAGTATATCAAGCTCTTTCTGTGATTTAGGTCATTTGGTCAGATGCCCTTTTAGTCAAAGCTGACATTAAATATTTTTGTTCTCTGCTTTTGGTCAGGAGCTTGTAAGTCCCTGGTCATACTCTTCTTGTTTTTATCTCAAATGTATTTTTTTGATAAGCAGCATTAAGATTCAATAGTGAAGCAGTGGAAGGCTTTTGGTGTGGTTTTATATCGTCTCCTCTGAGGCTCTGCCACAGAGATCTGCATCCTCCAATGCTTCTCCTCCTCTCAATTCAGTATAGGGCTCTAATTTCTTTTACTAAATCACATTGCATTTCTGCTACAGTGCTGCAGAAATCTGCTTTGTAAAACACTGTTGTCTGGTAGGAAGTTTGTTCTCAAAGCCAGAGTCCATTGAGCATGGGGAAAGTGATCCCCCAGGTCTTCCAGTTTGATGGTATCATGTCCCTTTATCTGCTGAATCACAGTTCTGCCTTGCTCCACATTTATTTCCTGGTGTCGGTATAGAGTTTGCCAGGATGGATTTTTAGACACAGTGGCCCGGATTCACATACATCGGCGCATCTTTATGCCGCCGTAGCATATCTTCTTTACGCTACGCCGGCGCAACGCAGAGAGGGAAGCATGGAATTCACAAAGCAAATGCTCCCAACGTTGCGCCCGCGTAGCGTATATTCGTCGGCGTAAGCAGCGTAAGTGGAAGTGGGCTGGAAGTGGGCGTGATACATTTTAATGAAGCGTGACACCATGCAAATGATGGCCACAGCTTCAAAAAACTAACTGCGCATGCGTCGGCTCTTGGACGCATCCCAGTGCGCATGCTCACAGTTACGTCGAAATAGCTGCCTAAGATACGCCTACGACGTGAACGTAACCTACGCACAGCCCTATTACGTAGTACTACGTAAACGGCGTACGCGGCGTAAAATCCTACGGCATCGTTCCCTGGCCCATACCAGGTGCATTACCTGCGCCTGCTATATGAGGGGTAACTTTACGCTGGACGTAAGCCTTACGTAAACCGTGTATATTAATGCGCCGGGCGCATCTACGTTCGTGAATCGGCGTATCTTACTGATTTAAATTGGGAACGCCGAATGCGTCCAGCGTAACAATGCGCCCATGATACGCCGGCGTAGGAAAGTTACGTCGGTCGGAAGAAGCCTATTTTTAGGCGTATCTAGTTTTGTGGGTACGGAGCATAGATACGACGGCGCATCCGTGGACTTACGCGGCGTATCAGTAGATACGCCGGCGTAAGTTCTTTCTGAATCCGGGCCAGTATCTTTTCAGAACCACCTTTTCAGAAATGTGTATACTGTTTATGTGATTCAGTTGTCCTTGGGCATTTTAGGGTTTGTATCGGGCATTATGCCTATGAGCAGAATTGTATTAGTGGGCTGGGTGATTCTCATCTCTGGCCTTAAATTCCCTTATTGGCATGTTGGTTTTGTTAGAAGTATCTAATGGTTTTGGCGTAATTTATTTCACATTAATCCTTTATCTTTTAACTCCTTAGGCTTCTTTTTTGATGGGTTATTTTTCTTTGACCTATGCCTCCCGGTGGGTTGCTCACTCTCATGCACCTATTTTGAGGCATTTGCCACGTTCCCCGAGTGGGTGGTGTAGGATTGGGGGATCAGACTCCAAGCGATAGATGCGTTTTCCAGTGAGTACGCCAATCCAGAACGGAGTTTTTAAGGGCCTGGTAGCCCACTTTTATTTAAAAGCACAAAAGTTCACAAATACAATAGCAGCCCACGCAGGGGGTTCCACCATTACTGTATCTGCCAAAGTCAACAGATTAGGTTCCTAGCTTTCATTCTTGCCATCCGGCTGTTTCAGGCCTGTAGCATAGGCCCAAGTTCTGTTCCTCAGAACAAACAGCGTTTTCCTAAAGATAAGCTCAAACCTCGCTTTTCTCCTGATAAGCGTCTTGCTGCTCAATCACACACTAGCTCAGAGGTGGGCAAACTTTTTGAGTCGCAATGGGTTCATATATTGGACCCGGGGGGCCGGACTAATATATATATATATATATATATAATATATATATATAATTACTGTACTGTATTAAATACTGTACTTTGTACACATAGCAATAGGGTACAGCGGTACAAAAAATTGTATATAAAAGTACAGTGTTTAATACAGTACTGAAACCTAACATTTAAATTTTGCCTAATAACTTTTGTTAGCTAGTAAAGAGTATCAATCAATTTCAACTCCAATCTCCTTTATCTTGTTGCTGCACAGCTAGACCGCCCTTACTGAATCCATGCTAGGGCTTGTAGTTCTTCTGGGAGCTGACCGTGGACCTGTGGGTCCTGCTGGCCATCACCAACTCCCAGCAGAATCTACAGGCCATGGCCAGCTCCCAGCAGGACCCACAGTGTTGAGGCCTAGGCCTACCCCAACCTCTCACAAAGTAGAAATAAAATTGATACTGTGTAATGCTCCTCTTACCTTAACTATGAGTATTGTAGCTGGCTCCCGCATCCTCTGACGCTGCCTCCTGTGGCTGGCCGACACCCTGCTGTGGCTGGCTCCCTGGTGTGGGTGGCTGGCTGGCATCCTGCTGCCGATGGTCACCGTGGCTGGGTGGCTCCTGTATGTGGCTGGCTGAATCCCTGCTGTGGGTGGGTTACCGTGGCTGGCTGGTTTCCTGGTGTGGGTGGCTTGCTCCCTGCTGTGGGTCAGTGGGTGGCTGGCATGGTGCACCCCTGCTGTAGGGTAGTGGGTGGCTGGCGCCTGGCTCCCTGCTGCAGGTGGATGGCCTGGCTCCCTGCTGCAGGTGGATGGCCTGGCTCCCTGCTGCAGGTGGATGGCCTGGCTCCCTGCTGCAGGTGGATGGCCTGGCTCCCTGCTGTGGCTCAGGTGGTGGGTGGCTGGAACAGTACCCCCTGCTGTGGCGGACAGAGGGGGGCAGGCTGACAGAGAAACAGGTGGACCGAGGGGGGTGGGCTGACAGAGAAACAGGTGGACCGAGGGGGGTGGGCTGACAGAGGGACGGGCGGACAGAGGGGGGTGGGCTGACAGTGGGACGGGCGGACAGAGGGGGGTGGGCTGACAGTGGGACGGGCGGACAGAGGGGGATGGGCTGACAGTGGGACGGGCGGACAGAGGGGGGTGGGCTGACAGAGGGGGACGGGCAGACAGGTGGACAGAGGGGGACGGGCAGACAGGTGGACAGAGGGGGACGGGCAGACAGGTGGACAGAGGGGGACGGGCAGACAGGTGGACAGAGGGGGGTGGGCAGACAGGTGGACAGAGGAGGGTGGGCAGACAGGTGGACAGAGGAGGGTGGGCAGACAGGTGGACAGAGGGGGGTGGGCACACAGGTGGACAGAGGGGGGTGGGCAGACAGGTAGACAGGTGGACAGATGGGGGTGGGCAGACAGGTAGACAGGTGGACAGATGGGGGTGGGCAGACAGGGGGACAGGTGGGAAGATGGGGGTGGGCAGACAGAGGGACAGGTGGACACATGGGGGTGGGCAGACAGAGGGACAGGTGGACAGATGGGGGTGGGCAGACAGAGGGACAGGTGGACAGATGGGGGTGGGCAGACAGAGGGACAGGCAGACAGATAAAAAACAAATACAGATTCTAAAAAATATGTCTCAGCTAAATGTGCATGTGCAGAAGAACTGGCTGATGAAATTGCACTGTCGCCATAATCAATGAGACAGCTAAACAAAGCAGAGAGGAGTGGGCTGAGAGAAACCCCACAGCGCACTAGCAAGAGACGCGCGACTCCGGCAGCAAGATGGTAGGATGATACAATCACCCACAGTCTCAGACCAGCCAGCCCCGACCTGCCCGCATCCACACGCCAGCTCCGCCGAGCCAATCGAATGGCGCTCGCGTGAACTCGAGTCCCAGAATGCCACAGCGGAACCACATGACCCTGGTCGGCCAATCAGTGTGCTTGTGTAGACTACAATTCCCAGAAGCCACTGTATGCAGCCGGACTCTGCGGCCATGCCCCTGACTGACTCCCTCTCAGTCACTAGTGCTCCGCGGGCCGGATAAAAAGGTCCGCTGGGCCGTATACGGCCCGCGGGCCGTAGTTTGCCCAGTCCTGCACTAGCTGCAAGCCATGCAGCGCCTCTGACTCCTCTCAGAGATTAGGAGTCCATCTGACTCCTAGCACAGACTTCCTGTCTGTTGGGTGGGGCTCTGAGACATGCAGGCCAGAACTAAAAAGCCCAACACAAAGCTGTGCAATTAATTTGTCTTTCTCTCCAAAAACTGGCGTAAAGCAGCAGTCTTTCACATAGCACAGAGTCCCACCCTTACAGTGGTTAAAGAGCACTCTGGGTCATCCTGTTTATTACATTACTTGGATGATTTCCTTTTCTTGGGTAGTTCTGTTGCAGATTGTTCGGATTCTTCCTCTTTTAATATTCCTTTGGCACAAGAGAAAACAATAGCTCCCACAAGGAGGTTGGTTTTCTTGGGGATTAATATAGACACTTCAGCTATGGAATTAAAATTACCGACAGACAAAATTGCTCAATTAAAAGAAAATCTTTATACAATAATTAGAAGAAAGTCACTTTGAAAGAAATACAAATGTTACCAGGGTTGCTGGCTTTTGCATCCAGAGTTCTCCCCGTTGGTCGTATATTCTGCAGGCGTCTTTACGTCTTTACTTTACTACCTCTGTAATTAGGAAGGATCTTTTAGTGTGGTCACAGTTCCTTGAGAATTTTAACGGGAGAGCGATTTTTCAAGCTGAGTTTGTGGCCGACCAGGATTTTTCATTTTACCGACGCAGTAGGCTCTGTGGGTTTGCAGCGGTATGGAGAACCCATTGGTGTGCTTTGGCGTGGCATCCGATTTGGAGAAGCAAGGGGCTTATGAGGAATATTGTACTCCTGGAACTATTCCCTATCGTGGTTGCTTTGGAAATATGGGGTATTTTAGGAATAGAAGGATCCTGTTCAGCACGGACAACAAATGGGTATTTTTTGCGATAAACTGCTTATAGTCTAGGTCACCTCCCGTTATTTCACTAATCCGGTACCCGCTATTTGCCCGGTAAGTTAAATGACATTGCAGACTCTCTTTCACGTTTGCAGAAATTCAAGCTTGTCAGCTTGGTTACTGTGGTTGTCCCATTTAGATTCTCTAAAGGAGCAGCATTCTGCTTTTTCCGAGTGGTTAGTCTTGTCCTTTTTGAATGGGTTAATGGCCAAGGCCCTATCATGGTCTCAAGTTAGCAAAACTTTGGCAGGTATCTCCTTTTTTAGCAAAATGAACAACCAGCCTCCTTGCTCGTTTTTCTTTTCCGTAGTTCAGGTGCTCAAGGGTTATAGAAAAAACACTAAACACCCAGATGCTAGATCTGCTATCACAGCAACTATCCTTACCAAGCTTTGTTCAGCGGTTGAGTCGGTCTGTTTTTTTCGCGTTTGAGGCTGTTCTATTTAGAGTGTTTTTTTTTTCTTATTTATTTTTTGGAGCATTTAGGATATCCGAGTTGATTTCTCCAAATAAAAAATCCGGGTCTGGCCTTCTTTTGTCACAAGTTTTTTTGGAAGAACCCAACCTGTCAATATTCATCCAGAAATCAAAGACAGATCGTCTTGGTAAGGGTACCTGGGTAAAATAGCATGCATATCCAAATTCACCTATTTGCCCGGTTAGTTTAGTTGGAAAGTTTCTACAAGTAAGATCGGTGGGGGGGGAGCAATTCTTTATTCACAGCGCGGGAGGGGGTATTGTAACAAGGCTTGATTCCCCGCGGGAGTCAGAACCCGTAAGTGGTGCAACTACCTGTCTCAGACAGGTATCTGCACCCCCTCCCCCTGAAAGGTGCCAAATGTGACACCGGAGGGGGGAGGGATCCAAAAAGCGGAGGTTCACTCTTTGTGTGAACCTCCACTTTAAGTAAAGCAGCCAGCATTAATTCAGCTTTTCCCCAAACAAATGCATCTTTAACGCCTGGTTAATACTACAACCAAACGGACAAGCAGAGTCATCTTCAAAACATCCATTGGACTGCTCAAAGTCCACCCTAACACATGGTATAAAAGATTTGAAGTTAGGCAAGCCAGAAACATTTTAAAAATACCTACATGTTATTATAAGGCGCCGTACACACGGCCGAGGTTCTCGCTGAAAACCAGCGAGAACCTCGCTGGAATGCACATTCCAGCGAGGACCTCGGCCGTGTGTACGGTCTCGGCGAGCTTCCCGTCGGGAAGCCCGTCGAGCCGAAATAGAGAGCACGCTCTCTATTTCCTCGACGGCCCGCCTGGAAGAATGGCTGGTTGCCATTCCCGACGGGCGGGTCGCCGAATTCGACGGCCGGGAGAGAACCTCGACGGGCGGAACGATGTGTTCTGCCCGTCGAGGTTCTCTGCCGTGTGTACGGCGCCTAAGACATTTAAATCATCTATAATATTGTAAGTCACAAAGATGAATATAATTATAGTATCTGATGACCTAAGAACTTCGTTATGTAGTAGTGATTTTATAAGTAGAAATTTTTTGAAAAGCTAATTAGCATTATGAAATACACCCAATTATGATTATAACTAAAAAAGACTGTAGCCTATTTTTAGATTAACACATACTCATCGGATACATCAGCATTATTCATTTATCCATATAGATAATAATTTTATGTGATATTGATTTATATATATATAACCTGTGCCATTCCTAGACAACCAGTTTAACAGATATACACTTATACTCAAAAAACATTTTATGTTGTGTCAATGAATCAAGATTATACTGAATGTTTTTTTATAGAATACTCAAAGATATATATTATTTTTACCATTATATAAAATAATACACATTATGAAAAATAGAATATATTAATTAAAAAGATCAGATACCTAGTGGTTGAAGGTGATATGACCTCAAACTCACTGAGCTCCCTGGTGAGTAAATGATTAAGTCTTGCCTACCAATGAATAAGGAACACATACCTTTTGAGCAGAGCTTAATATAATTTTTATGATCTCATTGTCTGAAATAGTATTTAAGACAAGAAAAATTAGATGAAGGGACACTCAGGACACACACTCAGGGCAACACCCTGACGGAAGGAACCCCAGGGGGGGGGGGGGGCGACACTGGGAGACACACACACACTCCCACACATGCACCAGGTCACAAAATGCATACATCACAACTTTCTGAGATGGGAATGAGGGACACCTATCAGCAAAAGTATGCAGGCATAGGACACACCCCTGCCATGCCCCCTTAAAGGAGAATTGTACAAAAAATAAGATTGGTTAAAGTGCATTTTTTTACCACTACTATTCCTTTATATTGGCTTTTGGAATTTAGAAATTGCAGCAATTTAGAAATCAGATGAAAGGTTTAGCACTGGGAAACACTTTTTAAAATAAAAAAGTTTGATAGAAAGGGCATTTTATATACATCTATATAGATCAGACCAAAATGAGGGACAAATGAGGAGGAATGAGGGACAGAGGGACATTTCTCCAAATCAGGGACAGTCCCTCAAAATCAGGGACAGTTGGGAGGTATGCAAGATGTAATTCCTCTTTAAATGTAAAAGCCACCCTGGCAGGCAAGGCCAACCTCATCAAGATGATTTTGATGCCGCAGTTGTTGTATCTGCTTCACAACTCCCCGGTAGTTATTACCCTTAAAATATTTAGAGTTGTTAACTCTCTTTTTAGGCAGCTATTGTGGCACACTAAAGCTCCCAGGATAAAGTTGGAACAATTACAGCGCCCCAAGGAGGGACGGGGGCTGGCCCTTCCCAACCGTTGGATTTATTACCTAGCTGCGCAGCTGCAGCACCTGATCGGTGCCATGTCCCCGGTGCCGGTGGGTTCCTCGGCCAGGCTCTTGCTGCTTGGCTCGGGGGCCGACTCGATACCGGAGGGCCTAGAGGCCCAGCGGTTTCAGAAAACTAATAAGAGAATGCCCACATATCATAGGCGTGCCCACGGGGTGTGCCGGGTGTGCCCAGGCACACCCTAATCCATACCTCCCAATCAGGGTCCCGGAATGGCCACGGCGTGTGCGGGTTGCCATGGTTCCCGAATGCCGCGAGTTAGACTTGTATGGCAGCCGCATCGCTCCCCTCTGCCTCTGACACACAAAGTGCACCGTAAACTTCAGCTATCCATTGGCTGAGTAGGCAGCAGGGGGCGGTGCAGCTGATTCCTCTGCCAATGGGTACACAAAGAGCTGTCCTTCCCTTCAAATCCGTCCCGCGGGCTTCCTGTGTTAGTGGGTGTGGGGGATGAAGCAGCTCCCATGCGGGGAGAAGCCTGAACAAGAGCTGTGAGCAAAGAGTGAAAGTCCTGCAGTGATCAGAGGTGAGTGATCTGCCACTGACTTCACTGCATGTCGCTCTCCTCCTTCACTGAGCTCTCTCCACTGCCATCATCAACACTCTCTCCTTTCTAGTCACTCAGCCCTTCTTCCTGATAAGTTCTCCTGATACAGCTGCACTTCCCCTCCTGTACTACATGTTATCTTTTCTGTAAGACCATGCAGTAATCACACACTCTCACAACGATCCTCATCCCCCATTTCCAGTTCACTTCCTCCTGTTTCTGCTCTCCACATAAATCTGCACTTTCACCCAGTCTCATGTCTTAGAACTGTTCTGCAGCCTGGTACATTCCTTGCAGTCCCTTATGGAGTAGTACAAGTATACAGTGCAATCACTGTCTGCAGCCATGAATAATATAACCACAGCACCTGTGATCATTATTATAATGCTGGTGAATGATTACACTATACAACTTGTGTCTTACTGTAGTGTATACAGGCTGTACAGTGTAGTCAACAGCATGATAATAGTGAGCACATGTGCTGTAGTTGTATTATTCATGGCTGCAGACAGTGTTTGTACTGTATACTACCAAGTGCTTTAGCTGAAATATGGGACTTCTGAACTCTGCACACTACATGAACCCTGTATGTAGCACCCTCTCAACCCTCTTAACCCTGCACCCTGTACGTAGCACCCTCTCAACCCTGCACCCTGTACGTAGCACCCTCTCAACCCTGTACGTAGCACCCTCTCAACCCTGCACCCTGTACGTAGCACCCACTCAACCCTCTCAACCCTGCACCCTGTACGTAGCACCCTCTCAACCCTGCACCCTGTACGTAGCACCCTCTCAACCCTGCACCCTGTACGTAGCACCCTCTCAACCCTGCACCCTGTACGTAGCACCCTCTCAACCCTGCACCCTGTACGTAGCACCCTCTCAACCCTGTATGTAGCACCCTCTCAACCCTCTTAACCCTGCACCCTGTACGTAGCACCCTCTCAACCCTGCACCCTGTACGTAGCACCCACTCAACCCTCTCAACCCTGCACCCTGTACGTAGCACCCTCTCAACCCTCTCAACCCTGTACGTAGCACCCTCTCAACCCTGCACCCTGTACGTAGCACCCACTCAACCCTCTCAACCCTGCACCCTGTACGTAGCACCCTCTCAACCCTCTCAACCCTGTACGTAGCACCCTCTCAACCCTGCACCCTGTACGTAGCACCCTCTCAACCCTGTACGTAGCACCCTCTCAACCCTGCACCCTGTACGTAGCACCCACTCAACACTCTCAACCCTGCACCCTGTACGTAGCACCCTCTCAACCCTGCACCCTGTACGTAGCACCCTCTCAACCCTCTTAACCCTGCACCCTGTACGTAGCACCCACTCAACCCTCTCAACCCTGCACCCTGTACGTAGCACCCTCTCAACCCTGTACGTAGCACCCTCTCAACCCTGCACCCTGTACGTAGCACCCTCTCAACCCTCTCAACCCTGCACCCTGTACGTAGCACCCTCTCAACCCTGTACGTAGCACCCTCTCAACCCTGCACCCTGTACGTAGCACCCTCTCAACCCTCTCAACCCTGCACCCTGTACGTAGCACCCTCTCAACCCTGCACCCTGTACGTAGCACCCTCTCAACCCTCTCAACCCTGCACCCTGTACGTAGCACCCTCTCAACCCTCTCAACCCTGCACCCTGTACGTAGCACCCTCTCAACCCTGCACCCTGTACGTAGCACCCTCTCAACCCTCTCAACCCTGCACCCTGTACGTACACCCTCTCAACCCTGCACCCTAGTAGCACCCTCTCAACCCTGCACCCTGTACGTAGCACCCTCTCAACCCTCTCAACCCTGCACCCTGTACGTAGCACCCTCTCAACCCTCTCAACCCTGCACCCTATACGTAGCACCCTCTCAACCCTGCACCCTGTACGTAGCACCCTCTCACCTCTCAACCCTGCACCCTGTACGTAGCACCCTCTCAACCCTGCACCCTGTATGTAGCACCCTCTCAACCCTGCACCCTGTACGTAGCACCCTCTCAACCCTGCATTTTTAGATGTTCTTAATGGTGAGGTCTGTGCTGAAGGGGGAGGTCTGTGCTGAAGGGGGAGGTCTGTGCTGAAGGGGGAGGTCTGTGGCGAGGGGGACTGTATAATGTAAAGGAGTCCAGTGGTGCAGGGTGCTGTGTAATGTAAAGGGGTCCAGTGAATCGGTGATAGTGACTGCTCTGTCAAACAAAAAGTGATAAAGGGCTCTCCAACTAGGTGGAGTGACCGCTGGGGGCGGTGAACCTCTATGCAATGATAGGTGTGCAAGGTGTACCAAAATATATAGAAACAATGTGAACGCAAACTTCAGTGCAGACTCCTCTTGTGGCTCCTAAATGCTCACCTCACGGCTCCAGCAAGGATAGCCTAAAACACCACAGGTGTATCCTCAGATAAGCAGCAAGACTTGTATGTAGCTGGGGGAGGGCTCCACATCAGATGGTCATATGTAGGAAGAAACAGCAAATACATATATAGCGTAATACTGTGGGGGTACTGTGAGAGATAATAAATCACATGCACTCACATGGAGGCCGTGGATAGTGGGCCTATCTCCAACGAACCGCGAGTTTGTGATGACTCCACCTAGTTGGAGAGCTCTTTATCACTTTTTGTTTGACAGCGCAGTCACTATCACTGATTCATATTTTCCTATTTTCTGGCGAGGACAGACTATCAGGTGGCTGCAGCAGCGCCCCCTAGTTTTTTAGTACCGATAGCACAAGAGCCCTTCCTTTTTAAAGGGGTCCAGTGGTGCAGGGTGCTGTGTAATGTAAAGGGGTCCAGTGGTGCAGGGTGCTGTGTAATGTAAAGGGGTCCAGTGGTGCAGGGTGCTGTGTAATATAAAGGGGTCCAGAGGTGCAGGGTGCTGTGTAATATAAAGGGGCCCAGAGGTGCAGGGTGCTGTGTAGTGTAAAGGGGTCCAGAGGTGCAGGGTGCTGTGTAATATAAAGGGGTCCAGAGGTGCAGGGTGCTTTGTAATGTAAAGGGGTCCAGTGGTGCAGGGTGCTGTGTAATGTAAAAGGGTCCAGTGGTGCAGGGTGCTGTGTAATGTAAAGGGGTCCAGAGGTGCAGGGTGCTGTGTAATGTAAAGGGGGCCAGAGGTGCAGGGTGCTGTGTAATGTAAAGGGGGCCAGTGGTGCAGGGTGCTGTGTAATGTAAAGGGGCCCAGAGGTGCAGGGTGCTGTGTAATGTAAAGGGGTCCAGAGGTGCAGGGTGCTGTGTAATGTAAAGGGGCCCAGAGGTGCAGGGTGCTGTGTAATGTAAAGGGGTCCAGAGGTGCAGGGTGCTGTGTAATGTAAAGGGGTTGAAGCTGTTATAGCTGCAAAGGGTGGGCCAAGTAAATTTTAAACCCTATGGACTAAGACTGGGATGCCATTAAAGTTTGTGTATGTGTAAATTCAGGTGTCCCAATACTTTTGTCTGTTTGAGCTTTGGAATGCACACCCTAATGCAATAGGCTGCGCACGCCTATGCCACATATGCACTCCTTCAAAAAGTTTGGAACAAGGCGAAACAGCTCCAGGGGGTCACGGGGTTCACTGAATTCAGCCCGCTCTGGGGGAACAATACATATGTTGAACTGGCCAAGTTAGATCAGGGCCCTCGTTGGCGTCTTCTGGGCATAACACGCCTCAAACAGGTTTTCCATGGTGGTACACTGCTCCCGTTTAGTACTTTACAATCTAGATATGCGCTTCATCCATCCATGTTTTTTTATTATTTGCAATTGCATTATGCAGTTAAAGCTCAGGGGGATGCGGAGGAGTGGGCTCAGTCCCCCACTCCGGTTTTCCGCATCCTGCAGGCTGCTTTTGAGACTAAAGGTATTATCTCACAGTGTTACAACATGTTACTGGACTCATTCCTAGAGGCGCACCCCATGAAAGTGGCGGCTCAGTGGGAGACAGATGTTGGACCAATAACGGGGGAGATGTGGGAGGAGGAGCTGCAGGCCGTAAACAATTGTTCGCTCAATGTAGCACAGAAGGTGTCTCAGCTATACATTTTACTGAGGGTCCACTAAACACCGGTCAAACTTTTCAAAATAGGCAGGGTTCCTAGCCCGATGTGTAACAGATGCAGTGTAATGTCTGGCAATCTGATTCATCTGCTCTGGCGCTGTCCCAAGCTCCACAGGTTCTGGACGGGGGTCTTGGCTACACTTAATTCTGTGTTCCAGACCAACGTTCCTCTTGACCCGCTGCACTGTCTGCTTGGAGTTTTGGAGGGAGTGCTACCGGAGGAGTTGACTCGAACGGCATTCAATAGAGCGCTATTCCAGGCCAGAAAAACTATTCTCCTGAATTGGAAATCGGAGGCGCCCCCCACGACCAAATCCTGGTTGTTACACATGGGCAGGACGCTTATCATGGAAAGGTACATTTACCAACACAGGGGGATTGCAGGTAAATTTGATAGGCTGTGGGATGCATGGCTTGCCACACCTGGCCCGAGTCCTATGGAACTTGTCCAGTTGAGGTTGCTGGGGGGTACTTAGATTTGTGAGTTACTAGGGGATGTGGGAGGGGGGCATGCTATTGGATATGATCATCACTTGTTATGACGGAGAGATACATTGTTTGTGGATTGTACATATTATGTACGATATGTCATGTTGTCATTCCCTGTTTGTACTGTGAGCAATAAAAACTTCTTTGAAGGGAGCTGTGGTGGCTCAACGTGATTGGCACTGCGCTGACAAGCCATTCACCTCTGCAGCCAAGGGTTCGGATCCCGGTCTCGGCTACATGTGAATTGAGTTCGGTGGTCTCAGCCCGGCTCCCGGTGGGTGTGCTATGCAAGGTACGCCTGTGCTTAGTACGCCCCCCCCCCCCCACAAAAACCACCACACTTGCACGCACACAAAATTGGTTTAAAACACATGCACTTTGGCCATGCGGTCTCTTAAAATAAAGAGAGGCGAAGGACCTATGGGGCTGGCTGGGTGGGCTAGGCCCCCTCACTCCCTCATAGGGGGAGTCCCTCTGCCCCATTGGGGTCCTGTGGGCCCCAGTTGGGCTCCCAAGAGGAGCAGGTAGGGCGGGGTGAGTGGGAGGCCCCCCTTCACACCCGCCATTGCCACCAGGGGCATGGAGAAGGATGGCGATTGCCTCCGGGGGGAGGGTCTGCCTACTCCTAACTCCTACAGTCCGGCTCCTCTCTCTCGAGTTCACGCACAAAAATACACTTTAAAAAAAAAAAAAAAAAAAAAAAAACTTCTTTGATTAAAAAAAAAAAAAGAGTAAAAGCCACGGCAACCATCTTAAAAATCCTGGTAACCAGCAATCCAGACTAGTAGCCATTTTGGAAATGGGTAATTGTGTCATGTTGATTACATCTTGTATGTTCTCTAAAATATTGAAGTACGTATTGAATATTCTGCAATTGATAATTATTCTCCAGAATCAATAACCGCCTTGTAGATTTTTCTCTAAAGATTACATTTTTCATTATATTTTCTTTTTGCATAGTTCCCATTTTTTTGACAAAACAAATGTCTAATTTATTTCACATTGTTAACCACTTACTTACCTGCAGTATAGTGTAGTAACAAATGGACGTGTGAAATACAGATGTTCTGTTTAAATTGTAATTTTCACAAGGTTATTGATTCTACCGAGAAGTTATCATGGTGGTGTTAGGTCAAAGGTACTACATGCCCATTTTGCGGGTGTTTCTATTGATTTTCAAGACGTTCATGTAAATGTAACGCAATCAGTATTTTAATTTCATGTAAAACATTTTTTTTTTTTGTCAACCAATAGATGTAACTATTTTGTATGATTACAGATCTATGTGAATAAATGTCATATGTAGAGACTGTGTCGTATAGATTAGTTTTGTATCTTAAAGATATCTTCTTTAAAAGTATGCTGAACCCGAACGTCGGTGTGAAGGCGCCGTGCCTTCACACCGACGTTCGGGTTCCTTCGGCATCTCGTGACGCGCTGTATGCGCCGGGCTGAGGGACGTCAATCACAGCCTGTGATTGTAAACGCCCAGTTCCGCAGGATCGCCGGAGGGGAAGAGAGCCCGTAAAAAGGTATGTATAGAAAAAAAAAAAGGCATACTGCCGGTCGGGTGGGTGGGCTCCATGGCATGCCTGAAATTTGTTTGGAGGGTGAACCTCCCCTTTAATAATAAATACTGTATGGGAAAACTGTCCTTAAAAAGCACAAAAGTATGTTATACTATACTTATAGGGCCAGATTCAGATACAAAAATGTATCTTTCCGGCGGCGTAGCGTTTCCTCTTTACACTACGCCGCCGCAAATATTATGGGCAAGTGCCTTATTCAGAAAGCACTTGCTCCATAATATGCGGCGGCGTAGCGTAAAGTGCACGGCGGAAGGCCGCGCAATTCAAATAGCTGAAGTTGGGGCGTGATTCATGTAAATGAATCATGACCCCACGTAATTCACGTTTTTTTTGGACGGTGCAGTGAGCATGCTCGAAATCACATCGCTTTTTCTCAATGTAAACGACGTGAACGTAACTAACGTCGAGCCCCATTCCCGAACGATTTACGCAAACAACGTAACCGACGTTCAATTTGACGCTGTCCCGACGTCCATACTTAACATTGGCTACGCCTCCTATAGCAGGGGTAACCTTACGCCGGTCTAACGCTTACGCAAACGACGTAAAATACGACGCGCCGCCGCAAGTACGCTCGTGAATCGCCGTAAATAGCTCATTTGCATATTTTATGCGAAAAACGACGGAAGCGCCACCTAGTGGCCAGCGTAAATATGCGTAAATATGCAACTTAACATACGACGGTGTAAGCAAATTACGCCGCTCGTATCTTAGAAGAAAGCCGGCGTATCTTCTTTTCTGAATAGCAAAAAAAAGATACGCCGGCTATTCTTAGTATTTACGCAGCGTATCTCTAGATACGCTGACGTAAATGTTTTCTGAATCTGGCCCATAGTATATAAAAGAGGCAGCAGACCCTATAGAAATTGGCAGGAAAAATTACAGAAGATGTAGAGTTAATGCTGGGAAGTAGTTTAGGAGATCAGGCTATTGTAGTTAAGTAAGCGGTTACGTATAAACGCTGGCCCAGATTCACAGAGAATTAGATTCTCGTAGAGTATCAGAAATACACTACGCTGCCGTATTTTACCTGGCTCTACGTGGAATTCAGGTAGATTTTGTCCAGTAAACGACGGCGGTGTAGTGTATTTCTCCCGTCGCAATCCATCTGCGCGAGTAGGGGGCGTGAAGCATTTAAAATAGGCGCGTTCCCGTGGCGATCGAACTGGCGCATGCTCCGTTCGCAAATTTCCCGCCGTACATTGCGCGAAAACACGTCGTCACGTCGTAGTAGCGTCGTTTACGTACATTCCTATTCCCGAACGAGTTACGTTAAAAAAAAATATATATTTTCAAATCGACGCGGGAACGACGGCCATACTTTACATGGGTTACGCACTGTTAGACCAGCAAAAAGCTCCTCTAACATTACGTAGCCAAAAAATGACGTAGGCGATTGCGAGGGACACTCGTACCTTCGTGGATCGCCGTAAAAACTAATTTGCATACCCCGACGCATGAAAACGACGCGAACTCCTCCCAGCGGCCGCAAAAATATCGCAGCGTAGATCCGAAGGCTTACGAAGACGTAAGCCTCTCGGATCGAAGCCCGAAGCCGCCGTATCATGGTTTGAGGATTCAAACTAGTGATACGGCGCGCGAAATTTGAAATTACTCCTGTCTAACACCAGTTAGACAGGCGTAATTGCTCTGTGAATCTGGGCCGCTATTTGCAGTTCACTTTGGGCTCTCTGTAGATACACTTTAATTGGTGCTGGACTTTTCAAAGGCTTAACAGCAGCTATGGCAGCTTCTTCCTTCTTGCAAAGCATGAAAAGGCTGCCTGCTGCTGAGCACTGAGGCTTTAATATGGGGCTTTACCTGTGCATTTCACCCCTGCTGACTGACTAATACAGATGGTGAGAGTGCTGTTACCTGTGTCAAAGGGGAAGATAGTTTAACCCCTCACCCTCTCTATCTCTTACAACTGATACAACTATGTATACTGTAACATTAGCACAATTATCTAAATCCAGTGGTGACCACATTAGAATATATTTACATAGTAGAGAATGCATAACACATCAGGAGAGGTAATGAGTAGTTTGTCATACCAGCTGTATTACCAATCAAATGAAAATAAGTACAGTACACTGCTAGTGTTTAACAATTTAGCATGCACAACCTGTGAGATGTAAGCTTAAGGGGGTTGTAAAGCTTCACGTTTCTTCACCTTAAGGTGAAAAAACATCTGATGCTTACAGCTCCCCCCCCCCAGCTCCCCGTTTACTTACCTGAGCCCTTCGAAAGTCCAGCGTCGTGAACGCGCTGGCTTCTCGGCTATTCATTGGATAGATTAATAGCAGCGCAGCCATTAGCTCGCCCTGCTGTCAATCAACTCCAATGACAAGAGGGCTGGGGCAGGGCCGAGTCCTGTAGTTGGCGGCTATGGACGCCGAATACAGGACTCGGGAGCCCGCCCGAAAACGAACCCCCTTGGGAGAGCGCTTCCCAGAGGGGGGTTAGCTGATGCAGGGAGCAGCCCAGTCAGCCACCGAGGGACCACAGAAGACAAGGATCAGGGCCACTCTGTGCAAAACAAACTGCACAGTGAAGGTAAGTATGGTATGTTTGTTATTTAAAAAAAAGGAAACCTTTACAACCCCTTAAAGCTGTTATTGGGTCATAGCATTATTAATGTAGCCCCGGATCCATGGCCATCCTGCCCACCACCGCTTGGACCAGGTTCTCTTTTTAATGGTGCAACACCCCACACACAGGTTTCTTTCTCTCCCTCCAGTCACAGAGAGCTGGAGAAGGAGAGAGAAGACACAGGACGCTTTGATAGGGCTGCATTTACAGCCACAACTGCTGGAAGAGAGCCTGTCCATTGCCCAGGATAAAGAGGACACTGTGATTGTCTGCAGTGCAGAAGAACGTCGACACCTTTCAGCCTTGTGAAGGAGATAGTCCCATAGAGACTGGATTAAGCATGGTAGATCTGTGTAGGACTACAAGACTCAGAAGCTCAGAGTGCTAGATGGAGGAGTCAAAAAGAAAGTAGACACCAGGGCTTGGGGCAGCCCCACGTGGGTAGTTAAAGGTATTGTTTTGGAGAGTTGCCTGCTGTAGTGTTCGCTGCAGTGTTGGAGACAGAGAAAGACTATGCCACTGAGTTGAAGAGCTTGTTGTAAGTGTGAGCTGTGGTGTCGACTGGGCTGCCATATCTGCATGGATGTCAGAAAGATCCAGCGAACTGGACAAAACTGGTGTCACTGATTCTGTGAGAGATCTCCATTACTGGGTCCTGAGTTTCTGGCAACGCCACTGGTTCCAGACCCCATAGAGTGGAAGGAAGCTTATCTACAGACTGTACAGTGGTGAGAGGCCATAGGTCACAGACAGCATGGTGGTGAGAGACAGAGCGCCACAGCTTCCTTACCTACTTCTTGAGGAACAGTGTCACCTACCCATGGGATACAATTAGGGTGTTTATGACCTGCACTGTAGTGCCAGGGGCATGTAACACTCTTGGTCTATCACAGCTGCTGGTCTCCTTCCAGCATCCTTGTTTTAGTTGTGATGCATTCTTCCTGTCTGTCTGTCCACCTGCAAGGTGATTGCAGGTGGACAGACACAGACAACAAGACTGCAGTCTCATGCTTGTGATATTGTGTTTGTAACATGTTCTCCAAGCTCCCTGTCTATCTGCTCTGCTGATTGAATTTCCCTGTTTATGACCTCGGATTGGATATCGACTACTCTTCGAACTCTGCTTGCCTTTTCACTACTGATTTGACTCAAACTACTCTGAACCTTGCTTGCTTTTTATCTGGACTGTCATTGAACCACTCTGCCTGTCTGCCTCTGCAAGTACCTGTATGCTTGGCTCGTGGAAAGTTTGTTTTCTTCATCTGTAAAAAATGGAGGAGACCACATTGAAGGGAGTACAACCAAGCTTCCAGTCTTGAGTCAGTCAGTGGTGGAGTAGGGCGCTCCGGACCTTCCGCTCGAGTCTGCTCTCACCCAGGGACCAGACAGACAGACAGACTAGGCAGCTAGGCAGGCAGGGAGGCTCCTGCAAACCCCTTGCTGCATGAGACAATCTGCAGCCCCTAGGACCAGCTCCTCCCTCCCCTTGGACTCCCTCTCCTTGCAGGCAAACATTCTCCAGGTAGGACCCTGTCTTTTTTAGGGTATTCTACCTCTATCTCCACTGCAACCATTGGCGGCCGTCCTTTTCAGGACAAGCCGCTACATCCTACGGCTCTCCCCCTCTCCTCTACCCCTCATTGCCACCCACACCGCCATCCACAATCAAGGCACCCCCCCGCGGCCTCCCTGGCTCAGTTCTGCGGCTTCTCCCAAATCCCTCCGGCATCCGCGCCGGCCTGCTCACATTCGGGGCCGGCGCGGCTTAGGAAAGTCCGCTGCTTCAGCCGTGGCCTTGCGGCGCGCCGCTCCTACGCCCAGGAAATAACCTGTAAACTGCCCAGAATACCCCCCCTACCCCTGGAGGATCCCATCCACCCCCAGTTAACCATCCAGTTCACCACAGCCATCCATCCACCCAGCTGACAGCCCCCCAGCATATGCCCTGTGTCTTGGTCGGTGGCCATCTTGGCACACCGCAGAAACAGAGACAGCTCTCACCCCCCCTTTCTCCTTCACAATCAATACTGCTTGATCCAGGGTTCTTGTCCGATCGCCCCTCAGGGATCAGGAAGGAATTTTTTTCCCTGGCCTCAGCACATTGGCTCAGCACGGCCAGGTTTTTTTTTGCCTTCCTCTGGACCAAGCCGGGAGAGAGGATTCAATGAATCCCCCCTCCATCACCATTTAAACATCATAGCCCCCCCGGATGACTGCAACTATGGCTCTTTTGCAATATTCTGCAGAAACAATTTGGGGTCTGAGGCGATTCGCCACAGTATTACCAGCCGTCACCAAAAAGGCCTTAAAATTAGAGCAACTATTGCGAACCGATCGACGATCGACTATCAAGAGTTTCAGCCATTTACCCCAGCTTAAGCACATTGGCAGTAAAACACCGATCAGAAATCCATGATTTCATTCTACACTATGATTTAGACTGCCTTTTTATTACAGAAAGCTGGCTCACAGCCGACTGTAACACCATTCTAGGAGAACTGGTGCCAGAAAACTACCGCATTATAATGGAAAACAGAATAGGGCAAAGAGGTGGAGGCCTGGCGGTGATCCACAGGATTCATCTTGCGATCACCAAACCAGTCCTTCAAAATCCTCTTCCATTTATGGAAACCCTAACTCTACAACTGCAAACAAACCCCCAGGAGACCATCCGCATTCTTCTCTGCTATAGGCCACCCGGGCCAAAATCGCAGCTTCTCACATCATTGACGGATATACCCTTAACAGCAAACACCTTTTGCTGCTCGGGGACTTCAATCTCTGGGCAAACTCCTCTCAGGATCTTGTTGCCGACGCCTGTATTGACCACCTGGAAGAATTAGGGCTACAGCAACTAGTATGTGGGCCCACACATGTTTCAGGTCACACGCTTGACTTAATTTTCAGACAAAATCTGAAAATAAGCATTATGGAAAATGAACCATTGCCATGGACAGATCACCATGCAATTAAATTCATAATTCCCCAAATTCCCCCATTGATAAAAACACCCAAGCCGGTGACAATACACTGGACTAGATCTCAGAAGAAGCTCCATTCGGAACTCTTCAAATCTACCTTGGGAAATAAAATAAAAATAATCCAACCACTTCTAACAGCCTCAGAAACACTGGATGCCATAAATGCAGCCCTACTATAGTCAGCCTACTTAGTAGCACCGAAACGCAAAACCTGCATCCAGAAAAACAAGTCCGGCTGGTTCAACAACCAGCTGTCACTACTGAAGCAAGAGCGCAGAAGGGCGGAAGCCGTCTGGAAAAGAAGCGCTTCAGAGGAGAACCTCATCATCTACAAGGAAATAACAAGAAAATACCATAAAGAAATCTTCAAAGCCAAGAAACATCATTTTTCTGTGGCTATCAACAGCGCTTTAAATCGCCCCCGGGAACTCTTCAAGTTGGTCACTCAGACCATGAATCCAGGTTGCCTGGAAGCCCCCAATTCAGATACCCAAGAATTTTGCGATGAACTATCGGATTTCTTCATTAATAAAATTGAGGGAATCCAGGGAAGCATTCAGCAAATCAATACCCCTCTCAACCCCCGTCCCAATCAACCACATAACATCCACAGAAACCATCGACAATCAATGTTGTTCACTCTGGAACCCATCTCCATCGATGCCACAAAAAATATCATCGGTACTTTGCGAAACAGCACAGCGCCTAATGATATTATCCCCACTAAACTGCTGAAGGAATGTGCCAAAATCTTGGCACCACCTATCACGCAGCTTATAAACCAGTCATTTAAGGAAGGCATAGTGCCCTCCCTGCTGAAAGAGGGCACAATCAAGCCCATCTTGAAAAAGCCTACCCTGGATCCCAAGAACCCAGCTCACCGCCGTCCCATAACAGGCCTTAACGTTCTCTCCAAGGTAATGGAAAAAGTAGTGGTAAAACAGCTGCAACAGCATCTAGAAACAGCATTACTCAAAATATGGGATGACGCCCTCGAGGCCGCAGACGATGGAGAATCCTCTCTCCTGGTTCTGCTGGACCTAAGCGCAGCCTTTGACACTGTAGACCACAAACTTTTATTGACTCGGCTGGCTGAGGTAGCCAGAGTCGCAGAAGGTGATCTACCATGGTTTTCCTCCTTTTTGGAAAACCGTTCACAAACAGTGAAATTGGGACCTTTCACCTCTGAAAAACGCTCGGTGTCATGTGGAGTCCCTCAAGGATCCCCTTTGTCACTGGTGCTCTTCAACATCTATCTTCGCCCTCTTTGAAATTATCAGTAGCCAAGATCTACTTTATCACTCATATGCAGACGACACGCAACTGTATTTTCGCATCTGCAACAAAAAGGATCATCATCTCAGTTTAGAGAAATGTCTCTCTTTGGATGACTAAGAGTTATCTTAAACTCAACAGTTCCAAATCAGAACTTCTTCTGTTTCACGCCAGTCGCAAGAGTCAACGGGAAAAAACCTGGATACCCCCGCCTATTCTGGCCCAAATCATCACCCCTAGCTCCAAAGTCAAGAGTCTCGGTGTCATCTTCGACACCTACATGACTATGGACGCACAAATAGGGTCAGTAGTCAGCGGATCACACCATCTGCTGCGCCTACTACGCAGACTTACTCCATTTATTCCCAAAGAAGATGTAGCAGTCGTGGTAGGAACAATTGTAAACTCCAGATTGGACTATGCAAACGCGCTTTACCTCGGACTCCCAAAGTACCAAATCGCTCGTCTGCAAGTCGTTCAAAATACGGCCGCCAGACTTGTGACTGGGAAAAAACCCTGGGAATCAATCTCACCTTCTCTGAGATCCCTTCACTGGTTGCCAGTAAAGGACAGAATTGCTTTCAAAGCACTCTGTCTGACACATAAGTGCATCCATGGAAAGGCCCCGCAATATCTATGCGAAAAGATAGAAGCCCACAATTCCAATCGCATTCTGCGATCCACCGACCAAAATCTGGTCAAGGTACCCAAAGCCAGATACAAGTCCAAAGGAGAAAGAAGGTTTGCTGTCCAAGGTCCCAGACTTTGGAACGCTTTACCAACCAGCATTCGGTTGGAGGAAAACCACCTGACCTTCAGAAGACAGATTAAAACTCTGCTCTTTTGATGTCAAGAGAGACAGAAACAACAAGTGCCCAGAGGCGATTTGGTTTGCATGTGCCGCGCTATATAAGTTTTTTCATTCATTCATTCATTCAGTTCTCGCCTGCTCCGGCATGGTAGCCAGCCACCATAGCATTGCCCTGAGGGCAACCGAGTACCAGTAGGCCTGCTTGCCTTATAGAAAAGGGGACTGCTATAGGTAAAGAACACAGAAGTTAGCTATAGTGTCTGACCACCTGCGTTAGGGGTAAGCATGACATACTGTATATGATCTGTTCAAGCCTGAGTGGTCAAATGCAGAAACACTGGGCCCCAATGTTTAATAGTAAACTGGCCAGTAATAGGGGGTTTTGATCGAAGGACCATTTAACTTACAGTAACACCCCTTTAGTTAGGACCTAGACTCAGGCTTCAGGTGCAAAGACAATTAATGAGGTCTTCTCATTGTTTGTAATGTTGTACAAAATAGTTACCTATTATCATTTTGCATGTTGCTTTGTGGGGAGTATTTCAAAATAAAACCTTTTTCTTTAGTCTCGGCGTGTCAGAAGGTGTGGCATTGCCGCCTGGAATCGGGGGAACCCATACATCATTGTTCTCTTCTGAGATAAGCGCTACACTAAATATTACAATCATTCTAATGTGCTTTATTGAGAACCATACATTTTTGGGCCCCTAAAAAATGGCACAGACATTTAGATGTCTCATATTATGAAAGTTGAGTGCTGTTGGACCAGAAATGTGATTGATGGCAATGGGACATGGACTCCTTGACACTCAGAGTTGGGAACACATTTAAAAAAAAATATAGTACAAAGTAAGAGCACATCTGGTGATGGAAACTTGAAAGTGCCTGAACAATGACAGTGATTCACTTAAATTTTCACAAATGAATCTTATAGTGTAGATAACATACATAGCATGTCCAGATTCATAGTACTGAAAGTCACACCAGTGAGCCGAATTGTAAAGCTGAAAAAGGAAAAAGCTTCACCGGTCATTCTGTCAAGAAGTAACATTGAGATAATCAAAGGAAAACACAGCATTTCCAAAATATATGTCCTCTGTTCTGCACCCATGCCTTATATTAGCAAGTTATCATTAAATATTATAGCTGTGTTACCACACTGCAAAAAATAAAATTTGAAAAATTGCTATGTAATATTTTTCTTACTGTGCTTATTAAATGTAACTATGCTAAGAAAAATCTTTAACAGTTTACTGTACTGTGTTTTAAATTAGAACTAACAGCAAAACTTTTTTCAGTTTGGACAGAGTAAGGAAAGAATATAACCTGTCTTTTTTTTCCATCTGTGTTCCGTGGAGGAGATTTCACTTCACTTCCTGTCCCATAGCCAAAACAGTAAAGCCCTGTACACGCGATCAAATATCTGATGGAATCTAATCTGATGGATTTTTTCGTTGGATATCCGATGAAGCTGACTTTCATCAGTCTTGCCTACACACTATCGGTCAACAATCCGACCGTGTCCAAACGAGTGCCCAACCCCTTTAATAAAAAAAACATAGAAACATCAAAAAAAGGCACATATAAAAAAAAAAAAAAAAAAAAAGTGGTCTGTCGAGTCTGCCCTTAAATATTTTAACCATTTTTTCTTAATATAGATCTACGTTTACTCCAAACATGTTTGAATTCACCAAATGTTGATGGACTCTTCCAAGCATCAACTATTCTTTCAGTAAAATATTTCTTCTAATGCCCCGTACACACGATCGGTTTTCCTGTTGGAAAAAGTCTGAGAGCTTTTGGTCGGGAATCCCGACTGTGTATATGCTCCATCAGACTTTTTCCAACAGGAAAACTTCTGGAAAAAGATAGAGAGCACGATCTCTTTTTTACCATCAGGAAAAAAACTGATCAGAATCGTGTGTACAAATCCCAACATGCAAAATTCCGACGAATGCTCAGAAACAAATCCACGCATGTTTAGAAGCATAGAACTTAATTTTCGCGGCTCGTCGAGGTCTTTTACATCACGCGTTCTTGGCAGTCAAAAGTTCACCAAACTTTTGTGTGACCGTGTGTATGAAAGGCAGGCTTGAGCGGAATTCCGTCGGAAAAAAACATCATTTTTTTTCCCGATGTTTTTAAAAGTGAGGTCTCTAGAACTGGACACAGTATTGCGAATGAAGTTGCGACTGGTGTTTTTTTTTTTGGGGGGGGGGGGGCGAAAACCAACCACCCCCCCCCCGAGCGACCAGCAGCTCTATTTGCTTTCTCCACTGCCAGACAACACTATTTGCACAATCATCCAAAATAAGCACCCCACAAACTTTTTACCCTATATTTCTGGCCAACATTTTACTTTATCAGAATATTCTTATCTATTAGGCTCATTATAAGGCAATACAATTAGAAACTTTGAAATGCAAATTCTACTGCTTTGGCCAATTTTCCAGCAATTTCAAATCATGTTCACATGTTCAACACCTCAAGCATTATTAACCCTTTTGCACACCTTTGTGTTATCAGCAAAAATTAATTAACCACATCTTCAGTTATATCACATCAATTATATCCCTAACAAACAGATTAAATAGAACATGATCTACTGCAGAGCCTTGTAATACACCACTAGTGGTTGGTTTCTAATCTGTTCTCAATTTATTTTTATTAACTTTTTCTTACATACAAATCATTTTCAATAAACAAGATTCTGTCACATTATTTATCAATTTCTACTCATTATTCAACATACAGAGTCTTAATCATTTTCCATAATTCACATTATCTTTAAAAACACAATTTACTACACCATATACCTACATAAATTCTTCTGTCTTCCATACCCATTTATCCTCACTCACAAAAAAAAAAAAAAAAAAACTCGATCCCATTGTTCTTTCCCCTTCCCTGTACTCATTTTATATTCCATTTACTTTTCCCCTTTATATTTTCCTTTACTTTCCATTTATAAATAATTTTTCATCCCATTTCTGCCATATTTCTGGCATTTGACTATTTACGTATCCTTCTTCCCTTATCTGTCTTTCCATATATTGTATTTCGTTCATTTCACATATCCATTCTCCTATATTTGGACTTTTATTTTCTCTCCATTTACGAGCTATTATTGTTTCGGCTGCTGATGTCATATGATGGACAATATCCTTCTTGATACTCTTTATTGATTCTGGTATCAGCAATATTAATGAAATATCTATATTTGGGTTCCTTTCTATAGCTGACATTTTTTGATATATCTCATAGATTTTTTTCCATAGTTCTCTTACCATATGACACTCATACCAAATGTGTTCCATAGTCCCCCTTTCAACGTTACATCTCCAACATAGATCTGTTTGTCCACTATTTATTTTATTTAGCGCTACTGGGCTCCAATACCATCTCATTGCTGTTTTGTAATTTCTTTCTTGATATTTATTCGCTATTGACATTTTATGAATCATTTCAAATATTTTCCCCCAGTCTATCTCCGATATTGATCTCCCTATTTATTTTTCCCATTTTTTCATTCCTATTATCTCTCTAATCTGAATGATACACATTTACAACCATACTTCTCCTTTAGCCAGCAATGTAACCCCTGAATCACCCAAGGGTTAAGTCCTAGTTTGTACAACTTTTTTTTATGAGATCATTATATGGAACCAAATCAAATACTTTGCTGAAATCAATATCCATAGCACATGTCCAAAACATTTGTGATGTAGTCAGAAAACTTTAATCGGATTAGTCTGACATGATCTTCCCTCAGTAAAACCATACAGCTTTGAGTTCAGCAAGTTGTGTGTTTTTAATGGTCATTAATCCTTTTTTTTAAGAGTGATTCCATTATTTTATTTTTAGAACAGATGTTTGTTACTTTCTTACTAACCTTTCTACAGTATGTAGCTGTCCACATAGTAAACTCCTGTTAGAAGAGATTGATTTTCAGTTATTGGTCCAACAACTATACCTCAAAGTTCTCTCACAACTCTCGGATGAATACAATCAGGACCAATTTATTTGAGCCAATTCATCTACTTCTTCCTGTGTTTCCATCCATAATCCACAACAATCTTCCTGTCAATTAGGTGGAGAATAGGTATGGGAATGGTGGGAGTAGCCAAAATAAATGACAAAACATTTGCTATGTAGAAAACTTAACATCTACAGTATCTCAGTTGTGTATGTGGCTGTTTGCCTTGAGTCCTACTTTAACAAAGAGCAAGATCCAGTGTGCAGAGTTGGTGTACAAAGTACAGTATAGCACTTGATTAGAATTGAACTTATTGTACATAGACTAGCACAAGATGTATGATGGAATGTCAAACTCATCAACATCCTTGTTGTGCAAAGGATTATATTAGATATTCTATCTAAAAATGCTTTTAATGTTTTTTTATACGTAAAAAAAATACTATGCTTTTTTTATGTCAGCCTTAAAGTGAACTTAAAGTGGAACTTAAAGTCACACTAAAGCTTAAAACTTTTTTTTTTTACCTTAATGCATCATAGCTACGAGTAAGCATCACATGATGCGAAACATGTCAGCCCTTTTCTCCTTGTCCATTTACCATTTTTGACTGCATGCATTTTGGCTGTTTTTTTCTATTGAAATTTTATTGTTTGCTTATGCTTAAATAAAGACATAGTTTTCCGAGGAGTGCGGCGATCCAGGATTTTTTCCTTCATCCCCCTATTTTGTAGACGCTATAACTTTTGTACAAACCAATCAATAAACACTTATTGCAATCTTTTTTTTACCAAAAATATGTAGAAGAATACATATTGGCCTAAACTGTTTTTTAAAGATTTTTTGGGGGTATTTATTATAGCAAAAAGTAAAAAAATATTTTTGTTTATAGCGCAAAAATGTACACACCAGAGGTAATCAAATACCACCAGAAGAAAGCTCTATTTGTGGGAAACAAGGATATCAATTTTGTTTGGGAGCCACGTCGCACGACCGCGCAATTGTCAGTTAAATTGACACAGTGCCGAATCGCAAAAAGTGTCCCGTTCATTTGGCAGCCAAATCCTCCGGGGCTGAAGTGGTTAATAAATCACAATTTTTTTTTTACTTTATTAACAGTTTAACTTTAACCACTTCAATTAACTAACACAGCTTTATCCATATTCTCTAGAAAATACTTGGCAGTAATCCCAAGACATAAGTGTTACCTCAAGTCACAATGTTAACTACTTTGCATAATGGGCAGTCTGAAGAATGAGTGGCTTCTTGGTGGATTTAGCAATTCTTCAGTTGAAAAAGCAATGCCCCTGGAGTACATTTTTGTTATTTATACAGACATAATCCAATCTGGTAACATGTAGATGTAGTTTTCAGATGACATGATAAATTGGTTTCCACTTCAGTAGACACTGTTGGCCAAATTTGTTCTAACAATTAGTTGCTGTATACTTAAAACCAGGCTACATGATTGCATTTCCGAACTGAAGAATCTAATGTGCAGTTTTAAATGACTCTTGTTGCTCAAATAGTATGTATTTAGTATGCATACACACAGTCAAATAAAGTTTACCTATGACTTTCACACAGTAAACCACATTGGCTGTTTATCACGTTACATGGCAATTAGGCACACAGAAATCCTACCCAACAGGGACATAGACAGAAGTAAAACGTTTTCTAGGAGGGTGGGGAAGACTTATGCCCTGTACACACAATTGGAAATCCCGACAGCAAAAGTCTGATGTGAGCTTTTGAACTGAAATTCCGACTGTGTGTGCTCCATCGAACTTTTGCTGTTGGAATTTCCACCAACAAAAGATTGAGAGTTGGTTCTCAAATTTTCCGACTGAAAAAATTCCTATAGAAAAATCTGATTGTCTGTAGCAATTTCGATGCGCAAAATTCTGACGCATGCTCGGAAGCTTTTAACTTAATTTTCTTGGCTCGTCGTAGTGTTGTACGTCACCGCTGTCATGACAGACAAAAGTTCCAAGAAATTTTGTGTGACTGTGTGTATGCAAGCCAAGCTTGAGCGGAATCCCGTTGGAAAAACCATCTAAGGTTTTTCCGACGTAAAATCCGATCATGTGTATGGGGCATTAGAATCAGGATGGTATCCCATTGCAAACCTGTGAATCTACGGGGGGTGTGGCTTGAACATGGCGGAGTAGAGACACACTGAGTTAGAGCTCCCGGACCTCCATGCCTGACCCAATGTGAAAGAGAGGAGAGGAGAGGTGTGGACTAGCAAGATCGCGGTATGAACAGAGACCGCAAATGTAAACTGACCGCCGCTGCCGCAGCAAAGAAAACTATAGGGAAAGGTGCACAGGGAGACATTCAGCATTACCTGGTAGCATCGCCACCCGTCTCCCGTTGGGGATCCACGAGCAAAGCGGAAGTAGAGAATTGTGTCCCAGCGCGTCCAGGGGTGGAGAAGACACATTCCTTGCGAGGCTCTCCAGGGTTGAGTGACAGGCAGAAGACAAAGACGCCCCGGCAGGCTGTAGGACAAGCGTGCTTAGTGCTGGGGAAGGAGGACGGTACAGGAGACATGGAGAGCAGTGAAATTAGAGCCTTGTTAGAGGCGCTCCCAACACGGCAGGACTTGGCTGCTCTCCCCACAAAACAGGACTTTAATATCGCTGATTCTCCGCATGGAAGAGACACACCGCCACGAGCTGGAGCTGGTAAGGGCTGATTTAGCTACCCTATAAGAGAAAGTGGTGGGGGGGAAAAATGCTATGAGGTCCTTGAAGCAGCGAATGGGTGAATATGAAAAGTTACAGAGCACACAGGCAGCCATAATAGTAGACCTACAGCTACAAACAGAGATGCTCGAAGACAGGAGCTGCAGGAATAATCTGCGGGTACGGGGACTCCCGGAGGTACCTGACAAGAAGGACCTGGAAGGTAAAATTAAAGCGGTATTCCAGAGCATTTTAAACTTAACTACTACTGACTTGGTGATAGATAGGGTGTATAGAGCCCTAGGTCCTAAACCACAGAACCCTATGAGACCAAGGGACATAATTTGCCGCATACACAGATACCAGCAAAGGGAACTGATCCTTGGGGCAGCCTGGAACAAGGGGGACATTATTTATGATGGAGCCCCTATCAAACTTCTGCCTGACGTATCACGGGCTACATTCCAGCGAAGGGCTTGTTTGTGGGCTGTTCTGGACAGGGCTAGAGGCCAGGGATGTACCTACAGGTGTGGTTACCCATTGGCAGTCACATTTCGAAAGGGCTCATCTTCATTTACCCTCCGTGTACCTGTAGAACTACCAGAGCTTTTTCAGTTCCTAGAGGTATCCCCTATACAAATCCAAAACTGGTTGCTCTTAGTAGTGGGGAACCGTGGGGGACCCCTGAATTTAAGGACAAATTAAGGTAACGCAAACATCACAGCAACCCGTTAGGTCTTTTCAGGAAAGCAAAGAGGAAAAGGGACAGGAAACTGAACTTGAACTGAACTCCCCAGTGGGAAATAAAATACAATGTACAAAGGAGATATAGTGGACCCCCACACAAATTCCTTTCTTTGGGGGAGAACCGACCAAGGAGGAGGTATTTGGGAGTGACTCACTGTTAGTCTTGGAGAATAAACCTTAATGAGAGTCAAGACCCCCAACAAAAGCAGATGGACTCCCCGAGAGGGAACGGGGGAGGAGGGGTGATATTTCAATTTTTTTTATTTATTTTTTCAGCCCAGGGGGCCACGGGAGGGGAAGGGTTGGGGAATAGGTAAGGGGAGGTTCTCCCTTAAAGGTGTTGCCTGTGGGCTCAGGAAGAACCCTCTCCCTTATGGGGTTCTTTTTTTTCTCTTGTGTTCTATTTCACATTGTTTCCTGAGGGCATAATGTGTAAATGTGTAAATGGATAACGGATATGGTCGCCTGACATTACTAATTATTATGGGGTGTAGTGAGACGTTATTTGAGAAATTATAAACATTTGCAGAGAGATAAACTTGTGGGGTCTTTGGTTTTTTTTTTTTTCTTCACTTACACTATTGGCTGGAATGTAGAAAGCGGCCTTGTAATGCACAATATGGGGGGATGGGGGGGGGGGGGGGGTGTTATCAGATAAGAAAATTTAGTTTTTTTTTTTCTTCTTTTTTTTTTTCCTTTTCTTTTAGTACACGGACATATTTAGACACAGATATATATATATATATATATATAATACACAACTTGAGTCGGACTCTGGAATTTGTAAGGGTATTGTAATTGTAGTTTTGAACCCTTGAATGGGTTCCTTCATATTTTTTTTTTTGGGGTGTGTTTGAGTGGGTGAAGTCCTTATAAGGATCTCAATGACATACATATATAGTACACTTTATGCACTGTCTTGGCACAGGGTATACAATAGTGGCATAAAAGGAAGGGGTGGGGGGTTTCAATATAGGGGATTTTTCCTCTTTCACTTTTTTTTCCCCACAGGTACATAGTTGTGTAGATGAGTAAAAGCGAGTGCATGAACATTGGTACGAATAATATGTCCCTGTCTCCCTACATTTGAATATTGGAATTTATTTGATTTTATGTCGTATCGGATGTGACATCTGGATATGATGGGGCGGGAGGGGGGGGGGGGTGAGGGATGACAGGGCGTAAAGAGATATGGGGTGGTGGGCGTTAAGTTGATGGAGGAGGCCCCCTACTCCTTTGTTCCCATTCCCTCTTGTCCCTCCTTATACCTATATCTTATTTTTTTTTACTTATATATATAAATTCGCCCTTTTTATGGGAATTTTGTATTTGAACTAGAATGCATATAAGTATGAGCTGTATGGATACCCTCTTTCAGGTTAATTTTTTTTTGGAAGGGTCCTAAAAGGAGGACGGAAGCCCCCCCCCTTTTTTTTTGAGAGAGTATTACTGGAGGCCTACACAGCCCTCTTCATTGATATTTTGTTTTGTTTTGTTGTTATGGGGGACATGGAGGATCCGGGAACCTAACCCTCTGATCATTGACAGGCCTATACATACCCCAATAGGAGGGCGCTCAGAAACCGCTGAGACGGTGAGGTTTTTTTTTTTTAGCAAGAGCTAATATATTAGATAGAGAAGGGAATTACCCTCTCTGTATAGGAAGGGTGGGAAGAAGGGTGGGGGTGGTAAGGGAGAAATATAGTATTTTTTGGTTTTAGGGGGGGGGTTTATTATTTTTATTTTTTTATTAGATTGTAAGACGAGATGGAGACCCTAGACATATTATCATTGAACGCTTAGGGATTAAATATACCAGAGAAAAGAAAGATCCTTCTCCAGGATTTACGACGAATGGGAACGGATATTGCATTTATCCAAGAGACACATTTCAGAGATGATAAAGTTCCGAATCTAAAAAGTCGTGGGTTCCCAACAGTTTACCACTCCACAAACCAAATGGCAAAGTCGAGAGGAGTAACTATTATGATAGCTGGGAGAATACCATGGAAATATATAGATGCTAGACATGACACGGCAGGGCGATTTTTATTTGTAAAGGGGGAAATCGATAACATAAAGGTTACATTAGCTACCCTGTATGCCCCCAATGAGAACCAAGCGATTTTTTTGAATAAGACCTTGGGGAGTCTTATGGAATTCACAGATGGGAATCTGATTTTAGAGGGGATATGAACGTTCCCTTAGATATAAAGGAGGACACATCATCAGGAATGTCATCTATTACCCATAGTGCTCGAAAGCGTATTATGAAAACTCTCCACAAGAATCAATTAATTGACATATGGCGATTGTGTCACCCTAAAGAAAAGGATTATACGTTCTTCTCCTCACTTCATAAATCATTTTCCTGGATAGATCTATTTCTGGTACCGCATGCTCAACTCCACTATGTGAAAGAATGTAAAATAGGGTCCATCACATGGTCAGATCATGTACCTATTTTTTTGACATATGATTTACAAGATTTTTCTAAACCTAGATCTAATCAATGGAGGTAAAATGAAAGCCTATTACGAGACAAAGAGGTCCTGGAAGACATGTCCAAGGAGATACATTTTTATTTTGATACTAATGACACTACTGACTGTGACCCAGGAATAATATAGGAGGCGCATAAGGCGTTGATTAGGGGAGTGTTGATAAAACATGGGGCCAGGATTAAGAGAGAAAGGTCAAAACAACTTAAAGGTCTGCTGGAAGAATTAACCCTATTGGAAGGGAAGCATAAACAGACACACTCTATATCAGCAGAGAGAGATCTTGTTAGAAAAAGAACACAAATTACAGATATCCTTTATTATAAAGCAAAGACGGATATACAAAGATGCAGGAAAATCTCATATGAATCAGGAGACAAATGTGGGAAACTACTAGCCAGAACCCTGAGAGATCAGAAGCTAAGTAATGATATCCCCCAGATTACTACATCTAATAATTTAAAGGTGATGAAACCACGGGACATAGCGCAAGAATTTCAAAAATATTACCATGCTTTGTATAATCTACAGAGTACCCCCATACAGCAAACCAGATGGAGCAATACCTTTTGGAGTCACTAATGCCTAGACTCCCGGAAGGAGCCAGGGAGAAACTAGATGAACCTATTACTAAAAAAGAAATAGAGGAAGCGGTGGGAACGATGAAACTGGGGAAAGCTTTGGGTCCGGATGGCCTTACAGCCCAATATTATAGAACATTACTCCCCGTATTAGTGGATTATATGACTCAATTTTTAAATGCATTGGGGTCATCAGCATGGTTGACAAAAGACACTCTGCTAGCATATATCGCACTGATACCGAAAGAGGGGAAAGATCCGGCACTCTGTGGAAGTTATCGCCCAATCTCTCTTCTAAACCAGGACCTTAAACTATTAGCAAAGATCTTTGCGCAATAGGATCCAAGTATATTTACCGAATCTTATACATTTAGATCAGGTGGGATTTATCCCCACACAAGAGGCCAGAGATAATACCACAAAAGCTATTAATTTACTTCAGATAGAAAATATAACTAAGACGCAATTAGTATTTCTGAATACGGACGCTAAAAAGGCTTTTGACAGGGTGAACTGGAGCTACATGCAGGCGGTATTACAATATATAGGTTTTAGAAGTAAATCACTACAATGGATAGCTGCCATTTATTCTTGTCCATCGGCCCGAGTAAGGGTCAAAGCAATACTTTCAGAAACTTTAGATATCTCAAATGGGGCACGACAGGGATGTCCCTTGTCGCCACTCCTCTTCGCCCTGTCACTGGAACCTTTTCTTTGTATGATACGTTTAAATCAGGATATAGGGGGAATACAAATAAAAAACATACAGTGTAAATTCTCGACATATGCAGATGACATGTTATTTACACTCAGTAATCCGATGCCTACAATACCGGAACTGATGAGAGAATTTGAACGATATGGTTTGATTTCAAACTTGCGTATTCATTTTAATAAATCGGAGGCAATGGCGGTTAATCTTCCACAAACAGCGATAACACATTTGAAAAAAAACTTTGGGCCAGATTCACAGAGCGATTACGCTGGCGTAACAGGAGATGCGCGGCGTAAGTCTAAATTTTCACATGCGTTTCGATGCGCCGCATCCCCAAAACGAGATACGCAAGAAATCTACTTTTTTTTGTCTGGCGTAATTTCGATAGACCGGCGTATCCGTCCGCGCAAAACTGCGCTAGACACACCATTGATTTGCTATTCAAATATGCTAATGAGGGAGTTACGGGGATCCACAAAAGAACGTTGGTGCAGCGCAGGCTACGCGCTGTGCGCAACAGCTGCACGGCCTGTCTACAATTAGACCATATAAAAGGTGGTATAAAATTAGACAATTCGTCTACATGTCAGAGAAAGCAACACTGTTAGTGAGGAGCTGAGCAGTCACACTTGCTGCACAACAATCTGTATGCCAACATGCCAGTGGCATCCATGCTCATAGCTATACTACTGACTTTAGATGAGCAAAGAAGGAGGAGGGCACGGATTTTTACAAAAAATATACATACATATATACATCAATACATAACATACATACAAATTACAAACACGGGCTCACTATCTTTCAATATCCCTTTAAAACCTTGATGGATATAATAATCTAATCTGATAAAAGCCGCTCACTCTTCACTTGATATATCACACACGCATAGACATCTTTGGCATGAGTGATTCTGAGGTGTCTCGCATTTTCAGATTCACCCCTCATGCCATCCTGGAATTAACCACAACCCTGCAGGAGCCCAACACATGACACCACCCATGACACCTATGACAGCTACATATACAATCATAGCCCCATCCCCACAGATTTCGAACAGAACATGTATGGGGACAGCTGGCTGGTTGGTGAGTGACATGGGTGGCAGGCATGACTGTCCCCCCCCATGATGCTGAAATCACAAGGGGCACATGCACTACTAACATCCTCCTGTCTTATCCCTTCAGGGTGACTCTGCATATGCACTGGGACCCCATCTCATGACTCCTATACGGAACCCCCCTAACCAAGGCTACCCCGTCTTCTGAGGGAAGAGCAGCCAGGAGCCAGCTCACATTAGGCATCTTTGCACGTTAAACACACACATTAATCATGGCACAATGAGAATGCATGCATGCACACCACTGTGGTCCCATCACATTGGATTGGCACAAGCCCACCATGCAGGACTTGTGAGCAGCAACGCCATGCCACGGCTCCAATTATGTCACTGTACATTCATACACCATTCACACGGACCTGGTAATCACTTCTCCACCACAAATGAGGGTGACACCCCTTTTCCGGCAGGAATGTCACCCCCACATTCCCAAATCATACACAAACAGAACCAAAAAAAAATAATAATTGACCAGCAAAAATAAAAAATGCCCAGCAAAAATCTAATTTAAAACAAAATAACAACAAAGAAAACACATAAAAGACAAAAATCACTCTGCAAAACAGTCCCCAAATATCTCAAAGACACGTCACAAACAAACAAACGCTAATAAACAACAGAACAAAAGCACCTTGCTGTATAGGAAGGGATACAAAGGGATGTACTTTTGCAAAGGAAGTGCGTTTGCGTCTGTCTATTTATGCTGTCTGCGTAATTCACTAAGTTGCCCGGGTCCACTTTCAATTTCACTGATTGCGCCGTTCCCGAGTTGTGAGCATGCGCACAGAGGTGCTGACCATAGTCTGCTTCATGTGCGCATGCGCGAGCCGGCCAGGCCCTTCATTTGCATGGGGTCACGGCTCATTTCAATGTAACACGCCCACGTCCTTCCCAATTTGAATTACTCTGCCTTACGCCTCTGAAATTACATTGCACAAGCGCTATTTTCTGCGCAAAACAATCGAGAATACGGTGATTGCGCCGCTATATTGCGGCAGTCTAACGTAAAGGAGGTGCGCTAAGCCAGTCAAAAAATGCGCCGATGTACGTGAATCTGGCCCTTTAAGTTTAAATGGACAGACAGAGCTCTAACTTACAGTACTTAGACACCTTAATCCCAACAAATGTAGCAAAGATTTTTGATTTAAATTTTCCTCCCCTACTACAAAAGGTAAAGCTGCTATTAGATAAATGGAATCCGAGCTATCACACATGGTTAGGGCGCTGTAACATCATAAAGATGAGCTCCCTAAATGTTTATATTTATTTCAAGCCTTACCACTTCAAGCCTTTAACCACTTGACCACTGGGCACTTAAACACCCTTAATAACCAGACCAATTTTTAGCTTTCGGTGCTCTCACAGTTTGAATGACAATAACTCAGTCATACAACACTGTAACCAAATGAATTGTTTGTCCTTTTTTCCCCCCACAAATAGAGCTTTCTTTTGGTGGTATTTGATCACCTCTGCATTTTTTTTTTGCTATAAATGAAAAAAGAACGAAAATTTTGTAAAAAATTATAATTTTTCTTAATTTCTATTATAAAATTTAGCAAAAAAGTAATTTTTCTTCATAAATTTGGCCTAAAATGTATACTGCTACATATCTTTGGTAAAAAATAAATAAAAAATGTTGGATAATATTTGGGTTAAAGGTATGGGGTCTACAAGCTATGGTACCAATTACTGAAAATTGATAATTTTCCTCACACCTAATGTACTGACAGCCTCTCTCATTTCATAAGACCCTAACATGCCAGAAAAGTACAAATACCCCCAAATGACCCCTTTTTGGAAAGAAGACATTCCGAGGTATTTAGAAAGAGGCCTGGTGAGTTTTTTAAAGTAGTCATTTTTTTCCCACAATTCTTTGCAAAATCAAGATTTTTTTTTCATCAAATTTTCATATTAGCAGGTTATTTCTCACACACAGCATATGCATACCACAAATTACACCCAAAAACACATTCTGCTATTCCTCCTGAGTATGGCGATACCACATGTGTGAGACTTTTACACAGCGTGGCCACATACAGAGGCCCAACATGCAGGGAGCACCCAGGCCAATTCTGACATTTCTCTCCTACATGTAAAAATCATAATTTATTTGCTAAAAAATTACATAGAACCCAAAAACATTATATTTGCTTTTTAGCAAAGACCCTAGAGAATACAATGGCGGTTGTTGCAACTTTTCATTGCGCATGGTATTTGCACAGCAATTTTTCAAACGCTTTTTTTTTGGAAATAAAACAGTTTTGTGCTTTAAAAAAAAAACATTAAAGTTAGCCCAATGTTTTTGCATATAATGAAAGATAAAGTTACGCCGAGTAAATAGATACCTAACATGTCACCCTTCAAAATTGCTCACGCTTGTGGAATGGCGCCAAACTTCGGTACTTAAAAATTCCCATAGGCGACGCTTTAAATATTTTTACTGGTTACATGTTTTTAGTTACAGAGAAGGTCTAGGGCCAAAATTATTGCTCTTGCTCTAACGTTCGCAGAGATACCTCACATGTGTGGTTTGAACACCGTTTTCATATGTGGGCGGGACTTGCGTATGCGTTCGCTTCTGCATGCGAGCTCACGGGGACAGGGGCGCTGTATGCCCAGAGTATGCCCAGAGTATTGCGGAGTATGCCCAGAGTATTGCGGAGTATGCCCAGAGTATTGCAGAGTATTGCAGAGTATTGCAGAGTATGCCCAGAGTATTTCAGAGTATGCCCAGACTATGCCCAGTGTATTGCAGAGTATTGCCAGAGTATTGCAGAGTATTGCCAGAGTATTGCCAGAGTATTGCCAGAGTATTGCCAGAGTATGCCCAGAGTATTGCCAGAGTATGCCCAGAGTATTGCCAGAGTATTGCAGTCACTGAACGGAGCGATCACGTGGTAAACCGCCGCTATCAGCGGCAATTTATCGTGATCCGTGATGCGTCTGGTCCTCTGGACCCGGCGGTCGCGGATTCTCCCGTGTGCGCGCCTCAGGGGGCGTGCGGGAGCGCGATTCTGGGAAGCCGTTAATTAACGGCCTCTTAGAGTTAAGCAACCGCCCTGTAGACGTACTTTGTCTATAGGGCGGTTGTAAAGTGGTTAAGCTACTTTAAACAGTGCCAGAAGACAATATTTGAGTTTATATGGGCACATAAACATCCTAGGATACAACGTAAACAACTGACCCTTACTAAGGCACAGGGCAGGCTATCAGTACCAGATGTACGGGAATATTATCAGGCAGTACACCTTAACAGAATTATAGATTGGAACAGACACAGGGAGACCAAATTATGGGTTCAGATAGAACAAGCACAATCACAGATTCCATTAAATGGAGCCTCCTTGTGTTATACGGTACTGCCTAGAGAAATTAAGGAACACCCAGCGTTGGGAAACACAGCTGAACTTTGCTCGATGTTGTTCCCCATCCTGGGGATAGTACCTGAAAACTCGCCCCTGTACCCAGTTCTAGGTAACCCTATATTTCAACCAGGATGCGAAGGGAATAATTTTCGACACTTGATTGACACTGGATGCATTTTTGCATCCGGTTTCATCCAAAACAGGGCCTGGCCGACGATAGAGGAAATGACCAAACAAGGGAGCAGATTTGGGCTTAACTTCTGGAATGCACTTCAACTTGCTCACCTTTTTAGCGTACTTCCAGACCCAGATAGGTTCACCAGACCTTCTACTAGCTTCGAGAAGCTCTGTAACGGATAGGGTGTAATAGCCCACACACTTTCGGTGTGTTATGGATTATTAATAATACAGCTAGAAGAACCTTCACTAAAATGTATTCGTGAATGGGAAAGAGAAATGGGGAGGATCTTCGGTCAGGAACAGCGACAGAGGATGTGCAGTTGATACATGAGACAACTAGGTGTACTTACAGTACAAGAAACACATTTTAAAGGGGTAATTCCCCCAAAAACCTTTTTTTAACATTGATTGAGGCTCGTTATGTCAAGGGGAATCGGGTGTTTTTTTATTAGAAACGAAGCAGTACTTACCGTTTTACAGATGCATCGTCTCCGTCGCTTCCGGGTATGATCATCTGGTCTGGGCGTGCCTATTTGATTGACAGGCTTCCGACGGTCGCATACATCGCGTCACGAGTAGCCGAAAGAAGCCGAGCGCCGGTGCGGCTCTATACTGCGCCTGCGCACTGTCGTTCGGCTACTTTCGGAAAATCGTGACGCGATGTATCCGAACGTCGGAAGCCTGTCAATCAAATAGGAACGCCTAGACCCGAAGACCATACCCGGAAGCGTCGGAGACGATGCATCTCTAAAACGGTAAGTACTGCTTCGTTTCTAAAAAAAAAACACCCGATTCCCCTTGACAAAACGAGCCTCAATCAATGTTAAAAAAAAGGTTTTTGGGGGAACTACCTCTTTAAGATTTTCACCAGATGGTATAAAACACCAGAAAAATTGAACAAAATTTCCCAGACGTTCCAGATATATGTTGGAGATGTCAGAAAGAGAAAGGCACTATGCTACATATCTTCTGGGACTATCCTGATCTGAAAATGTTCTGGTTAGAAGTTATACGATTTGTTCAAAGTTTTACAGACTATTGCCAGAGTATGCCCAGAGTATGCCCAGAGTATTGCCAGAGTATGCACAGAGTATAATATAAGGGAAGACCCAGCACTTTGTCTCCTACATGTGAATGACATGTCAGAGAAAAGATACAAAGAATCCCTTATCTGCCATTTACTAGATGCTGCAAAGGCTTGCATACCATTGTAGTGGAAATCTACAGCCCCTCCAACAATACAAAGTGGGTCCGTAAAGTGAAGGAGATTAGTAGATTAGAGGACTTAGTCCTCTCCTCACGCCAACAACAGGAAAGGTATTTAGAGATCTGGGGGGTCGCCCTGGAACTCATTTTTGACTTCCGAGGAGGGGGAACTCTCCTCGAAGTTGAAGTAAATCAGGAGACATGAATAAGGCAAGGGCATAAAATGTGCATAGGGTCGAGCTCCCGTCAGGCGACATGAAAGGAGGGGGGGGTTTCTTTTTTTTTTTGGGGGTGGGATTATAGGGGGGTGAAGATATTAGGTAGGAGATGCTTGTTTCAAGGAGTAGCCAGCATTAAGGTAACACCTGACGGTAGGAGAATAGGAAGGGAAGGAATATCTATTATAAGTTAAGGCCTAAATATGGAAGATTATATTATGGGTTTCTTCCCTGTTATGTTTCTTGGTTAACCTAGGGGTTTGATGTATATGTTATCGGTATATCAAGGTGTTACTAATGTGATTTGGTGTAACATGTAACTGCCTATCTTTTTTGAAAATAAAAATCTAAAATGTGAAAAAAAAAAAAAAAAGATTCAGGATGGTATTGCTCCCAATCACTTCCTGCCTAGGTGATGGATGTAATACAGAATAGGAAGAAAAGAGAAATCTCCATTTAAGATCTGTAAGAAAAATCAGGACACATATAGAAATAAAAACCTGATTAATTTTAACCCTTCTCCAATACCTCCAAAAAATGCTTGAAGTTGGGCCAGTGCATACTGGTGAATTTTGTAGAAACATGGGCAGCATGAGCAGCAATTGTTGCCAGGTTAATGATCATGGGTTGTGTAGTTAGGGCATCCAGTTCTGTGCCAACTTCTACAATGATTGTCTCCTTCTCTTTCTATTCATGGCACCAATAGAAAGTATCATTATTATGAGTTAAACACATTAGCAGCAAAAAAAAAAAAGAATTGGCTTGGAATGGGCCTTGCATACCAATCATAATGCTTGTTTAACTTTCCATAAATTGAAAGGTAAAACTTATTGGCAGCCGCTCCAGTTTTGTGATAGTTACTGTATTTATTGGCGTATAATACTCCCTTTTTTACCCTGTAAATAGAGAGTAAACTGTGCCTGTGTGTTATACGCAGGGGGCTGTGGGACATTTTTTTCCTAAAACTTCCCTCTTAGGCCGCGTACACACGATCGAATTTGTCCGCTGAAAACGGTCCGATGGACCGTTTCAGCAGACATCTCCGATCGTGTGTATGGGCTAGCGGACAGGTTTGTCCATCGGACAAATTTCAAAGCATGCTTTGAAATTTGTCCGCTACAAACCTGTCCGTCGGATATGTCCGCTGGTTAGTACGAGAAACCAGCGGACATATCCTCCCGCACATGCGTCGTATCCTGTGAATGGATCCGACGCATGCGCGCGGAAGTGTTTACTTCTACCTTCTACCTTACTTCTACCTGGTGCGTGACGTAGCGGTGACGTGGCGGCGTCAACGTCACCGCCGCTTTTACCACGCTGTCTGCCGGCGGGGATTTTGATCCGATGGTGTGTACACGCCATCGGACCGAAATCCGATGAGACATGTCCGCTCTAAACTGTCCGTCGGACAAGTTTGAGCGGACATATCTCATCGTGTGTACGAGGCCTTAAAGTTAGGGTGCGTGTTATACACTTGTGCGTGTTATACGCTGATAAAAACGGTACCTTTCTCGAGTTTTAGGGGTTTGGACCGTATATGTTTTTTTTTTTTTTAGCTTGTTGGGGCGTTTTTTATTCATAAGCATTTAAGGAAATGATTGTGATTGGGTATCTTTAGAATTTGATTCCAGAGCTTTAAACAATTTACTCTAAATATGAACAGGATCATCTATTTTTCTTAGTCCAGGGTTTAACCACTTGCCGACCGCGCTATAGCAAAAATACTGCTACAGCGTGGTCGAGCTACTGTGACACAACGTCCCTGGGATGCCGTCCCTCACTTCCGCGATTGCGCGTCCCCTGGGACGCGCTCGCGGAAGTATCACAGTAAATTGCCGCTGATAGCGGCCGTTTACCACGTGATCGCGCCGTCGAATGACGGCGCGATCACTTGTAAACAAACCGGCATCATTTGATGACGCCGGTTCCTCCCTCTCCTCTCTGTACCGTTCGGTACAGTGTGCGAGGAGAGGGGGGAGCGGGGTGTCAGCAGCAGCGCTGTGGCTGGATCTGTGACAAATGCATTCACAGATCCAGTCATCCCTCCATCCATCCCAGCTCTGCAATACCCCAGTACCCTGCAATACCCCAGTACCCTGCAATACCCCAGTACTCAGCAATACCCCAGTACTCAACAATACCCCAATACCCCAGTACTCAACAATACCCCAGTACTCAGCAATACGCCAATACTCTGCAATACCCCAATACTCTGCAATACCCCGCGCGATACTCTGCAATAACCCAATACTCTGAAATACCCCGCGCGATACTCTGCAATACCCCAATACTCTGCAAAACCCCAATACCCTGCACGATACTTTGCAATAACCCAATACTCTGCAATACCCTGCGCAATACTCTGCAATACCGCCTATGGGGATTTTTAAGTAGCAAAGTTTGGCGCCATTCCACGAGTGTGCGCAATTTTGAAGTGTGACATGTTGGGTATCTATTTACTCGGCGTAACTTTATCTTTCACATTATGAAAAAAATTGGGCTAACTTTACTGTTTTGTTTTGTTTTAAGCACAAAACAGTTATTTTTTAAAAACAAGCGTTTAATAAATGTCTGCGAAAATACCATGCGAGATAAAAAGTTGTAACGGCCGCCATTGTATTCTCTAGGGTCTTTGCTAAAAAAGCATATATAATGTTTTGGGGTTCTATGTAATTTTCTAGCAAATAAATGATGATTTTTCCATGTAGGAGAGAAATGTCAGAATTGGCCTGGGTGCTCCAGAACGCCTGATGGCGTTCCCTGCATGTTGGGCCTCTGTTAGTGGCCACGCTGTGTAAAAGTCTCACACATGGGGTATCGCCATACTCGGGAAGGAATAGCAGAATGTGTTTTGGGGTGTAATTTGTGGTATGCATATGCTGTGTGTGAGAAATAACCCGCTAATATGACAGAAACAAGATATATATATTTTTTTTTTACAGAATTTTCAGTCGTTTTTCTTTTATAGCGCAAAAAATAAAAAACCCAGAAGTGATCAAATACCACCAAAAGAAAGCTCTATTTGTGTGAAAAAAAGGACAACATTTTCAAATGGGTACAGTGTTGTATGACTGAGTAATTGTCATTCAAATTGTGAGAGCACCGAAAGCTGAAAATTGGTCTGGTTAGAAAGGGGGTTTAAGTGCCCAGTGGTCAAGTGGTTAAAAGCGGAATTACCTGCCGTGTGTATATATATATATATATATAGCAAAACAGTGTATTTACAAGGCCTATAATACACTCCTCAGTGCCCAACAGACAATACCTTTAAAAAGAAAAAAGAAAAATATATATGAAACACACTAAATATCTCCGAATTGAGATATATAGGTGTGTATAAACAGAAGCAGCTGTTAAAATGGTGTGTCATAAAATAACAAAAAAGCATTCAGAGTCCAAAATGAATCATTAAGAGATAAATGCAAAACAGCGCTAAATATGGATATAAGTGTCCAACTCCACCATAAAGTAGGCAAAAGGATGGAAAATCTTGATATCAAAAAAGATAGCCAAAGTCTGTGTGTTTATCCCAAAAAAATAGTGTCAGATACAGAGAAAGGAAGCGTGCACCAGCCTGCCCACTCTCAATCCACCACGTGTTGGAATCAAAGTCCCCGCAGGGGTTCAAACTCACCGAACAGACAATAATATCAGGCACTTCATATATATATAGTCGGTCACTGATCGAATTTCCATCCAATGGGGATCACTTGCATGGAGTTAACCTCATAAAGGTGGGATATTGAAACAAACAGAGGAAACAAATATAGTGTAACTCAATTTATTAAAAAGCCCCTTTCCAGCAAGTATCCCAAAAAATCCTACGTACAAGAAAAACATTAACAATGGACAATGTATGTATCACATCACCGGTCAGGCGTCCTCAACGCGATCACCGAAAGGTTTCCCAGCAGATCAACTCTTCCTGGTTCCTGCAGTGTGGCGTGGATAACATAACATACCAGGCGTAGCATGCAGCTATCACTCTGACTAGTTTCGTCAGTAAATGACTTCAACGGAGAGTGTAGCTGCACATGCGACGCCATGAACTTAATAGTACAGCTCCACTAATCTCAGCCAATCAGAGCCTATAGTTTGCAAACATTCGACAGCCAATCGAAATTCCCGTATATAAGCCAATCAGAAGCAAGTATTCGACGGTCAATCGGAACTATCGTATCGAAATTTACGGCAGCGCGTCAGAGACAACGTAGACACGCCGTGCGACGCCGTGAACGAAGTCACGCACGACCACTATCGTCGGCCAATCAAAGCCTGTTGTTTGCAAACATTCGGCAGCCAATCGAAATTTCCGTATGTGATCCAATCAACAACGGGAATTCGACGGCCAATCGAAATTGTCTTATCATGATTTTTCGGCAGCCCGTCAGAAGTAACGTAAGCACGGAGGCGTTCCTAACGGTGCACGTCACGGTACTCCGTGCTTACACTATACTCACTTCTGGGCTTCAATGTGGCGAGTTTAGGGAGGTTTCTATATACAAGAAAAAACACAGCAACACTGCGTTTTTTCTTATTAATAGACCGGACAATCTGTCTCAGTCCACAAACAGTGCTAGACTGTCTCACCCATCATCCTTTTGGATAAATGTACGTTTGTATAATTATAAAGGCTATACACCATAACATAACCATTAACAAAACAAACTAAAAAATAAGCAAACATAATTTACAAATTAAAATAGTTTAGACACACACGCCTAAAAACAATATTTAAAATTCCAGAATGTGCAGTTTTGCAATATACATTATATCAGATATATTTGTATTAGACACCACAGCTACCAGGCATACTGGTGCCAATCATATATGCAAATCATGCTTATTTAAAAAATGACCAATACTTTAAAAGTGATTATTATAGATACGGTAATATCCTACTGAGAACAATGATTGTTAATACAGATCTCAAAAACATGCTATTAGTAGATACTTCCTCAATATAGATGAATTCAAAATAAATTCACTCTAAAAGTCGCTAATAAAGCAATTTATATCTAGATCTACGTTCAAGCCTCTAGGGGCTAAAGTATCTACAGAAAAATCCACTGGGTTTCTCTTTTCGAGAGGTCCCGTACCAGATTAGAGCCCCTCCATGTTGGTTTAAGGTGGTCAATACCCCAGAATTTTAAAACCCCAGGGTTTTTGTTGTGGAAAAGTTTAAAATGCAGAGACACATTATGGTCCTTGAATCCGTTAATAATATTGACTACATGTTCGGCGATTCTAATCTTCAATTGTCGCTTTGTACGACCTATGTAAATTAACCCACATGGGCATTGGAGGGCATACACAGCATATTCAGTATTGCATGTGATAAATTCATTTACATAGAATTCCTGTTGGTTTGATGTAGAAATGAACTTTTCCACTCCTTTTACCGGGCGAGAAGCTTCCTTGCAGGCCCGGCACTTTTTACACGCAAAGAAACCATCCTTGTCCCAAAAAGTAGCTGGGCGGGATGGAGGATTGAGTACTTTGCAGACTATTCTATCCGCAAAGCTGGAGGCCTTCCGATAAATAAAGCCTGGTTTAGATGGTAATACCGGAGCCAGTGTTTTGTCCATCAACAGAATATGCCAATGTGTGTAGAGGATATTCTCAACCTCTTTGTACTGAGAGTGGAAATCTGAGCAAAAATTCCATTCACGTTTTTCATCTCTTTCTTTATATCCTGTGATAGCTAGAAAATCTTCCCTCGGAGCTTGCGCCAATTCTGTAATAATTGTGTCCAGGGTTTCTTCACGATATCCCTTGTCCACAAATTTATTTTTAATAATCTGGGCTTGTATAAGGAAATCTTCTGGTTCAGAGCAATTCCTTTTTACCCTAGTTAATTGTCCTTTGGGAATATTTTTAAGCCACGTTGGATGGTGGCCGCTACAGGTAGGTAGATAACTATTTGAGTCAGTTGGTTTAAAGAAGACTTTTGTACATAGTCTATTCCCCATTCTGAATATATCCACATCTAGAAAGTGAATCTGAGTGGCATTGAATTCACTTGTCAATCTGATACTGTCAGTACTCTGATTGAGTTCTTCCAAAAATAGTTGTAGAGTATCTACCATCCCCTCCCAGACAAAAAACAAATCATCAATATATCGTTTGTAAAATAATAGTTGAGGCCGATCTTTAGAGAAAATTATTTTATCCTCCCACTCTCCCATATAGAGGTTCGCGATACTGGGCGCAAATTTAGCGCCCATGGCGACACCAGTACTTTGGGAGTAGTAGACGCCATCAAACCAAAAATAATTGTGATTTAAACAAAAATCTAAGGCATTACGAATAAAAAATTTCTGATCATGGGGTATATCGGTTCGTTTACACAAAGCCCAATTAAGCGCTAAAAGAGCATCATCATGCTGTATGATAATATACAGCGATGATACATCTGCTGTAACTAAATAGATGTCATCTTTCCCTGTAAGGTCAATCGTTTGTAGCAATTGAAGCAGACTTTTTGTGTCTTTCAGATATGCCCTTGTCTCAACCACACTTTTCTGTAGAAAAATATCAAGGTATTCACCAAGACGAGAGGTGATTGACCTAATCCCATTAACTATGGGCCTGCCAGGCGGATTAACCTGGTCTTTGTGGATCTTTGGAAGGGTGTAGATGGTTGGGGTTCTATTACTGCTCGGAATCAGATATTTTTTCTCACGGCATGTGAGAACACCTCTCTTAAAACCCATCTCAACCAGAACTTTTAGATCCTTCTCATATTGAGAGGAAGGGTCCCTATCCAATCTAGTATAGGTACTTGTATCGCTCAGCATAACATTGAGCTGATCCAAGTAGAAATCTTTATTGAGGATCACAACCCCTCCCCCTTTATTTTGAATTCATCTATATTGAGGAAGTATCTACTAATAGCATGTTTTTGAGATCTGTATTAACAATCATTGTTCTCAGTAGGATATTACCGTATCTATAATAATCACTTTTAAAGTATTGGTCATTTTTTAAATAAGCATGATTTGCATATATGATTGGCACCAGTATGCCTGGTAGCTGTGGTGTCTAATACAAATATATCTGATATAATGTATATTGCAAAACTGCACATTCTGGAATTTTAAATATTGTTTTTAGGCGTGTGTGTCTAAACTATTTTAATTTGTAAATTATGTTTGCTTATTTTTTAGTTTGTTTTGTTAATGGTTATGTTATGGTGTATAGCCTTTATAATTATACAAACGTACATTTATCCAAAAGGATGATGGGTGAGACAGTCTAGCACTGTTTGTGGACTGAGACAGATTGTCCGGTCTATTAATAAGAAAAAACGCAGTGTTGCTGTGTTTTTTCTTGTATATAGAAACCTCCCTAAACTCGCCACATTGAAGCCCAGAAGTGAGTATAGTGTAAGCACGGAGTACCGTGACGTGCACCGTTAGGAACGCCTCCGTGCTTACGTTACTTCTGACGGGCTGCCGAAAAATCATGATAAGACAATTTCGATTGGCCGTCGAATTCCCGTTGTTGATTGGATCACATACGGAAATTTCGATTGGCTGCCGAATGTTTGCAAACAACAGGCTTTGATTGGCCGACGATAGTGGTCGTGCGTGACTTCGTTCACGGCGTCGCACGGCGTGTCTACGTTGTCTCTGACGCGCTGCCGTATATTTCGATACGATAATTCCGATTGGCCGTCGAATACTTGCTTCTGATTGGCTTATATACGGGAATTTCGATTGGCTGTCGAATGTTTGCAAACTATAGGCTCTGATTGGCTGAGATTAGTGGAGCTGTACTATTAAGTTCATGGCGTCGCATGTGCAGCTACACTCTCCGTTGAAGTCATTTACTGACGAAACTAGTCAGAGTGATAGCTGCATGCTACGCCTGGTATGTTATGTTATCCACGCCACACTGCAGGAACCAGGAAGAGTTGATCTGCTGGGAAACCTTTCGGTGATCGCGTTGAGGACGCCTGACCGGTGATGTGATACATACATTGTCCATTGTTAATGTTTTTCTTGTACGTAGGATTTTTTGGGATACTTGCTGGAAAGGGGCTTTTTAATAAATTGAGTTACACTATATTTGTTTCCTCTGTTTGTTTCAATATCCCACCTTTATGAGGTTAACTCCATGCAAGTGATCCCCATTGGATGGAAATTCGATCAGTGACCGACTATATATATATGAAGTGCCTGATATTATTGTCTGTTCGGTGAGTTTGAACCCCTGCGGGGACTTTGATTCCAACACGTGGTGGATTGAGAGTGGGCAGGCTGGTGCACGCTTCCTTTCTCTGTATCTGACACTATTTTTTTGGGATAAACACACAGACTTTGGCTATCTTTTTTGATATCAAGATTTTCCATCCTTTTGCCTACTTTATGGTGGAGTTGGACACTTATATCCATATTTAGCGCTGTTTTGCATTTATCTCTTAATGATTCATTTTGGACTCTGAATGCTTTTTTGTTAATTTATATATATATATATATATATATATATGCTGGTAAAAAAATCAGAATCACCTGCCGTGTGTGTGTGTGTGTATATATATATATATGCTGGTAAAAATGTTATACAATACAGTATTATGCGTAGACTGTATTCGGTAAAATGCACCTCTTCAATGTGGAAATATTCTTTCTCTGAGAAGCTGGTAAAACACATTTGAAAGCGGTAGGAGATAGAAGAGAGCAAAATGTTGTGGCTTTGTTTCTTGAGCATAACATAAATTCCACCCATCCTCAGTGTTTGTTTTTTAGCCCTATTCTCCAGGATCCCGTGGGCTTTAGAAACATGGCTTGTCTATCAGGACTTGTTTCTTGGAACCTTTGAAAGCTTACATGCCCTGAATAAGTAATGCTGTCTCTCCACCTTCATCTCCCTTGTCCTTCCTTCCCTTTATGTAGACACATATTTGCGCTTTAGTTTTAGTATTAGTCCTTTTGGTGGGTAACATAAATTGACTATAACCATTTCTTGTGAAAAGAATACGTGTAATGACAACTGTGTATGACCAATGCATCAAAAGTTGTATAAAGCAGCGCTTACATAAGTGTATAAACTGAACATATAATTTAAATGAATAAAGAAAACAGTGAATGACCACCCTATATGTGAGTTTACAAATATAGCAACAAAAATATATAAAAATATATAAATAAGCACAAAGAAGTTGAAACAATCAAAAAGTCTATAATCCGTGAACTTAATAAGTGGAGCTATAGTTCATAAGCGATGACTCCTTAACATGTCTTCAGATATTCTTCCACCACACCAAAAGTGTTGAAGTGATACCATCACCCTTCAGAAATGCAAACTCACCGGAACAATAGGCCTCACACTCTTGTGTTTTGGCACATGAGCTTTAAACAGGATCCCTCAGATCAAATGGATAGGAATCCGTTCCCAAGCAATGGACTTCAAGAGAGTTGTCACATATATAATGAGAGAAAAGTGCACAATAGTGTAATATTGTAAAGCAACTTTAATACACACTACATGAAAATCCTCCAAACTATGCACTCACAAATAGTCTCTTAAAACCAAGCAGTGAATAACTCCAAAGTAGATAAAAAGTGTTGCACAAGAAAAAAAACTTCTCCAGATGAATCAGTGGTCATGGCGGACCAACGAACAGCCCAACACGTACTCACAGCCCCTATGGTGTATTGGAGTAGATTGCTGTAGTTGGTGCCTGTCCTGGCTCGAATCGTCGCACGTCCGTATAGTTCAGGATAGACTGTAGTAATGACCTAGTGACCATGCCCCGACATGTTTCGTCGTGTAGACTCTCAATTAGTTTAATCCAATGCATCCGCGCATTCCCGCCCCTCGTCGACTTATACATAAATAAGCGTTGATTATGTATACTGACGTATACTAACATGGCGTCTAGTATGTGCTAGGGCGGACGTATGTCCGGATGTTCTCATCGACAGCTGAGGACAACGGAATTCAACGTAGTTCACGTCGGACGTACGTACGGATGTGCTCATCGACAACTGAGGGCAACATAATATGACATAACTCTCGTCGGAAGTCGACGAGGGGCGGGAACGAGCGGATGCATTGGATTAAACTAATTGAGATATAACATATTTTTTTTTTCTTCTTTTTTTTTTTTTACCATGTCAGTCTTAACTAAGAAACTGGAGAGCAGCTCATAGATCCATGCTTCCTTTGTCTCCATGGCAGTTTTGCATCATCTGTGGTATCAAAGCAACCCCCTTTTTTTTTTATAACAAATAATTTATAGTATATGACAATGGATAGATTTTTATACTATCCGGTCCTTTTCACAATTTTCGCCCCCCAGAGATATAACATATTTAAGTAATGATCTGGGACTTGGTGACCATACCCATGATTAAGTCTACATGAAACTAGGTCATTACTACAGTCTGTCCTGAACTATACGGACGTGGGACGATTCGAGCCAGGACAGGCACCAACTACAGCAATCTACTCCAATACACCATAGGGGCTGTGAGTACATGTTGGGCTGTTTGTTGGCCCGCCGTGACTACTGATTAATCTGGAGAAGTTTTTTTTCTTGTGCAACACTTTTTATCTACTTTGGAGTTATTCACTGCTTGGTTTTAAGAGACTATTTGTGAGTGCATAGTTTGGAGGATTTTCATGTAGTGTGTATTAAAGTTGCTTTACAATATTACACTATTGTGCACTTTTCTCTCATTATATATGTGACAACTCTCTTGAAGTCCATTGCTTGGGAATGGATTCCTATCCATTTGATCTGAGGGATCTGTTTAAAGCTCATGTGCCAAAACACTAGTGTGTGAGGCCTATTGTTCCGGTGAGTTTGCGTTTGACGGGTGATGGTATCACTTTTGGTGTGGTGGAAGAATATCTGAAGACATGTTAAGGAGTCATCGCTTATGAACTATAGCTCCACTTATTAAGTTCACGGATTATAGACTTTTTGAATGTTTAAACTTTTTGGCCTAGATTCACAAAGCGATTACGCCTGTGTAAATGTTGTTAGACTGGAGTAATTTCGACTTACGGGCGTTTTTACGCTAGTCGAAATCCTCAAACCATGAAAAGACACCTGCGGGCTTCATTTCGACTGTATTACGTGTTAGTACGCCTTCAGATCTACGCTGCCAGAAAATTGCGGCCACTGGGCGGACTTCCTGTTGTTTTTCGCCGTCAGGGTATGCTAATGAGCTTTTGCCTGCAATCCACAAAATTTCGCACTTTCAACGCAATCTCTTACGGCACCTTTAGTCATCTTTTTTTTCCGTTTCACTATACCTGCTTTTTGCTGGTCTAATATTAGACAGCCCATGTTAAGTATGGCCGTCGTTCCCGCGTCGAATTTCAACGTTTTCCGATGTCTTTTATTATTTTTAACGTAAGTCGTCCGGGAATAGGAATGTTCGTAAACGCCGCTACTCAAACAACGAATGACGTCACGACGTGATTTCGCGCAATGCACGGCGGGAAATTCCTGAACAGAGCATGCGCAGTTCGATCGTCGCGGGGACGCGCTTAATTTAAATGCTTCACGCCCCCTAATCACGTATTTCGATTGCGCGGCGGAAAAAAAATACGACACAATAGCGTACGCGCAAAAAAACTACCTGAATTCGGTGTAGAGTCTGGTGAAATACGGCAGCGTACCGTATTTCGATTACGCAGCGGAATATTACGTCTTTGTGAATCTGCCCCTTTGTGCTTATTTATATATTTTTTATATATTTTTTTGCTATATTTGTAAACTCACATATAGGGTGGTCATTCACTTTTTTCTTTATTTATTTAAATTATATGTTCAGTTTATACACTTATGAAAGTGCTGCTTTATACAACTTTTGATGCATTGGTCATACACAGGTGTCATTACACATATTTTTTCACATATTCTATTCACTTTAATAGTAGCAGCTACAGATCACTTGTTTTGAATTTTTCCATCTGAGCGCAGTGGGGGTGGTTCATACAGACGGCCTCTCTTTAAACTACCAACTTGCTCATTTATAGCCATTTCTTAATATCTTTTTTTTTTTTTTTCTAAATGAACTTCTTACTGGCAGATGTTAATAAGCGGGGAAATAACTGGTAGATCGTATAAGAGGGAAATGGAAACAGGTATTTTTTGAATAAATGTTCCTTTTTTGCAAATTAGCTCGATGCACATATATGATATTTATATGGCAAGTACTATTAATTATTATTGCTTTGTTCTGCTCGATAACTCCTTTCACTCCTCAACTAAATCAATGTATGAGTTTGTAACATGCCTTACAAGCAGAGCTTTTTTTCTCAAAAAATAGGTGCAGGAACTCAACCACGATCCCATTCAAATTTCACAAACAGTTCAAGGGTCTTAAAGGGGCATTAAATACCAGGATTGCATTACATACAGAGTGCAGAGTTCAGGGGGTTACACACAGAGTGCAGAGCTGTCACTTGTAAACACAGAAACCGGACTTCTATGTTTACAAGTGATTGTGGTGAGCAGGCACCAAAGGGTTCCCCCAAGTTCCCCCTGAAAAAAGCCCTGCTTACAAGCATTGCTAAGTATACAACCAACATTGAGCAGTATGCATGGCAATGGCTTATATTTACTCAGTAGTAGAGCAATAAGAATCACACAAAGAGGTTTATTTACTAAAGTCAAACAGGCTGTTCACTTTGGAAGGGAATTTTACCTTAGCATAGTGAATGTATTAAAAATTCACTTTGCAATGAATACCCAACCACCTGTAATGAAAAAATAAATAAACTTTCCACAAGGGAAAATTCTAATGTAAAGTAAAAAATTCCCTTAAAAAGGGAACAGCCTATTTGAACTTAGTAAATTGATTCCTTCCAGCTCATGTCTTAGTGACCAATGTTCTTCTGCTGTTACTATTTTCTGTCTCTGTGTTCATACTGGGCGGCACAGTGGCCTAGCAGCAAAGGGGTCGCTGGTTCAAATCCCGACCATGACACCACCTATCTAGAGTTTGCATGTTCTCCCTGTGCCTGCGTAGGTTTCCACCGGGTAATCTGGTCGCCTCCCACACTCCAAAGACATGTTGGTAGGTTAATTAGATCTTGTCTAAATTGGCCCTAGTATGGATGTGAGTTAGGGACATTAGATTGTAAGCTACTTGAGGGTAAGGACCTTAGGTGTGCGCAGCCTATTGCATTAGAGTGTTCATCCTTAAGCTCAAACACACATGCATGTTGCATGTGTATGTGTCTACATATATATATATGACCCCGGCACATTGTTCTCCCCTCCGGCACCGTGAAATGGAAGAGCATAAACACTTCCCTTATGGCAGAGCCGGTAAGAAGGAGATCTTTCCCATGTTCCTGCTGCTACACAGAGCGATAACGCTAATGCACATAGGGTGATTAGGGTGTGCCTAGGCACACCCTGCACACCCTGTGCGCCTGCCTATTGGTAGGGACTGATGTGAATGTACAATGTATATGTAAAGCGCTATATAAATACCTGAATTAAAAATAAAATATACTGCCATGAGATTGCATTGAACTTTACTTGCACTGTATTTGTTTATAGGTTTCCATAAGCGAAACTTCAGAAGGAAACAAACTAATTAAACCATGCTTTAACCACTTAAGACCCGGACCAATACGCTGGTAAATGACCCAAGGTGTTTTTGCGATTCGGCACTGCGTCGCTTTAACAGACAATTGCGCGGTCGTGCGACGTGGCTCCCAAACAAAATTTGCGTCCTTTTCTTCCCACAAATAGAGCTTTCTTTTGGTGGTATTTGATCACCTCTGCGATTTTTATTTTTTGCGCTATATACAAAAATAGAGCGACATTTTTGAAATAAAAACACTATTTTTTACTTTTTGTTAAAAAAAAATCAAATAAACTAAATTTTAGTCAAACATTTAGGCCAAAATTTATTTAGCCACATGTCTTTAGTAAAAAAAAAAAAATCGCAATAAAAAAAAAATAGCTACCTAGCGGGAACAGCGACACTAATACAGCGATCAGAAAAATGATCGCTTAGTGACGCTGGCAATAGGGAGTGAAAGGGTTAACTAGGGCGGTGATCAGGGGGTTAAAACTTTATTAGGGGGGGTGGGGGGGCTATACTGAACCTAACACTAACTGATTTTACACTGCCTGTCACACTGACACTAAATGCAGTGATTAGATCACTGCATTCAGTGACACTGTGACAGGGGGGGTGGGGGGGCAGATCGCAAGGGGTTAAGTATGCCTATGTGTGTGTATGTCAGTGTAGTGTTGGTGCACACTTACTGTGAGGTGTTTCTCCCATCACAGCGGTTGGAAATACCGCTGCGATGAGAGATTACATCACTTCCCCCTTCCTGTGTTTACACAGGAGGAGGAAGTGACACAAAGGGGGAGCGCAGGCATTGGCTGGGAGCGATCGCGGGGGGCGGGTAAACACTGACATCCGCCCGCTCGTCCCGGATCGCTCCCGGAGACACGGGGACCTCCGCACGCCGCGGAGGGGGTCCCGATCGGACCCCCGACCCGCTACTGGGCGAGGACGTAAATTTACGCCCTTGTGCCCATCCGTGCCATTCTGTGGCCGTATATGTGCGTGCGGAGGTCCTTAAGTGGTTAAAGTATATGTAAACCCTTACCTTGTAAAACAACCCATTAGGTTTAACCACTTCCTGACTGCCATACAGCAGTTGACCTGTAGCAGTATCACTTTTATATATACATTATCCTGCTCTTCCGAGTAGGGGGAGCCAATTTTGCCCCTCCCTCACCCGCTGATCATTAGCCACAGTGACAGAACTGCGACCTGCCTATGTAAACAAAGCAGATTGCTGTTCTGACAGGAGGGAAGGCATGGATCCTGTGTCTTTGCAAAGCAAGGATTAGGATCTATGTCTTCCCCTAGTAAAAGCACCTCCCAAACTTTAGAAAAACACTTGTTGATCGCCCCTGATGTTAACTCCTTCCCTGCCAGTGTCATTAGTACAGTGACCAGTGGCGGCCTGTCCATTAGGGGTTCTGGAGTGCCACCTTCTCTATCCACGGCTGCCACCCCCATGCGCTATCCAAGGATGCTATCTTGCAGGATACCACCACCCCTATTCATGTGTCCTGCCGCTTTAACCACTTAAGACCCGGACCAAAATGCAGGTAAAGGACCTTGCCCCTTTTTGCGATTCGGCACTGCGTCGCTTTAACTGACAATTGCGACGTGGCTCCCAAACAAAATTGGCGTCCTTTTTTCCCCACAAATAGAGCTTTCTTTTGGTGGTATTTGATCACCTCTGCGGTTTTTATTTTTTGCGCTATAAACAAAAATAGAGCGACAATTTTAAAAAAAATGCAATATTTTTTACTTTTTGCTATAATAAAAATCCCCCAAAAATATATAAAAAAACATTTTTTTTCCTCAGTTTAGGCCAATACGTATTCTTCTACCTATTTTTGGTAAAAAAAAATCGCAATAAGTGTTGGTTTTCGCAAAATTTATAGCGTTTACAAAATAAGGAATAGTTTTATTGCATTTTTATTATTTTTTTTTTTTACTACTAATAGCGGCGATCAGCGATTTTTTTCGTGACTGCGACAATATGGCGGACACTTCGGACAATTTTGACACATTTTTGGGACAATTGTCATTTTCACAGCAAAAAATGCATTTAAATTTGCATTGTTTACTGTGGAAATGACAGTTGCAGTTTGGGAGTTAACCACAGGTGGCGCTGTAGGGGATGTGTGCCTATGTGCTTTGTTTACAACTGTAGGGGGGTGTGGCTGTAGGTGTGACATCATCGATCGCGTCCCCCTATTACAGGGATGACGCGATCGATGCTACGGCCACAGAGAAGCACGGGGAAGCCGTGTGTACACACGGCTCTCCCCGTTCTTCCGCTCCAGGGACGGATCGCCGCACTGCAGCGGCGATCGGGTCCGTGAATCCCGCGGTCCCGGAGCTTCCACGGCTTCCACGGCTGGGTACTAAAATCAACGTACATACGTTGATGTGCCCAGCCGTGCCATTCTGCCGACGTAAATGTGCAGTAGGCGGTCCTTAAGTAGTTAAGGATGCCGAGTGAGTGAATTACAGCATCAGAGTTTTTTTAAGCACCTGATTAGAGCCAGAGGCTAGGGATGGCTCATGGTGCAGAGCACCACTGGTGGTACTGTTTGCCACCCCCCCAAAAAAATTACCAACGGATGCCACTGACAGTGCATATATTTTAGCAATGATCACTGTATTAGTGTCACTGGTCCCCAAAAAGTGTCAAAAGTGTGAGTAGGGTGTCTGATTTGTCTGCCGCAATATCACAGTCCCGCTATAAGTCTCTGATCGCCGCCATTAGTAGATTAAAAAAAAAATCCAAAAATATATCCTAAAGTTTGTACACGCTATAACTTTTGCACAAACCAATCAATATATGCTTATTGGGATTTTTTTTTTACCAAAAACGTGTAGCAGAATACACTTCGGCTAAAATTGATGAAGATATTTTTTTTATTCCATGTGCTTTTTATAGCAGAAAGGAAATATATATATATTTTTTCAAAATTGTCTGTTTTTTTTGTTTATAAAGAGGTGATCAAATTCCACCAAAAGAAAGCTCTATTTGTGGGGAAAAAAAGAACAACATTTTTATTTGGGTACAGCGTTGCACGACCACGCATTTGTCAGTTAAAGTAACGCAGTACTGTATCGCAAAAAATGGCCTGGTCATGAGGGGGGGGGGGGTAAACCTTCCGGAGCTGAAGTGGTTAAATACCCTTTTTGCTGTTAAAATTGTGATCATGTGACCATAATGATCGTATAATTTTCTTTACTGTGGACAGGCATCAGCTTTACTCAACTTACTTGCATCATCAAGGTTTGTACCACTAGCACCACCTGGATCTTCATCATAAGGTTGTCACTGTTGCCTGGTCAACCACAGATGGGGAAGGAGCTGTAAATGATCAGATGAGACCGGAAATGTGCAATGTCACCGTTAACTGGAAGTTTAATTACCGCACAGAGAGTATTTCTTAGCCTATTCGCTATAACATGAAGAAATGAACAGAAGATTAAGATGGAAGTCCCCTCCCCTGCTAGACAAGCTGTTTGAGATACTAAAAACTGAAGTTCCACTTCAACTCTGGTGCACTTTAGACCAAAAAATCTACTTTTTTTTTTACATCAGGTTTGAAGGTAAATGCAGATAGCTAGGTTGGAAGTAAACGTTTATTTACCCCTGTGTTTGAGTACTAGAGTGTCATTGCATATACATGTCCCACCCACAGATATACATTTATACTACAAAATAAGCCAAAATTTAAGGCAGGTCTGGTGGCATCTGAATAGTCTTCTTGCATTCATCTAAAATCCATAGCCAGCTATTGTGCTGTTAAAAAAAAAGGCTATTATTTATTCATCATGTAAGCTTTATTCTTCTTAATCCAGGCATGTCCAAAGTATGGCCCATGGGCCAATCACAGCCCACGTTCTGGTTTCAGACGTCCCACTTGGTAATTTTGATATGTATATCTTTTGTGGCTCCCAATGAATCCCCGAGCGCCAGAGGCCACAAAAGTTATATATGCTGGCTGCCTTGGAGGGGACCGGGAGGGGGTGGCACGAGTGCCATACACACGGGAGAATTTCCTTACACGGGCTCTCATTAAAAGGAAGTCCCGTCTTCTGCGCTGCCATTGAACAACTGTTCTGTCCATCATAGGAGGCAGGACTTTCCAATAAAGAAGTCGCCGATAAAACAGGAGTTTCTCCTGTATGTCTGTTGGCGCTCATCTCACCTCTTCCCTGTCTTCTCCAAGGCTGCAGATGGGAATGAATTGGGCTACACTGATGGCAATTGCGAGTCTGCATTCATGTCAATGGGGGTGCTGCATGCATGACAATCGGGGTGCTGCATGCATGACAACGGGGGTGCTGCATTCATGGCAATGGTGGGTGCTGCATGCATGGCAATGGGGGTTCTGCATTCATGTCAATTTTGGGGCTGCAGATGGGCACTGATTAGGCTGCATTGATAGGCACTGACCCTTATTTTGGGTCACAGTTCTTTATTTAAAATGTAAGATTTTTTTTCCCTGAAACGTCCTTTTTAAAGTGATGCCCTGTACACACGACCGGGTTTTCCGACGAGAAAACTGCGAGGAGAGCTTTTGGTTGGGAATCCTGGCAGTGTGTATACTCCACTCGCAGATTTTCAGACGGGAAAACTGACAAACCCGCCAGCAAAAAAAATTAGAACCAGCTCTCCCGTCAGCGTGTGTATGGGGCATGAAGGTGTGTGTTATATGCCGATAAATACGGTATATCCAAATAACACGCCCAAGCTCATCTCTTCACCACACACAGCCACAGAGGCAAGAGAATTCTTGTTGGACAGTGTATTAGTGCTCGGACGAACACACTTAGACTGAATTTTAATGGTTTAACGAATGTCAGGCAAAATGGTCGGCCCTCCCGCATGTTCACTTCATCAAATCTGGCCCTTGTAAAAAGTTTGGACACCCATGTCTTATGCATATATATGAATTCCCTTTATGTGATACCTATCTTTATAATACAAGTTTGTTGTAGTTTTAATTACAGTTTTTTTGTACGCTTGCAGAATCTTAATAAAACCAAAAGCAAAATTGAATGTGCGAGATTCAGTTATTTTTTGTTGCTTTAATGACCTTTGTTGCCTTTCTGTGAACAGTTTTATTAGGCATTTGCAAAACATCAAGTAACGTAAGTTCTAAATATTGAAATAAATATAAAAAATGTGCACATTGTGCAGTTTTCTTCTTATAATTGTTTTTACTGTTCACCTTAAAATGCAATCCAATTCATCCCCTAGGAACAACAAATACCTATTCCTCTACTTGTTTACTGGTGCACTGTCTCCCCTGTGCTCCTAATGACATCTTTAGCCTCTTGGATGTGACACTGTGTCTGGGTAATTGGTACTTGCCACCTTTAAACTGCAGCTACTGCAGTCACACAAAAACTCTTTAGAAGCTCACATCCCACAAAGACAAAGAGTCCTCCTGCACAGCAAATTACATGGCACGTTTGCAGAAACAATTAAAAAACAAAAACATCTATTAATTATATGATTTCCTAAACATAGTTTTTTTTTCCCACTGAGAGCTATACAATGGATACCTTTATTACTACAGAATAACATATCAATGTCCTAAAGTACACCTGAGCTGAAGAAGTGAAGATTTGCTATGTTATTCATCTTGAGATGTTAAATGTGCCAAAGCTTTACCCTAAAAATAAATAAAAAATTTAATTTTGCCTTTAATTCCTCCAGAAAAACAGCAGTGGTCTTTGTGAGTGTGCCTAGAGCCTTATAGCTTTATAGTTGCAATATGAATGTTAGGAATGTACCTTAAGAGAATGGGGACAAGTGGCTGGAGACTTCAAGCTAGGCACATTTCTTAGTGGAAGTGAAATCAAGTAGTCCAAATCACATGTCCAAAGGCATGTAATCAGGGTTGGGGTTACAAGTCAGTCGGTTCAGCTAGCAGAGAACCAGAGTCAATTTCACAGGTTGGGGTCGGTGTAGGCAGCAAAGAAACAGCAGTAGGGTCACAAGCAAAGGTCAAATGCAAAGGTCAATAACAAGTGTAGTGGACTTCTCCTGTTGGGCAGGCGCTGCTTTAAATTTAGAGGCGAGTCTAAGGCCTCGTACACACGAGGCAATAGATTCGTTCAAAACGGTCTGTCCGACCGATTTGAACAAATCTGTCTCTTTGGATTTTGGTTTGCTCGCGTGTACACACGAGCAAACCAAAATCCCCGCCAGCAGACGGCGCGCTGACGTGTCGGTGACGTGGCGGTGACGTTGACGCCGCCACGTCACCGCACCAGGAAGTTAAACACTTCCACGCATGCGCCGAATCCATTCGGCGCCGGTGCGAGACGACATGTCTGCTGGTAAGTGTACTAACCAGCAGACATGTCGGGCGGACGGGTTCCCACCCGATAGATTTCAAAGCATGCTTTGAAATCTGTCGGGTGGCCAAATCCGTCGGCTCGCCCGTACACACGATCGAATCTGTCTGCTATGACGGTCTAGCAGACCGTTTCCAGCATACAGATTTGATCGTGTGTACGAGGCCTAAGTGTTAGTTGACTAAATTTGACTAAATTTGCCTCTGTTTCAGCCATGGCTGAGCTGGGAGTAACCACTGTTGTTCGCCTGGGGGTGTTGTTATCACTCCAGGCCAATGGGTGGCAGCAGCTCAGTCAGGGTGATATTGGGTGTCCCCCTCGGCAGCCAATCAGTGGGGGTTGATCGTCCCGCTGTGCTGGGGAGAGGAACTTAAGGAACAGACGTAGTTGGACCGAGGTCCTCGGTCATTGGTCTGTCGTCCCACACCTCGTGGAACTCCTGGCTGGGGGTGCGTGCTCCTGCAATCCTGGCTCCGGGACCATGTTGGCCTGGGGTTGTGGTCTGTTTAAGTAGGCCTGCGCTGTCAAGGTGATCCTGTGCTGTCCGTCCTGGAGGGAAGAAGCCACTTGATGAAGGACCTATCTTGGAGAGGACCAAGCAAGAGGCTGGTATCTCAGGAGAGGTCTGGAAACTTCATCAAAGGATGCACCATATACCGAGAGACTTGATGATGATCGCCTATCAGACTTGAGTTCTACAGAAATTAATCTGGAGAGATCCGGATGCTGAATCCTGTGTTAGGGGATTCTGGACTGAAAGTGTCTCCATTCAAAGGAAGGTCTGTGGCAGAGACTGTACTTTGTTCCGTGCGCCACTCCAGCTGCTAGGGAGGGACCTATCTGGGTGCGCAAAACCCACTCTGGCTAGAGTGGCAACAAAAGCTGTGTTTCCGGATTGAAATTACGCACCTGAACCTATCTACTTGTTTACCCTTCCACCTCTTCAACCACTTTCTTACCAAGTTCTGCAAAATAAATCTTAGAAAAGAAGTGTAAAGTGTGGACATTGAACTTTTTTCAACTCTCATCTACTACCCTGGACGGCTAGGAGAAAGAGGTAACATGCCGCCCGAAAATATTCAGCAGCTCCTGCGGGGGTAGTGCTACACAAGTAACAATAGATGTACCACAAGACAGGCAGGATTATGGGTGGATCACAATAATCTGTCAAAGAAACAAGAAACCAAGAGGACCAAAAAGCTGGCCAACCGTCCTGATTGGCCACATGATCAGATGCAGGTTAGACTAACTGCAATTGCAATGCAGTTTTGCAGAATTTTGACTAATTGTAAAGGCTGCAATGATGGAACAGATCAGTCAGCCTATCAGAGACCTGGCAGACCCAGCGGGTGGAGCAGCTCGTGCTAGGTGGGTGGTTTAGTGCGGTAGAGTAGAAAGTAGTTGATAGGGTAGCCCATAGGGATAGTTCTGGGTCAGCACTTTCCCCCACAGGGGACACATTGGAAAGTGTGGCCCTGAAGATGGGATAACTAAGATTTTCAGTAAACACCTTGGACAAAGAATTGAAGTGGGTCTTCTAATTTGTTATGATGCTACCTGTGGAAGTATGGCCTATGCTTGTGGTGAGTAGAGTTTGTTTAGCACCATGGTGGATGAAATAGTGGCATCGTACCAGAAGGTTTTCCATTGGCAGTTCAGGCTGCAGCGTCCTGCTGCCTCAAGGTGATGCCTGCCCTGGTGCAACGCCTGAAACTATTGTTTAGATAGAGGTCTCTAGAGTAAAGTGTGTCCCTGTTGTTCTTTATGGTGCAAAGTGAGTCAGCTTTATGGAACTTCTGACCACTCTCACGTGGAAAGTGTTGCAGGACTCCTTGCAACATTTCAAAGAGATGAACCTGGTGAAGAGGGGGTGCTCTTCATGGGGGGCAGTTCCTATCACTGCAACTATTACCCCTGCCTACTACGCTGCCTGCCTTTTTTTTTTATTGCCACAACTTTCAGTCAGTATTTTGAACCCAGTTAACATGCAGAACTAGATATGTGGTTAATAGTTCTTATGCTGCGTACAGACGATCGGACAACATTCCGACAACAAAACCGTGGATTTTTTGTCTTGCATACACACGGTCGCACAAATGTTGTTGGAAATTCTAATCACCAAGAACGCGGTCACGTACAACACTTACGACGGCACTATTAAAGGGAAGTTCAATACCAGTCATATTAGTAGAAGTTTGCAGAGATAATTCGCACTTTTGAGCCTCGTGCTTTTCAGTCCGTTACAGTGTGACGAATGTGCTATCTCCATTACGAACGCTAGTTTTACCAGACCGAGCGCTTCCGTTTCGTATTTGATTCAAAGCATGCATGGAATTTTGTGTGTCGGAATTGTCCACACACGATCGGAATTTACGAAAACGGATTTTGTTGTCAGAAAATTCGGTCAGAATTTCCGACAACAAGCTCCCGTCTAAATCTGTTGTTGAGTGTGTGTACGCGGCATTAGTGTGATCAGCACAACACTGCTTTGTAAACATATTTTTGCATAAACATTTCTGTGATTTTTACTTATTAATCCAAATAAAAAAAATTTTTTATTTGGATTAATAAGTAAATGACTTTTGGAAACTAAACTATTCTGTTGGTAAAGTAAACAAATGCAGTTTTGAAAAGCGGTGTGTCTGTTAATGTAAATCCTGATAAATGTATTCCTTTCATTAACTCATTACTATTTTGAAATTTGTATTGCTTTTACTGTAGTATCGCACCCACTTAGTATTTATTGAATCATTTGCTGTTTTTGAAACATTTTCTTGGCCTGTGCTGGCAAATTCATTTATAGCAAATGAATGACACTTTAAGGGAGGTAAAGTTCAATCATGCACAGCCTATTTGCATATGGCTAGCGAGGTACAGCTCGAATGCTCAATAGCTTTACCTCTTAATATATTGTGCACAATAGACTCATATGGTATTCCTCCTACTCTCTGTTCAATGCTACAAAAAGATATTTTCTAATCATGAAAAAGCTTTCTGTTGGAGACGATATTGCTGTAAAAAGCATCGCTACCAATGAAATAAAAAAAATGCATATGAGCAACATTTTTCAAACTGAGACATACAATGACAACCATATTAAAACCCAACTCCAGGCACATTTTTTGTAAAGTTTTGAATAAAGTCGGGAAGAATTAAAATTTCCGTCAAATGGTATTTCTGTTTGGCATTCCAATAGAAAATAGATAGATTCTCATTTTTTTTTCTTATCCCTGTGACAACTATACAAGCAGTGGGGGGAGGAGGAGTGGTTGACGCGTCACTAGGACAGAAATGCCGAGACACCAATTAAACATTGTCAGACGTTCTAACCCACCCCCACACTATAACTACTGCATACTAAAATTCGTTTTCTTCTTTTTATTTTTTTATTTCATTCTCACTACCCTTTTGTAGAAAATTCCCCCATAGGAAGACATGCAACAATAAAATACTTACATAAACTGTAATCCTTGATAGGAACATAAGTAAGTACACCAAAACATCACCGTTGCTTTCAGAGCAATAATTTGTACAAAATACAAATACATGGGAAAGCATACTTTACAAGTACATAGGCCCAGATTCACAAACGTTTTACGCCGGCGTATCTATAGATACGCGGTCGTAAGTACAAATGTGCACCGTCGTATTGTTACGCCGATTCACGAAGCTAGATATGCCGTAAAACAAGGCTTCAGCCGCCCGACGTAACTTGCCTACGCCGCCGTACCGTGGGCGCATAGTTATGCTGGACGCATTCGACGTTCCCATTTTAAATATGCAAATGAGTAAGATACGCCGATTCACGAACGTAGATGAGCCCGGCCGCTTCATATACGCAATTTGCGTAAGGCTTACGTCCGGCGTAAAGTTATAGCAGGTGCAGGTAATGCAAAGGTATGGGCCAGGGAATGACGCCATTGAATTTTACGTTGCGTACGCCGTTTACGTAGTACTACGTGAATAGGGCTGTGCGTAGATTACGTTCACGTCGTAGGCAGTGTTTGACGTATCTTAGGCAGCTATTTCGACGTAAATGTGAGCATGCGCACTGGGATGTGTCCAAGAGACGACGCATGTGCAGTTCGTTTTTTGAAGCTGTGGCCATCATTTGCATGGGGTCAAGCTTCATTTAAATATATCATGCCCACTTCCACCTACTTTGACTTACGTCGGCTTACGCCGACAACTATACGCTTCGCCGGTGCAACGTGGAGTGCATATTCTTCGTGAATAGCATGCTTGCTTCTCTACGTTGTGTCGGCGTAGCGTAAAGACGATGCGCTACGCCGGCATAAATATACGCCGCTCTACGTGAATCCGGGCCATAGTATCTTTACAGTATACTGAATATGTTGGCAAAAGGTTTTTAGAGCAGGACTATGTAGTGGAAATGTATATTTTATAGGCACAAAGTATTTTTTTTTATAAAGTATTGAATATATTGACAAAAAAGGCTTTCAGTGCTGGACTATGTACAAAATATGTGGGAAACATATAGTTTGATCAACTCAGTGTTATATTGAGAGTTTTGCAATGTGTGTACAAATACTATTACAGAAAACGGGCCTGTTGATGTGGATGTGGCATTATATTAAAACCAGCTTTTTCTGTTCCCTTTTAACCGCTTCCCGACTGCTGCACGCCGATATACATTGGCAGAATGGCACGGGCAGGGAACTGGGCATACTGTATATCCCTTTGAATTTGCCACCTAGCACCCGCCGCGCACCTTGTGAATGTGCCTGTGGGTCCCACAAACTGAATGTTCTCTGGTGGCCAGCGATTGCAGTGAGGAGAGGCAGAACGGGAAGATACCTATGTAAACAAGACATTTCCCTATTCTGCCAAGTAACATGACAGGGATCTACTGCTTCCTGTCAAGCATATATAGGGAATCTTGCTTTTCTCTATTTCTATTGGATGTGGCACTTCAAAACTCAACATTGTCAACTCACACTTTCTATAACTAGCACCGTTATAATCCCATTTTCCTCTCTTGTTCTTTTAGTTTTGTACAGTTGTACAGGCTCGTCTTCTGTACTGAAATTGATTACTCTAAGGCCTTGTACACACGACGGGAAATATCCGCTGTAAACGGTCCCCGGACCGTTTACAGCGTATATTTGCGCCGGGATGTTTTGATCCGATGGCTGTACACACCATCGGATCAAATTCCCCGCCGGCGGATAGCGCGGTGACGCGGCGGTGACGTTGACGCCGCCACGTGACCGCCACGTCACCGCACCAGGAAGTAAACACTTCCGCGCGCATGCGTCGGATCCATTCACAGGATACGACGCATGTGCGGCAAGATATGTCCGCTGGTTTGCCGTACTAACCAGCGGACATATCTGCCAGCCAGCTATCCGGCGGAAATATTTCAAAGCATGCTTTGGAATTTTTCCGCCGGATGAATCCAGCAAAAAGCGTCCGTTTTTCCCTACACACGAGGGGATTTTTCCGCTGAAATGGTCCGTCGGACCATCTTCAGCGGATTTATTCCCTCGTGTGTACAAGGCCTAATTGTACTGCAAACTGACAGTTTCTCAGAGTATGCACTAGAACCTGCAGCAAGGCCGATAGATCCTGCTTAATTTCTTGGAATTTCCTGGACATCTAACATTTTCCTCCCAAAGCTTACAGTCCCAGGCCCACCCCCTTCATTCCCTCATTTTCAGTATTTCATTCATGGAGACTCATCATTACTTGTGGGTGTTACCACAGCTGTCTGTTTTTAGGAAGCTCGAGTACATATAGGACCGTGCTGACCCCTTCCATCAGACATGATGTGCCTTTATTCATTGCAAAGAGAAGAGAAAAGATCTATTGATGATGTCAACAGGTCTAAAAAATGTATGTGATAAAAAAAGAAAGGTTTTATTTAAAATAGAACAATCGTCAAAGTTTCTTTTGGCCTTACTGCTCTTGTTGGTCACAGGAGTCCACCTACTTTGGCTCTCTTGTGACCCAGAGTCAGATGATAGTTGGCTATTACCAGCTGTCAGCTGATGTGGCAGAGCTGCTCCTGGCTCCCGAAGGATTCCGACAATATTGTCGGATCCACCCAGCTGTGTAATTAACAGCTAGCTCCCCCTCTGAGTGCTGGCTGAGAGATGAAACCATCTGCTCCTGTCCCCTCCTCTAGTGAGTTGTGGAGGAGTAGAGCAGAGAGCGGTGACTGACATTCACTGCTCTTTATTCTAAGTAGATAGGCAACTGAGTGATCAATGGTTATGTGATCACTCAATTCTCGGTCTTACAGCTGCAGCATCACAATAAAGAATATGTATGTTTGTTTATTATTTTTTTTTTAAACACTGTACATCTACTTTAACATTTTCATTACTCTGTTGATGAGCCGGTAAAGGAGGAACTAGAACGGCTGGGCACATGCATGTACAGGTACGTCCTGTGCTAGTACCCAGCCGCGGGTCGCAGGCACGCACGCGACCCACTCCTGTGACCCGGTCCGAAGCTCCGGGACAATGGGGGGCTCGCGGAACCGATCACCGCTGGAGTCCGGCGATCGGTCCCCGGAGCTGAAGAACGGGGAGAGCCGTGTGTAAACACGGCTTCCCCGTTCTTTACTGTGGCGGGAGCATCGATCGTGTGATCCATTTTATAGGGATAAACAATCGATGACGTCACACCTACAGCCACACCCCCTACAGTTGTAAACACACATTAGGTCACACATAACCCCTTCAGCGCCCCCTTGTGGTTAACTCCCAAACTGCAAATGTTGTTTTCACAATAAACAATGCATTTTAAATGCATTTTTTGCTGTGAAAATTACAATTGTCCCAAAAATGTGTCAAAAAAATCACTGATCGCCGCCATTAGTAGTAAAAGAATAAATAATAAGAAAAATGCAATAAAACTATCCCCTATTTTGTAAACGCTATACATTTTGCGCAAACCAACCGATAAACGCTTATTGTGATTTTTTTTACCACAAATAGGTAGAAGAATACGTATTGGCCTAAACTGAGGAAAAAAAATATTATTTTCTATATTTTTGGGGGATATTTATTATAGCAAAAAGTAAAAAAATATTGCATTTTTTTCAAAATTGTCGCTCTATTTTTGTTTATAGCGCAAAAAAATAAAAAAGCTCTATTTGTGGGAAAAAAAGGACACCAATTTTGTTTGGGAGCCATGTCGCACGACCGCGCAATTGTCTGTTAAAGCGATGCAGTGCCGAATCACAAAACCTGGCTGGGTTCTTTAGCTGACTAAAGGTCCGGGTCTTAAGTGGTTAAGAGGAAAATATTTTTGTCTTTACAACCCCTTTAAGGCAAACTTGCAGAATGTTTGCAAAAGAAGTTGATCTGGAGTTATGCGATGCAGACTTGCTTCAATTATGCAACTTAAAGCCTGGCAAGTCTAGCAATAGCTTAGGAAGTCATTTTCAAACTTGCAGCACAGTTGCTTGCTATCTGGGTAGTTGTAAATAGGCTGTATAAGCTTTTAGGACCTAGCAATATCTAAATGTCAAACCAGGAGGGGAATGCAGTGTGTAAATGAAAACCAGAAAGCACAGGTACCCTGTATATTTTCTATATTTTATCATCACAAAAAAAAGGGCCATTTTTTGCATGGATTCGTAGATGTAGAATTCTTCTGCACTGTATTCATCATGGAATAAGAGCCAAACTAGGAATAAAAACAGTACTAGTATTTGCATATCAGCAATCAAAAAGACCGGCTGCACACAGATGGCGGCAGCGTAAAAAACATTATTATTCCAGGAACAGAACACAAAGCACACTCTCCTTTCTGATGCATTTCACGACAAAGGGCCTAGTTGTAGAGGTAAGAGAAAATGGGAAGAGTTGATATATGCATCAAATATGAACTCACATTTACAATGTTTATGCCTACTAACAATAGGATAGATGTATCTATTTCTATGTGTATTATTTAAACAGAGAAATGGAAATATCTATCCTATTGTTAGTAGGCTAGTGGGCAGATATGGAAGTTGCCACTCCGAAATACCAGCTCTGCCTACTAGACATGGACAGATCTGGCACTTGGGAGTAGAGGCTCTGTTTGTGGACTACATTTGCATATCATCATTGCTTGTCATTTATGCATGTTAACTACTTATGGATACATAAAGCAGCATCCTAGTGCAGAAACTGTCCTGGGTCAAAATAGAGTTTCTGCCATTTTGGGACTGTTGTCTTCCGTTCACTTTCTGATGGTTGTTTTGTTTTCTGCTGCCCAGCAGTAGCATTCTGGTATTTTTTTCTTATTTACCACTATGTCCTTAAATATTGTAATTAAATATTAATAGTGCTAGGATCACAACATTATAAAATATGCAAAAGACAAGTTCTGCTTTTGGTATCTTATAATGAGCACATGAAAACTGACGCAGACCAATATGCCTTTACACTCAAACCCCATCCTAAGAGCAAAGTACCACTATAGCTGTATCCGGGCTTTGACCTACGCCATTTCCTGTCTAATGCTGCATGAAATAAAACCAGTAGTAATATGTCTTAGGCCTCGTACACACGACCGTTTTCCTTGACAGACTCCATCAAGAAACTCGGTGGCAGAGCTTTTTTGCCGAGGAAAACGGTCGTGTGTATGCATTTCTTTGAGAAAACTGTCAAGGAACACGACGAGGAAAAAAGAGAGCAAGTTCTCTTTTTCCTCGACGGGAGTCTCAATTTCCTCGTCGTCTTTCCCGCCGGGCTGGTTTTCGACGAGAAACACGTTGGTGTGTATACTTAGAAACCCGCGCACCTTCAGTAAAAGTAGCGTTTGTAATGGAGATAGCACATTTGTCACACTGTAACAGACTGAAAAGTGCAAATGTCTCTTAGCAAACTTTTACCTCACACGCAGTAACATGAGATTAGCAAAAGCAGCCCCAAGGGTTATGCCAGTGGAATCGAACTTCCCCTGCCATCGTACATGTTAAAGTCACCGTGTTTGAGAACAACGAGATTTGGTCTTGACGGTGTGTACGCAAATACAGCTTGTCAAGATTCTCAACAAAGCCTGACAAGGAACTTGTTGTGAAAATGATGTGTCTTTTCCGACGAGTTCCTCGATCGTGTGTACGAGGCCTCAGTGATACTTAAATAATATTAAGGGCTTTGTGGCTAATGTGACAAAACAGCAAAACTCAAAGGGAACCTGCATAAACAGAAATATGGGAGCTGTCATTTCTCATTTGGTTTTAAAAAGTACATGTTCCTGGACTGTCATAATGTTCTTGGCTTCAATACCTAGAGGGTCACAGACCAGTAAGTGGCATTTGAAAGTTAAAATCACTGCTAGACTGAGCAAACAGCAGGATACGCACCCACTTTAGATGCTGTGTTGGGGGGAGTGGGGGCACCGTTAGCAGATTACTCTGGAAGAATGTGCGTCTGCTGTCAGTTTGACAGCCTCCCAACTCTGTATAGGGAGCAGGGCTACACTGCTCTGTATATACAGAGTGCAGTGGATCAGCTTCAAAGTCATAACGCAGCTGCATAGTCTCTTTTTTTAATTTGCAGTGCTGGTTTGTTGTCACTGTGACAGCCCAGTCTGGCTCTCCCTTCATTTTATTGAGTGTTGGTTGCTGTTGAAGCTTTCATTCATAAATTACCAATATGTGTTTAGAAAAAAAGTATATACTATATTTATATCCCAAATCCTCGAAAAAACGTAATGCATTATAAACTATTATAGTTCTCGGTGAAAGAATGAATTTTCATTGTGACAATAAAAATAATATTTTACCATACAACATATTACCAAACCACACTGGTGTACCCATATCACAACACTTGACCCATGTTATACAAGAGATATTGTTCCTCTACAAGCATAAATCACCATAAATCATCTTATTCAGAGAGCTGGCTCCTAGCAGTTGTTGACCACTACAAAGTATCTATCAAAAGAACCTCACGAAGCCAAAGGGATGGCACTCACTGTCCTCAAAGCCTTGCCTGTGATCCAGATGGAACAGCCTTTGTTTGAGAGAGTTACATAAACTTGAACAAGTCTCTTAGGCCTCGTACAAATGATAGGATAGCCAGAGGACAACGGTCTGATGGACCGTTTTTATCGGTCAAAACCGATCGTGCGTGGGCGCCATCGGTTATTTAACCTTCGGTTAAAGAAAAGCCAACTTGCTTTAAAATGTTACCAATGGACGCCTAACCGATAGGTCAAAACCGATCGTTAGTAGGCATGACTATCGGTTAAAAATCCACGCATGCTCAGAATCAAGTTGAAGCATGCTTGGAAGCATTGAACTTCATTTTTTTCAGCACGCCGTTGTGTTTGATGTCACTGCGTTCTGACACGATCATTTATTTAAACGATGGTGTGTGGGCGCGACGGACCATCAGTCAGCTTCATCGGTTAACCTATGACAATGGTCCTTCAGACCGTTCTCATCGGATGGACTGATCGTGTGTACGAGGCTTTAGAACGATGATTACCTGACCCATGGTATTCGGTTATTCTCAGACCAAAAGGTGGTAACTCTAGAACTGGAGGAAAGTATCTGCCATTTCTATATCCTGCATAGTCTTGCTCACGAATATTCGCATTGCGAATTTTCGTAACGAATATTGCATATTCGAGTATTCGCAAATAAATCGAATATCGCGGTGAATATTCGATATTGCGAATATTCGTATTTTCTCACATTTATTTTTAAAACAGATCACATCCTAGTGATCTCCATCGACGTCTAAAAGCATTGCTGGTATGATAAGAGACCCTGGGCCGAGTAGCTGAGGTGATCCTTTTATGTTGCCGAATATTCGCAATGCGAATATTCGTATTACGAATATTCGCAAATACTTTCTCTGCCCTTCTGTGTTTTGTGTATACAAAAAAATAAAAATTAGCTTTAGTTTAGTCATATAAGTTTGTGTAAGTAGAGTTAGTGTTTAGTGCATATTAGTTTAGTAATCCAGGAAATGATCTCCGTTTTCGCGCGTTGACGAGAATTTCGCAATCAATTTCGCATTAGCGAAATTTCGCATTCGCATTAGCGAAATTTCGCAAATTTTTTTTTTTTGATAAAATATCACGAATATTCGATATTAACGAATATTTCACGAATATTCTTCTATATATTCGTGAAATATCGCGAAATCGAATATGGCGTATTCCGCTCAACACTAATCCTGCATCAGCCCAGTGTCATGACCACTTAAGTGCTCCTGCTCCCTATTCCAGCAGCCGGGTGTTGGCTCTTGCATTCTCCCTGTCTGTGTTCATCTGTTAGGTGATTGATCTGCTCAGTCACCTGATATAAGCAAACTGAACACTCTATCCCTTGCTTGTGATAGGGATAGATCTACCTGTATTGTTCTAGACCCTGTTAGTCTGCCTTGTTTGTTGTTGGATTCCCTTTTTATGACCTGCATTGGACTGGATTATCCCCTGAACGCAGCTTGCTCTTCTACCTGGGACGGATACTGGATTATCCCCTGAACTCAGCCTGCCTCTACCTGGACTGTGTTTGAACCACGCTATCTGCAAACTCCAAGTAACCTGTTTGCTCTGTTCGCATCTGCCTGGCTGGGCTGGCCAGACACTATAGCATTGTGTTTAAGTCCTGGGGGCAACCAAGTACTGGTAGGCCTGCTTGCCTTAAGGGAAAAGGGGCTGCTATAGGTGAAGTGCACAGTAGCCAGCTATAGTGTCTGACCACCTACGTTGGGGTAGACGTGACATTCGTGACACCCAGTCACTGTGCATACAAATGTATATGCTTCAACTTTTTGACTCGGAATTGGCACTTTGGTAACTTTGCCTTGAGAATTAAAAGACCTTGTCCCAGCATTATTTCAGAATGTTTTAGACCACAATATATAACTGAAACGGAATGAACCGTGACAGACTGAGATTCTCCTATGTCTAGGGTCAACTTATGTCCACTAGGGCCATAGGGTGACAAAGAAATTATATCATGTATTGCAGAAGATGGGACATTAATAATAATTCATATTGCAGGACTGGTATATTACAAGGGGTCCATATTGACACCTGTTACACAGGAGAGGGACATTACAAGCTTATTCAATGCTTAGCTCCGGCTATTGAAATGTTAAGTGACCCGGCTTGTGAAAGACATTTCATGCTTTTGAAAGGTGTTAATTCAGGTCTACAAGACAAGTGACTCACAAGACATTGTATAAAGGCTATTGAAGTGTCTTGAGGTGTTGGCTATTCACTGTGAAAGACACATTCTGTTGAAAAGGGGTTAATTGCACCCACTCCTCTAAAGTCTTTTCCATTGTGTGATAAAGCTGTCTAGATAACTTATTCAACTAGATGTCTGTTAGACTGCGATTGTGTTATGCTAAAGGTTAATTGAATTCTATTCATACAGGAATGTATTGAGGCTCAGGTGTGATTGTATTTAGAAATGTAATGTATCTCGTCAGTAGCGATGCCGACATGTCTACCTTGTAACTGGCCATAGTTATGTGGACGGAGGTCAAGGCATTGTGTAATTGTATTTTGAAATGTCTTTTCAGAATATGATTGAAGCCCCCCCATGGTGTGAATAGAGGGGTGGAGATGGCATTGTCCTGTGATTGGCTGTAACATCTTGTACTGAATGAATGAATGAATGAAAACTTGTATAGCGCGGCACATGCGAACTGAATCGCCTCTGGGCGCTTGTTGTTACTGTCTCCCTTGATATCAAAAGAGAAAAGTCTTGACCTTTTTCCTAAATGCTAGGTGGTTCTCCTCCAACCGAATGCTGGTTGGTAACGCGTTCCATAGTCTGGGACCTTGGACCGCGAATCTTCTTTCTCCTTTGGACTTGAAGTTGGCTTTCGGAACCTGGAGTAGGTTCTGATTCGTAGATCGCAAAACGCGATTGGGATTATGCGCTTTTATTATTTCGCATAAATAAAGGGGGGCATTCCCATGGACACATCTATGCGTAAGACAGAGAGCTTTAAAAGTTATTCTGTCTTTGACTGGCAGCCAATGAAGGGCTCTCAGTGATGGTGAAATGGATTCCCAGGGTTTTTTCCCAGTCACAAGTCTGGCGGCCGTATTCTGAACGACTTGCAGACGAGCGATTTGGTACTGTATAAAAAGCTGGAAAGAAACCAATAAAGTGTTCATATCTTTGAAACCAAGTGCAGAGCAGTAGTCTCGTCTTGATTATGGGAAATGATATGGATCGTGTATGCAGGATTGTGGAGTGTCGGATAAGCTTGTCGTGGTTGAATGGAAGGTCGTAAACGGTGGTGACCGTTACAATAACTATTCAAATTAGAATATGAAATTTGTGGGGCTTTACTAGAAGGTCTCCAAGCAGCTGAACAGGACCCAGAATCATCCTTGACCTCTTGGCTTTAGGAAAATGGGCTGAACAGTTTAGAGGTCATACTCTTTCAATACTTCCCTCTTTGTATGTTGTTATGCTTCTACATTTGCACCACTGCACAGAACAGTGTGGATTCTCCCAGTCGATTCCCTTTCTATTTAGTTTACAACTGCATTTATTTAAATTATGTAACAATGGCTGATGATTGGGCAAGAGAGAGGAAGGATGATGATGTTATACATCCGATCACATATCACAAAAAGAAAAAATAGTAAAGATGTGCACATTCAGGGGTTATCTCCTCATGTATCTAACTCTCCCCTCATAGTTACACCACCCCCTATATGTTATAAAACACCCCTTCCTCCTGCATATGCAGAGACCCACTTTATCAAACCCAACCCTATCCTCCCCCTGTACTACATGGGACCACTAGACACCTCCCCTTTAGAGTTGGAACCAGAGAACTGTAAACCCATCCCAACAAAAGATGGTACCCCTGATGTAGCACCTGTAACCAGAATGCCCAGAAATGTTGTTGGGCCAGATAGTTACCAGTACCCTGAATAGAAAGCTCTACACCTTTTGCCACATTGTGCGATTGCAGTAGCCTAATCTAAAACAGGAAATACTGGAAGACTGTCTGACTGCTAAGTGACCACCTATGAGAGGACACCTCCTAATTGTATAGACTCCACAATAAGCAGTGAACTAAATCTTATATGCACTGCATAACAGCTTGATGTACCAGACAGGTAACCATAATATCCAATAAAGTAAAAAGAAAGGCGCACCAGCCTAGTGTATTACCATTTGACAATTTATTAAATAAAAATTGTATTAAAAACTACTTACAAGAAAATGGTGATAAAAGGCTTGTCACAAAACGATGAAGTAAATACCCCTCGAACCACACTCCGGAATGTAGGGGGGTTTAGAAGCGTCAGAGGCCTTTTTATCAGAGCCCAGTAGTCGATGAAGAGGCCCCTGATGCCTCGAAATGCGTAAGCCAGCAGTGACACACCTCTAAACCCCCCTACATTCCGGAGTGTGGTTCGAGGGGTATTTACTTAATCGTTTTGTGACAAGCCTTTTATCACCATATTTTTTGAGTAGTTTTTAATACAATTTTTATTTAATAAATTGTCAAATGGTAATACACTAGGCTGGTGCGCCTTTCTTTTTCCTTTTTTTTTTTTGCCAGGATTTTTCCCATCCATGAAGGGCAGCAAGGCCACTGTTACTATTTTTTTGACATCTGTGGAAATCTCTATGCAGAACACTGACTAATTGTTTAACATCCCACTCGTGCGCAGGAGTTTGCTTTTTTGTTTGTATATAACAATAATATCCAGTCCGGAGCTTATCCCTAGTCATAATCTTCTAATTTTGTGGTTTTAAACTGGAAAACACGTTTAGCCCAGGTTCACACTGGGTACGATTTAGTTTGATTTGAGATGCGATTTCACATGTGAAATCGCATCTCAAATCGGCGGCAATTGCCGGCAATGACACCATACTAATCGGTGCGACGCCACATATGCGGCGCTGCACCGATTTCCAAAAGTAGTTCTTGTACTACTTTTTGCGATTTCAGGACGCGATTTACATTGACATCTGTGCAGAACCCTGCACAGATGTCTCCTAAATCGCGCCGAAATCGGGACTGCCAGAGGGAGTGAAATCGCTGCCCAGTGTGAACCAGGGCTTAGAGCCCACGACCATAATCCTTTTAAATTGGTGCAGTTCTGAGCACAAAAAATTGCGTATAAGGCTCTGTATGTGTTTAAAAAACAAGGGAGCAGAACCCTCTTTGTGTGTTATGTGCATTTTTTTTCATATGGGAAAGTGTGCTTTTAGCACACAAGAGGAGTTATTGATCTAGTGCAATATAAATTAGTCATTTTTGCTGTGTTTGCTTTTTACTGTTAGTTTGTGTAGTGCCCACTTACTTTCAGTATGGGCACTACGCTAAAGTTAGTGAGTGAATGGCAGAGTTATTTTGCTCCCATTCATAATCTGTTAAATTAATGGGCTGCTGTCATTCAGAACTGTCCTGTAGGCCAGTCTGCGCTCCAGGGGTGTTGTTCTCACCCCTGGGCGACAGGTGGAGCTAGAAGGGTTCTGGCAGACTCACTTTTCCCCAGCAGCCAATTAGAAAAGTTTCACCTTGCAGGGCATGCTGGGGAAGGGTATATCTGGGGCAGACGCCATTTTACTTGGGTCTTTGCGGGTTCCAGGTGCGGCACCTACGTTCAGGGTGTGCGCACCCAATGGACCCCGGCCTACCTGGCCGGGGTCATATTTTACGCGGAGTTCCATGCGGATGCTGAAACGGATCCCAGGCTGGATGCCGCTCGGTGGGGGATCGGCATGAGGAGAACCCGGAGGCAGGTGATCCAATAGGGCTTGAACGAACCATCGGGGATCTGGTGACCGGGAGACTGACAGGTGCACTTTGAGCTGTCAACCGGTGATCCTGACTAAATTCACTGGGAGGATTCGCTTATTCCAAATTACGCTCATTAAAGTACTAGGCCTGTGGCAGAAGCCCGAGCCAGGCCTGTGGCAGAGGTCTGTTTCTCCCAGCAACCTAAGTGATACTTCGGCTGCCAGGCTTGTGACAGGAGTCTGTCCGGAGATGCTAGAGTGGCGACGAACTGTACTATTATCGGAAGCAGGCTTGCTTTCTTTAAATATCCTGGGCCTGATACTGCAAGTGTTCTCTTCCGCTTCATCAACCTTTTCTATCCCACTTCGTGTTGATGTTGGCCGTGTTGGGCCTTGGAAATAAAGCATTCATAAAACCCATCTGCTGACTGGACATTCGCTCACTACCTGTACTCACTACAATCACCCCTAGAGAAGCCACCTGAGGCAACTTAATATGCCGATCCCAAAACAACCAGCAGCTCCTGAATGGGGTAGCGCTACATTTGTTTTCCTTGAGTTTTGTTATCCTTCAATTCAAACAATTGACCTTTGCTAGGTACATGGAGTCTCTTATTGACAGGTTTGCTTCTCTCTCAGTTGTCTATATTGATTCAATTACACATACCTGCTGAATTTGTCATCATTTTAAGTCTTTTGGGTCAGTCAGAGGCACATTCATGTTTGCATGGTCGAAATCCAATAATATATGATTTACTGCTGTATATTACATTAATAGTTATTACAAAGTGAGGCATGATATTGTGCATGTTGTACACATTATAGGTGAGAAGTGAGAATTTCTCATTTTCTATTGTATGATTGTTTTAACAGTGCTAGAAAAATGTTGAAATGGTGAGTGGTCTGGTAGAATAAATATTTTTAATTACTTGGCCATAGGCAAAAGACGCTCACAAGGTGGCTCTCAAATGCCAGGAGCACGACTATTGACGTCCTCGGCTCCCCTGGCCGCTGGGTGGGCACACGCTCTCGCTGCGTCACTGTGGTGCCGATGCACGTGCCTAGCGGCCGCGATGTCCGCCAGGTACCCTAGGTCGGAGGTTATATAGACAAGGACATGGATCTCTGTGTGTAAACACAGAGATCCACTTCCTGTCAGGGAGAGGAGACCGATGCTGTGTCCCTTGTACATAGGGACACAGATCGGTCACCTCTCCCAGTCAGCCCCCTTCCCCCACAGTTAGAATCACTAGTAGGGAACACATTTAACCCCTTTCTCACCCCTAGTGTTAACCCTTTCCCTGCCAGTCACATTTTTACAGTAATCAGTGCATATTTATAGCACTGATCGCTGTATAAATGTGAATGGTACCAAAAATGTGTCAAAAGTGTTCGATGTGTCCGCCATAATGTCACAGTCCCAATAAAAATTGCAGATAACCGCCGTTACTAGTAAAAAATAATATATATTTTTTCATAATTCTGTCCCCTATTTTTTAGGTGCTATAACTGTTGCTGGGGCACAGAGCACTGCCCCCCGAGCCCACCCAGATGTGTGACATTAGTGGATTAATATTTGCTAATGTCTTCCTGTTTCTCCTTCTGGCCAATCAGTAAGCGGGTCCTGAGACCCAATTGGCTGGGAGTCCTAAGACCCAACTGGCCGTGAGTCCAAAGTCTTGATTGGATTTAGGAGGAGACACAGGGGGGAAGCTGCCACCTGGATGGGGTAAGTACGGGGCTGGTGGGCGATGCTGTGATCGAGCGACAGGGGAAATCCACGATCAATTGAGTGAGCGCTAGGGGGTGTTGGGTGTCTGGCTGGCTTGGGGGCTGCGGGCCCCCTCCAAGAAAATTAAGCAAAAGCCGCTGCTGCTCACAACTAATAAACCAGGACATCACCTTTTCTACTGTCTTGGGGTTTGTGCAGTGCAGTCAAAAACTTTTGATTTTCAATGGTTAGGAACCCGTAATTGTGGATTATTGTGGAACATCCTCTGGTCAGACACCAGGTTTTTCAACCATCATTTGGTTGGCAGCATGTTTTATTTTCTTACTTTTGGCAGCCATCCTAAAAGTGACCAAAGACCTGTCACTTCCAGTTCTTGTGACATACTTCCATCTGGTGTCCATTTTGGAATCTGGTACCATATGCACAACTAGGCAGGCAGGCCATGGTAGCCATTTTCCTAAAACCTATTGCCAGGCAGACTATTTAAAAAAAAAATGACAGTGGCTGCTATTGGCAATACAGCCCATTGCTCCTGTTTGCACACCTGTAGCTTAATTTCTTTGTTCTTTCACCCAGGCTGAGTAAGCATGATTGTAATTATTGGTTGCAGGTTTTGCATGTTGCACAGCAATTGCTATAGATAAAGCGCTTTTTGCATCAGACAGAGTGGTGGTGCTTTAATGGATCTCATACACTCTTCTAAGTGAATATGTGAAGACTGACTTGGAGAAGTTTGTAGCCTGTGAAGAGCATACCTATAAATATTATAAAATGTGGTTCTGCTGGTCGAATATGTGACCCGACACACTGAAGTTTCCTTGCTTTGGCTCTGCTTAACCATGTAATGCATGCTTTCCTCACCTCCCTGGTGTGCGCTTTCCTCACCTCCCTGGTGTGTGCCCTCCTCACCTAACTGGTGCATGATTTCCTGACCTCCCTGGTGTATGCTCTCCTCATCTAACTGGTGCATGATTTCCTGACCTCCCTGGTGTGTGCTCTCCTCACCTAACTGGTGCATGCTTTCCTGACCTCGCTGGCGTGTGCTCTCCTCACCTAACTGGTGCATGCTTTCCTGACCTCCCCGGTGTGTGCTCTCCTCATCTCACCTCCCTCCCACCTCTCACCTCCCACCTCCCTGGTGCATGCTCTCTTGACCTGCCTGGTTTGCTTTGGGAGGTGGGGGGGGGACTGTGGAGTAGGAAAATGCGTTTAGAGGTGGGAGTTGGGGACAGAGTGCTGGGTGCAGGGGTCAGAACCCAGGAGGAGGGGTGAAAGTGAGATGTTGAACATTGGGCACAGCCCACCCCTAAGCTCTGCCCTCTGTACGTAGCGCACCCCTGAATTCCTGCACTCTGTACATAGCACACCCCTGAATTTCTGTATGTAGCGCACCCCTGAATTCCTGCACTCTGTAAGTAGCACACCCCTGAATTTGTAGCACACCCCTAAATTTCTGTACGTAGCACACCCCTGAATTTCTGTACCTAGCACACCCCTGAATTTCTGTACGTCGCAAACCCCTGAATTCCTACCCTCTGTACGTAACGCACTGCTGAACCCTGCACTCTGTACGTAGCATAATCCTGACGTAATCCTAAACTCTGCACTCTGTATGTAGTGCGACCCAGATACAACTGGCCCTTTGAGGGAAACCACACTGCTCGACGAAATTGAGTTTGACACCCCTGATGTAAAGGAATGTTGGGATTGGTTAATAACAAATTGTCCTACTCTGAATTATTCATAAACATGAAGTTGTATTCTACTAACAATCAGCTTGTGATTCTCTCCTTTACTGGATGCCTGAAAAAGTAGAAATTGTGAAATTACAACACCATGGGGGAGAATTACTAAAACTGAAACACTCAGAATCTGGTGCAGCTGTGCATGGTAGCCAATCAGCTTCTAACTTCAGCTTGTTAACCACTTAAGGACTGCCGCACGACTATATACGTTGACAGAATGGCACGGCTGGGAACATGGACGTATATATATGTCCTCTTTAAGAGCCCAGCCAAAGCTCCGTGACCGCGCCCACGGGACCCACGGAAATTATCGCTGTCGGTGTCCCGCGATCGGGTCACAGGAGCTGAAGAATGGGGAGAGGTGAGTGTAAACAAACCTTTCACTTTCTTCTCTGTGGCAGTGATTGTCTGTTCCCTGATATAGGAAATGACGATCAGTGATGTCACACGTGCAGCCCTGCCCCCCCTACAGTAAGAAACACATATTAGGTCACACTTAACCCCTACAGCGCTCCCCTAGTGGTTAACCCCTTCACTGCCATTGTCATTTTCACAGTAATCGGTGGATTTTTATAGCACTTTTCGCTGTGAAAATGACAATGGTTCCAAAAATGTGTCAAATGTGTCCGATGTGTCCGCCATAATGTCGCAGTCACGAAAAAAAATTGATGATCGCCGCCATTGGTAAAAAAATAAAAAAAATGTATAATAATGCCATAAAACTGTCCCCTATTTTGTAAACGCTATACATTTTGCGCATACCAATCGATAAACGCTTTTTTTATATCTTTTTTGGGGATATTTATTATAGCAAAAAGTTAAAAATATTGAATTTTTTTCAAAAATGTCACTCCCATTTTTGTTTATAGCGCAAAAAATAATTACCGCAGGGGTGATCAAATACCACCAAAAGAAAGCTCTATTTGTGGGGAAAAAAGGATGCCAATTTTATTTGAGAGCCACGTCGTATGACTGCTCAATTATCAGTTAAAGCTTTGCAGTGCCGAATCGCAAAAAGGGGCAAGGTCCTTAATCTGCATAATGGTCCAGATCTTAACCGGTTAATTTAAGCTTTGGCAATAAAACCTTGAAGCTGATTTCTGGTTTTATAAGTCTAACTGCAGCACTGAATGTAATGGAAATTTTCCATGTATTGATGGATTGTCTGAAATACTCAGACTTTTTATACTTGTATACTGTATATTTCAAACTGTATCTACAGTGCCTTGAAAAAGTATTCATACCCCTTTAAATTTTCCACATTTTGTCAACTTACAACCAAAAACTTAAATGTATTTTATTGGGATGGTATGTGATAGACTAACACAAAAAGACACATAATTGTGAAGTGGAAGGAACATGTATAATGGTTTTCAAAATAAATAAATAAATACATAAATAAATAAATATGTGAAAAGTGTGACTTGTATTTGTATTCAGCCCCCTTTACTCTGATACCCCTAACTAAAATCTAGTAGAACCAATCATATTCAGAAGTCACCTAATTAATCTCAGTATAAATACAAGGAAAATTAATAATGGGAGTAGGGACTCATTAGAGAACCCTCAATGATTGGACAAATATTGTCCGGTAAATTATCTTGAAAGATAATATGCACAAAAAACTTCCAATCCAGTAGTTAGGGGTGTTTTTGTGCTCAGCATAAATACAGCTGTTCTGTGAAGCCCTCAGAGGTTTGTTAGAGAACCTTAGTGAACAAACAGCACCACGAAGACCAAGGAACACACCAGACAGGTTAGGGATAAAGTTGTGGAGAAGTTTAAAGCAGGGTTAGGTTATAAAAAAAATCACAGACATGGCCGTCCACCTAAACTGACAGGTCGGGCAAAAAGAGCATTATTCAGAGAAGCAGCCAAGAGGCCCATGGTAACTCTGGAGGAGCTGCAGAGATCCACAGCTCAGGTAGGAGAATCTGTCCACAGGACAACTATTAGTCTTGCACTCCACAAATCTTACCTTTATGTAAGGGTGGCAAGAAGAAAGCCATTGTTGAAATAAAGCCATTAAAAATCCTGTTTGCAATATGCGAGAAGCCATGTGGGGGACACAGCAAACATATAAAAGAAGGAGCTCTGGCCTAAAAGCAAAATACTATGGCCCAGATTCACAGAGAGTGGGCGCACATTTACACTGACGTAGCGTACACACAGTACGCTACGCAAAGCTATTGTTCACCAAGATACGCCAGCGTAGCATATTTTCGAAGGCGCAGGCCAGCGTAAGTGGAAGTGGGAGTGACCCCATGCAAATGATAGTCCGAGCATGATGCAGTGTTTTACGCCCGGCGTATCATGAACTGCGCATGCGCCGTGACATGAACGCATGAAACTGCACCCATATGCGCATGCTCACAACTACACCGGCACAACTGCCTAAGCTACGCCAGATCACTACGTACGCCGTGAACATAACGTACGCCCAATACGCCGGCCTGTGTTATCTGGGGCAGACCTTTGCATGTCTATTGCTGGGTTGCGCCTCATCTATGGGGAATAACTTTATGCCGGACGTACAACTTACGCAAACATTGCATAGAATGCGTCGGGCGCACTTACGTTCTTAAATCGCGTTCATATTTCCCTCATTTGCATATTTGAATGCCTAATCAATGGGAGAAGCAACATGCGTCCAAACCATATTTGCGCCCACACTACGCCGACGTAAGCAAGATACGTTGCAGTAGGATGGCCTGTTTTTAGACGTATGTTGGTTTTGTGGGTCTGGCGCACACATACGCCGGGCGCACATTTGCTCTACGTCGGCGTAATGTGATTTATGTCGGCGTAAGTGCTTTGTGAATCTGGGCCATAGTGTGACTGAAAACTAACACTGCACATCACCCTGAACACACAATTCCCACCATGAAACATGGTGGTGGCAGCATCTTGTTGTGGAGATGCTTTTCTTCAGCAGGGACAGGGAAGCTGATCAGAGTTGATGGGAAGATGGATGGAGCCAAATACAGGGCAATCTTAGAAGAAAACCTGTTAGGCCGCGTACACACGATCGGTCCAACCCGATGAGAATGGTCCGACGGACCGTTTTCATCGGTTCACAGACTGATGGTCTGATTTGCGTACACACCATCAGTTCAAAAACCGATCGTGTCAGAACGTGGTGACGTAAAACACAACGACGTGCTGAAAAAAAATGAAGTTCAATGCTTCCAAGCATGCGTCGACTTGATTCTGAGCATGCGCGGGTTTTTGAACTAACCATCGGTTTGGACCGATGGTCAGGCGTCCATCAGTCCGATTTTAAAGCAAGTTTGAAAACTTTGGTCTGAAGGACGACGGACCGATGGGCCGTACACACGGTCGGTTTGGACCGATAAAACTGGACTTCAGTCCAATTCTTATCGGTTTGGACTGATCGTTTGTACGCGGCCTTAGAGTTTGCAAAAGACTTGAGACTGAGGCAGAGGTTCACCTTCCAGCAGGACAACGACCCTAAACATACAACCAGAGCTACAATGGAATGGTTTCGATCAAAGTATATTCATGTGTTAGAATGGCCCAGTCAAATAAAACTTCACAATTATGTGCCACTTTGTGTTGGTCTATCACATAACATCCCAATAAAATACATCTACGTTTTTTTATTGTAATATGACAAGATGTGGAAAATTTCAAGGGGTATGAATACTTTTTATTCAAAGCATTGTATATGACTTGTCAGTTAAGGATAACTTGATAAGAGGCTCAACTGCAAGCATATTTAGATTGATGGAGTATGTATATATAATTATATTATGTTTTGGATAATAGGGAAGGGTTAAAATCTTTGTCAGTTTGTTGGATTCTTTATCCCATTGGGGAGATTTTTCCTTACTTTGCCTATAAAGTAGGTAAGAGTTTGCATGCCTTATAATGTTTTGTTACTGTTAGGGTGTCATGTTTACCTTATTGCCACAAAGGCTCCTCTCCAAGGTTGCACACCTGTCTTCTCCATGTACAATACAGGGGTAATAGTCCAGCATTTTACATAATGACCTCCCATAGACCAGAGCTTCAGGGAAAATAGGACAACACCAGATGGTGCCAGAGCAGGTGTTATGGTGAGCAATACTGCCTGTTCATCTACTCACTATATATGACCAGCATTTAGCCCTTGTAATGCGGCGGGGGGCGCCCAATTGCAAATGTAGATTTTGTCTAATTACTAGCATTGGGCTTTAATGACTCACAAAAGTGAAACATAGATGTGAGCATGCCAGCCAAGAAACTAGCATATTTAGAAGGAGAGCTAAGCAATGGCAGCCCCATGGATAAAGTAGTTATTCCTGCGTAGGGATGAGCCGAACACCCCCCGTGTTCGGTTCGCACCAGAACCTTAGAAACAAACACAAACACAAAGCTCATCCCTATTCCTGCGCTACAGTGGAAACTATGTGTGCAGAGGGTAAAGGTGCGGCAACTACCGTATGGGCCAACCACTACCCACATTGAGCCCTGGTTCACACTGATGCTACTTTGAAATCGTGCTACTTTACTTGAAGTAGCGCGATTTCAAAGTAGCAAGGGCAGCGCGATTTCAGGTGCTACTTGATAGACATTTGTGTGGCTTCATACACAGATGTCTATAGAAATCGCACCTGAAATCGGCAAAAGTAGTGCAGGAACTACTTTTGCAAATCGGTGCTGCGCCGCAAAATCGGTGTCGCACCGATTGGAACAGTACCATTGCCGCCAATAGACTGCGACTTGTCATGCGATTTGATCTCTCAAATCTCATGACAAATAGCTCCAATGTGAACCTAGGCTGAGACATGGAAAAAATCAAGAGATGGTGTTGCGCTCCAATAGCATAGAATGGTGTAATTGGTAAAATGTATATATAGCCAGAATAGTATAATTGATAAATGAATGTGCAAATAGACTGACTGAAAGATAAAAATAGGTATAAATGCTAAAATAAGGTAAATCCAAAGGTGTACTGAATGAATGTGCAAACAGTGCAGATAAGGTGCATAAATAAAATCACAACATAGAGATAATAGTATATGCAGTCGCAGAGGAAATAGCAGGATGGTGTTATGCTCCAATCAAAATGAATGACAGGACATAACTGATATACAACAATGATGGATGAATAAAACAGTGAACTGTATAAGAGTGCAAATACATACAAATAGATGACTGTATAATGTCAGTAAAATCACATCATATGAATGGTGGATGGAACTGCAAGATTGTCCAATTGTTACAAAGTGCAAATGGTGCAACTGTGACTCAGTCCAAGAGGTGAAGAAATTGCTGGGTACAGAAATAGAATCGCAGCATAAAGATAATATATGCAGTCGCAGAGGAAATCGCAGGATGGTGTTATGCTCCCATGAACATGAATGACTGAACATAACTGATATACACCAATGATGGATGATGCAACTGCGACTCAGTCCAAGAGGTGATGCAATTGAATCGAAAGAAATTGCAAAGTGCGAGTGAAGTGCTGGATGGCAAATTACATCAACAGGTGGCAAGGTGACTTGTTGGTGAATCTTCGGTGTATGGTGACACCCGAAGGTGTGCTAGCAAATTACCTTATGGCTGCAAGGTAAGCAGCTTTCAATAAAACCAATGGAATCACTCAGGGTTAGAGGTGATAACTCCTATCCGTCCTTCCAGTGGTGTGGCGCCTAGGGGGTAGAGAAAACATAGAGGAGGCTCCCTAGTGTAATATGTTTTAAACACTTAGCGGTTTATTCAAACATATAACAAACAGGGTACTCACATTTACAGTAATGTAGTGTATATCAAACGTCACTTCCGGTGTCCTAGTATTTTACGCGTATCGTCACTGTCACATGACTTCATCGGCAATGAAGTCATGTGACAGTGACGATATGCGTCAGACACTAGATATGCGTCAGACACATCAGAGATGAAGTCATGTGACAGTGACGATACGCGTAAGACACTAGATATGCGTCAGACACATTGGAGATGAAGTCATGTGACAGTGACGATATGCTAAGACACTAGATATGCGTCAGACACTTCGGAGATGAAGTCATGTGACAGTGACGATACGCGACAGACACTAGATATGCGTCAGTCACATCGAAGATGAAGTCATGTGAAAGTGACGATACGCGACAGACACTAGGACACCGGAAGCGACGTTTGCACAGTGTGAGCTCGCTGCTTGTTTCTGATATACACTACATTACTGTAAATGTGAGTACCCTGTTTGTTATCTGTTTAAATAAACCGCTGAGTGTTTAAAACATATTACACTAGAGAGCTTCCTCTATGTTTTCTCTACCCTGCCTGGTGACACACTTTAGAGCTGACTTACCTTGCTGACCACCCAGCCTGGAAGGAAGCCTTAACCCCCTAGGCGCCACACCACTGGAAGGACGGATAGGAGTTATCCCCTCTACCCCCGACTGATTCCATTAGTTTAATTAAAAGCTGCTTACCTTTGGGTGTCACCATACACCGAAGATTCACCAACAAGTCACCTTGCCACCTTCTGATGTCATTTAGCACCCAGCACTTCACTCATACTTTTTAATTTATTTTGATTAAATTGCATTACCTCCTGGACTAGTCGCAGTTGCATCATCCCTCATTGGTGTATATCAGTTATGTTCAGTCATTCATGTTGATGGGAGCATAACACCATCCTGCGATTTCCTCTGCGACTGCCTATATTATCTTTAAGCTGCGATTCTATTTCTGTACCCAGCACTCTACTTGCACCTTGCAATTTGTTCACCTCTTGGACTGAGTCGCAGTTGCACCATTTGCACTTTGTAACAATTGGACAATCTTGCGGTTCCATCCACCATTCACATGATGTGATTTTACTTACATTATACAGTCACCTATTTATATGTATTTGCACTCTTATTCAGTTCACTGTTTTATTCACTATCATTGTGTATATCAGTTATGTCCATACATTCATTTTGATTGGAGCATAACACCATCCTGCTATTTCCTCTGCGACTGCATATACTATTATCTTTACGTTGTTATTTTATTTATGCACCTGTGTCACCTTATCTACACTGTTTGCACATTCATTCAGTACACCTTTGGATGCACCTTATCTTAGCATTTGTTTTTATGTTTCAGTCAGTCTATTTGCACATTCATTTATCAATTATACTTTTCTGGTTATTTATACATTTTACCAATTACACCATTCTAGGCTATTGGAGCGCAACACCATCTCTTGATTTTTTCCAATCATATATCCTGTTCTTGGGGTGAACCTAGAAGACCCTTGATATGTCCATTGAGAGGACCTACTGTCACATAAGGGGCTTGTCAGTACATACATATATACATGGTTAGGACACATGTAATACATAAACACCTATTACACATCCCTACACACACCAGAAGTGGAAGAAGTAGCCATAGAGCCCCTTCCAGTCTTGCAAATGTGACCTGTGCATCCAAGTGGTAATGACCCCCCAAGTGGTCATGAAAGGATTAAATAAAAGAGGAAGTAATTCAAATGTAAATATACCAAATTTGTATTGTGTGTTTATGAAAGTATAATTATGGACCTATACACTAGGGTGACCAGACAGTCCCACGATTGAGGACACTGTCCCTGGACCAAGTCTGTCCCTGGTTTTGTCCCCGGATTGGATTTGAACAGAGGCTGGGGCAATTTCAGACAGTACAGAATAAAATAAAAAAATTGAACACCCCCGCTCCTACTCGCTTAGAAGGGTGTATTTTTTCCATTATCTGTGCCCCTTTGTGATGATCATGTGCTGGTCAGAGAATATTTCTTCAGTTTCGGGTGCATGCCCATTCAGCTCTGCTTGCATGTTCTTCTGCCTTGGCTCAAGTCCCAGCCGGCAGCCTGCCTGCTCTTCCTCCACTCCCCACCCAGTAGTAGCTGGGGCCCGGAGAGTAAGACTTGACAGGCTGTGGCGACGGGCAGAGAGTCGCTGATTGCCACCATTACTAGTTTTAAAAAAAAAAATGTTCCTGGATTTAATTTAAAACATATGGTCACCTTATACACATGTTTTCCTTTTGCAACTATATATACTCTGATTAAACCTGAGTCCTTTTGTAAAATCAATTGACCAGAAGTGAAGATCTAGTGATCCTCTCGCCCATTCGCTGACACATTTTTGACCAAGAGATTCCAAGCCTGCCCACCACGGCAAGGTAGACTCTTCTAGGACCTACACTAACTACACTACGCTACCCTACTGGATGCTAGTCATCCTTTTTCTAATGTTGTGTGTATGTTTGTAGTAGGCCTCCTCCTATAATCTGTGTGTGCAATCTACTCCCTCCTAATGTGGTTGTCCGTCTGTGTTCATCTATCTAAAGCATATATCAGTCAGTTAATGTACATCTGGACGCCCTCTGTTAGTGTCAGTGCATGGCAGTCATTGTATGTTTGCATAGCTCCCAACTGCCCCTGATTTCGAGGGACTATTCCTGTTTTGGAGCAATGTCCCTCTGTCCCTCATTTTGGTCTGATCTATATAGTTGTATTTAAAATGCACTTGTATCTATCAAAAAAATGTTTCCCAGTGCTAAACCTTTCATCTAATTTCTATATGGCTGCATTTGTAAATTCCAAAAGCCAATTTAAAGGAATAGTAGTGGTAAAAAAAGCACTTTAGGTTTTAACCAATCTTCTTTTTTGTACAATTCTCCCTTAAGGGGGCATGGCAAGGGGTGTGCCCTATGCCTGCATACTTTTGCTGATAGGTGTCCTTCATTCCCATTTAAAAAAAAGTTGGGAGGTATGTGCTAATGGAGAGATCTGGGATCTATGAGACCCCAAACCTCTCATCTGGCCTCCAATGCAGCCGATCTGGAAGTTTTTTTTTGTTCCGTTTCGTATCGTTCCGTAGGTTCGTTTCCGTTCGTTTTTCGTAAGACGCCCGTTTTCCTGTTCATTCCCGTTCGTTTTTCGTACGAAGCGATTTTTTTATATTCCGATCGTTTCGTATTTTCGTTACCATTTTATTTTCGTACATGCGGGATTGTTTGTTATTCTGTTTAACCAGTTCGGGTCCGCGTCATCGTTGAAAGACGTGAACAGCGCAAACCTGAGGCGCCGGGTTGACGTCTTTGGATGTGACTGTCTTTCCCCGCTCGCCGCGCGTCCCTGCGAGCGCGCATCGGCGAAAAACTGTGCCGGCCGTGTCCCTTGGACACAGCCAATCACAGATCGTGCTGAATGGCCAATCGCAGAGGCCATTCAGCACTCGATCCCGCTGTCCAATGAGAGATGATCTCAATTGTAAACAAATGAGATCATCTCTCATCGCCGGCTTTCTCTCCTCACACACAGCGTGTGAGGAGAGAAAGAGAAAGACAGCAGTTTTACAAAGTGAGTTTCAAAAAAAGTCAAAGTTAAAAACAGTGCCACAGTCTCTGCCAGTGCCACCTGCCAGTGCAAACAGCCTGTGCCACCTGCATCAGTGCCACCTGTCCCTGCCATCAGTGCCACCTGCCCCCAGTGCCATCTGCCCCTGCCATCAGTGCCATCTGCCCCTGCCATCAGTGCCACCTGCCCCTGCCATCAGTGCCACCTTTCCCTGCCATCTGCCGTAAGTGCCACCTGCTCGTGCCATCTGCCATCAGTGCAATCTGCCATCAGTGTCACCTGCCAGTGCAATCTACCATCAGTGCCACCTGCCAGTGCAAACTACCATCAGTGCCACCTGCCTGTGCCACCTGCCTGTGCCATCTGCCTGTGCCACCTGCCATCAGTGCTATCTGCCCGTGCCACCTGCCTGTGCCACCTGCCCGTGCCTTCTGCCATCAGTGCCATCTGTCATCAGTGCTATCTGCCCGTGCCATCTACCCGTGCCATCGGTGCCATCTGCCATCAGTGCCATCTGCCCGTGCCAGCTGCCATTAGTGCTACCTGCCATTAGTGCTACCTGCCATCAGTGCCATCTGCCATCAGTGCCATCTACCATCAGTGCCATCTACCATCAGTCTGTGCTATTTGCCGTCAGTGCCACCTGTCAGTGTCATCAGTGCCAACAATGGCTAAAAGATCCTTTTCACTTGAGGAGGTGTATGACATTATTGCGGCTGACGAGAGCAACGGGGAGCTCTGCGATTCGGATTCCTCGGAAAATTCAGACAACGAATCTGACGTCACCTATGAGCCGATAGTCAGCAGTGGAGCAGAGACATCCTCGGAGGAGGAGGAGGAAGAAGAGGAGGAAGAGGAAGAAGAGGAAGAAGAAGAGGAGGAGGGTCCACCCGCCAGAAGAAGGCGTATTGCTAAGGAGGCAGTGCCATCCACCAGCACCGCTGTGCCATCCACCAGCACCGCTGTGCCATCCACCAGTACCGCAATACCTCAGCAAGCAAGGTCACGTACCAGTGGGGTGTCACCTCAGTCCCAAAGGGTTAGGTCCCATGCCAGCCTTCCCTATTCCCTTCAGAACCCCCTGTGGCTTCCTTCTAATTCAGGAGAAGCCAACATTCCCCCTTTCACTGCCCAGCCAGGAGTCCAGGTGGACACAGAAAATTTTGCCTGATTAACTTTTTTAATTTAATTTTCACCGACAACATGCTTGCCTCAATTGTTACCCAGTGCAATCTTTATGCACAACAATTTATTTCCAGTAACCCCACATCCCATTATGCCCGTCCCTTCAAGTGGAGAGCCCTAACAGTGGAAGAGTTTAACATTTTTTTGGGCCTCGTCTTCTGTATGGGACTACACCATAAAAACCAGCTACGTGCCTATTGGTCAAACCGCCCCATCTACCACATGCCCATCTTTTCCTCAAAAATGCCCAGGTCCAGATATCAATTGATCATGAGATTCCTACACTACAATGACAATACCCAGTGCCCTCCCCGAAATGACCCAAATTTTGATAAACTTTATACAATTCGGCCACTACTTAATTATTTTTCCGAAATTTTTCCCCAGTTGTTTACCCCTGACCAACATATATGTGTAGATGAGTCCCTTATAAAATTTTCTGGCAGGCTGGGCATAAAACAATTCATTCCCAGCAAAAGGGTGAAGCTTTATAAATTGTGTGACCGAGCCACAGGTTATACATATGCCTTCAACGTATACGAAGGAAAGGACAGCCAGCTACACCCCCCTAATTGTCCAGACTACGTAGGAACCAGCGGGAAAATTGTTTGACAACTTCTGAACCCACTCATGGAGAAAGGATACCACTTATATGTGGACAATTTTTACACAAGTCTGCCCCTGTTCCGAAACCTTTTCCAAAAAAACACCCCAGCATGCGGCACCGTGCGATCGAAACGGAAGGGCTTTCCTCAAAGTCTTGTCACCAAAAAATTAGAAAAAGGAGAGACGGCGAGTTTACGCACAGAGGAAGTTCTGGCTGTGAAATGGAGGGACAAAAGGGATGTGTACGTGCTTTCTACCATCCACAACAACACATTCGTTGAGACCAGAACGAGGAATGGGCTAATCCAGAAACCTAAATGCATTCATGACTTCAATAAGTTCATGGGGGGTGTCGATTTGAACGACCAGATGCTGGAACCCTACCTTTCCACAAGAAGATCATACCAGTGGTATAAAAAAATTCAATTTATTTGTTCAATTTGGCCGCGTACAATACCTACGTAATATATCGTAAATCCACTCCAAGACCCAAACCCTACCTTTTCTACCTTGAGGAAATCACCACTGCCCTTTTATACCCCAGCAACCCACCAGCAAACATTCGATCCGATGTGGTTAGCCGACTCAATGAGCGTCACTTTCCAGATAAACTCCCTCCCAGACCAACAGGCCAAAAATGCCAAAAAAGATGCAAGGTGTGCTCCAAAGCAGGAGTGAGAAGAGACACCACTTTTTATTGTCCTAAATGCCCTTCCCAACCAGGCCTCTGCGTAGTTGGTTGTTTCGCCCGTTACCATACCTCACTAAATTATTAGTCACTTCCTGCCATTTACCTTCACACCCCTTATACCTCTGCTTATGACCCCGGCTTGTTATTTGACCACGATTCTGCCTACCGATTCTGTTTATACCTCTGCCTGATCTGGAACTGACCCTGGACTGTTATTTGACCACGCTTATGCCTACCGATTCTGTTTATACCTCTGCCTGATCTGGAACTGACCCTGGACTGTTTGACCATTCTTTTTGCCTGCCTCTTGGATCTTTTTTTTTTTCATTCAAGTTTAAGTTTATTTTCTGATTAAAGTCAGTACAATTTAAAGAACATATCAGGAAATCAATACATTTTGTTACATATCCTTAAATATTGAGACATCGTTTGCTGAAGTCATCACTTCGTCATTTCTCAACCATACCTAAATAACATTCTATCTGCGATGAAAGGAAAACAGGTTCAACAAGGGAGTAAATTCTGACCCTAAGCCAAATAGTCTAACCGGGGTAGCTCCCTACCCTCCCCCAAATCCTGCAGTTCCTATTAATCCGTCTAGGGTCCCTAGTCTACAGCAGTTGGGATAAATCAAAACCTTATTGGTCCAACATATATAGAAATGAGATGGGAAGGGCACCCTCCACCCCCACTGACACCCCCAATGGGATCACTCTGTGCCCGGGGAGGTAGAGTAATTCCCCCAAACCATCCCGCCCCCTTAGCAAGTTATTATAAATATTACAGTTTTGTGAAGTCCACTTCGTGATGTACCTCCATTTCATAAACTTAAAACTTCTCAAGTACCTCTGGTACGAAGTGTATGATATCTGGACCGATTAAATGAACCTAATACTAAAAGAATAAATAACAAGTTTGATTAAGAGAGAGGGAGAGGGAGGGAGAAAAAGAGAGGAGAATCCCTCTTCAACTTCCTCCACCCCTATGATAGAGGCGTAACATGTGTATATATATATGGAGAACGTTTCCCAAACACAGATTATACAAAAAACCTGAACACAAGCACAGCATAAAACCAGAACATAGAGAAGAAAAGTAGAAGAGAAGGAAAAGAGGAATGTGAGAAAGATAGAAAGAGAGGGAACGAAAAAGAGGGTAGGGGTGAGAGGGTAGAGAGACAGAGATCCTACCTGCCAGGTGTGTACATCAACCTACAGTAAGTTATGTTATCACCCCTTTATGGGGTGTGAGATCCCTAAGTACTTTATCCATGGTTCCCAGATTGCGTTAAACTGAGTAAGTCTATCCAACATTGAGTCAATTCTCCTTTCCTGTTCTATTATCCAGGTGATCTTTCTTTTCATACTTAAGATTGAGACCGCCTGTTTCTTCCAGGCTGCAGCTATAGTGATTCTAGCTCCTGTTAGGATAAACCATATCAGCCTTCTGGTAACCTTTGATACTTGTGGTATGAATCCATTCAGTAAGGCAATCGCCGGGGACTGATGTATATTACAACCCGTAATCCGTCTAATTATATGGAACACTTTACTCCAAAAACCTCGTATTCTTGGGCATTCCCACCAGGTGTGAATCATGGAGCCCACGCCTTGGCATCCTCTGAAGCATAGAGGTGAGGATGAAGGATATATGGTTGCCAGTCTTAGAGGAACTAGATACCATCTAGTAAATATTTTGACATTCGCCTCTATGAGTGACATGTTGATGATACCCTTTATAGATCTATGGAAGTTTTCTCCCCAATCTTCCAAATCCCACTCATCCTGAATTTCCTTCTCCCAAGCTAGCATATAGGGTAATTTATTGACATTGTTCGCAAGGGATTTGTAAATTACAGAAATACCACCCTTCCTTACTGGGGCCTGTTCACATTTTCGTTCATAGGGCGTAAAATGACCAGTTACAGCCTTGTCAGTCCAGAGTTTCTGTACAAAACTGTAGATTTGAGAAAATCTTGATTTCTCTGAAGGAGAAAGATCAAGACTGTCCCTAAAATATTGTTCTGATAGAGGACCTGAGTGGGAGAAGAATCGTCCAATGCGGTATACTCCCTTATCTCGCCACCACTGGAAGGATTCAACGTTCACAATGGATGCAAAGGACGGGACCTGAAATATATCAGTTAATGGTAGACTCTTAGAGACTAAAGAGGGATTGCTCATGAGCGAGTCCCACAGAACCAACGCCTGTGACAGTGCCGGAGACATAATAGAATGTCTGCGTTTGGGGATAGACCACACAAGATTTTCCAATGAGCATGTGGGGGACGCCTGTTCTTCCAGACTAACCCAATCAGGTTGGTCCTGTTTGAGGTATATATCTTACAGTTGTGCCAGTCTAGCTGCCTGGTAGTACCACATCAAATTTGGGAGTCCCAAACCTCCCTGATTAGGGAGATTAAAGAGGCTACGCGATGAAACACGGGGGCTTTTTTTGTTCCATACAAATTTGGTGATCTTACCCTGAAAAGCCTTCAAGTGATTCCTTTTTATCGGTATGGGGAGAGAACGAAAGAGGTATAGAAGTCTAGGAAGAAGAGTCATCTTGACAGAGTTTATCCTGCCAATCCAGCCTATATTCTGTGTATACCAATCACTTAAATCAGATTCAAGTTTTTTATACATAGGAGGGTAGTTGGCTGTATATAGATCCTCAAATTTCGAAGATAAATTGATACCCAAGTATTTGATAGATGAGCCATTCCAACCAAATTCATATTTCTTTTGTAGTAAGGAAACTACATCTACAGGAAGCGAGACATTGAGGGCCCTAGATTTGGACATATTGGGCCAGATTCTCAGAGGCGTTACGACGGAGTATCTCAGATACCCCGTCGTATCGCCTTTTTTTTTGTCTCGTATCTATGCGCGTGATGCTGAGCATCACTTTTGCATAGATACGATTCTACATCCGACAAGTGTAAAAGCATTACACTTTCGCATCGTAGGTGTAATGACAACTCCGGCCACTAGGTGGCCTTTACGTTGTTTTTTCATTTGCATATGCAAATGAAGTAGTACGCCGATTCTCGATCGCTTTTACGCCGCCCCGTCGTCGCGTACGTCGTTTTCGTTCGCGTAAGGTTACCCCAGCTTCTATGTGGAGTAACCTTACGAGGTCCCGTCGGATGCCGTCATGTCCCGTCGGATGCCATGTTAAGTATGGCCTCGGGACCGCGTCGTGTTGTGCGTCGTTTACGTCGTTTGCGTACGTCGATTCTCAATGGGGCTGGCGTACGCTGTGATTACGTCGTTTACATTGAGAAAATGTGACGTCCTTTGGAGCATGCGCACTGGGCTTTTTCCCCGGCCGGCGCATGCGCAGTTCGACGCAGGGGCGCGCTTAATTTAAATACAAGCCGCCCCATTTGAATTGCGCGGGTTTACGCTTGGCGATTTACGAGACGCCGGCGAAAACTACGGAGCAAGTGCTTTGAGAATAAAGCACTTGCTCTAGTACGCAGCGGCGGCGTAGTGTAAATGGCTTACGCTACGCCGCCGAATATATATGAGAATCTGGCCCATTGACTTTAAGGCCAGAGGCCCTGGAGAATTTGTCAAGTACAGAGTAGATTTCGGACATAGAGGAAATCGGGGAAGTAACAAATAGTAGCAGGTCATCCGCAAATAATGCACATTTGTGGTCCTTACGGGTACATTGAACTCCTCTGATATTCGCGTTATTCCGAATCGCTATTGCCAAAGATTCTATAACAATTGCGAATATCAAAGGAGACAATGGGCATCCCTGGCGGGTTCCCCTTTTAATTTTAATAGATTCTGAAAATAGTCCCTGCAGTCTTATTTTAGCCTCAGGAGAAGAGTAGAGTGCAGATAATATGCCCAAGACTCTTGAGCCAAACCCCCAACGTCTCATAACTTCAAACATATATGGCCAGGAGACCGAATCAAAGGCCTTTTTAAGGTCCAATGATAAGAGCATCCCTTCTTGTTTTTGATCTCCTATCCAACCGGATTGCAATATGGAGATTATGTCTACTGCTCTCCTTACTTGGTCAGGGCCTTGTCTACCAGGAATGAAACCCACCTGATCCTTATGTATATACTGACCAATGAAGGATGCTAGTCTATTGGCTATTATTTTGGTTAGGATTTTAAGGTCATTGTTAATCAACGATATTGGTCTATAGTTTTCCACTTGACTGGTATCCTTGTCAGGTTTAGGGATCACAGAGATATATGCCGAATTCAGCTGAATATCTATAGGATTCCCCTTCGTTAAATGGTTAAAAAAAACAAGTAAGGTATGGAGATAGAAAAGCCGAGAAAGTCTTGTAGTAAGGAGCAGAGAAACCATCTGGTCCTGGAGCTTTATCTGTTTTTAACATTTTGATCACTTCCAAAACTTCCTCAATCGAGATGGGAGCTTCCATTTTCTCTCTATGCACTTCCGCCAGCGAGGGAAGGTCCAAACTATCTAGGAATTCTCCCACGCTATTAGAATTGGAGAGTGTTTCAAAGTCGTAAAGTTTTGAATAGAAGCTTTGGAAGGAATCTATCACCTTCTGAGGGTTCAAGGTAAATAAGCCATTGGCTTGTTTAATCTTAGTGAGGACTCTCTGCCTTAGTCTAGGGGATAGTTTATGCGCCAACATTGGACCAATTTTATCTTTTAATCTATAAAATCTAGCTCCCGACCATTTAAGTGCCTCATCTGCTCTCACCGTAAGCGCAAGATTCAGAGCTGTCCTGGCAGCGTCCAATTTAGAAGTTGGGAAACCAAAGGGGTCCAATTTATGCTTTTTGCTCAAATCGTCAAATGTCTTTTCAAGTTCTTCCACCTCCAGCCTCTTCAGTCTTTTTTGTCTGGCTGCGATCTGTATTAGTTTTCCCCTCACTGTCACCTTGTGGGCCGCCCATAAGGTTTCTGGAGAGATTTCCTCTATGTCATTATTTTTAAAGTAATCTGTTATAGCTTGTTCAATCTCTGTGGCTATAGTTGGGTCTTTCAACAATGACTGGTTGAGGGTCCAATGAGATACTCTTTGATTAGAACTGTTTTTTCTTAGAGATAACAGAACCATGGAATGATCCGACCATGGGACGTCCATAATGGAGGACTTCTGGGCCGAGGGGACATGGTGATTGGAAAGTAATATGTGGTCTATACGTGAATACGACTGGTGGGGGTTAGAGAAGTGAGTAAAATCTTTAGCAGTTGGGTTCAATTCTCTCCATATGTCGGTCAATCTATATTGGTGAAGCACGCAAGCGACTTGGGTACTGGTTTTAGTAGGTCTAATTAATTTAGCCTTTGCTGGGCCGGATTTATCCAGTCCAGAGTCAAAAGCCAGATTGGAATCTTCCCCCATAACTATGACTCCCTCTACCAAAGGCTGGAGAGATTCAAGCAGTTGGCAGAAGAACCCCTTCTGTCCCCGGTTGGGAGCATAGTATAAAAGTGTACGTATTTCCTTCCAGAGTGCCCTTTACCAGAATGAATCTACCCTCTGGGTCCGCGTATTCCTTAATTAAGTTAAATTTGCAGTGTTTGGAGAATAAAATTGCCACTCCTTTAGTCTTATTTCCGGCCTTTGATAGGTAGAATAATGGGAAATGAGCATGTAAGAACGAGGGAGTATACCGCTTTGGGAAGTGGGTCTCTTGTAGAAATACCACATCAGCATGAAGGGATTTGTAGACTTGTAGCGCCTTTCGTCTTTTAACTGGAGAATTCAGCCCCTGCGTGTTGTGTGAAACAACACGAAGGGGAGCAGGAGGATTAGCCATACCAGCCATGGGATATAAAATTGGCAAAGCTAATTCTCATGCGTTCCCAAACAATATCCGTATCATGAGACACATTAAACAACTTAGGTACATTATCCGGTTTGCAAAATAATGACTGTAGACACTTAAACGTAGGAGCTCTCATTGGCAGGTAGGTCGGGGGGGAAGAGTGAACAGAAGAGAAAGAAATGATAGAGAAAAAATAAAATAGACAAAGACATTTTATCCATATGTAAATTAACGTAAGTTTAAAAAATGACCCAGAATGAGGGGAGGGTGTATTTCCCCTCCCCCATTCAAACACGTGACCATAGAATAGCCCAGAAAATAAGGGGCTATGTTCCCACTCCCCGGGGCGACGGAACACCGATCCAAGGGGTAGGCTGAGGCCCAATGCCTCACCACCGGCTGCCAGCGACAGCTCAACAAACTGTAATGTAAATCACTGTTATGAATAATTCAACCCAGTATGACATATTAGAAGAGACAATAAACTTTCCTAAGAAAAAACAACAAACACAAAAAAAAAAAAAAAAATCCAAATATCCATATATATACATATACATATATGTATATAAGCATTTCCTAGGAAAGTATTAACATGTAGCTTTGGTGAGATCTATTTTCCCGGGTATGGAAACATAGGGGAAAAAGAGACATCGGTGACCATCCCTTTGAAGAAAGGGGAAAAGACATCCACAAACATGTTCCTTCTCTTCAGGTTGCAAAGTTATCTTTAACCTTCCTGTGCTTGACTCTGCTCCAAGCAGAGGAAGGCGGGCTGATAGGGGTTTGTCTTTTGGCAGAGCCCTGCTGGATAGGAGTAGTGTCCATTTCTGGCTCGCAGGAAATAATCTTCAAGTACAATAATAGTCTCTCACCTTCCTGAAAATTCTGTACTACATACTGCCTGCCATTAAATGAAAATTTCAAAGCAAAGGGGAAGGCCCATTTGTATCTTATGTCCTTTTTCATGAGGGCAGACAATAAGGGCTTCATAGCTCTTCTTCTCTGTATTGTGTATGGCGATATATCAGAAAATATTTGAATTATGGCGCCTTGGTACTGTAGTTGTTCATGTTTGTGAGACTGTTTCATCACTTCCTCCTTAATGAAATAGAAATGTGGTTTAACTACCACATCCCTTGGTAAACCGTCCTTTCTTAAAGGACCCAGGGCCCTATGTGCTCGGTCCAATTCTAGTTTGTGGTTTGGTATAAATGGGATCAGGATTTTGATAATGTCCTGTATAGCTGTATGCACGTCTGAGATAGATTCTGGTAATCCTCTGACCCTGAAATGATCTCTTCTTGATCTGTTCTCTAATTCGTCGATCCGTGCCTGAGCAGCTTCCAGCTGTTCCTGCATGAATTGCAAATGATCTGAGTTCTGATCAGTCCGTGCTGTATTAACCTCCAGTTTGTGTTCAATATTTTCTATTCTGCTTCCCAGGCTCTGAAAATCAGCCCTAATCTCTCCTGTGATTCATTCTGCATTTTGTGCCAGTCCTTTATCTAGCATTTCAGAAATTCTGGTGAATAATTCAGAGACATTGAAGGTTACCTCATGAGCCTGTTCAGCCTTTGTATTCATATGTGCAGGACTTTGTGAGGTAATTACCTCAGGAGTTAAATGACCAGCCTCCATGAGATTTTTTTATTTCAAATGATGCAGGAGGGGAGAGAATAGGGCAAGTGTCAGAATTTGGTGTCTGAGGTACTATAGAAGGACTTATAGAAGATATAGCTTGTCTGTCAGTCAATGAGGTCTCAACTGTACCCAGTGTACTTGTCTGAGGTACGGCGGCCATCTTAAGTAAATTGTTCTTAGCCAGCCTTTTATTAAGTTTCTTGCTCTTTTTGTAATATTTGCCCGGCATGAACTGGGTCCACAGTATGTCAGCTATTCACTACTGTTGTTTCTCTGCTCTTAACGGGTATATAGAACCTGTAATTCTTGTCAGAAAAAAGAAACAGCGTGGGCACCCCGTCCCCAGCTGTCGTTCTTTACAAGGCTCCTGTATATAATTCCCCTGAATAAGGAATAGTTTACCCGGTATCTTCAGATTCACCGTTGAATCCGCAGTCCTCGGATATCTTTTTGTCGTTTGTATCCGGGTTGAAACTCTATATATTTGCGTTTGACAGCCGGTGGTGAGCAGAGCTCCGGTCCTAAGCTGCCATCCTAGGAGCTCCCACGCATGCGCCTTCCTTGGACTGATCTTTTACGCTGCCAGTGGACTAGTGGGATTCATAGCACCCCTGTCTCACATGTGTGAGGGGCTCCAGAATTGTTTTTCTGGATGAAGAAAACAATTGTTTTTTTTTTCTCATTCTAGATTAGGGTCTGGTTGCCCGGAGGCTTCAAAGAGATTTGGGTGGGAGAAGCCTCTACCCCTGTCCCCATTCTGTCCTGAACGAGGCCCTACTTCTGCCTGTAGGACCTATGCCATCATGCCTCTGCCTGTTGCATGAACTGACCACCTGCACTAACCCTGACGGGACAGTATTCCTGCCTGGACAATTGTGTATGCCGTTGCTGACCAAGTCCCTGCCTGCTGCCTGGACCAGTGCTATCCTGCTGTGTAAAACTGTGCTACTATTACCACAGGTAATCTTTTGTTTACTCTTTGCTTAGCATAATGTATTTTGGGGTGTAACTCTTGGTATGTGCATGCTATGTGTCTCTGGAACACCTGACCGTGTTCCTTGCATGTTTGATCTCTGTATGTGGTCAGGCTGTGTAGAAGTCTCACACATGGGATATCGTTTTACTCAGGAGGAGTAGCAGAATGTATTTTGGGGTGTAATTTTTGTTATCTAAATGCTATGTGTTGGAAATATTTTAGTAACGGACAACTTTGTGTAAAAAAAATGCGTTTTCATTTTTTTTCCACGTGTTCCAAAAACTTCTGGAAAAAAATGAACCGTTCAAAAGACTCATTATGCCTCATAGATTATACGTTGGGGTGTTAGCTTTCCAAAATGGGGTCATTTTGTGGGTAATTTCATTGTCCTGGTGTTCCAGGGCCTTCAAAATTGTAATAGGTAGTCAACTAGTTAGATGTGCAATTTATGCTCCTAAAACCCCTGATGGCGCTTCCTGCATGTTGGGCCTCCGTATGTGGCCAGGCAGTGAAAAAGTCTCACACATGGGGTATCGTTTTACTCAGGAGGAGTAGCAGAATGTATTTTGGGGTGTAATTTGTGGTATGTACATGCCATGACATCTATAACAAAAGATTAGCATTCTGTATTTTGAATTCCTTTTTTTTCTGTTCGTATTTTGGATTCAAAATACAGAATGCAAATCTTTTGTTATAGATGTAATTTTCGTTTTTTTGAATGGGCAGTGAGTGAAGCAGCTTCTCTTTTGTGCTGAGTACACTAGTACAGTAAGTAGTACAGTAAAGCCAAATAAACTTTTCTGTGGACTTTCATCTGAAGGGAGATCAGTTGGCCAAACTTTTGAACCCAAAAACGGAAAATTGTATACTCACCTTTCCGTAATTTTCCTTTCCTGACGCATCTTCATGGCAGCACACACTGGGTTGTGACTCCGCCCCCACAACCTGACAGGATTGGTTAGCTATAAATTTGAAGGGGAGACGCCCCGCATCATTCTCTGTATATATCATCATAAAACAGCAGGGTGGGCATCTGTGTGCTGCCATGAAGATGCGTCAGGAAAGGAAAATTACGGAAAGGTGAGTATACAATTTTCCGTTTTCCTGACGCATTCATGGCAGCACACACTGGGATATAACTCGCCAGTCGGGAGGGTGCAAGAAAACAGTAATATTTATTCTTTATAGCACTGAGGAATTGGCTCTAAGAACAGATCTGCCGAAGTCGACGGTAGCCAGGAGAGCAGAATTCACTCTGTAGTGAGAAATGAAGATGTGTTGGGAAGACCAAGTTGCTGCTCTGCCTATGGTTTCCGGTGAAGTCCCGCAATATGCTGCCCAAGAAGTGGCCTGTGCCCCTGTTGAATGAGCCCTAATGCCCTCTAGGAGGCGTAAGTTGCTGGATGGAATAGGTCTCCTTGATAGCTTTAACAACCAAGAGGTAATGGTACGGGAGGTAGCTGGCTGACCTCGTCTGCTCCCGTGTGGGATAATCAAGACAGAATCCGTCTTCCTGAGATGTAGCTGTGACGTAACTGGAGATGGTAGACTTGACATCCTAGTCATGGGACTCGCCCCTCTCATTAGTAAAAGACGAAAGGACGATGTCCTGGTTATAATGAAAGGAGGAAGTTACCCTTGGATAAAAATGGTCTGAGGGCTTCAGAACCACTCTGTCAGGGAAGAACACTGAATAGGGGTTCCATAGCCATAAGTGCTTGTATCTCCGGCGCCCTCTTAACTGAGGTGATAGCAATACGGGAAGCCATCTTCAGAGCTAGGTTCCACGGTGAGACTAAGTTGAATGGAGAAAAAGGTGGATTGGACAGGGCCTCGAGTACTACACAGAGATCCCCTGTTGGGAAGGCTGGCCTCCTAGGTGGTCTGATCTTACGTAGGCCCTGAGGAACAGAGTGACCAGATGATGAAGAGCCCATCTAGTACCCGTCATGGCTGAAAGGGCAGATACTTGCACCTTCAGGGTACCCAAGCCCGGGCCCTTGTTAAACCCTAACTGAAGAAATTCAAGAATTTGAGATGGGATTCCAATGTCTTTGCTGCGATGACACGAACCTCTCCCAGATCCTAGTATAGGTGACATCAGTGGAGCTCCTTAGAGCTTGTACTAAGGTTGATATTACCTCCTGAGAGTATCCTAGTTCCCCTAACCTAGCCCTCTCAGCTTCAAAGCTGGCAAATGCAGCTTCTCTGGGCTGGATGGAAGAATTGCCTCTGATGTATGAGATCCCAGGTTACTGGAAGATGTATTGAGGCCGCGTACCTAGTTGTAGCAGGGTCGTAAACCATGGCTTCCTCAGCCGGAACGGTATTAGTACAATAACTGTGGCTGAGGACTTCCGAAGTCGGGACAGGAATCTTGTAATCCGAGAAGTTGGAAGAAAAATGTACCCTAGCTCGCAGCTCCATGGAAGAACTAGGCAGTTTGTCCCTTCAGGTAATGGAAAGTGGGCTCTGGACAGGAACCTCTGAAACTTGGAGTTCTTTGGCGTGGCCGCTAGGTCGACTTCTGGTTCTGGTACTAGTTTTCGTAAGAATGGAGAATACCTGTTGGTTCAGGGACCGTTCGTGTGTTTGAAAGTGTCTCTCGGCTTAGGTAGTTGGCCAACGAATTCTGTGTTGCTGGGACGCATACTCCCCACAGATCTAACAGGTGCACTTGTGCCCCTTCCATTATGAAGCGTGCGACTCCTGATGCTCCCCTGTCTCTGGATACATGACACCGCTACTTGTTGTCCATCCTGATCAGGACACTCTTCCTCTATAGAAGAGGCGCAATGGCCAGGAGGGCCTGAAAGGCTGCTCTGAGCTCTAAAATATTTGACACTATGCCCTGAGCCCGAAAATGCCACTGTCCTTGGGCTACTCAGTCTAGATAGTGTGGACCCCATCACCCCTGGCTGGCGTCCGATGTTACTACTTCTGGACTAGGGGGAACTTTTGGAATGGACTCCCTGAGGTCGGACGGGTGTGTCCACCACCATACTAATTGCTTTACCCAGTTCGGGATGTGAATGGTTTGGAGTATTGACGTTCTATTCCACTGCCTGAGAAAGGAGTTCTGTAAGACTCGCATGTGCCACAGGGGCCACTGTATCAAGGGTATGGATGCTGACATGGACCCCTGGGTACTGAGGCAGGCTCTGACAGTTAGACGTCTGGATGATAGCAGACTTTGTATCTTCTGGAGCAAGGGCTTCAGCCTCTCTTGAGGGAGTTGCACCCGGTACAACCTGGTATTTTATTCTGCCCCTAGGAACACCCTAACTTGCCGAATGCTCTGGGTGCTGAGGCGATGCCGAATGGGGGGCACCAAAATTGGAAATGGGATTGATCGATTGAGAACCGAAGGGACCTCTGGAAGGTAAGATGAACTGGGATGTAAAGGTAAACGCCCGAAAAATCTAGAGATAGCATCCAGTCTCCCACGTCCACTGACAACAAAATGGACTGAAGGCTTTTCCAATCTGAGGGCCTCTATTTTGATCGTCTGTTGAAATTCTTTAGGTCCAAGACTGGACATAGATCCCCGTTTTTTTTTTTGTACCAGAAATAAAGGGGAATAAAACCCCCTCCCTTTCTGGTGCGGAAGTACTTGGTAGGCTGGAATGTGTTCCCTGGCAATGTGCCCATGAATTTCCAATTGTGACCGTTCTTGATAGAGGATAGTGTTCATGGATCTGTTATACGAGTTGCCCATATCCGAGTGAATCTCTTGAGTCTGGTGCTCACCTGAGCTGGGTGGGCAGACGGACCCTCAAAAAGGACTTCTGCTGTTCCCCAGCTGTGATTGGCTTACTGTATCTACATGAAGGAGGGTCGAGTCTTCCAGTCCCTCCTAAATTCCCTGCCGGGGCGGTAGGATCTAACATCCCTGTACTTGACAGGAAGATCACGCCTGTAAGCAGGGCCCTTCTGGGGCTCTGGTTTTCCTATCGGAGAAATCAGCCCAGACTTTCCCCCGGTAACCTTGGAGATGGCCGAGTCCATCTTTGTGCCGAATACACTTGAGCCGCCATATGGAATTTTGCACCAGTTGATTTTGACGCTGCCTTCGCTATCCAGGGTCTCAGCCATAAGGCTCTTCCCAGCCATGAAGTTGCCCCCTCAGGAGCCGTAAGCCAACTTAATTTTCCTGCAGGGAGGAGAATATCTTCCCCTGGTCGGCTCCTTCTAGAATGGGATTCTCAACATTAGCTGCCTATGCAGCGATAGTTTTAGCGACTGCCGCTGTGGTGATAGCCGGCCTACAAGCGGCTCCTGTCGTGGAGCAGGCTTTCTTCAGTTCTATATTGATTTTATGATCAAGAGCGTCCCGGAAGGTAACTGCGTCTTCAATCGGTAGAGAAACGTCTCTAGCGAGTCGCATTAAAGATGAATCGACCGTAGTTGCATTGATCAAAGAATCGATCTTAGACTACCACAAGGGGTACAATCTGCAAACTTGTTGCTCATACTGGGCCGCTTATGCGACCCCCCCACTTATCCTTTATGAGGTTCTCCAGCTCTTCGATGAAGGGAAATGATTCAGGACCCCCTTTTCAGCACCGGGAAATATTTCTGAACCTTCAGAAGTTCTGCCATAACCTCCTCCCAGCCGATCGCTTCCTTGAGTGAATGGGCAAATGGTTCAACCAAAAAGAGACAGTCCGACGCCTGCTCACACTCCTCATTCTTAGAGAGGGTTACTGCACCCTGGCGTAACGGCCGGGCGATGTGCTTGGGGAAGGATCGCCCACTCATGATCCCTGTGGCGATTCTCCTGGGAGCTCAGTATCTACTCTGGCCTCTGAATCCTTGGTTACTTCAATGAAGCACGAGTGGCAGGCCAATTCCCCTGGCAAGGATGGCGCCCCGCATATTTGGCAAACATTTGCCGTGGTGCGGGTAAGATAGCTCTGTCTGGGATGAAGGTAATCGTCTGCGGTGGGACCGACTATGACGGGAGTGCTGTGACGCGAGCGGCTATGCCTTGATTGAAGAAATCAAGAGGGTAACCTTGAGCGATTTCTTGCGCCTTCTGCCGGAAGCATGGCTAGAATCTCCCTCTGTGCCGCAAACTTGCGTCTCTTGACCCGATAGGGCTACCAAAACTGTAGCGTCAGTGGCCAGGCTCTCTTTTTTGTTTCCCCTCTACTTACCACCTTCTGGACGGCCTCTATACCTGGTCAGCTGATGGTGGTCTGCGAGGGCAGTGGCTCCCATGAGGATAGTAGAGAGACAGCCCGAAAAGGTGGGAAAAAAGAGAGAAGGGAAAACATTACAATATGTTCCCCCCCAACATTTCTATTTATTAAATTAATATAATAATTTTATATACATATATCTATCCTTTTTTTTTTTGGATTATATTAATTGTTAAATTATGGATACACTTTCTTCTATGGTATGTTATAAATTAATATATAAATGTATTGAATGAATGAATGATGAAAACTTATATAGCGCGGCACATGCAAACTGAATCGCCTCTGGGCGTTTGTATAATATCTTCTATCCTATTTATTCCTTTTTTTTTTTTTTTTTTTTGTGTGTAATCAATTAGCCCAGGCTGATCTGGGACATGCCTGCACACACCTGGTGCAATCTTCACTCTGAGTAGAGCAGAGCAGCAGTGCGGCAGCCAGAACTACAGAGCAATAGGACTGTTTCTTTTTTCCTTCTTTTTTTTTAATGACGCGCGCATGTGCAGAAGCGTCCCGCTCGCCCGGCGCCATTTTGGAAGAGGGCAGAGGAGACAGGCGGCGTCATCACTGAGATGCGCGCATGTGCAGAGCGCCAAGGGGTACGCAGCGGTGACCCCGAGAGTATGGGGTGTCAGAGGAACCACAGGGCTCAGCAGAGCTGAGAAAAAAACAACAGGCCGACAAAGGTACAAAACGGACTAACCTTAGGTGGTAAATGTAATGATACAAATACCTTTGTGGAAGGACACACTGCACTGGAAGGAAAGACAGAGCGAAAGTGGGGGCCACTGCGAGAATCTGAAGCTTCTTTAAAGCTTGCTACAGATGCCAGTATAATTCCAAAGCCCCTGAGACCACCAGAACGGGGTTCCCACCATGAAGCTCATTTAGAGACTGTACAGGAGGGACTTCCAAACAGGAGAGGCTGAACCTGCTGGGGCGATTTGCGGTAAGAGGCATGCTTTTTGCTTGTTCATTCAATCTTGTCAGGTGAGGATGAAAAAAGAGAATGATGCGGGGCGTCTCCCCTTCAAATTTATAGCTAACCAATCCTGTCAGGTTGTGGGGGCGGAGTCACAACCCAGTGTGTGCTGCCATGAATGCGTCAGGAAAATGGTTTTCTGATGGAGTTTAAAAATGAAGGAATTTTCGGAGAACGAACGGAAAACGATAGTTTTTATGTTTGTTGTTAAAAAAGTCTGACCAAGTGTATGGGGCTTAACAATAGGTAATATGGATGAGCCGCGTGTTGAAAGTGCCGCAAATCCCACGATATATTTACGAAAGTACAAAATTAAGAAAATCCTTTTTCTGTTCATATTTTCAGTCGCATGTTCATATGACATAGATGTCATATGAACATACGACTGAAAATACGAACAGAAAAAGGATTCAAACAAAATACAGAATGCAAATCTTTTGTTACAGATGTAATTTTAGTTCTTTTGCCGTTTTCGTTTTGTCATATTTTCGTTAGATCGTTCGTTATGTACACATTATCCCGCGGGTACGAAAATAACATTAGTACGAACGGGAATGCACATATCTACTCTTCATCTTCTGTTTCCGAGGTCACAGAGAGGGGGGGAACAACGTCAGTTCCTCGCTCTCTCTTCTTTTTCAGCCGTTGCTGCCAGTTACATTTCTCCCGGGGAACGTGATCGGACGGTAGAGCCCGGGAAAGGTGGCAGGAGCGGGTCTTCAGCCACTCAAATAACTATTGCATTAGAAGGAATCGCCAGCAGAAAACATCAATGCCGGGATGATGCAACCACTGTAAACCTTGGACATCCTATGGTGAGTAAGTGGTTAAATCAAACTCTTCTTGTGTTAACCACTTGCCTACTGGACATTTTACCCCATTACTGCCCAGTCCAATTTTATGCTTTCAGTGCTCTCAAACTTTGAATGACAATTCCACGCTCATGTAGCACTGTACACACATGACATTTTTTTACCCAAATTCCCCCTTCTAGCGCACGGTTGTAGATGGTTTGAAAAGAGTGCTAGGTCCCCCTCCTAGCACAAACCCTCCTAAATCCCTTTCCATAACAACCCCCTCTAACCTGCTCTCAAATCCCCCTCCTTGAACACCCGACCCACCTCTACCCATATTCCCTCTTCTAGCACATGGTTGTAGATGGTTTGGCAAGAGCGCTAGGTCCCCCCACCTAGCACAAACCTTCCCAAATCACCCTCCTTTTAGTGCCCCCCCCAAAAAAATCACCCCCCTAACACAACCTCCCTCACCTGCTCTCACATCCCCCTGCTAGACAACCCACCCACCTCTACCCATATCCCCCTTTCTAGCATGTGGTTGTAGATGGTTTGGGAAGAGTGCTAGGTCCCCCCACCTAGCACAAACCTTCCCAAATCACCTCCTGCTAGTGCCCCCCCCCAAGAAAATCACCCCCCTAACACAACTTCCCTCACCTGCTCTCAAATCCCCCTCCTAGACAACCCACCCATCTCTACCCATATGCCCCCTTTCTAGCATGTGGTTGTAGGTACCCCCACCTAGCACAAACCCTCACAAATTCTCCTAGAACAACCACCCTAATCCATCCTAGCACGACCCCCTATCTGCTCCCAAATCCCCCTCCTAGCACAACCCACTCATCTCTACTCAAATCCTAACAACATGGCGTGTTTGGCTTTATTTCAGCTTCTTCATGGCTTTCCATTTTTTGCTGACAAAGGAAAAGCCATCAAACAGCTTCTGTTCCTCAGCTGAAGTAGGTTTTATAGGTCTTCCTCTATAATCCATGTTGTTCATCAGGTCTTCCGGTTTTATCGTCTCTCTTGTCAAGTTTCTGAAGCCCTAAAAAAGAGAAAAAAAGTCATGAGATTCAATACTAAGAAATGCCCCTATGACCTGTGAGATGTTAGATACCAGCCACCACTGTGCATAAGCAAAGAGAGATTTTCCCTATTAGAATTGTGTGCAAACTCACTTCTGAAAAGTTTATATTTGTCCCCTAATCTCACTTTACTCACTTCTCCTGAGTAGTGTTGAGCGGAATACGCCATATTCGATTTCGCGATATTGCGCGAATATATAGAAGAATATTCGTGATAATATCGAATATTCGTGATATTTTATCCAAAAATTTTTTTGCAAAATTTCGCTAATGCGAAAACTATTGCGAAATTCTCATAAACGGAGATCATTTCCTGTATTACTAAACTAATATGCACTAAACACTAACTCTACACTAACTCTACTTAAAAGAATGGAGAATAAGGGGGCAAAAGAAGGGCGGAGAAGATAATCGCGCAATATTCCTATTGCGCGATTATCTTCTCCGCCCTTCTTTTGCATCAGAGCCAATCAGAATAACTTGAATATTCGGCAAAAGGAATATCGCGCAATATTCCTTTTGCCGAATATTCGAGTTATTCTGTTTTTTTTTTTTTATCACAATCCAAGGTTTATTAAAGCAATATGGAAAGTACAGGAAACATTGGAAATGAACAAAGTGTACAACAAGAGGCGTTAATAAAAGAGATTTACAAAAAAAGGTATGGTCAGTGCATATTCGAAAATACCATTAGGGATGTTCACAGGATGGGGGGATTTGGGAGGAAGGGGAAGGGGGGGGGGGGAAAGCAGTCAGGGTAGATCAGGTGAAAGGGAAGGGATAGGATAGCTTAGGAAGCCATAAGCAATTCGTATTCTTTTGAGTATAGGAAGGAGACCCAGGGTTGACAGCTCTCGGTAAAAGAGGTGCTATCTTCAGCTTTCATAGCGATCAGCTCTTCCATTTTATGGATGTATCTTACTTTGTCTAGCCAATCTCTGACAGAGAAGTGGGATCAATAATTTTGCTGCCGTGAGCAAGTGTCTTGTTAAGGATTTTTTGTATTTCCTTATCGAGAAGGAATTGATGTGTAGCAAGCAGGCAGCCGCATCCAGAATGATACTGGTGTCGGTGATGTGCTTAATCCAGGTGGAGACGTCTTCCCAGAATTTGCGAATTCCAGGACAGCTCCACCATATGTGGAGGAAGGAACCCACTTCAGAGTTGCACCTCCAGCAAGTGTCAGAGATCGACGGCGATCATTTATTAGCTTTCAGTGGCGTGATGTACCACTGCGTCATTATCTTATACGAGGTTTCTTGGTGCTTCGAGCTCAATGAACATTTATGTGTGAATATACATGCTTTTTCCCATTGGTGGTCAGTGAGTTGTAGTTGTAGGTCGCCTTCCCATTTCAGTTTATGTTTGGTGGCCTCGCTGGGGTCATGTGAATTTAGCCAGGAGTATGCAAGGGAGGTTGTCTTGGTTATTGGGGTCCTTCTGTAGCAAATGTCTTCTAAGGGTGTCATCTTCTAAAAGTATGCTGGTTTGTGTTTGTTGTTCACCAGGAAGCTCCGGAGCTGCATGTGGAACCAGGGATTTGGGGATGACTCCCCAAACTCGTTTTTGAGGGCTGCAAGGGACTTGACTGAGTTACCTGCCATACAGTGTGTGGCTAGGAATTTTTTTGGGGGGGCAGGGTTCGGGAGAGACCTCTGATTTTCCCCAGGTGGGAAATCAGGGTTATCTCCTATAGGTGTCAAAGGGCCTGGAATCGTTGCTAGGTTGTGTTGCCGTGTCAATCTGTGCCATACTTTTAGTGTGTTGGCTATGAGCGGGTTGGAAGAATTAAGGGAGGTTTTAGAGTGAAGTGTCCAGGGGTAATAAAGGAGTGATTGGGAAGAGTAATTCATCTCTAGGTGGACCCAATCTTTATTGGAGTCGTGGCAGTGCCAATCGATTACTCTGGTAATGTACGAGGCGAGATAATATTTTTTGTAGTTGGGTAGACTGATGCCCCCTCTATGCTTAGGAAGATTAAGGGTTTTCATGGAGATTCTGGATTTCTTGTGTGTCCAGAGGAACTTCCTCTGAGCCGATTGAAGTTTGGCGAAAAAGGAGTTAGGTATGTGGATTGGGAGGGCATTAAAGAAGTAGAGCAGTCTCGGGAGTACTACCATTTTCAGTATGGCGGCTCTTCCAAACCACGAGAATGCCTTAGTGTTCCACTTCTTCAAATCCCCTGAAATTGACTTTAGTAGGGGTGTGAAGTTAGTCCTGAACAGTGAGTCTATATTCGGGGTGAGTTTAATCCCTAAGTATGTGAAAGAGTCTGTTTCCCACTTAAATTTAAAATTTTGTTTGAGCGCATTATATGTGTCATGGGGTAAGGTGAGATTTAGGGCTTCTGACTTGGTCGGGTTAATTTTAAAGTTCGAAATATAGCTAAATGTCTTAAACACTTTGGTCAGGTTTGGCATGGAGATGTGGGGTTTGGTGATAAAGAATAGGAGGTCGTCGGCATAAGCAGCTACTTTATATTCTCGTTCTCTGACCTGGAAGCCTTTAACGTCTGGAGATAGGTTAATGGTCCTAATGAGTGGTTCTAGTGACATGATGAAAAGCAGGGGGGAAAGGGGGCAGCCTTGGCGGGTACCGTTTTTGATATTAATGGGTTTAGAGAGGGTAGTGTTAACTTTGACCTGAGCAGTCGGGTTGTGGTATAGAGCTTTGATCCAGTTTAATATGTTGCCCCGTAAACCGGTATGGGAGCACGTTGCAAACATGTATTCCCACGACACCCGATCGAAGGCCTTCTCCGCATCCGTAGATAGGAGGAGGCCCCCGATTCCCGAGCCACCTGCGTGGTGAATAAGGTTTATGGCTTTGGTGATGTTGTCCCTGGCTTCTCTACCGGGCATAAAGCCCACCTGTTCAGGACCGATGACTTGTGAAAGTATGGGTTTGATTCTGTTGGCTAGTATTTTTGCTAGGATTTTTATATCTAAATTTAATAATGAGATGGGCCGGAAGTTCGCACAATTTGTATGGTCTTTGTCTGGCTTAGGGACAACTGCAATATGGGCAGAGAGTAAGGAGTGGGAATCGTGGTCATTTTGCGCTAGGTAGTTCAGAGCCGAAAGTAGGGGCTTGAGGAGGACGGGAGAAAAACATTTGTAATATTGGGAGGTGTATCCATCCGGACCAGGGCTCTTCCCCGATTTTAGATCTTTAATTGTGGATTGGAGTTCTATTTCCGTGATGGGTTCGTTTAATATGGTAATGTCTTCTTCCCGGAATGAGGGAAGTGCACTATCGGTCAAAAATTTGCGAATCTGTTCTTCTCTAGAAGAGTGTACGTGATGGGGTTTATGCTGTGGTGGGAGATCATATAGGCCTGTGTAGAAGTCGTGAAAAATCTCCGCTATTTTATCTGTGGAGTGCTCCAAGGAGCCTGATTTATTTCTTAGGGAGTATATTTGGTTTGCCAAGGTGGCATCCTTCAGGGCTCTGGCGAGAAGATTCCCGCTTTTATCACCTCTCTCATAGAAGATACTCTTTTTAAAGAATAGGGATTTTTGTGTTTGGAAGGTGAGCAGTTGCTTAAGGGATGTCCTGTGCCTGACCAGGTCGTCCAAGGTCTCATCAGATAGAGACTTTTTGTGTAGTGATTCAAGTTTGGCTATGGTGTTGGACAAGGAGGAGATCTCATTCATCCTGTCCTTCTTTTTCCGTGCTCCCCATTTCATAAACTCACCCCGGATTACACTCTTGTGAGCTTCCCAGTTGGTCAGTGGGTTTGTATCTGATTCTTTGTTCAGTGAGAAGAATGTTTCTATGGATTTGCGGACATCATCGTGTATTTGGGGGTCAGTTAACAGGGATGCGTTGAGTCTCCAATTGAAAGGAGATCTCTGCATGGGATTCAAGGACAGAGTCACTGCTACTGGAGCGTGATCTGAAATTGAAATAATGCCTATTTCAGCCTTGGAGAGAGCGGGGAGATTTCTTTGGGAAAGCAATATCAAGTCTAGCCTCGCGTATTTTTTATGAGGAGAAGAGAAAAAGGAGAAATCCCTATCCGTGGGGTGCAGGAGCCTCCACGTGTCAACTAGCATGAGCGAGTGGAGTAAGGACTTGATACGCGCTAAGGTCTTGTAGGGGACAGAGGAGTGACCATTGGAAGTGTCCTGTGAGGGGGACAGAGGGATGTTAAAGTCCCCTCCCAGTACAATGCAGCCCTCCGCGAACCCCTTCAATTCTGAAACAATTTTGGTGCAGAAGGTGATATGAGCAGAATTTGGAAAATACACATTTGCTAATGTGACCGGCAATCCTCCCCAAGAGCCCTTGAGAAAGATGTATCGGCCTTCTGGGTCTATTAGTTGACCAGACAGTTCAAACGGGGTGCGTTTGTTTAGAAGGATAGAGACTCCTTTGGTTTTTGCTAGGGGGTTTGTAGCATGGTACACTTTGGTAAAAAGGTTGTCGGTAAGCTTGGGTATATTTTGGCCTTTAAAGTGTGTCTCTTGTATGAAAACCACTGAGGGATTCGCCTTCTTCAGCTCTCTCAGAAGTTTGGTTCTTTTTTCAGGGATGTTGAGGCCGTTAACATTGTGGGATACGACTGTGGGTGATTGGCCTATGTGAGAGTAAGGCATGATGAAGAGGTGGGGTGGAACGGGTAAGGTGTAAGAGCTACGTGAGTAATAGGAGGGTAAGGCGGGGGAGGGGGAGGGGGGGGGGTATGTGGAAGGGTTTGGGGGAGGTCTAATGGGTGTGAGGGGAGGTACTTGTAGGTAGTAGGTACCGAAAATGAGACTAACCTCTGGATTTCGCTCGTGGAAGCGCAGGGTTATAGGGTGTCACAAAGTGAGCACCCCAAGCGTCTCTTGGGGGTCGGTGGGAGAGGCCGGAGTGGTAGTGGGGAGCACTGTAGGTCCTGTAGATCTGTTATACTAGGAACATAAGAACCAGGGAGACTATATAACAAGTGTGGTTAAAGCAAATACATATTACAACTCGCCATTCAATCAGAATTACAATTATTGACTAAATGCAAGGCATATGGAACATCTGAGATCCTCATAACAGGGCCTGAGGGATATCAAAAATAAACATCAAAGGGACAAAATGTCAAAAAAAAAAAAGGGGGGGGGGGAATGTGGGACCCGCAAGGGCGGCCAGGGATGTCCTAGTTCATCTAGAGCAAGGTCATGCTAGCTGACTCGGCAAAGGGAGGCAAACAGTGATGTCTAGCCTCCTCCATGGCAGGGTCCTGGCTGAAGAAGGGTTGTGGGTAACTGCACCTGCTCCGTTTTACCATTATACTCATGTAGACACCGAAGGCAGTCTGCAAGGTCAAACCTAGTGGCGTTACAAGCCTGCCGTGCATCATGGCTATGTTGGCCATCTAAATCACCAGGTCTTGGAAGCTTGTAGTTCGTAAGCAAATGGTTTGAGTCACAGTTTGTGTGTCCAAGCCCATGGGAGGGGCAAGTGTCAGTGTATCAGTATGGAAACAGGTGTACATTGGTACTATACCGGAACCTATCTGGGAGAGGCCATCGTCCAGTGGTGCAGGTGGCCAGGTTCACCTGTGTAGGTCCTATCTATTCCACGTGGATCTTAAACAGGCAGCTGGAGACCTGGAAAAAGAAAAAGGCTGGAGGCGGCCAACAAAGAATACCGGGCAATCATTTGCTCATAAGGTATGATGATGAAGCTCCGTAGAGTAAAAATAAAAGGTCAAAAACAATGAACAGTGAGGTGCACTGCTGAGTAAAATAAAAAGACAAACATATCTAGCAGTGGAAGTGGCGGGGTCCTGCTGGCTGTCTGTTGAAGGCAATATGTAACACATTCAATGAGGGTATGCTATGAGGCCATATCATCAGCACATGACTGCCATCTAGTGGGGGGAAAGCATAAAAAGAAATAAAGAAAATAAAATAAAAATATCTTGCAGTCTGAAAGTGTGAACCCGGACCCGCGAATGAAGAATATATGGATCCCAAACAAAAAGTGGTGCAAGTCTCAACTGCGAGTGGTCCCTCAGGCCAACAGAGAAGGATTAAACAAACTTATCACAACAATGAGCTCCTAGTTTCCTTCAGACCCTCTAGGGCTCCTGGCAGCAGGGGAATTGTAGTCGTCCCGACGTGCATTTTTCCTGGGGTTGCTCTGAGGCGCCGTACACACGGCAGAGAACCTCGACGGGCAGAACACATCGTTCCGCCCGTCGAGGTTCCCTCCCGGCCGTCGAATTCGGCGACCCGCCCGTCGGGAATAGCAACCAGCCATTCTTCCGGGCGGGCCGTCGAGGAAATAGAGAGCGTGCTCTCTATTTCGGCTCGACGGGCTTCCCGACGGGAAGCTCGCTGAGACCGTACACACGGCCGAGGTCCTCGCTGGAATGTGCATTCCAGCGAGGTTCTCGCTGATTTTCAGCGAGAACCTCGGCCGTGTGTACGGCGCCTCACGGTGAGGAGATTTGGCGGGTGAAGGGCTCCGTTTGGACGGATGGTTGTTAATTTCGGGAGGCAGGCGGAACTCAGCATACCACTCTGGCAAGTCGACCCTATCAATTTGCATTCCATCACAGAATTTTGGAATATCCTCTGGGGTTCTAAGCAGGTGTTGTCTGCCGTTATGTGAGGCCTGCAGGGCAAATGGAAACTTCCATCTGTAGGTGATCCCCTTCCTTCTGAGCACTTCTAGCAGTGGGCGCAAAGCTCTCCTATTGTTCAATGTAATTGGAGACAGATCCTGGAAGAGTTGTATAGCGTTGTCGTTAAAGGAGATCTGGTCACTCTGCCTTGCCTTCTGTACGATATCCTCCTTATACGGGTGTTGTTTTGGAGGCATCATATAATATCCCTCGGGGGGTTATCATCTGGTGCTTTGGGCCGTAAGGCTCTGTGGGCCCTGTCGAATTCAATAGGGGAGGCTTCAGGCCTATCTATGAGACCGTTGAAAATGGAGGACAGGGTTGGTTGTATCTGCTCCGGGGTGATGGATTCGGGGACCCCCCTCACCCTAATGTTGTGTCTCCTCCCCCTGTTATCTAAATCCTCCAATTGCCTATTCATGGCAATGAGGTGATTAGCGTGGTCTGAAGCGATGTCGTCCAGTCTGACCAGGGCCCTATCTCTTCTCTTGCCTGCTCTGTCATGCACCGCCATGCGCTCTGAGAGCCGCAGCAGTTCCGACTTGATGTCGGTAATGGCAGCTGCAAAGGAGCTCTTTATGTCTGCTGCAATGTCAGTCATTATGGCATAATTCAAGGGATGGTCATTAGGGATGGTACCTCTCGATGAGTCTTCTGAGGCTGGAAGCGAGATCTCGTCGTCCTCCCTGTCCTCTCCCCGCTCAGGGCTCCGTGTCGGCGCCATCTTGGAGCTCTTGCCTCCCGCGTTGTATCGGAATTTCCCCAGATTAGACGGTGAGATCATGCTCTTCGGGGTGCCCGTCGAGCACAGGGTGCGACTATGATGTCCTTTCTTAGTCAGGATGGACATATTCGGTGATCAGGCAAGTTGTAAATCGGCCAGCGTCTCCCTGGAAGTCGGAGCTCCTCTACTCTGCTTCCATCGGCTCCCCGCGCCAAGCCACGCCCCCCCTATTCTGATTGGCTCTGATGCAAAAGAAGGGCGGAGAAGATAATCGCGCATTATTCCGTTTGCCGAATATTCGAGTTATTCTGATTGGCTCTGATGCAAAAGAAGGGCGCATCAGAGCCAATCAGAATAACTCGAATATTCGGCAAAAGGAATATTGCGCGATTATCTTCTCCGCCCTTCTTTTGCATCAGAGCCAATCAGAATAACTTGAATATTCGGCAAAAGGAATATCGCGCAATATTCCTTTTGCCGAATATTCAAGTTATTTTGATTGGCTCTGATGCAAAAGAAGGGCGGAGAAGATAATCGCGCAATATTCCGTTTGTCGAATATTCAAGTTATTCTGATTGGCTCTGATGCAAAAGAAGGGCCGAGTAGCTGATGCGATTCTTTTATGTTGCCGAAAATTCGCAATGCGAATTTTCGGCAACATAAAAGAATCGCATCAGCTATTCGGCCCTGGGTCTCTCTCTAATCATACCAGCAATGCTTTTAGACGTCAATGGAGATCACTAGGATGTGATCTGTTTTAAAAATAAATTTGAAAAAATACGAATATTCGCCATAGCGAATATTCGCCGCAATATTCGAGTTATTCGCGAATACTCGAATATGCAATATTCGTAGCGAATATTCGCAATGCGAATATTCGTGAGCAACACTACTCCTGAGTCTTCAGATTGAGAGTCAGACTGAGAGCTCATCTGGGGACTGCCTGTTGCTATCCTCACATTCACAGCGTCACACATTGGGGTTGATTTAGTAAAGGCAAATATATTGTGCAGTTGCTCCAGAGCTTAGTAAATGAGGTAAAGCTTCACGTTACAAAGAATACTCAATCACATGCAAGGAAAATAAAAAACAATTTTTGGACAAAAAATTGCATTTTTGCTTGCACATGATTGAATGATTGAAATCAGCAGAGCTTCCCCTTATTTCGGAGCTTCCCCTCAGATCTAGAGCAACTGCACTTGCAGTAGACAGTATATTTGCCTTTACTATATCAACCTCAATGTCTCCCAGTTCCTGAGTGCATAACAGCATCAAATAAAATAACCCTGTGGCTGTGAAATGTAAGTCTTTCCCTGAGACTCTCAAACCGATGAGTCAGATTCAAGGTGAAGCTAAGATGGCAGATGAAAATGCTGCACAATTAGAATAAATGAAGTCAGAGTATTCAGACTCTTTCATAAATCTGATAATGATGGATTGTCTTTAATCTTGAACATGCTCCCTCTTCCCTCTTAACACTAATACTGACTTACCTGTGATAAATGATGTATATACTTACCTATTTTTTGGGCCGTTCATATGAGCAGGCTTCCCTGTGCCAGTCAGCAGCAGCTGCAGGGGAGACTAAAAAAGGCACCAACAACTGTTGGGCCCTAGGAGTCTATGGGTGATGTCACCACTCCCAGGCATTCCAGACATTGCCGGCACTCTTTCCTCCCCCCTGAAGCTGCCGCTGGTTGACACAAGGAAGGCGGATCACCTGACCAGACTGGAGCAGCCTGAAAGTAGGCAAGTATATACATCTTTTTTTTCATAGGTTAGTCAACATAGATGTTGGGGGAGGGGATTTTTTTAAGAATAGTTAGGGTTTAGCTTGGAATTCCTCTTGAAGCACAATGATACTCTGTCTCACAAACGTCATTGTTTCCACTATTAATACCCCCGCTAAAAGCGTCATGATTGGTCACAGCTGTGTACAGGTTGGTGGACTGCACATAAACGCACTGCTCAGATTTTTTACTTACCTTCCGTTGTACAAAAATAGGAAGCCTTGCCTCCCACGCTTCCAGTTCCTTCCAGTATATGCCGTTGAAAAATGGATGATCTTGTATGTCGGCAATGAAATCATTGCGCCTGCATGGATCTTTACACAGGAGCTGTGGGGGAAAAATAGAAAGACATGAGATGACGGCTATGGCATAACATTGCTAAGAAGTCTATTTATACAGTCCTGTGGCCTTCACTCTCCGCACATCGCAGTAAATACTCCACACGGCGCTGGCAATCTACATCCTATTAATAAAATGCTGAGCGCAATGTGGAGTCTGCGGTGTGTTCTCTGCATAATGCTACAAAGAATGCTTGTTCATAGGGTGAGAGTGCTGTCACATGACACTTTTTTGTTACAATCATTAGAATGAATGAGGCTTCACTTTTTTCAGAGTCTCAAAGCAAGTGAAGTTCAAACTGCATTTATAAAGCACACTGGCTCCTTGGCTGAGCCTATATGTTTACTTTCCCTGTCCCACTTGGACTGTCAATACGTACCTTTTCCAGAAAGTCCATGAGGTCGGGGTCAGCTCCGGGTATGTTGCGTGGCGCAGAATGCATTATAAGTCGTACATCACCAACACGGCCTTCAAAGGGATATTGTTTAAAGGCAAGTTCAAATAGTAAGATCCCCAATGCAAAGTAATCTGCGGCTCCATCATATGGAAGTCTGAAAAGCATCTGTGGGAAAATCAGAGAGAGAGAGAGAGTAAGATTAAAGTGACAAATCAAACTGGAAAACAGCAGCATCATTTAGAACAAGGCTCCACCCAGAAGTTTTCAATTAAAGTGATTGTAAAGGTTTTTTTTTCTTTCCTTTTTTTTAAAATAACAAACATGTTATACTTTTTGCACAGAACGGCCCTGATCCTCCTCTTCTGGGGTGCCCCGCTGACGCTCCTGGCTCCTCCTCCTCATCCAATTCCCCTTACGTAGAGCCACTTTCCATGGGGCACCCATGCAGACACACTCACGAGTCCCACTACTGTGTCCATTGACACAGACAGCAGGACACAGTCCCGCCCCCGCTCTTGTGTCACTGGATTTAATTGACAGTAGCGATGGCCCCTGCTGCTATTAATCTATCCAATGAGGACAGAGACAGCGGCTTTGGGCGGCAGCTGCAGCACAGAAGGCTTTTCACCTTAATGCATAAAGGTGAAAAACCTTGAGACTTTACAACCCCATTAAATGTATAACTTAGGTAATTTAGAATCATCCATCCAGGAGTCTGAGTGTGGGGAGGTATACTGTGGCCTTGGGGTCAATTTTTTCCATGGCCTGGATAATGTCGATCATATCTCCTCCTCTCATATAGTCCATAACATAGAATATGTATTCCTGGGGAAAGAATACAGACACGTCAGTGAATTTCCATCTTCAGTTCTGGGGGGAGTTCATATTGGGACCTGTAGTCCTTCACTTTTGGGGGCTCACATCATCGCAGCATGAACCTTCCCCTGATATCTAAGGATCTGTCCTCCTTCCATCCCTCTAAGCGTGTAATCTCATCTGTCAGTGTCTTTTCTTCTTCTGCCGACCCCTTATCTGCCTACAGTCCTCTCATCAGTGCTAGCTCCAGCCTGACACACACTCTGAGCACCGGTAAAGTGCTGACAGTTCAGCACAGAACGCTGGCTGCTGGGGGAGAGCTGACTGAGGATTTTCACCCAGATCTGTCACAGTGAGTGCATTGGATTGTACTTGCCTTCCATTCATCTCTCCTTCTTGAACTTCTGCATACTGCTGGCTGGACGATGCAGGGAGGAGGTGGGTGGAGCTAATCAGTAGCGCGGAGCAGGAAGTTAAATCTACCCCGCTCACACGCTGGGAATGCTGGGGTTCTGCCTCTCTCCTCCTTATGACGTCACTGTGAAAAATGAAGCCAATCGGAGATGAAGTCGTATGACAGTGACGGTACGCGTCAGACACTGGATATGCGTCAGACATATCTCTGATGAAGTCATGTGACAGTGGCGATACGCGCCAGTGTAACGCCGTCAGCGTTACTTTCATCCGATGGGCGCAGCTGCTTCCATTATCGCAGCTGCGCTCCGTCCTCAGTATTGTCATCCCATTCACTTCCACGCGCCGTGTGTTCCACGGTGGAACGCGGAAGGGCGCCGCTCAGCGCGGCCTATTTAAACTGGCCAAGCTGACAGTACGGCGTTGCTCTATTGCGTGGGGACGCCCCACTGTCAGCTGGCTCTTCTAGCCACCACCGGCCTGCTACCTAGGGACCTGGTCATCAGCACTCTGCAGCATCCACCAGGACTCCGCTATCCTGCTCACCTGAACTACAAGTCCCAGCAGCCCTGGTCATTGCTTCTGCCAAGCCAGCTCAGTATCGCAAGTACCTCAGTACCGCAAGTACCCTGACCTAATACAATGTGTTGCTGCCCTGTGAACTGTGCTATCTATGTATGCCATATTGCACTAGGAATTGCTGCAGCTATAGCCTTTCTGTGTTAATGCCTCTTCTGGAATGCTCCCATGATTTCTGCATGTGCATACCTACTGCCTATTACCTAAGGACTGGCCGTTAAGTTTATTTCTTTATCGTACATCACGGGACACAGAGCGGCAATCCATTACTATGTGGTTATAGAGTCTACCTTCAGGTGTGGACACTGGTGTAATTAACTACACAGGAAGTTCCCTCCCTATATAACCCCTCCCATACTGGGAGCTCCTCAGTTTTTTCATCAGTGTCTAAGGTGTTGGTCACGAGTGAACATGTGCTCTTAGGAGCTCCACTGGAGGGATCCATGCTGGATGTAAAAAACCTCCATAAATCCGGATCCGTCCAAGGTGCTTCATAGCCAAAGTGGACGGTACCCGGGCCTCAGTACGAAGAACGAGGTTTAGCCTATAATGCCTCTCTGCGGAGGGCTGGATCCTGGGTTCCAGAACTTTGTGCCTTCTAAGGACCAAATGTTTTTTCTGCTGCCAGGATGCTATATAGGTCCAGGGGAGTTGGTGTTCCTGCCATGGACCCCGGTCCCTGAAGGTCTAGGACAATACCCACGGTGAAGGGGGAAGATTGGGCCTCTTGCTTGGCAATACCCTGCAGCGTGGAGAAGGTAAGAGGAGGGCCTACGGGACTTGGTTCGACAGTAGGTCCTCCGTGGGGGACTTGGGTCTCGCCTATATTATGCTTCTATGCATGGGCAATGTAAACCACTATGTCTTCTGAGACAGGATGGCTCAGGGCACCCATATACCTCCCCTAGCCGGCATGCAGCCTGGCCCACCATGTCTGTTAGACAGGATGGCTGCAGTACCTATATATCTCCCCTTGAAGGGGCCGGTACATAAATAAAAAAATAAAAAAAAATATGCCCTTAATCCTATACAAAGGATTGTCTTCCGTGAGTAGTTGCAAGTCTTATCTGTGTTTCCACTACTATGGGCAGTAGAAGACATGCCTGATGTTTTTGCTTACCATGCTTTCCAGAAAACGGAAGCTTAAGTGTTAGCTGATCTATTGTGTCCCACTTCCTCCGCTTCAGACTCTATCATGTTGCACGTGCTCACCGGCTCAGTGCAGTCGCAGAGAAGGTTCTTCAAAGGGCCCGGACGTCAGAGCTCTGTAAAGCTAGGGGGACACAAATGTAAGCACCTTGTGTGAGTTGGATACAGATTCATCTAAGACGCCTACTCGCATCTAGCTGTGCAGATTAGCAGGCATTGTGTCAGACTAAATTCAGCTATTTGATGCACCTGGGTTAAGTGCCTCTGCTTTAGCTTAGGACTTGGTCTCCCCATTGAATAAGGTCAGGGGTAGGAATATAAAGAGGGATCGCCACCTGAACCTGATGGACCCTTATTATCCTCTGAAGAGACTTAAACAGCTCATAGATTGAGCCATCAGACCTGTCAGGCAATGCAGCCTTCCCCCAACATTGCAATCACTCTGCATGTGTTTTGTGTTTTGCAAGAAAAAAAAAAAAAGAAAAAAAAAGGGGGTGTCCCCCTTTTCCTGCTTTAATCCTGAAACAAAGGGATTAGAAAGCTTGGGGATAAAAGTTTCACTGTCAGAGGACAGGAGACAGGAGCTGCAGCCTAACAAGGAGAAGCTATCAAAAGCCCTACAGGTTCTGATTACACCTCTATCTTCTCCTTAGAGTGTAAAGAGAGGTTTTCCTATAGGTGGCTAGTAAGACCTCCATATAATCCTCAGCCTGGTGTCGGCTTCAGGCTAACCAAATGCATCGGAGGGATGCACAGTTGCGGGCACACATTGCTAATGTCTATTAATTGAGGAAACACACATCTGCAGAGGATAATTTCCTCTTTACCAGTCCGCATGTTGCATAACATACATGAGTTTGGAATGCATGTGGGATAAAAACAAGTAACAGAGCAGATTTCTATTGTGGATCGCATAAACATACATGTTTCTGTCTATATGGTGCTGCATGTTTCCACAAAAGAGGTCGCATAAAAGATGCTTGTAATGCTGAATCGCATAAAGACATTTGTAGGCATAAAAATGCTGAATCACACATGATTACCTGATCACCCAGGTCCTTGTTTCCCCCAAGGATGTTTGGTTACACAGAAGAGGTTTGTTTCCACAGAAAGGCCTAAAATCGCATAAAGTTGCTTGGATGCAAAAAATATGCTGGATCACACATGGTTAACTGATCATCAGCGTCCTGGATTACCCAAGGATGTTTGGTAACACAAATAGGCTTGTTTCCACAAAAGTACCTAAAGTCGCATAAAGATGCTTGTATGCATAAAAATGCTGAATCGCATAAAGGATGCTTGTATGCATAAAAAGGTTGAATCACACAGGATTACATGATCACCCAAGTCCTTGATTCCCCAAGGATATTTGGTCACGCAAAGAGGCTTGTTCCCACAGAAATGCCTAGAATCGCATAAAGAGGCCTGAAGGTATAAACAGGCTGAATCACACAGGATTACATGATCACCCAAGTCCTTGATTCCCCAAGGATATTTGGTCACGCAAAGAGGCTTGTTCCCACAGAAATGCCTAGAATCGCATAAAGAGGCCTGAAGGCATAAAAATGCTGAATCACACAGGATTACCCGATCACCCAAGTCCTGGATTACTCAAGGCCTAAAGGGATCGCTTAAAGATGCTTGAATGCAAAAAGAAGCTGGATCACACATGGTTGTTGGATCAACAGAGTCCTGGATTACCCAGGGATACTTGATCACATAGAGAGGCTTGTTTCACAGAAATGCCTAAAGTCGCATTAAGATGCTTGGGTGCATAAGGATGTTGGAACGCACAGGGGTGCTTGGTCACACAAGGGTTCTTGTCCGCACAGTAGTGCTTAAAATGCATAAGATGTTGATCGCATGGAAGATGCTGAATCGCATGCATGGTTACTTTAAAGTTGCACATGGTGGCTTAATTAAGCAATACAGGATGCCTTGTGTTTGCATAGAGATACGTGTCTGCATGGGTTCATGTTGCACATTGTTGCATAACACGTTTATAGCACATGCTTGCTTGCTTGCAAGGATGCTCGTTCCAGAGCACACATGCTATATGCATGTTTGGCGTGAGACATATTTATATGATTTCATGCTTCCATGAACACACACTGCCATGTACACACGCCTCCATTGAGGCATATGGCTTTAACACTTGCCACATACACATATGGGGAGCCAGTTGCATATGTGTTTATTTACTTGGGACTGCAGAGGTTGTCTGCGTTGTGCAGGGGAACAGCACTATCTCCAGTTGGTGGTCTTGCCCTTTTGGGTTAGCCTCCGTGTCTGGGTTGTCAGGGTGCTAGGGCCCGCCTCTAGCAGGTCTGTAGGCCCAGGGTATAGCAGCAATGGCATACGGAAGCAGACTGCTGCTGATGGATCAGTCAGCAGCATGGCTGGACCTAAGGGTGTCCAGCATGGTCAGGTATCTGGATCTCCTGGGTTAGGATTCCAGTCTAAAGATACATTCTTCATTGACAAGAAGCTGGGTATGTTTCGCACCAGGAGAGTACTTTTGGCCTAAGACAAGACCATCGCTATAAGAAAGCTGGTCTAGGTGGTTACGGCAAGGAACAGTTCCTTACTTTTGGCCTTCTGCTTAAGGCACTAGAGAAGATGCTGCTTCATTCAAGACAGTTCCCTATACTTTTATTCAGGACTGTTATAAACAGTATTGTGTTGGCCTAGAAGGAGTGGATCTTGACCTAGCATTATCCAAAGAACCGGTCCCAGAGGTAGGCTGGAATTCCTCTTGGTGGTTCTTAACTAAAGGGTTTGCCAGGTCAGGAAGAGACCTTGGCCCAGGGGAAGTAGTCGAGCTCCAATGGAGCCTTATCTGTCAGCTAGAGCTACCGATGGAGCATCTGGCTTAGGGGCCTGAATGTTCAGGGGCTGGTTGGTTCGGTCAGAGTTCAATCAGACTATACCATATTAAGTGATTTACCAAGGAGGAGCTTGTGCCTTGCCTATTGACATTCGTCATTTCATGAAATGCAGAATTGGCAGGCGATTCGCTGTAGCCATCAACAAGTGTCTCCAGGAGAAGGACCTCTACACCCCGACTGTTTTCCTGACCAAGGGCCACAGAAATAGTACCCTGTACATAAGATGTATTGGCGTCCAGGCTCAACAAGAAATTGAACAGCTTGAGGTCAAGGACAAGGGATCCACCCGCATGCGGGGCAGATGTGTTAGTAATCTGGTGGGACCAGTGGTCACTGGTTATGTCTCTCCCCCCAGTGCCGCGGCGTTTGTGGCTTCCATGCAACATTAGAGGATGGCGGAAGCTGGCCTGATTACTCCGGCATAGCCCTGACAACCTTTTCTGTGCAGGGACAGTAGGGGTGGTAGTAGAGGACCCACGGTCCCTTACATCTTGTCCAGGCCTACTTCGAAGGGGGTATTACATCCTGTCGTGCAACAGGTGAATTAATGGTCTGGCTATTTTAGCCCACATTCTTCAGGATCAGGGTTTTTAGAATCAACGGCACTTCCTTGATTCATACAGGAAGGCTGGCCTCCAGGACCAGATATCCCAGGATCGGGAGAGCCCATGTTCCTGGTATGAAACAGATGGTGGCATCCTTGGAAGTTTGTCAAAGATAAAATTCCTGCCTTCCTGCATTTGGAAAGGAGACGGAGCCAGCCTTAAGTTACATCAAGGATCTGATCTCGGCCTTGCCTCCAAAGGTCGCTTGCTTCACACTCTTTGTTCCGAGCCATTATACAAGGGGTGACGCGCATAAGTCCACCAGTTTAGTCGCCCTTGTGCTTGGAGGATTGGCTCTAGTTTTGTCGGCTTACAGGGTCAGCTCTGTGGGCCGATGCACCATATTTCCCTTCAGCCTTTAACAAGGGAATTGGTGTTCTTGGTTGTGGTAGCCTCCAAGAGAGTTTCAGTATTGGCAACCTCTTGGTATAAAACCATACTTATTCTTACTAGTAGGGTGATGTTAATCCTCACCCAGCCTTATTTACTAGAAGGATCTAGTGTTCATTTGAATCTAGATATTCTTACCTCCCCCTTTTTCAAAACCTTGTTTTCGTAAGGAAAGGTTATTGCTTTCTCTCAGTAGAGATGAGAGCAGTTAAATATCTATCTGAAGGTTCAGATATAGAAATCTGAAGTTTTTATTGTGCTGCCAGAAGACCCTAGATGTGGGCAGGCAGTGTTCAGTTCAGCTATTAAAATGGTTACACTCTCTCCTTTGGAGTAGAAGGGTCAAGGCCTATCTAAAGCGGCTGCTCGGATACGGAAAGCTGATGTTATTGCGCTACCAGGAGGCCCCAGGAAGGGGCAGGCAGCGTCTAAAATCAACTGTTTTCAAGATTGATTCATCAGGGTATTATTCAGGCTTGTGGTTCGGAGAGTGGGACTCCCCCTGTTTCTTGGGGGGGGGGTGCTCCGTACCAGGATAGTAAGCGCTTTATGCGCGATGCTTTACCGAGCCTTTATGACGCAGATTTTCAGGGCCGCAACTTGGCGTCTGTGCTTAGGTTCACTGATTCTTGTCAGATGTACATAGGAGGGCAAAATGATGCAGCTTTTTGGCGCAGTATGCATCTGGCAGCATTATAGATCCTCACATCTGATGGCGGCCTGCGTTGTTTGTGTCTCCCTCCCCTCAGTAAGCATTGCTTTCGGACATCCCACATAGTAATGGATTGCCGCTCTGTGTCCCGTGATGTACGATAAAGAAAATAGGATTTTTTATGACAGCTTACCTGTAAAATCCTTTTCTTGGAGTACATCACGGGACACAGAGCTCCCGCCCCTCTTGTTTGGGGATATTGGGACACTTATTGCTTTGCTACAAAAACTGAGGAGCTCCCAGTATGGGAGGGGTTATATAGGGAGGGAACTTCCTGTGTAGTTAATTACACCAGTGTCCACACCTGAAGGTAGACTCTATAACCACATAGTAATGGATTGCCGCTCTGTGTCCCGTGATGTACTCCAAGAAAAGGATTTTACAGGTAAGCTGTCATAAAAAATCCTATTTTTACATGCCATGCATGCTCGGCCACTTTGCATTTACCAGAGCCTGGTCTGTAGTTGCTTTATACTAGCAGAACGCTCCCGTCCGCCATTCCCTCAATACTGCTACACTGTGACCAATCCATCACTATTGAGGCATATGGCGCTAATTCCCAATACCTTGCTATGAAGTATTGTATTTTATATCTAGTATTCTAGTAAGCCTTATCCCCTCCCGGGATCACGCCAACTACAGTATCTAGAGTAACCCTTACTTGCCTTGGACCTAATGTCCAGTATCTTCCTTAAATTGCTTAGGCGCCTATGAAGGAATAGGCGCCATATTTCTTGACTGAGTCTGTGATGCTAGGATACCAAACTCTCTGCACAAAAGAGAGTGAAACCTGGGTCCGAACCTGAGAAGTCTCCGCAGTTGAGATCCTGATTCCTAAACATATCTGGCGTAACCTTACAGTCAGACACTAGGACACCGGAAGTGACGTTTGCACCGTGTGAGCTTGGTGCTCGTTTCTGTTATACACTGCATTACTGTTTTAAATGTACCCTGTTTGTTATATGTTTGAATAAACCGCTGAGTGTTTAAAACATGTTACACTAGAGAGCTTCCTCTATGTTTTCTCTACCCTGCCTGGTGACACACTTTGGAGCTGTTTTACCTTGCTGACCACCCAGCCTGGAAGGAAGCCTTAACCCCCTAGGCGCCACACCACTGGATGGACGGATAGAAGTTATCCCCTCTAACCCCAAATGATTCCATTGGTTTTATTAAATGCTGCTTACCTTGCAGCTGTAAGGTAATTAGCTAGCACATCTTCGGGTGTCACCATACACTGAAGATTCACCAACAAGTGTGTACACGATTAAACCAAAATAGCCCAGCAGACAAATCCGATCAAAACGGTCTGTCAGACCGATTTGATCGGATTTATTTAGCCGTATGTACGCGGCCTTACATTATACAGTCACCTATTTGTATTTGCACTCTTATTCAGTTCACTGTTTTATTCATTCATCATTGTTGTATATCAGTTATGTCCAGTCATTCATTTTGATTGGAGCATAACACCATCCTGCGATTTCATCTGCAACTGCATATACTATTATCTTTACGTTGTGATTTTATTTATGCACCTGTGTCACCTTATCTGCACTGTTTGCACATTTATTCAGTACACCTTTGGATGCACCTTATCTTAGCATTTATAGCAATTTTTATCTTTCAGTCAGTCTATTTGCACATTCATTTATCAATTATACTATTCTGGTTATATTTATACATTTTACCAATTACACCATTCTATGCTATTGGAGCGCAACACCATCTCTTGATTTTTTCAATGGCAGTCCCATGTTTCTCTCCTAATTGGTTTCAATTAAAGAGTAATTCAGGGCAACTAGTAAAACTAATCAGTGAGCTAATAATACATTTCTTAATGCTGCTAAAATTTAAATGTTTACCCTGACCTCAGTTCTCTATAATCCTCTACAGCCACATCTTGTACAGACCATGTCATAGGGTCGGAACGTTTGCAGAATTAATGTACTGCTTGAAGTTTCTGCTGTGTAATTTCCTCTCTCTTTATGTTCCCACATCACTTCTTGGTGCACTACATCAAACAGGTTTAATCTCAAATACTGAACATGTAGGCCATACACCCTATAAGCATCTAAAGGCTTGACTGAGGTTAGTAAATCAGAAAGTCTGCCTGGCAGTTAGAATTTTCAGAAGGTGGTGAGCGGTGGCCCCTTTCATTTCTTTCAGCACATGTTTCCTTACCTAAACTTCAGTGTGTAAGTGCCATCTATAGGATTTATTCACCTAGGTCAGGCATGTGCAAAGTCCGGCCCGGGGGACAAATGCGGCCCTCCTGTTGATTTAATATGGCCCCCCTGAGGATTTGGATATATATATATTGTTTGTGGCCTCAAGGGCCACAAAAGATATATATACTGTATTTATTGGCGCTGCCTTGGAGGGGACAGGGAGGGGGCAGGACGAGCACCGTCAGATTATATGAAGAGAATCTCCTGTTTACTCTATTGGAAGTCCTGTTTACTGGGATGCCATTGGATGACTGTTCTGTCTATCACAGGAGGCGGGACTTTGTATTAAATAGGCCACAGGGTATAACAAGAGATTCTCCTGTTTGTAATTTGTCGGTACTCGTCCCGCCCCCCTCCCTCTACCCTCCGAGGCTGCAGATGGGCATTGTTCAGGCTGCATTAGTTGCAATGGTAAGGCTGCATTGGTTGCAATGGTAAGGCTGCATTCATGACAATGGTGAGGCTGCATTAATGACAATGGTGAGGCTGCATTAATGGCAATGGTGAGGCTGCATTCATGGCAATGGTGAGGCTGCATTCATGGCAATGGTAAGGCTGCATTCATGGCAATGTTAAGGCTGCATTCATGGCAATGGTAAGCCTGTGCGTGTTATACGCCGATAAATATGGTATATCCAAATAACACGCCCAAGCTCATTGTTAGTCCTAAGCAGCACTCTGGGATTCGTTGGGGCCACAAAAGAAATATATACAGTATATTCAAATAACACGCCCAAGCTCATCTCTTCACCACATACAGCCACAAAGGCAAGAGAATTCTTGTTGGGCAGTGTATTAGTGCTCAGGCGAACAAACTTAGACCAAGTTTTAATGGTTCAAAGAATGTCAGGCAAAATGGTCGGCCCTCACGCATGTTCACCTAATCAAATCTGGCCCTCTTTGAAAAAAGTTTGGACACCCCTGACCTAGGTGACTCCAACCATAGTCTGTGAATGGGACATGTCTTTAAGTGGCTGAAGCTGTCAGGTTCTGCCTGCAGGCAGCTCATTCATGTCTATGGGAAAGCAGAAGGGTACAAACAAAGATGCTCATCCCAATGTGAAGGCCGTGCAGGTCAGCAGCCCTGAATGCAGATGGTATTCGGGGCCGCTCTACCGCACCCACACGGCTTTCAATTTGGTTGTCTGTGTCCGTGCAGCCATTACATTCCAATGGATATGAATGGGCTGTCTGCATTCAGCACCTGGCTGAACCAGCTGCCTAATCAAATGCCCCTTCAATGGACTACAGCAGTGTTGCCAACCGTTCGTAAATGTCCGTAGTTGCGGAAATGTGCCAGTAAAAATAGCCAAGATCAGTTCGGCTTGGAACTGCGCATAGAGATTGGAGGCAGGGGGTATGGTGGCTGCGGTGGCACCGCAGAGGGGGTGGAGGAATCGGGTTATTAGAGGCAAGGGGTGTTGGTGGCACCGCAGAGGGGGATGGTGGCACCGCAGAGGGTGGGGGATGGAGACAGGGGTTGTTGGTGGCACCGCAGAGGGGGGTGGAGGCAGGGGACGATGGAGGCAGTGGGTGATTGGAGGCAGGGGGCCTGGGGGAGATTGGAGGCATGGGGAGATTGTGGCACCGCAGAGGGGGGTGAAGGCAGGGGGTGTTGGTGGCAGAGGGGGATGGAGGCAGGGGGTGATGTGACTAAATTATTTGCCCTTATTTTATCGAAAATAACAAAAATATGTTTTTTTTTTTTACCTTAATATCTACCTTAAATGACATTGCTATTTGCCTAGCGTACTTGTTTGTAGCCCAAATACTGAAATCTGCACCTAAAAATGTAATTTAATAACTTTTGTGAAATGCCAGTAAAAACGTGGCTGCGATGGGATATAAAAAGCCGCGCCACACAAAGATTGATAACACCAGTGTAAGTGATGGTAAAATTAATATAACACTAAAGTCCATTAACGTCCATAATGATTGAAATAATGATGAATCTCGGAAGCGATCCTCTGTGAAGTGTCACCAAACGCACACACGTCAGAAGGTGCACCCGCCACCACATGAATAAGCAGCTTACCAGAGGTCAGACTTATGCTAGCGTCTGACTATAACCCAGTCAACGGCCTTTAGATCCTTGAGGTTCCCACGATCAACTCGAGTAGACCAGGAGAGGGACACTTCTTAAACTCCGGAAGAAAAGAAGGCGCACATAGCATAATTCCGTATCGAAAATTTATTATAAAAGGTAAAATTGTACTTACACAGCACATGTAATAAACGAGCATTAAAACCAATACAGGTATTGCCGGCCGGCATGCAGGAGCCCTTCCTCCTCAGCGTGGTGACGTCACTGCGTCGCCTCCCAGACGCGTTTCGTCTCTTATTTTCACCTTTCTCTTGTCTGAAATATCCTGTTTGTTTCACTATGTTCTTTCTCAAACTGATTTCAGATTGGGAGTGTCGGCTTCTAATGAAAGCCAGGCGCTACAGTAATATAAAAAGTGATATGAAATAACTAATTTCTTGGCCTAAGCACAAAATATTACATATTTTTTGGGCTGTAAGACATCATATAATGTGTAGACACAATTGGGTTGATTTACTAAAGACAAATGGGTGATTCACTTTGGGGGAGTATGTTTCCCTAGCTTAGTGAGAGAAGGAATTCCAAATCATGTGCAATGAAAAAAATAAAACAATGAATGGATGATGGAAGCTGAAGCAGCTAATACCGCCACCCAGGTGTACTTCAGGTAATGCAGGATAACTTTCAGTGACCCCCGGAATTCTGTGAGAAATCAAATGAGACACAGGGAAACAGATTTGAGTGTGTTCATAAGATCTCTAACCTTAATTCAGTACCACGGTGGCTTATATGCAAGTGAAAGCAGGGAAGAGCTGTGTTTTAATTCATATGTCTCTAAAAATCATACAAACTCAGTATATTCTTATCATGATTTAAACTGCTGAATTTAGTTAAACAAGAACTAAAAGATTACTTTGCTTATACAATCAGGCTGCTCCATGAATCAGTTTAACCACAAATGACTAGCAGGGTGTGTCTCTATGCAAACTGTTAGTTAAGCTAATTATGCCAAAACACATATAGTCATTTATTTATGCATTCTATTACAGAAGCCAGCAGAATTGCATATCATTGAATACAGTAAGCTAAAGTTAGGTAAGTTAAAATTCTCTGGGCACCATATACATAATACTAAACACATTTATATCTACTTGCAGCTGCATTGCAATGAGTTAGTTGTGCAGTAATTACTATAGCTAGAGCACTTGTTGCAGCAGGTAGAATGGTGGTACTTAAATGGCTCCAAAACACCCCCCTCAGTGGATACAAAGAAGACTGATTTGGATACATTTGTAGCCTTTTAAAAAGTATACCTATCAATTCAGGGGTGCCATCAAAAAAAGTCATAATGCGTGGTCCTGCTGGTTGGGCCTTTGGTCCAACACACTGAAGTTTCCTTCCTTTCGTTTTCCTTAGCCATGTCTAGGAAAGTTGGAATACGGTTTGTTGGAAGACCTGATAAAAAAAATTCTAATTTGAATAATTTGTAAAACACGTATGTTATATTCTGGAATTTTGTTCGACGGGCGTTGGCCATGATTTTGTTCTGCATACAGACAGCAGAACTTTTTCAGCCAACATTACGAAAGACATGAATGGGCTGTCTGCATGCAGCACCTGCATATGTGTTTTTTTCTGCTCTTTAGCCCTGGTTCACACTGGGCTGTGGGAGTGAAGCCGTGCAAGTTCAGCTGAACTCGCATGATTTCACTCCCGCTGGCAGTCCCGATTTCGGCCGCGATTTAGGAGACATCTGTGCAGGTTTCTGCACAGATGCCAATGTAAATCGCATCCTGAAATTGCAAAAAGTAGTACAGTAACTACTTTTTGAAATTGGTGCAGCGCCGCACCGATTAGGACGGTGTCATTGCCGGAAATTGCTGCCGATTTGAGATGCGATTTCTCATCTCAAATCGAACTAAATCGTACCCAGTGTGAACCTGGGCATAGTGTCACTTTGGGCAACTTCTGCTAATGTTGTCTCATGGTTTGCATTGGTTCAGAGCATGCATGTTTTTGTACTTTGGATTTTAGTCCGACGGACTTGTGTACACACGATCGTATAATCCGATGGAACACATTTGTTGTCGGACAATATGAGAGCATGGCTATCCAATATTTGTTGTCGACAACAATTGTCTGATGGAGCATACAGACGGTCAGATTATCCCAACAAAACCCGTCCATCACACAATTGTTGTTGAAATATCCGATCGTGTGTATGGGCCTTTACAGGCAGCTTATGATGCTCTCCTTTACTGGTTCTCCTAAGGCATGAAATAACCTTTATATAGAAATTGCAACAAAATTTCTGTTTTCATAAATGTACAACATTATTGCAGTACTGAATGTAATGGAAACTTTCTACACCTCTACCAAAGGCTGATCGTTGTCCTTGTGTACCCAAGATAATGACTACACTGTTCTAGGTGTTTTACTTCTCTTTATTTTTTCTTTCTTTTGTTTGTAAAAAACGTTATTAATAAAAGTTGATTTAAAAGGTTGAGGTTTCATTTCTCTGGTAGCCCTTATCCTTTGGAAAGGCAAAGATTGTCGGGTAACAAGTCTAGGTTGATTTTAAATTGCAGAAACTGTATCTATATGGCTTGTCAGTCAAGACAAACTTCATAAGAGGCTCAACTGCAAGAATATTCAGATAGAGTATGTATATAAGAAGGCCAGTATGGTGGCCTGAGTTTATGGGAGGAGCCCGGAGGGTATTTAAGCAGCCGACTCACACATGCTCTTTGTCGGTTCAGTGTGCAGTACTACACGTCACTGGGCCGGCTCTTCCCAGCTCACCTCATGTCCGTGAGTCTGCGCATTCAATCGCATTCGACACCCTCCCGCCCCTCCCTTTTTCAGGGCACTTAACAGCATATCCTTCTTCAACAACTACCCATTACTTACTTTGGGTATGCCCCCTTTTCTTGGCATACTGACCAGACCACCAAGGCACATTTCAGGTCTATTTATGTTGTAAGTCTTGTCGCGTGTTTATGTGATCCATATCACTTTCAGTCAGAGGGCCACGACCATAAATGTTACTACAGTTAAACCTTGGATTGCGAGCATAATTAGTTCCAGAAACATGCTTGTAATCCAAAGCATTTTTTTTTACAGGGTATAAAAGAAAAGAGAGACACCTCTAAGTGTAGCAATAAGTTGCCAAATGTTGTATCTTCATTAAATGTAACCATATTGCTACACTAATGCCCTGTACACACGATCGGTTCACCCGATATCCGATGAAGCTGATTTTCATCAGTCTTGCCTACACACAATCAGTTAAAAAAACGATCATTTCAGAACGTGGTGACGTAAAACACAACGACATGCTGAAAAAAATTATGTTCAATGCTTCCAAGCATGCGTCAACTTGATTCCCGAGCATGCGTGGATTTTTAACCAATGGATTTCCCCACAGAAGATCAGTTGTTTCTATCGTTTTTTTTAACAATCAGATAATTTTAAAACAATATCCTAGTTTTTTAACCGATGGATAACAAACCGATAGGTCCTAAACACGATCGGTTCGTCTGATGAAAACGGTCCATCAGACCGTTTTCATCAGACGAACCAATCGTGTGTACACGGCATTAGAGGCTCCTCTCTTCTTTGTTATTCTCAGTTGTGACATGACACTACTGTTATATCAAGACACCGCTTGTATATCAAGGTAAAATTTATTAAAACATTTTGCTTGTCTTGCAAAACACTCTTAAACCAAGGTTTTACTGTATATTTGGATAGTGGGGAAAAGTTAGACTCTCTCTCAGGTTTTTATTTTTATTTTTTTTACAATTGGGGAGATTTTCCTTCACTTTACCTATAAAGTAGGTAAGGTTTTGAATGTCTGATAGATAATATTTCATATTGTCTGTGCCTTGTGTCCCGTGACAGCTGTTCCCTCCTTTTTTTCTTGGTGTTATAGTGACAGGAAGTCTTTACCACCTTATACTAAATTTTTTTGAAGAAGAAGCACAAATTAACCGTGTGAAACGCATTAGAAATTGGTACAGATCGCTCCTGTGTTCATTCATACCTATAGTAAATTGTGTTTACTGTGCTTCACTTTGCAGATCATTTCCTGTTAATTGGTCTGCAGTGTATCTGGGGCTGCAGAGAAAGGATCAAGGACTCTGGAGCTTTTTCTGTCTCAAAACATAGAAACAAAAAAGTGACAGCAGAAAAAAGACCAAGGCCCAGATTCACAGAGCGATTACGCCTGCGCAACTGCTGTTGCGCGTGCGTAAGTCTAAATGTGCGCGTGCGTATAGTTGGACGCGATTCACAAAACAATATACGCCAGAAATCTACGTTTTTTGGTCCGGCGTAATTGAGTTAGACCTTCGCTTCCCTTCGCGCAAAACTGCGCTAGACACACCATTGATTTGCTAGTCAAATATGCTAATGAGGGAGTTACGGGGATTCACAAAAAAACGCAGTTGCTGCGCAGGCTACGCGATGTGCGCAACTGCAAAATGTTCTGTCTAAAGTTAGAGGACCTAAAAGCTGGTCTAAATTTTGAAAAAAAGTCTAATTGTCAGATAAAGCAACACTGTTAGTGAGGAGTTCAGCAGTCACACGTGTTGCCCAACAATCTGTATGCCAACATGCCAGGGGCATCGTCGCGCATAGCTATACTACTGACTTTAGATGAACAAAGAAGGATGAGGGCACGGAGGATGGCACTAAGGAGGGCACGGGAGATGTTTTATTTTTTTATTTTTTGGCTTATATAAAATTTACAATTTAATCTAATCTAATACAATATTCTTATCTGATACAAGCCCCTCACTCTTCACTTGATATATCACACACGCATAGACATCTTTGGCATGAGAGATTCTGAGGTGTCTCGCATCTTCAGATTCACCCCTCATGCCATCGTGGAATTACCACAACCTTGCAGGAGGACATCAGCAGCCCAACACATGGCACCACCCATGACACCCATGACAGCTACATATACAATCAGAGCCCCATCCCCACAGATTTCAAACAGAACGTGTATGGGGACAGCTGGCTGGTTGGTGAGTGACATGGGAGTCAGGCATGACTATCCCCTCCCGTGATGCACACCTCACAAGTGGCACATGCATGACTAAAATCCTCCTGTCTTTTCCCTTCAAGGTGACTCTGCATATGAACTGGAACCCCATCTCATGACCCCATCTCATGCCAGCTCACATTATGCATCTTTGCACGTTAAACACACACATTAATCATGGCACAATGAGAATGCATGCATGCACACCACTATGGTCCCTAGCACACACACCCCACATCCTCATCAAATTGGATTGGCACCAGTCCACCATGCAAGACTGGTGAGCAGTAACGCCACGTCAAGGCTCCAATTATGTCACTGTACATTCATACACCATTCACACGGACCTGGGAATCACTTCTCCCTGGTCCTGGGGAACCCTTCTCCACCCAAATTGAGGATGACACCCCTTTTCCAGCAGGAATGTCACCCCCACATTCAAACATCATTCACAACCCAAAATATGCCATAAATGTCAGCAAAAAAATAAAAAAATGCATAGAAAAAAAAAAAATGCAGAGAACAAAAATAAACATGCTTTCAAACCAAAAAAAGGGGGAAAAAAAAATTAATGCCCTCTGCCTGAGCCACGCCTGGGGCGCCCCCGGCCACGGCCCCGGACCCTCAGGGGAGACGCATGGGGGAGGGGAAAAGCCGGGGAAGGAGGAGCAGCCCCTGAGATCTGCCCACCTGGCGGCCTGCCCTCCAAGGCCACGGCTATTCTGTCCAGGGCAGCACCAAGTGTTGCCGTGTTGCCCTGGATAGCCTGGGTAAGGGCACTCACATCCTGCCCAACGCCTGCTGCTGTAGTTTGCAGGTCATTTAGGCAGGTTGTGGAGGCCCGGGAGTGGGAGTCCAGGTTACCCAGCCTATCGTTGATGGAGGACAGGCTCTGATCCACCCGCCCCATAGTCTGGCAGAGCTGTCTCAGAAGGCGGGTCTGGGTGGCCAGGTTCCTTCTCAGACTGGCGGGCAGGAGATTGGGCGCCCCCCTGGTGCTCTGGGATGACCTCCTGGCTCTTGCTGATGGTTGTGGCCAGGGAGAAGGGGAGGCCCTTGTGAGGGGAGCCATGTTGGGGGAGGAGGGGGGGGGCTCACCCTTAGGGAGGGCAGGCTTCTTGCAGCCAGAGGGGAAGAGTCCGCAGAAACCAAACGGCCAGTGCCTGCCATGGACTCCTCCTCCTCATGATTCTCCTCCTCCTCATGATCGTCCTCCGCATGATCCTCCTCCTCCTCTTGTTCCTCCTCCGCGGACTCTGGCCTTGTTGGGGGGGCCTCATTAGGCTGCTGTCCTGGCGTTGGAGCGGTCAGGCCAGATGGCCCTGCACCCTCCTGCACATCTGTGGATGACACAAACCATTCACAGGTTGGAGGATCCACACACTTGCCACATATTCCCTTTCACCCCCTCCCCCACACATGCTACACACCTGAGAGAAATAAAAACCTTACCTGGCACCGCGGGGACCGGACTTGTGTCAAAGCCTGGCAGGCCCTCCACTTCATGCCGGTGAAAGGTCAGGGCCACCACACGCTCCGTCGCTGTAAATCTAACCCGGCATGGTGGGCCCCCTCCTGTGCCCCTGGCATGGGCATTTATTGCGGCCAGTTTTTTTTTCACCTCACGCCGGAGGTCATTTATTTTCTTTTCAATCCCAGACCGGGTCCGTGTCTCCCCCTCCCCCGATGAATTGACCTGCTCCGTGATCATATCCAATATCTCCCTCCTCCTGGCCGGGGTGGTGGTGGCACTCTGCGGGCCGTGGAGAAAACGCCCATAGTCGGTAATGGCCCGGGCAAGAATTCTTTTTTCCCCCACTGTAAAATTAAGCTTTCTTTTTCTCTCAGTCATACTTCCAAACAAACTCAGTAGCAGTCACCAAAAATCTGTCACAAATACAAGCACAACCAATCAGACAAGAACACACACAAAGAGAAAAAGAACACCCAAAAATCACACTAGCACTCAGCAAGAAACAGACACAAAAAAATCAGATTAAAAAATAAAGCAAGAAAACAAACGCTCAGAAATCTATCAATCAAACAAACAGTCAAAAAACACTTATCAAAACACACTTTCACAAAACTACCAACAAGCACTAGATCACACAGAACACTAATCTGACAACTACAAAACACACTCTAACGAACAACAGAGCAAAAGCACTTGATTCAATGGGAAGGGACACAAAGGGATGTACTTTTGCAATGGAAGTGCGTTTGTGTGTGTCTATTAATGCTGTCTGCGTAGTTCACAACGTTGCCCTAGTCCATGTCCAATTTCACTGATTGCGCCGCTCCCGAGTTGTGAGCATGCGCACAGCGGAGCTGACATGGTTTCCTTCACGCGCGCATGCGCGAGTCGGCCGGCCCTTCATTTGCATGGGGTCACGGCTCATTTCAATGTAACACGCCCACGTCCCTCCCAATTTGTATTACTCCTCCTTACGCCTCCGGAAAAAACCTTATGCTTGCGCAATCTCTTGCGCAAAAGCTTCGTGAATCGCGGGATTACGCGGCTAGATTACGCAAGTCTAACGGAAAAGTGGTGCGCTACGCCGGTCCAATAATGCGCCGATGTACGTGAATCTGGGCCCAAGTGTTCCAAAGCCATCAGAGGTCTGTTTAGATCCCTGATATTTTATCAAACCCCAAAAATATAAAATTGTAAAAAAATAATTTAAAGCTTAATTCCAACTTGTTGGGAAAAAAACATTCCCCTCTGGGTGATCAATGTACATTGCAAGGATTATAAGAAAACTTTGTTGCAGATTTCTACATTTTGTTATTCTAAAGAAACCATGTGCGTTTTTTTCTGTTCTGAGTAGGTCTAATGGGAGTGGTTTCATAATTAACTGTCAGGTGTGTAGCTGCACAACAATAATGAGGACATCTGCTGGGCCTGCATCCCTTTAGACATGTTCCTATTGAAAGTATCTCTCAAAAAATGAAATTTTTGTTGCAGGGGATGCCTGAAATCTGACTTGTATCTTAGGCAGATTTATGGGAAAATGTGTGAGACAATCCCACAAGCAGGAAATTATGTTTCTGGGGAGTGGTCAGTACACACTTTGTGTACAGAAAACTCCAGGTAGCCATATTGCAATGCATTCTCTGAAAATGACATTGGCTGCTGGTCGGAAAGGTTATTTTTAATAACATTCAATTACAATATGATTAGTGTTGCAATTATAGGTGCTATATTATTATTTTTTTATTTAATATTTTTTTTCCCCACGAAAGTGGAGTTACCCTTTAACCACTTGAGCCCCGGGCCATTGTCAATTAACGACCTCACGGTGGCTCTGAAAATCCAACTGGACGTCAATTGACGTCCTGGATTCCTCCGGCCCCTGGCGCGTGCCCGAGATGCCGATGCGCGTGCCTGGCGGTCGCGAGGTCCGCCAGGTACCCGCAATCGGCAATGACAGAGCAGGGCCGTGGAGCTCTGTGTGTAAACACAGAGCTCCACATCTTGTCAGGGGAGAGAGGAGACAGATCTGTGTCCCTTGTACATAGGGACACAATCGGTCACCTCCCCCAGTCACCCCCCTCCCCCCACAGTTAGAACACAATACAGGTACACATTTAACCCCTGCCTCACCCCTAGTGTTAACCCCTTCAATGCCAGTCACATTTATACAGTAATTAGTGCATATTTATAGCACTGATCGCTGTATAAATGTGAATGGCGCCAAAAATGTGTCAAAAGTGTCCGATGTGTCCGCCATAATGTTGCAGTCCCAATAAAAAAAATCGCAGATCGCCGCCATTATTAGTAAAAAAAATAATAATAATTCTGTCCCATATTTTTTAAGCGCTGTTGCGTTTTTTTTTTTTTTACCATTTTTTTTTTTATTGGGCTATTTATTACAGCAACAAGTAAAAAATATTGTTTTTTTAAAAAATTGTTGCTTTTTTTGTTTATAGCGCAAAAAATAAAAACCGCAGAGGTGATCAAATACCACCAAAAGAAAGCTCTATTTGTGGGGAAAAAAATGACGTCAGTTTTATTTGGGAGCCACGTCGCATGACTGTGCAATTGTCAGTTAAAGCGACGCAGTGCCGGTAGCTGAAAAATTAACCTGGGCAGGAGGGGGGTATATGTGCCCTGTAAGCAAGTGGTTAAAAAATAAATAGGGACTCGTTCACATATACTTTCCTCTCTGAAGTGAGATTGCTCTTTGGAGAGCATTTTACAGGCAGTGAGGAGGCATTATATCACCTCTTCACCACCTGATTTAACCCTTCTACCCTTCAGTAGTGGACTGCAACTGTGTACATTGCATGCGTTTGCGGTGGGCTTGTAGAGCATCATTCACTTGAATGAGTCACGTTTGACAAGCATTGGGCCAGCCAGTCAGCACGGGACCTGGAAGCAAGTGGAGATGACTGGAATAGCAATGTCTACTTCAGTGATTTCCAGCTTCCAGGGGCATTAGCCAGGTATGGTATGTAATTATGTCTAAAATATACCGTCCCCAAGAGTCAGTATTTGCGCATAAAGCGTAACTGCTCGAATGAGACCGATTTCTTAAACCAAGCCGCTATCTTGACTAACAGATTTTTAGAGAAGGGGTATAGTTTGAATTCCCTCATGTCAACGTTGGAAGAGGTCAAAACTAGAAACAGAGTGGAATTACTGGGTAAAAAGCATGTGCAAAATGGTATGTCACCTGTTGCCCCCGTCATCACTACCTATTCCACCCAACATTACAGTGTTAAAAATGTAATTAGAAAACACTGGCACATCTTAAAAAATGACCCAGTGCTGGGTCCAATTTTACCAGACAAACCACAGGTGATCTTTAGGGAAGGGTCAGCTTTGAGACACAAATTAGCCCCTAATGTCCTTGAACCCCCCTAAAGCCAAATCTACTTTCCTTAATTCCTTCACAGGTTTCTATCAATGTTGGAAATGTCGCGTCTGCTCTTTTAGTGGGTGTGCTCACAGACGAACCCACAAATTCGTCTCTACAACTACGGGGTATGAGCACACAATTAAACCCTTCATTACATGCTCAACCGAAGGGGTGGTCTATTTGCTCCAGTGCTCATGTGGGCTTCAGTATGTGGGTCGTACAAAGAGACCCCTCTCGGTAAGGCTTAATGAACATATAACCAAGATTAAAGCCGGTTTTTTGAAACATCCAGTTTCGAGACACTACCTGGTAGCTCATAACAAAGATCCCTCAAAGACTATATTTTTGGGAATCGATAGGTACAGTCCTCACTGGCGAGGAAGTCCAATGGTAAGACGCATATCAAAACTGGAAATGGCATGGATCCATAGAATTAAATGTTACACCCCTTTTGGGCTCAATGTGGAAGTAGATGTCAACGCATTTATTGACAATTCATAAGTTTTTATTTATGCTTGGTGTTTGACATTTTGTCTGTGAACTTGATCTGACTTGATTGGTGATCTCTATGTTGGCCTATGGCTGACCACTTATGACAACTATAGTGTCTCTTGTCTGTGAACTTGATCTGACCTGATAGGTGATCCCTATGTTGGCCTATGGCTGACCATTCATGACAACTATAATGTATTTTTAATATTAGTAAATTGACCGGACATCTCCCGGATATAAGTATTTTTATCTGTTTTTACTATTTGTTTATATACATTAGGCATGTGCAAAAGTGAAAAATTTGTTTCGTTTCGTTTCAATTCGTCATTTAATACATTTCGTTAAGTTAGGTTCGTTACATGTGTTGAATTAGTTTTCGGAATTCGTTCGTTTTCGACCGAATTTCGAAAAATCCGGTCGAAATCGAAAATATTTCGACCGTTTTTCGAATTCGTTCGTTTTCGACCGAATTTCGAAAAAAAACGGTCGAAATCGAAAATATTTCAACCAGATTAGAAAACAATTTTTTTTCGAATTCCGATCGAATTTAGTCCGCGGGTATTCGATTCGGAATTCGAAAAAAAAAAAATCGATTTCGACCATTTTTTTTTTCGAAATTCGGTCGAAAACGAACGTTTTCCGAAAACGGTCGAAATATTTCGCTAATATAGCAATTCGGGAATTCGTATGCATCCGAATGTCCGAATAATGGAAAATTCGTCCGAATTTCGATTCGGAACGAAACAAAATGCACATGCCTAATATACATTCATTTATGCCAGCTATGACAACTAATCCCATGATATCTGTTTAAGTGATGTGGTCACGTCCACAATCCCTTTATAGGGTTCAATCTAATGGGGAGGATAGCCTTTATATGTTTTTTTTCCCTAATGGTTATTTGACCTATACCCCAATTTATTTGGTCATTAATATTTTTTTTACTAAATAAATCAATTTTTTTTCTTTTGGGCCTATTAGACCACCGTATGCGGACATCCAGCCTGCTTATCTCAAGTCGAGGCTTGGTTTTGGTTCTATTAGGCCACCATAGATGACTATCCAGCACTCAGAGTCAGATGGAGGCTTGGTTCTGTCAGAATAGTATTTCACGCGATGCGTCAGTGCGTCGCCCGTGCCCCAGACGACGACAATTTTATGACGAAACGTACGTCTGGAAGGTGACGTGCTGACGTTTTTGATGTGACGATTTGAGCGGAACCGGCGTTCGAGTAAGCCGGCCGGCTTTACATTTCTCTGTGTCTTTAATTCATCTGTTATGTGTAAGTGCAACTTTTAATAAACCTGTTAAGATTTTTAAACGTACTTTCATCATGCGGGCTATTTACTCCTTTCTGGTGTATTGCTGATACTTGGAGGATCTACAGGACACCTTGACAACAGCTGCCTCAATTAGCTCTGAGCAAAGCCTTTCCTGCTATATGTGATCCGTAATCTGGCTTCTGGTAAGCCTTTATTTCATCTGGTGACATGGTGGTGGTGTTTAATTAGTCACAACCTAGGACATCAATATATTTACAATTTAAACATTTTTATGTGCTGTTTTTTGGGCGTACTTCACTATGTGATTTTCAATTCTTTTTTTTTTTTTTCTTTTTAAAGTGTATTTTTGTGCGTGAACTCGAGAGAGAGGAGCCGGACTGCAGGAGTTGGGAGTAGGCAGACCCTCCCCCCGGAGGCAATCGCCATCCTTCTCCATGCCCCTGGTGGCAATGGCGGGTGTGAAGGGGGGCCTCCCACTCACCCCGCCCTACCTGCTCCTCTTGGGAGCCCAACTGGGGCCCAACGGGACCCCAATGGGGCAGAGGGACTCCCCCTATGAGGGAGTGAGGGGGCCTAGCCCACCCAGCCAGCCCCGTAGGTCCTTCACCTCTCTTTATTTTAGGAGACCGCATGGCCAAAGTGCGTGTGTTTTAAACCAATTTCGTGTGCGTGCAAGTGTGGTGGTTTTTGTGGGGGGGTGGGCGTACTAAGCACAGGCGTACCTTGCATAGCACACCCACCGGGAGCCGGGCTGAGACCACCAAACTCAATTCACATGTAGCCAAGACCGGGATCCGAACCCTTGGCTGCAGAGGTGAATGGCTTGTCAGCGCAGTGCCAATCACGTTGAGCCACCACAGCTCCCTCGATTTTCAATTATTTTTGGTTAACCATTGATGACACATTTGGAGCTACCCATAATCCTTATTCTGCTGTGGACTCTTAAAGGCCCTGGCTGGGGTTTCAGCCACAAGCTTGTTATGCTTGCCCTCTGGTAAGCCTCCATTTTTTATCACACTGATATCTTGGTGGTGGACTTATATATTTATTTCATATTGACTCTCAGGACTGTCTGTGAAGCATTTTTCAACACATCTTGGTCTAATATTTCTTATTACCAAGCTTAATTGGCGTTTATTGTCATTTGTGTACACTGGACTGTTATCACAATCTTATTTGTGCAAAGGCACTGTTTCATACATGGTTCTGATAATCACTTATTTTTATTATTATTTTTATTTAATTTTTATTTTTCGTTTAGCGCAACTTCAATTTTTTCTCCTGTATATTTAGTGTGTGTATAACACATAGTGGTTGCAGCTTGTTAGTTATTTTTGTGTGTGTAGCGCGGTAATTTTCTTTGCATATTAAAATATACCATACTTGGAATTCTGCTTTACATCTTTTTAACTCACACCATCTGCCGTAGGCAGAGACGTAGGCCTCGTACACACGGGCAAGAATCTCGTCAGGAAAAAAACTTTGTTTTTCCTCGACGAGATTATTGGCAAAAATCTCTTGGCATCCGAGTGTACACACACTCCATTCAAAAGAACTGCGGTTCTCTTGAAAGGCAAGAACGCAGTGACGTCATCTTGTACGGCGAGCATTCACTCGTCACATTCGATGCCGTCGCCGCCTTCTTGCTTCACCCTACCTATGCCGTGGAAGCTACCGCGCATGCTTTTAAGTAATTTCGAGCATGCGTGGGTTTCCACGGCGACAGTTAAGTATACACAATCTCGTGTTTCTCGTCGGGAAACAGGCCGACAAGAATCTAGACGAGAAAATAGAGAGCACGTTCACTATTTTTCTCGTTGAGAATCTGGCCAGATTTCAAGACGAGAAACCTGAAAGCCTCGTACACACGCACGGTATACTTGGCAAGAAAGATCTGCCAGTAGCTTTCTTGCTGGTTCTTGCCGAGAAAACCGAGCATGTGTACGAGGCTGTAATGAATACAGACCAGAAATGAAACCCCTTGGGTGCACTTTCATTTCTGATCTCGACTATTGGATGCGGCACATTAAGTAGTTACAATTACTGATCCTAATTTTAATAAGGGATACCGAGTTTAATTAAAGGGGTTGTAAAGACAAAAATATTTTCCTCTTAATTTAAAGTCTGACAGTAGCTGATAAAGTAAAAAGTAATGTTTTGCATTATAACTAGTTTGATATCTGTTGAAATTGAGCTGTTTTATTCACCTCCGTCACTCCTGAATCGTTATTCTCACTGACTTCCTGGTTTGCGGTGCGCATTCCTAATGGGAACTACAGTTCCCATTAGGCTTAGCCTCCATGCCTGTGAGGGATAAGAGAGCATCTTCACGCAGGGCTGTAGTCATAGGGAGGGGGTGAGCATGTCTGCTTTCCACCATGCAAAACAGCTCAGGTGCTGGTGGAAAGCAAGAAGAGGAGAGACATGAAATGGCATTTTCAAACCTGGATTACTATATTTTGGGGGTCAAAAGGAAAAACAAGGTAAGTGATATTTAAATGCTCTAGCTTACAGCAATCAATTGATCTAATAAAAAACGAACCTTTAGTGTTCCTTTAATTTGTATCTTGTATATCTGTTGAGATCATTTTTATGGGAGAGCTGCAGTATACAGCAAGTAAGTACTTTCAAATCTCTATCCTCACTTTCCGAACATTCTGGGCTGTCCATATTAGTATGCTCAGTGACATGTCATTAAATGTAACATGGAAAGTAAAATGAAGCTGTTAAGCAATACGCTGCGGTTCATATAGGTAAATAGGATATTATCCTGAGACGGTAAAAGGGCAGAGAAGTAAAATCATTTTCATGGCACAGTTTCCGTGCCTGCATATGACAATACACTCTGCTGAGCTGACAGCTCCTATGCAGCAGGGGCTTAGAACGTTTCCATGGTTTCTTGCTGCTGTTTCAATGATTGCGGCATGTCCATCTGTTACTGTAGTAGCAGTGAAATAGAATTACCTTCTTGTCCTCAGAGTCAGACAGGGAGATTATCAACTCTTTCAGCTCCGGAGAGGTCAAACACATCTTGGAAATACCAAAGCATATAAAATAAAATAAATTTAATATAGTGGTGTTCAAGTATATCTTCAGTCAATGGAAAGTAAAGGATATATGGTAGAACAATAAGATAATAAACTTTATAAAGTGCTTTCATTACCTAATTAGTTTGCATTTAAAGTATCTATTATGACCTTCTGAAAATGCTGACATTTTGCTAGATGACATGGGGGTCAGTTTCCCTTAAAGGATTTGTTACTATAGTATGCTGGTGTTCCAAGTCCCCCAGTGGCTTCTTAGATTTCATGTACTCTGGTGATGAGATCTTTATATTAAATATTCCATTTGTAAAGCTGGCCATGCACCGGAAGAATTTTGGAAGAATGTTCCTACAGATATTCTAAGAAATTACTTATCAGATCCTTCATTTCAGCACCACTAAGGCTGCATTCACACCTGAGCGTAGTGTTTTCGGTAGTTTTTTCTGGCGTTTTGACGCACGTATTAACACGTATTCGCTTGTTTGCATACAGCGTTGTCCGATGTTTTTTAACTTTTTTATTTTAGCCAATAGGAAAAATGCTCATCTCTTTCATCTTTCATCATTGTTGATATGTTTGTAGATTTTGTAGATTTTTTTTTTATCTTCTTCCTGGGTGAATATTCTATTTCACATAACAGATTAAAACGGCAAAACGCCCGTAGAAACGCTTGTTGTTGGGCTAGACGCTTGAATCGAGCGTTTCCATTAGTTTCTATGGGAATACAAACATTCAAAAACATTCAAAAACACCCAAATCAGCCCGATTCGCACTTCAGGTGTTTTGGAGAATAATGTATTTTTTTCCCTCCAGCATTTTATAGCTTCAGGCTACAAAACGCTCAGGTGTAAATGCAGCCTACAGCCTACATCTCCACTCCAAAACGCCTGAAGCCGAATGCCTGAAGCTCAAACAAGTTCTGCACCATTTTTTGTCCCGCGTATCGGGCTGATTTGGGCATTTTTAAACGTTTGTATTCCCATGGAAACACTCGATTCAAGCGTCTAGACCCTAGCGTGACAACGAGCATTTCTACGGCATTTTGTCGCTTTAATCTGTTATATGAAATAGAATATTCACCCAGGAAGAAGATGAAAAAAATCTACAAACATAGCAACAAATGATGAAAGAGATGAACATTTTTCCCATTGGTTAAAATAAAAAACGACAAAGTTCAAAAACGCCGGACAACGCTATACGCAAACGCGCAAATACGTGTTAATACGCACGACAAAACGCCAGAAAAAATAACCGAAAACGCTACGCTCAGGTGTAAATGCAGCCTTAAAGGGGTTGTAAAGGTTTGTTTTTTTATTTTCTAAATATGTTCCTTTAAGCTAGTGCATTGTTGATTCACTTACCTTTTCCTTCAATTTCCCTTCTAAATGTTTTTTTTCCCTTTGTTTTCTTTGTCTAAATTTCTCACTTCCTGTTCCTCCTCAGTTTGCTGTTCTGGCTGACTAACCCCCAGCCAGATGATGGTGGAAAGCTTACTGAGGAGAACAGGAAGTGAAAAATTCAGACAAAGAAGAAAAACATTTAGAAGGGAAATTGAAGGAAAAGGTAAGGGAACCAACAATGCACTAGCTTAAAAGAACCTATTTAGAAAATAGAAAACAAACCTTTACAACCCTTTTAAATTTAATTTGAAATCCCTTCCATTTTTATCCAGACCTACTACATGAATGGAATCCGAGGTATACTAAACATGAATATTATAATATGTACAGTATTTGCCAAACAAAAACCACATTCACAGTTAAAATTTTATTTGCTCAAGATTTTTTTTTAAATCCACTTCTTCTAAAGCCCAAAACTACGTAAAAAAAACCCAAACAAACAAAAAAAACACTGACTTGACCACAGAAACCATTAGAAAACTTGAACAAATGTTCAGAAAACAAAAAAGTTTTGAACAAAACTCCACAGGTGTATGGCCAGCTTAAGTCCCTGTCATCAGATTGGGTAAAAAATAATACAGTTCTAATGCTCCAGAGATGAGTCCTGAGGCAGGTTACACTGTAAACTGGCGCTGGTCAGGATGTAGGATTTGTTGGGCTCAGCTAAGGCAAATAGTAAAAGATGATGAGAATTGGCTTTAGCTTGGTTCTCCACCCATAGACTAACCCCTTTCAATGCATTTAGCCCATGTGGTGATTGAAACATAATTTAAAAAAACAAACCTGTCATACTTGCCTGCTCTATGCAATGGTTTTGCACAGAGCAGCCCGGATTCTCCTCCAATGGTGTCCCTCTTCTGTGCTCCTGTCTCCCCCTCCCCTGCTGAGTGCCTCCATAGCAAGCCACTTGTTGTCTGGGCACTTGTGTGGGTCTGATCTTGAGCTGCACTCTGTGTATCCATAAACACACAAAGTGAGCCTTAGCCCTTGCCCCTGCTCTCTCCACACAGGTTCTGATTGACAGCAGCAGGAGCCAATGTCTCCTATTGCTGCCTCCATGTCCAGTGAGGAAAGTGAGAGAAGAGAGAGCCACGGTTCTCGAGAACAACACTGGATCAAGATAGGGCTCAGGTAAGTATTTAGGGTGGGTGTAGGGGGAGCTGAACACGGAAGTTTTTTTGCAGACAATGCATTAAGGTAAAACCTCTACTTTTACAACCACTTTAAGCATAATCATTTGCAAAATGCATTATTGGGGGTTCTTCTAAGGGTGGAAAATGATCTGAAGCCAATTCTCCTCATCTTTTACTATTTTAACTTTACTGTTGACCAATCCTGTGTCGATCCGGGCACTATTTTCTTGTAGCCTGTCATCAGAGTATTGCTCTTCTGTGCAGTATACAAAATGCAGAAGAAAAGTCAAAGTAAAATAAGACCCCTTTTAACCACTTAAGGACCGCCGCATGTACATTTACGTCGGCAGAATGGCACCGACAGGCACATCAACGTATATATACGTTGGTGCCTTGGGGGGGATCGGGGGTCCGATCGGACCCCCCCCCCGTACATGCGGCGGTCCGCGCGGCTGCAGGAGCGATCCGACAAGTGGGGGCGGCTATCCGTTTTCATCCCAGCCAATGCGCGCGCCCGCCTGACCTGTCGCTTCCTCCTCCTGTGTAAACACAGGAAGGAGGAAGCGACGTGATCTCTCCCTCGGCGTTTGTTTCAAGCGCCGCTGAGGAGAGATCACTACAGAACAAGTAAGTCCTGCACCAACACTACACTACACACACACATTTAACCCCCGCGATCGCCCCCCCCCCTCCCCCCTGTCACAGTGTCACTGAATGCAGTAATCATGTATGATTACTGTATTTAGTGTCAGTGTGACAGACAGTGTGACAGTCAGACAGTCAGTAGTGTCAGGGTAGCCCCCACCACCCCCCCCAATAAAGTTTTAACCCCCTGATCACTGCCCTAGTTAACCCTTTCACTCCCTATTGCCAGCGTCACTAAGCGATCATTTTTCTGATCGCTGTATTAGTGTCGCTGTTCCCGCTAGGTAGCTAATTTTTTTTTAATGCGATTTTTTTTTACTAAAGACATGCGGCTAAATAAATTTTGGCCTAAATGTTTGACTAAAATTTAGTTTATTGGTTTTTTATTATAACAAAAAGTAAAAAATATTGATTTTTTTTCAAAAATGTCGCTCTATTTTTGTATATAGCGCAAAAAATAAAAATCGCAGAGGCGATCAAATACCACCAAAAGAAAGCTCTATTTGTGGGAAAAAAAGGACGCGAATTTTGTTTGGGAGCCACGTCGCACGACCGCGCAATTGTCTGTTAAAGCGACGCAGTGCCGAATCGCAAAAACCCCTTGGGTCATTTGCCAGCGTATTGGTCCGGGTCTTAAGTGGTTAAAGTGGAACTAAAGGCAGCTATACTCATTTAAACTCCAATGGTGCAATGCCAATGACACAGGTATCAAACACGAGGCCCCGAGGCCCGCAGGCCGAATCCAGCCCTCCCGACCATTTCATGTCGCCCTCGCACCTCTCCTCCAGTCTTTCAAGCAATGCATACAGCTTCTTCCCAGCAGCATCATAAAGAAAGGGGGTGCACTGTGATGTAGGGGAGAATGGGGGACTCAACTTCTGATGGTTGGGTGGCTCTTGACATCTAAAGGAAGGGGAGGGGACATGCTGGACATCTAATCTAACAGATACAACTGGCCCTTTTGAGGACAATCATAATGCTGATGCGTCCCACAATGAAATTGAGTTTGACACCTCTGGCCTACGAGGTTCCTTGCCAGTGCCAACATCTTCTCTTAAGTGCTGGTGTACATTCTACAGAAGATTGTGAACAAGCGGATAAGTGTATTTTATTGCATGTCACTTTTGCAATAAAGGGCCTGCTTTTTATTCTTTTCAGCCTTTAGTTTTGCTTTAGTTGTCATGGCAGGATGGTATAGCTGAGCTGACCTCCGGGGAGGAGTGGAGTGATTTTGACTAAAATGATTTCGCCACAAAATTACAAATCTTACCATTGGCAAATTTCACAAAAAGAGAAACTCTGAATTTTGATCATTTAGTGAAATTTGCTCCTTTTGTCTTTACAGCAAATGATAGGTGGCGCTGAGAGGTAGCGCTGATAGGCCGCTTACACACGATCAGTCCATCCGATGAGAACGATCCGAAGGACCGTTTTCATCGGTTAACCGATGAAGCTGAATGATGGTCTGATGTGCCTACACACGATCGGTTAGTTAACCGACCGTGTCAGAACACGGACACGTAAACCACGTACGACGTCACTATAAAGGGGAAGGCCAAAGCCTACGGCGCCACCCTTGAGTGTGCTTTTGCTAATTCTGTTTTCCCGCGTGTTAGTGAAAGTTTGGTTAGAGCCCATTCGCGCTTTTCAGTCTCCGTGCTTAACAGATTATATTCTCGGGTTCAGTGTGTGCTTGTGGTATCGTATTTGGCATTCAGTGCTGGCTGTCAGGTATTACTGGATTTGGGGTGCTTTCTGTTTTAAGTGCATTCTGAACAGCCGACCGGTTTGAAGTCATGATGGAGCAGCGTGCTCATGCTAGAGTTTGTGCTGCAATTGGGCTGGCTTCTGCAGTTCATACTCACTCAAGGTCTTTGGCCAGGAACAGGGCGAGGAGGAGTTCCTGGGCCAAGAATTAGTTGCGCCAGCATGACCGATTCTCTCATATGCCTCTCCTTAGGGAAATCCAAGAGAATAATCCTGAGGCCTTCAGGAACGTTCTCCCTATGATAGACCCCGTTTTCCACCGTCTATTGGATCTTGTGTCCCCCCTATATCACGAGGCAGGACACTGTTATGCGCCAAGCCATCACGGCCGAGCAGAGGCTTATTGCCACGTTGCGTTGCCTGGCGACTGGGAGAAGCCTGCCGGACCTCAAGTTCTCGACAGGCATCTCTCCCCAAGCGCTTGAGATCATCATACCGGAGACATGTTCTGCCATCATACAAGTGATGCAGGAGGAGTATATTAAGGTAAGTTTCCCCCCTTTTCCCTAATTACCATTATTGTAATATGCTGTGAATGTCCCCTTTTTTCCCATGGATGTTGTAAGCTTTTCCTGCTCCTTTTTTGTCCTACATGCATCTTTCCCTTCACTAACCTGTGCAGCATGCTATCCTAGGCCCAAACACACCCAGCCTAGTCTTTTTACAACCTGATTTTTGTCTGCTCCATTGTAGTTCTGTCCCCCCCCCCTTAAAATGTGTCCCAATGTATTTTTTCTCATTAAATTTAGGCAGAGTGCTATCTGTTTTAATTTGTGGGCCTAAACTCAGCTAGAACCCCCCCCCCCCAAAAAAAAAAATTAAAGATTTATTGGGCCATCAGAGGGGTGAGGAGTCTGATAAGTGGGCCTTTTATTTTTTTGCCATGAAATACTCACTCCAATAATAAATGTTATACTGATGTTGCACGAGGATTTTTTTTGTATTGTGATTGCAATGTTTATGTGCCAAAGTACTAATTGTATTTTTTTGTTTGTCCCCACAGTTTCCCTCCACGCCACAGGAATGGCAGACTGTGGCTTCCCACTTTGCCCAGCGCTGTGACTTCCCACTGCGAAGGGGAAATAGATGGGAAACACGTCCGCATAGTGCCGCCACCCCGTTCTGGGTCGTACTATTATAACTACAAAGGTTTTCATAGTATCGTGTTGATGGCGGTGGTGTCGGCACAGTACGAATTTTTGTATGTGGACGTGGGGAAGAACGGCCGGCTGTCTGATGGGGGAGTGTTCGCGCAGACGGAGTTTTGCCAAGCGTCTACAGTCTGGTGGTCTGGCACTGCCACGGGATGAAGACAATTTGAAGCTTCCGGGATGGGACCTCACCTCATGAGGCCTTTTCCCCAAAGAGCCCTAACCCAGGAGAGCAGGGTTTTACATTTTAGGCTGGCCAGAGCCTGGAGGATAGTCGAGAATGCCTTTGGGATACTTGCCAGCCAGTTCCGCCTGTTCCAGACTGAACTCATCTGTCTTCCTGGTTCTCCAACTAGTGCACTTCTAGTGCCAAATGCATTTCTCTGTTTTAGTGTTTTAGTAAATAACCACAATTTCACAGTACTCACTCACTTTTTTAAATCTGCAAACTGGTATTGAGCAAAGAAAGATGAAACCACTCAAACTTTATTTTATTTTTGGGGGGGTTTTATTCTGTGCACAACTCGTGCGTTTTTTGGAATTTTCAGGTATCCCTTTTTTTTTCTGTGCACAACTTGTGCGTTTTTTAACCACTTGACTACTGGGCACTTAAACCCACTTAATAACCAGACCAATTTTCAGCTTTCGGTGCTCTCACATTTTGAATGACAATAACTCAGTCATACAACACTATAACCAAATGAAATTTTTGTCCTTTTTTTCCCACAAATAGAGCTTTCTTTTGGTGGTATTTTATCACCTCTGCGGTTTTTATTTTTTTCACTATAAATGAAAAAAGAACGAAAATTTTGTAAAAAAATGAATTTTTCTTCATTTCTATTATAACATTTTGCAAAAAAGTAATTTTTCTTCATAAACTTGGCCTAAAATGTATACTGCTACATATCTTTGGTAACAAAACAAAAAAAAATTAGATATTATTTAGTCTGGGTGAAAGTTATAGGGTCTAAAAGCTATGGTACCAATTACTGAAAATTGATCAATTTGATCACATCTGATGTACTGACAGCTTCTCTCATTTCTTGAGACCCTAACATGCCAGAAAAGTACAAATACCCCCCAAATGACCCCTTTTTGGAAAGAAGACATTCCAAGGTATTTAGAAAGAGGCATTGTGAGTTTTTTGAAGTTGTAATTTTTCCCACAATTCTTTGCAAAATCAAGGTTTTTTTTATTTTTATTTTCTTTCCACAAAATGTTCATATTAGCGGGTTATTTCTCACACACAGCATATGCATACCACAAATTACACCCCAAAACACATTCTGCTATTCCTCCCGAGTATGGCGATACCCCATGTGTGGGACTTTTTGACACAGCGTGGCCACATGGAATGGCGCCAAACTTTGCGACTTAAAAATCCCCATAGGTGACGCTTTAAATATTTTTACTGGTTACATCATTTTAGTTGGAGAAGAGGTCTAGGGCCAAAATGATTGCTCTCGCTCTAACGTTCGCAGCGATACCTCACATGTGTGGTTTGAACACCGTTTTCATATGTGGGCGGGACTTGCGTATGCGTTCGCTTCTGCATGCGAGCTCACGGGGACAGGGGCGCTGTATGCCCAGAGTATTGCGGAGTATGCCCAGAGTATTGCGGAGTATGCCCAGAGTATTGCAGAGTATGCCCAGAGTATTGCGGAGTATGCCCAGAGTATTGCAGAGTATGCCCAGAGTATTGCGGAGTATGCCCAGAGTATTGCGGAGTATGCCCAGAGTATTGCGGAGTATGCCCAGAGTATTGCGGAGTATGCCCAGAGTATTGCAGAGTATGCCCAGAGTATTGCGGAGTATGCCCAGAGTATTGCGGAGTATGCCCAGAGTATTGCGGAGTATGCCCAGAGTATTGCGGAGTATGCCCAGAGTATTGCGGAGTATGCCCAGAGTATTGCGGAGTATGCCCAGAGTATTGCGGAGTATGCCCAGAGTATTGCAGAGTATGCCCAGAGTATTGCGGAGTATGCCCAGAGTGTTGCCCCCCCAGAGTGTTGCCCCCCCAGAGTGTTGCCCCCCCAGAGTGTTGCCCCCCCAGAGCATTGCCCAGCATTGCAGAGTATGTGCAGCAGGGATGGCTGAGCAGGGAGGGATGGATGGATGGATCTGTGACTACATTTGTCACAGATCCAGCCCGCAGCACTGGCGCTGTCATCCGCTCCCTCCCCTCTCCTCTCACACTGTACCGATCGGTACAGAGAGAGGAGGGAGGAACCGGCGTCATCAAATGACGCCGGTCTGTTTACATCTGATCGCGCCGTCATTGGACGGCGCGATCACGTGGTAAACCGCCGCTATCAGCGGCGATTTACCGTGATCCGTGACCCGCCGGGTCCTCTGGACCCGGCGGTCACGGACATTCCCGTGTGCGCGCCCCAGGGGGCGCGCGGGAGCGCGACTCTGGAATCACGTTATATAACGTGATCCCAGAGTTAAGCAACCACCTTGCCGCCGTTATTTTTCGGCAGGTGGTTGCTAAGTGGTTAATTATTCAGGTAAAAAAAATACATTTTTATTTTTTTTATGTTGTACAAAAACCATGCCTTTTTCAAAAAAACAAATATCTACAAACAATGGAACTTACAAAGTTCAACCTTATTAGAAAAACATGTGAGTGGCAAAATGGAGATTTCTATCCTGATCCCATGCCAAATGTCAACATGTGCTATCTGCCATCGTGGGTGATCAATGGATGTGTTTTGGGGGTGCAAACCCTTCCTCTCACCTACAGTACTTGAGTAGCGAGGAAGGGGTTGCACCAACAAAGCAAAGACAATCGATATCCTGTGATAGCACATAGCACATGTTGACACACTGTGTGCATCTTCAAATTTTGGCTTGTGGATTATCCAATACAAATTGGTGTGCAAAACATAACATCTAAAATGGTTTGGGGGGGGGGGGGGGGTTAATCTTTTATACGGCCCATCATGTCAATGATGTTCTTACATTTTTGCTCAATGACATTCATCCTACAGTATTCCTCATAATAATAAACAAAAAACTGCGCTAATTCAAAAAATATACATATAAAAAACCATTGATGTTTTTAAGGCTGCAGCTGTCGTGTGATAACACTAGGACACATAAAAAACAAAAGCAAAGCCGCGCCAATAAGAGGTATATACCAAACACTGTATAAATATTTAGGCAAAAAAATGTGAACCATGCAACATATATCAACAGGTTTAGATAGTACCAACAGTCTATATTGCACATCAATTAAGATATGCTGTGTAACATAAAGGAAAGTCCATTTAATAACACTGCTGTGAATGTGAACCCAATGATGTCTCCTTCATATGTTTGCACATACATAAATGTCCATCACTCACACCACAAGGAAAAAATTGTGTGACTGAAAGTGATCCCTTCACCAACTATGTAATGGCTGCTTACCAGAGGCAAGCTGAGTTAAAGCAGATGGCTACAGCCCAGCCACGGCCCTGGCTACCAGAGGCTCCAGTAGATTCTCACGAGTCTCACGATTCTCAGGAGTCAGTCTAGCAGTCGAATGGTATAGCGCAGCTCACAGTCCGGGCGTGAAAGTAATGGAAAAGTATACCATAGTGTGATAACGTTTTAAATTTATTCATAAAAGCAAGTAAGTACTCACATATAAAAACATGTATATCTGCATGTATAGGCCGGCCGGCAAACGGAGCGATACCTTCCCCCTACGTGGTGACGTCACTGCGTGTCCCCCAGACGCGTTTCGTCATCAACAGACGTTTTCAATGAGATGGGTCCTCGCAATAACACACCACATTATATATCCAACCCTCGCTGTGAAATGCATAACGAGCGCCCCCGGACACCATCTTTAGTATGGGAAAGAATGCCCACACCATGACGTTATGATCTCAATGGTTAAATCGCGACTGTACATAAAAATAGAAATAAAATAAAATAAAATAAATGGAATTGCAATAATTCCTGTAACATGTAAATTCCAATAGAAACTTTATATTCGGAAAGTGTTGGAAATAGGTATAGATTTTCAACATGGATGATGACATCCCAGTCAGGACGGAACAGAGAACGTCCGACCTAAAACGCCATCTTAGGTGTGGGAAGAAAGCCCACAACACCGTGTTGTAAAATCAATCCGGACGGGACGGAGGACATCCGGTCTGGACGCCATCTTAGGTGTGGGAAAAAAATGCCCACATCACCATGTTACAAACTCAGTGTTTCAAACATAATATGCAAACATTTTTTTTGCTATTTGGTATTCTTATAAGGAAGAGGGAATCCTTATATTTGAAGAGTGATAATTTGAATACAGATTTAAACTTAAATCTAAAGTAAGAGCAGTGACCGTACCAACGGGAGCAGCGCGGATGACTTCTGGCCTGGCACTTAGCCGCAAGTAAACCCCCACAGTCCCACGTCAGGACGTACACCAGCGTGCTTGTAGAAACAGGCACCTAAAAGGAATTGTATGTCCTAAATGAGCCTCCACTGAAATTATGGTACACAGTTAGTAGGACTTCTATATAGTCAAATATCCAACATGATCACCAGCATATAGCCCCAATTGGGACTCTTACGCCCAGTGTATGTACCATAGAAAAAAATGTTTTATTTTCTTAATAATGTAAACAGTGAATAAATAAAAAATTATATACATATATCAACCCAGTGAGGCCTTACACTAGAGTGCATGAAGTGTCAGAAATGTGAAGGGCTTTCCTAAGGGGTCAACATACAGGTGGTTGCACCCTAATGAAATTAAATAACACCTTAAGGGTTATCACCATACAGGTATATAACCAAATTAATTTAGAACTGTGTGACCTAGTGTGTATAGTGCTAAGGACACTATTCTAACTGCCCCTTTGTGTAACACATATTCAGGAAATGAATTTATTGTGTTAAGGGAAAAAAATTATTTATTTTAGAAAAAGATTGTGAAAAAAATTATGAAAAAAACGTAAATATATATATTGAAAATTAGTAAAAAATAGAAAATAATAATTGGACATATTTCAATATTACCAATTGGCAAAATGAATATGTAGATAGGGATTAGGATTTTTGAAATTCAAGAAAAAAAGGGGTTACCGCCTATGTTAATGCATTTCACATTGAGTTCACATTTCAAGTTCCCACATTAAGCATTATTGATAAATGCGTTTACGTCAGTTTCTATGTTCAAGCCGAAAGGAGCATAGGTTTTAAGGCGGTATATCCAGCTCATTTCCATCCTTGATATCTCTCGTACCAAATGACTCCCCCTCCAATGTGGTTTGAACTTATCTATTCCTAAAAATAGGGTGTTAGACGGGTCTTTGTGGTGTTTGAGTTTATAGTGGTTGGAAACCGAGTGGTTTTTAAATCCGGCCAAAATGTTTGTGATGTGCTCATTAACGCGAACCTGGAATGCCCTTTTAGTCCGCCCCACATACTGTAGGCCACAAGGACTTTGCACTAGGTATACTATGCCTGTAGATGCACAGGTGATGCAGGGCCTTCCAGGTTCCAGGTTCGCGTTAATGAGCACATCACGAACATTTTGGCCGGATTTAAAAACCACTCGGTTTCCAACCACTATAAACTCAAACACCACAAAGACCCGTCTAACACCCTATTTTTAGGAATAGATAAGTTCAAACCACATTGGAGGGGGAGTCATTTGGTACGAGAGATATCAAGGATGGAAATGAGCTGGATATACCGCCTTAAAACCTATGCTCCTTTCGGCTTGAACATAGAAACTGACGTAAACGCATTTATCAATAATGCTTAATGTGGGAACTTGAAATGTGAACTCAATGTGAAATGCATTAACATAGGCGGTAACCCCTTTTTTTCTTGAATTTCAAAAATCCTAATCCCTATCTACATATTCATTTTGCCAATTGGTAATATTGAAATATGTCCAATTATTATTTTCTATTTTTTACTAATTTTCAATATATATATTTACGTTTTTTTCATAATTTTTTTCTAAAATAATTTTTTTTTTTCCCTTAACACAATAAATTCATTTCCTGAATATGTGTTACACAAAGGGGCAGTTAGAATAGTGTCCTTAGCACTATACACACTAGGTCACACAGTTCTAAATTAATTTGGTTATATACCTGTATGGTGATAACCTTTAAGGTGTTATTTAATTTCATTAGGGTGCAACCACCTGTATGTTGACCCCTTAGGAAAGCCCTTCACATTTCTGACACTTCATGCACTCTAGTGTAGGGCCTCACTGGGTTGATATATGTATATAATTTTTTATTTATTCACTGTTTACATTATTAAGAAAATAAAACATTTTTTTCTATGGTACATACACTGGGCGTAAGAGTCCCAATTGGGGCTATATGCTGGTGATCATGTTGGATATTTGACTATATAGAAGTCCTACTAACTGTGTACCATAATTTCAGTGGAGGCTCATTTAGGACATACAATTCCTTTTAGGTGCCTGTTTCTACAAGCACGCTGGTGTACGTCCTGACGTGGGACTGTGGGGGTTTACTTGCGGCTAAGTGCCAGGCCGGAAGTCATCCGCGCTGCTCCCGTTGGGACGGTCACTGCTCTTACTTTAGATTTAAGTTTAAATCTGTATTCAAATTATCACTCTTCAAATATAAGGATTCCCTCTTCCTTATAAGAATACCAAATAGCAAAAAAAATGTTTGCATATTATGTTTGAAACACTGAGTTTGTAACATGGTGATGTGGGCATTTTTTTCCCACATCTAAGATGGCGTCCAGACCGGATGTCCTCCGTCCCGTCCGGATTGATTTTACAACACGGTGTTGTGGGCTTTCTTCCCACACCTAAGATGGCGTTTTAGGTCGGACGTTCTCTGTTCCGTCCTGACTGGGATGTCATCATCCATGTTGAAAATCTATACCTATTTCCAACACTTTCCGAATATAAAGTTTCTATTGGAATTTACATATTACAGGAATTATTGCAATTCCATTTATTTTATTTTATTTTATTTCTATTTTTATGTACAGTCGCGATTTAACCATTGAGATCATAACGTCATGGTGTGGGCATTCTTTCCCATACTAAAGATGGCGTCCAGGTGCGCTCGTTATGCATTTCACAGTGAGGGTTGGATATATAATGTGGTGTGTTATTGCGAGGACCCATCCCATTGAAAACGTCTGTTGATGACGAAACGCGTCTGGGGGACACGCAGTGACGTCACCACGTAGGGGGAAGGTATCGCTCCGTTTGCCGGCCGGCCTATACATGCAGATATACATGTTTTTATATGTGAGTACTTACTTGCTTTTATGAATAAATTTAAAACGTTATCACACTATGGTATACTTTTCCATTACTTTCACGCCCAGACTGTGAGCTGCGCTATACCATTCGACTGCTAGACTGACTCCTGAGAATCATGAGACTCGTGAGAATCTACTGGAGCCTCTGGTAGCCAGGGCCGTGGCTGGGCTGTAGCCATCTGCTTTAACTCAGCTTGCCTCTGGTAAGCAGCCATTACATAGTTGGTGAAGGGATCACTTTCAGTCACACAATTTTTTCCTTGTGGTGTGAGTGATGGACATTTATGTATGTGCAAACATATGGAGGAGACATCATTGGGTTCACATTCACAGCGGTGTTATTAAATGGACTTTCCTTTATGTTACACAGCATATCTTAATTGATGTGCAATATAGACTGTTGGTACTATCTAAACCTGTTGATATATGTTGCATGGTTCACATTTTTTTGCCTAAATATTTATACAGTGTTTGGTATATACCTCTTATTGGCGCGGCTTTGCTTTAGTATTCCTCATAATGTCCATTTCAGTACTGCATTCCATAATTTTTTGGATCATGATTAGGGAACTAGCACTGGAGAAAGGTGTCCTAGCAGATGCAGTAAGGCCACCATGTTCATCCCCTAAAATAATACAAAAGGGTTTATTAGAAATGTGCAGGCCTACCTACATCTCTTTTTCCCTGTGAATCTGGGGTGACAGACACTGACCTGTTGTGCTGATAATCTACACCTCTCTTTCTTCCTCCTCTATTTCTTCCACCTCTCTTTCTTCCACAACACCTTCTTCCACCTCTCCTTCTTCCACAACTTCTTCTTCCACATCCACCTCCTCCAAAAGCTGAGGTTGGTGGTTTTTTTTGGGGTCTGTGCCTCCTTGCCTCATCCGAATGGTGTCCCCTAACTTTTCTCAATAATTCTCTTCCTATACTGCTCTGGCTCCTACAATTTCAAGTCAGACCACCTTTTTCGGAGCTGCTCCTTGTACCTCCTGACCCCAAATATGTCATAAAGTCTCCTCGCCACTTTGTTCATTATTTTGGCCTTCCTCCGATTAGGGGTGTGGTATGGCCCATGAACTTATAATAATCATAATCTTTCCTCCGTAGTATGTCCACCATCTCCACCATCTCTTCAAGTGACATATTTGTCACTTTGTAGCGCCTGGGCCTGGATCGTGACGTTCCTGCCTCCGGGCTTTCCTCGTCGGGACAGGGTATACTACGCACCTGTGACAGCGCTATATTGTCGTTTCACAATGATTAGGGGCGTGGAATAGGGGAAAAGGTCTGTCATGGGCGAGCGAAGAGGGCGGCATTTCACGCATACGCGGGGTATATAAGGAGAACGACGTGACTACGTTTGTTACGCAGAGTCTGCACGAGCAGAAGTGACGAACGGCAGAAACGAGGGTAAATCTGAAAATGGGCCCAGCAGAGGATTATAGACTTGAGTCATGGGATGGGGGGTTTATATGTTGATTGCACCCTTGAGCAATTTTTTATCTTGGGGCCCCCCTTGCAATTTTGATCTTAATCTGCTCGGAGACATCTCCAAAATATATATGTGAGACTGAAAAAACTCTTTATTTTATTGTGTATCAGATCAGGCAACGATTGTGATTGTTGGACAGAGATAATTAAAAGCAGTGTATCATCTCATCAATGCTAAGGGGCATGATATCTACACATGAATGGTGCCTTGATGAATGCTCTCATTACATTTGCATGTTTTTATGCCACTTATTTAGTGAAATGTAAACACAGGGTCTGCAGGTAAATCATAATTTTCCACAACAATGGGGCAGAGCTGGGCAGCATTTTAGTGGCAGCAGGAGACACTGTGTTTGAAGGTCAAACGATTGTGCACAGATTCTGACAATGTAAAAGCTGAGCCTAGTGTTTATATGTTTTTGTTTTGTTATTCTAGAAAGAAAATAAAAAGATGCAAAAACTAAATACCCCGGACTTGCTGATCAAGTTTATCGACAAGTACAGGGAATTCACCTGCCTGTGGGATGTCAGGAACCCAGCCTATCAGAACAAAAACGTGAGAAAGTCAACACTTGACCAATTTGCAGAATACATGCAGGCTTGGATCCCAGAGGTCACATTCACCATGATCAAGGAAAAAATCAACAACCTCAGGAACACATACAGAAACAGATACCTTAAAGTGCGTCAATCTCAGAGGTCAGGAGCAGCAGCAGATGAAGTACAGGAGCCCAAGCTGTGGTACTACAAGCACTTCAACTTTTTGGATGATCCAATGGAGGCCCGGGAATCACTTTCCAGTCTTCCTTCCACCCTTCCTTCCAGTGTCCCTTCTACGGTTCCCCCCACCCCTGCAGAGTGTGCCTAGGAGCTGGCTGACATTGAGGAGGCAGATCTGCACATCTTCAGTGAGGTATAGTAGTTTACAACATATTTCTTGGCTGTAAATTATTGTTGGTTTAACAAGATGATTTTGTAACCAAAAAGGAAAGCTTGGAAACACAAACAAAAGTCGTGGGCAGAAAGAATTGTGTCAAGGATGCCAACTGCAGGGGTCAGAATGAGAGTCAATTTAGTTCAATTTAAAAAAATAAAAAAAAATAAACAAACAGTCAAGAGCTTGAAAATGTGTGTGATTGAATTTGCAAAAAATTAAAACATGTCCCTTTTTTCTACACAGGAAGAGACCAGCCAGGAGGCTGCTGCTCCGGAAGGTGTCAGCCAGGAGGAAGGGGTGAGTGGCTGCCAGGAGGAGGCTGGGCCGAGTGGCAGTCAGCAGGTGCCCAGGCCCAGCGGCAGCACTGTATCACAGGTGCCTCCCCTCCAGATGCGCCCACCAACAAAAACGAGGCACTGGAGCCAGCTGGAGGAGGAGTCACTGTAGGTCTTTAGGGAGGCAGCGGAGATCATGAGGGCCCCCCTGAACCCAGTGGAGAACTTAAGCTCATACCTAGCTAACGAGCTGCAAGCTTTCAGGGAGGGACAAAGGGGCCTGGCCCAAGACCTGATAGCATCTGTGATACAGGGGGGAGTAGGGATCTGCTGACTGCGACCACAGAATTGTGGGACTGGGCACGGGCTTCTCCTCTTCCTCCTCCTCCTGCTGCCACAATCTCACCACCTGCAAGGGGCCGTGGACGGGGCCGTGGAAGGAACGCTGCAGGGAAGTCTGGAGGGAAGGCTGTAAGGAAGACCAGAAAGTGATTCCCTGGCTTCCAGTTGATTTGGCTCCAAACTGAGGATGTTGTAGTACCACAGCTTGGGGTCATGTATGTCATCTGCTGCTGCTTCTGATTTCTGGGATTTGGGGAGCACATTGTGACTCCTGAGGTTGTTGATTTTGTTTTTGATCAAGGTGGAATGTGCCTTTGGTGTCCAAAAAGTCTGCATGTATTTTGTGAATTGGTCAAGTGTTACCCTTCTTTTTTTTATTTTTGGTTTGCCAGAATAAATGGTGATTTAATTTTACGTTAAAACCTTGTCTATTGTGTTTTTCTGGTGAATAGCTATCAAACATTTCTGAAATACAATGTGTAATTAATAAAGGACACAACCTCCTTAAGGGGGGGTGAAACAAAAACATTGGTGTGATAACTTACCAAAATAAAAAAACATTTCTCCAAAAAAAAAAAAAAAAACATTGGTGTGGTAACTTGCCAAAAAAAAAAATGTGGATTACAAAAAATTATTTTGGAGATCTGGAGCCAAAAAAAACATGAGATCACAAGCAAAAAAAAAAACAAATCAGTATGGGAGAACTATATCTAAATAGCATCAGCAAAACAACGTGTTTATTCTAGCAATAGAACGAAGAAAAAAATGCGTTGAAATAAAGAGACACTAATTTTAAAAATGTAGAATGTGCCATCTCAAAAACCAATGCAAGTTTTACAAGAACGAACGCTCCTGTCCCCTCATTTAGTCTGAGCATGCGTGGATTTTTAACCGATGGTCGTGCGTACTAACGATCGGTTTTGACCTATCGGTTAGGTGTCCATCGGTTAAATTTTAAAGCAAGTTCTCTTTTTTTTGACCGAAGGATAACTGATCGATGGGGCCCACACACGGTCGGTTTGGACCGATTAAACGGACCTTCAGTCCGTTTTCATCAGTTTTGACCGATCGTGTGTACGAGGCCTTAGGCAGTAGAACTGATAGGTGGCACTGATGGGCACTGATAGGTGGCACTGATGAGCAATTATAGGTGGCACTGATGGGCCCTGATAGGTGGCACTGATAGGCAGTACTGATAGACAGCACTGGATGGTGGCACTGGTAGGCAGCAATGATAGATGACACGGATGAGGAGGCACTGATTAGCAGCACTGGTGGGCACTGATAGGTGCCACTGGTGGGTGCTGATTAGTAGCACTAATTAGAACAATAAGTGAATTGCGCTAACTTATTAATTGGACCCACAACTAGCAAGTAAACTGTCTGTGTAACCCTAAAAAAAGCATTATCTTGTGCAACAAAACTGTGTGCATGCAAACCTATTTTATGTGTCCCCCCTATGTGTACAGCCAGTCTCTATCTTCCAGATAGACTGGCTACGTGTGGCAGTCTCTCCCCTTGTAGGTCCCTGAATCATTCTGTAGTACTCACACTGTCGCCGCTGCCTCTCAGGGAAGACTTCATCCAAGCTTCTCCTGTTCTCAGGGTCCTCCCAGGCCAACACCTGAGCCCCAGCCTGAGGCAGAGCAACCCCCCCCCCGACTAGGAGGTTCACCTCAAGGGCCACTGACAGTCACCTTAGCACTTCATCTCCATCCTCCACCCGACTCTCCCACCAGCATGACTCATCCATATTTAAGGGTTGGCTTAGCCCAATGCCAGACCCACTGCCCGAGTAGTGGCCAAAACTCTTCTAAGTATGCAGAACAAACCTCCACCCTTCATCTTCCAGAAAATTCTCCTACTTTCCAGAACCAGGTGTAGGCACCAGAGAGTTGTCTGTATGAGTTACCCAAACCTGACCTAAAGTAAACCCATGGACCAATTAAAGACTCACAGGTTTAAGCATGAGCCAGACATAATTTTTCCTGCACTCACGCTAGTTGCACACTAGAGGGTGCTACACTGTATTCAAGGTAATTTTGTTTTTTTTCATTAAGGCCCTGTCCACATGCCCTGTGTGCCCTGTGCAGGGCTGTCTTTTACCGGCATGGGGAATCGCAGGTGCTGCTTGCATCCCTGTGCCGGCATCCCATCTTAGTCTATTGGGACATGTGGCTGCATGAACATAGCTGCTGTGCCCCTATATGAAATGTAGGAGCATGTGGGCGCTGGTCCCAAAACTCACCCTGTATGTGTTCAGGGACCTGCATCTGTATAGCGTCTCCCAATAGACTAAAATGAGATGCCGACATGGGGATGCACGCAGCATCGGTGCACCTCCGTACTGGTAAAAGTTGGCCCTGTGTGTGTATCTACAGTATCTCTTTTATTTTGTTGTTCATTTGAATGATATTTGTATACTGTCATTTAAAAATGTTATTTCTAATTTTTTTTCACTCTTTTTTTGTTTTCTATGGGGAAAAAAAACGAAATAATGAGGCTAATAGAATTTTTGGCACAAGAACAGGTACGGAATAGTTGAAAAGAGCTTTTATAAGCCTTGGCAGATACATAAAGCTCATTGCTCTCTCCACTGAAAGCCACCCTAAAGCAACCTTTTCAGTCTTTATTCTGAATCTAAATTGACAGTTCATTGCAATAGAAGAGGTAATATACTCACCTCTCTTATGGCCCTTAGCTATCCTCCATTCTAAGGCCGCGTACACACGATCGGTCAAAACCGATGAAAATGTTTCATTTGTCCAAACCGATCATGTGTGGGCGCCTTCAGTCAGTTATCCCTCGGTCAAAAAAAAGAGAACTTGCTTTAAAATTTAACCGATGGACGCCTAACCGATAGGTCAAAACCGATCATTAGTATGCAAAAGCATCGGTTAAAAAGCAGCGCATGCTCAGAATCAAGTCGACGCATGCTTGGAAGCATTGAACTTTTTTAACCGATGGTGTGTAGGCACATCAGACCATCAGTTAGCTTTATCGGTTAACCGATGAAAACAGTCCTTCGAACCGTTCTCATCGGATGGACTGATCGTGTGTACGCGGCCTAACAATGCAGCATCAGTTAGACATTTCTGGGAGTGTTTGATATCCCTGTCCCCCATGTGTGTAGCTTCTTCTTATGACCCTTACGTCACTGTCTCTGTTGGGGTGGAAAAGTGAAAAAAAAATGAACTATGAACTGTATATTGTTGTGTTGTTATATAATAAAATACTTTTACCAGCATAAACAGTTGTCTGAAAACTCTTGTTCAGCTATACTGGCATCCTTGTCCACACCTCTAGTTCATGTCTGGGAATTGGGGCATATATGGTGCAACACACAGGTGCATGTGATCATGACTTTCTGTACAGTTTTACCTTAGGACACTAAAATCTGGTTTAAATTTTTTTTTAAAATATGAATTTGTGACAGACCCAACCAGGACAGGGGATTTTGTTGGGGTGGCCTGTTGCCTATGGACTACGGGCCTTGGCTTTTGAAGGAGCACTACTTTTTGGTAGGTGTGTGCCTGGAGGGCCCTTGAAGTGGTCTTGTTTCTGATTCAAGTCCATGTCTCCCCCAAAACACACAGACTTTGGTAACGGGAAACCCAGATACATATTTAGGGCTTCTATGCCTGAAACAAGCAAGACTGCTTTAGACTGTGAAACTCAGAACAGATGTTAATATGATCAGCTCAAAGCAACTTGATTCTGGAGGTCTCCTGATATCATCTGTTTATTGAGGTGTTATGTGTTTATACCTATGGTAATGTGTAATGCACTTTGAGGTTGGTGCCAGGCAGGTTGACCTGGAGTGGGATTCCTGATTAATCACAACATTGTCTGGGTGGGCACGAGTCACCTATTGTTTCTGTCTGTTGGCTAAATTGGCTAATTGGCTAATTGTTGGAGGTATCTATTATGGAATTAGCCTTGTGTCAGCTCTACCTCATTATCTAAACCATTGTGTGATGTTTTGGGTAAACACTTGGTTTTATTGTTCTTGTGGTGACTGACCTACTTTACAAGTGTATAAAAAGCCTGTATTCAATAAACAGTTGATCCTGGGTATTGGTTCCTGGTCTGCTGAAATGGTTTGGAGGGCAGGATGCACTGTGTGGCAAAAGCACCTAAGTGGAGTGCCAGTATTCTTAGTAGGGTTGTCCCGATACCACTTTTTTAGGACCGAGTACAAATACCGATACTTTTTTTCAAGTAGTCGCCGATACCGAATACCGATACTTTTTTTAAACGTGTCCCCAAATGCAGCCATGTCCCCCCACATATTGCAGCCATGTCATGTCCCCCACATATTGCAGCCATGTCATGTCCCCCACATATTGCAGCCATGTCATGTCCCCCACATATTGCAGCCATGTCATGTCCCCCACATATTGCATCCATGTCATGTCCCCCCACATATGCAGCCATGTCATGTCCCCCACATATGCATCCATGTCATGTCCCCCCACATATGCAGCCATGTCATGTCCCCCCACATATTGCAGCCATGTCATGTCTCCCCACATATGCAGCCATGTCATGTCCCCCCACATATGCAGCCATGTCATGTCCCCCCACATATGCAGCCATGTCATGTCCCCCACATATGCATCCATGTCATGTCCCCCCACATATGCATCCATGTCATGTCCCCCCACATATGCAGCCATGTCATGTCCCCCCACATATGCAGCCATGTCATGTCCCCCCACATATGCAGCCATGTCATGTCCCCCCACATATGCAGCCATGTCATGTCCCCCCACATATGCAGCCATGTCATGTCCCCCCACATATGCAGTCATGTCCCCCCACATATTCATCCATGTCATGTCCCGCACATATTCAGCCATGTCATGTCCCCCCACATATGCAGACATGTCATGTCCCCCCACATATGCATCCATGTCATGTCCCCCCACATATGCAGCCATGTCATGTCCCCCCACATATGCAGCCATGTCCTGTGCCCCATTTTGCAGCCATGTCATGTCCCCCATACCTCTGCCGCCGCCGCTGCTGCAGGGTTAATCCCTGTGCAACACATACCCGCGGCGCCATGTATAGACACGCGATTGGACGGATCCGTCCAATCGCGAGCAAGGGGGGAGTGTCTATGCACGTATCCGTGTATAGACACTCCCCCCTTGCTCGCAATTGGACGGATCCGTCCAATCGCGTGACTATACATGGCGCCGCGGGTATTACAAGTTTACATGTTTACAAGGTGCACGGGGATTAGCGGCGGTCGGTGGCGTGCGGCGGGCAGCGTGCGGCGAGCGGCGTGCGGCGGCAGGGGGGAAGTATTCTATTTTGGTATCGGGGGTATTTGCGGGAGTACAAGTACTCCCGCAAATACTCGGAATCGGTCCCGATACCGGTACTGGTATCGGTATCGGGACAACCCTAATTCTTAGCTCAAAAAATAAACTTATTTTGCCTCAAAATCTCCCAAATCGTAGCCACCCTTTCTTGCTCATTCATAAAATACAAAGCTTCCTGTGAATGGCTTAGCAGTGCTCAGCCCAACTTGATTTTAATCTAGGAGAAGAATGGAAAGTAACCATACCGTTGCTGGAACACAGCGTTCCATATAGTTTATGCATCACAAACAGCCACTGCATGAGTTAGTGAAAGAGAGAGCTTGTTTGGTCCATACAAACTGTTTAAAGTTCACTAGTACATAGAATTCAGTTTTAAAGTGGTTGTAAACCCGATAAAAAATAAAACCCTGCAAGACAAAGTCACAATGAGCTAGTATGCTGTTTAAGACCCGCCCTGAAATTTTCGAGTGTGGACACTAGCTCTGAGGACCGGGGGGGGGGGGGGCAATTCCATTTGCATAGATTTCATAGTTTTTTTTCTCACTTTCTGTTTAGCTATGGGGGCTATGGGGCAGGAGGTGAAGGGAAATCTCTGCAATGGGACAGGGATGGTAAAAAATAAACTGACAGGGGCTATAACCCTCCCTTACTCTATCCAAAAATGAAAAAGAAAAAGGTGTAAAGTAGAACTATAGGCAACACATTTCTGATAATTCTATGGAAAGGACAAAGAAGATATAACTAACTGTAGCGCAAGCCGGTGGAGACTCTTTCTGTGCTGCCCCCCTTCAAAGTGCTGCCCTAGGCCTGGGCCTTGTTGGCCTATGCCAGGATACAGCATTGCAGACGCCGACATCTCTCCCCCGGGGGTTACTTCCTAGTATCGCGGCTCCGGCGCTGTGATTGGCCGGAGGTGTGATGACGTCACTGCGCGCAGGAGCCCCCGGTAATGGCTCGCTGACTGAAGCAACGGCACATACGTGTCATTGTTTCTGTTTGCTTTAGTGCGCATATGCCAATGACATCGGCACATGCATGAGACAGGGGATATCTCCTAAACCGTGCAGATTTAGGAGATATCCTGGGTAGCTACAGGTAAGCCTTAAAATAGGCTTACCTTTAGGCCGCGTACACACAAAGGGCCAGATTCAGGTAGCTTTGCGCATCAGTAGGCGAGTGTAGCATATTGAATATACTCTACGCCAACGTAACTTAGAGAGGCAAGTGCAGTATTCACAAAGCACTTGCTCCGTAAGTTGCGGCGGCGTAGCGTAAATTGGGCGGCGTAAGCCTGCCTAATTTAAAGTAGGAAGGAGGTGGGCATCATCTATTTAAATTAAGCGTGACCCCATGCAAATGAATGGCCGGTCGAACTGGGCATGCGTGCGCGTGAACGTAACCTACGCACTGCTCTATTCACGTAGTACTACGTAAACGGTGTACGCGACGTAAAATTTGATGGCGTCTTTCCCTGGCCCATACCTTTGCATTAGCTGCGCCTGCTATATGACTCCTCAGAGTGCAGTCAGACATCGAGAGAGCAGGACGCTCTCAAACGAGTCACTCTCTCAGGGATAGCAGGGTCCTCCCCACTGTGCAGTTCCAGGCCTCACAGACAGGCAGGCAGGATTTCCACCTCCCTGTCATCTGTCCACCTGCCACTGGCCACTCGTCAGGCTATCGGACAAGCTCCTCTCCCCCCTCCAGGACTTGCACGGCTTTCCCCCGGTTCACCTGACCCCCCCCTGCCTCCCTCAATCAGGTAAGCCATTCCTTGGGAGCTGCAGGCGGCCGTCCTTTTTAGGACAAGCCGCAGTAGCTTCCCCCAATCCCCACGGCTCTTCCCCTCTCCTCACCCCCATACCCCCAGCCATCCCCACAAGCCGCCGCTACCCTCGGGCGCGGTGTTTTTTTTCCCTCCGCGCAGGTCGGTGGGGATTCGCGGCAGCCGCGACTCAAGAAAGGCCGCGGCTTCATCCGCGGCCTAGCGGCGCGCCGCTCCCCACCCCCCAACAATCGGCACCATTGCACTAATCGGGCCAGAAAGCCCCCCCCTACCCCAGTAGAGCCCCCTTGCCCTCCGATCATCCTTCTTAGCCCCCCAGGCGCCACTTAGCCTGGTACCCCCCCAGCTTGGATCCTGCTGCCAGGTCGGCGGCCTTCGTGCTCCACCCAGCCCTATCTCCCCCTCTCTAATTCATTTAAAACTTGATCCAGGGCTTAACCCGATCGCCTCTTTAGGGGTCAGGAAGGAATTTTTTTCCCTACCACAGCATATTGGCGCAGCGTGGTCAGGGTTTTTTTGCCTTCCTCTGGACCAAGCTAGGATCAGAGGATTCAGTTATCCTTGTGAATCCACCCCCCCACCCCTTGGTTCCACGGCGGCCATGGTTAATCGGCAATACTCGGCGGAGAACATTTGGGATCTGGATCGATTTGCCGCAATTCTGCCGGCCGCCACCAAAAAAGCCCTAAGAAATCTGCGACTTTTGAGGATCGATCGACTACCAAAAATCGCAGCCATTTACCCCAGCCTAAGCACATATCATGTGCTTTGATCAACACTAGATCGGCAGTAAAACATTGATTAGAAATCCACGATTTCTTATTGCAACATGATTTAGACTGCCTCTTTATTACAGAGAGCTGGCTCACAGCCGACTGTAACACCATTCTAGGAGAATTGGTGCCAGAAAACTACCGTATTATAACAGAAAATAGAATAGGGCAAAGAGGAGGAGGACTGGCGGTGATCCATAAGATGCGTCTTGTGATCACAAAACCAAGCCTTCAAAACCCTCTTCCATTCATTACTCTTCAACTGCAAGTAAACTGCCAGGAGACCGACCGTCCGGATTCTACTCTGCTATAGGCCACCCGGCCCAAAATCGCAGCTGCTCCCATCTTTGACGGACTTTGTCTCCACTTATACCCTGAACAGCAAACACCTTTTGCTGCTCAGGGACTTCAACCTCTGGGCCAACTCCCCGCAAGACCCCATTGCCGACGCCTGCATCGACCACCTGGAAGGATTAGGGCTTCAGCAACTAGTATGTGGGCCCACACATGCTTCAGGTCACACGCTCGATCTTATTTTCAGACAATAAAAATCTTGAAAAATGAACCATTGCCATGGACAGATCACCATGCAATTAAATTCATTATTTCCGAATTCCCCCCTTAACAAAAACATCAAATCCAGTGACAACACACTGGACCAGATGTCAGAAGAAGCTCCACTCGGAACTCTTCAAAGCCACATTAGGGGAAAAAATAAAAACAATTCAGCCGCACCAAACGGCGGAAGAAACACTGGAGGCCATAAACACAGCACTATTGCAGTCAGCTGACTTCATAGCGCCGAAACGAAAGACCCAGATCCGGAAAAATAACTCCAGCTGGTTCAACAACCAGCTGGCGTTACTGAAGCAAGAGCGCAGAAGGGCAGAAGCAGCCTGGAAAAGAAGCTCTTCAGATGAAAATCTCTCGATCTACAAGGCAATAACCAGAAAATACTACAAGCAAATCTTCGAAGCCAAGAAAAACTATTTTTCTGAGGCTATCAACGGTGCCCTAAACCGCCCCCGCGAACTCTTCAAGCTGGTCACTCAGACCATGAATCCAGGATGTCTTGAAGCCCCCAACTTGGATACACAAGAATTTTGCGATGAGTTATCGGATTGCTTCATTAACAAAATTGAGGCAATCCGGCAAAGCATTCAGCAAAACAATTTCTCTCCTAGCCCCCCCCGTAGTTATTTACACAGCACCTGCAGTAATTCACCACAGTAAGGTGAGTTCACGCTGGAACCCATCTCCATTCAGACCACAAAAAATATCATCGGCACTCTGCGCAACAGCACTGCGCCAAATGATATTATCCCCACCAAACTGCTGAAAGAATGCGCCGACATCCAGGCACCTCCTGTCACGCAGCTTATCAACCAATCCTTCAGGGAGGGCATAATGCCCGCCCAGCTGAAGGAGGGCTTTATTCAACCCATCTTGAAGAAAGCCACCCTGGATCCTAAGGATCCACTCAACTGGCGCCCCATAACAGGCCTAAATGTTCTCTCCAAGGTAATGGAGAAAGCAGTGGTACAGCAGCTGCAACATCATCTAGATACCCACAACTTACTCGATCCATTTCAATCAGGATTCCGTCCCGGACACGGGACGGAAACAGCATTGCTTAAGATATGGGACGACGTTCTCAAGGCCGCAGACGAAGGAGAATCTTCTCTTCTGGTTCTGCTGGACCTAAGCGCAGCCTTTGATACAGTAGATCACAAGCTGTTATTGACTCGGCTGGCCAAAATAGCCAAAGTCGCAGAAAGCGATCTATCCTGGTTCTCCTCTTTTTTGGAAAACCGATCGCAAATAGTGAAGCTAAGACCCTTCACTTCTGAAAAACGCACATTATCGTGCGGGGTCCCTCAAGGATCTCCCCTGTCACCGATGTTATTCAACATCTATGTGCGTCCTCTTTTCGAAATTATCAGCAGCCAAAAACTGCTATATCACTCATATGCAGACGACACGCAACTGTACTTCCGCATTTGCAATAAAACGGATCACCACCTCAATCTAGAGACTTGTCTCTCTTTGATAGAGGACTGGATGACAAAGAGTTATCTCAAACTCAACGGAGCGAAAACAGAACTTCTTCTGTTTCACGCCAAGCGTAGGAATCAACCTGCAACAACCTGGATCCCCCCGCCCATTCTGGGCAAAATCATCACCCCTAGCGCCAAAGTCAAAAGTCTTGGGGTCATCTTTGACTCCGACATGACAATGAACGCACAAATAGGGTCAGTAGTCAGCGGATCTCACCATCTGCTGCGCCTACTACGCAGACTCACTCCTTTTATTCCCAAGAAAGACATAGCGGTCGTGGTGGGAGTGATTGTAAACTCCAGACTGGACTATGCAAATTCCCTTTACCTCGGACTCCCCAAGTACCAAATTGCCCGTCTTCAAGTCGTTTTAAAATACGGCCGCCAGACTTGTGACTGGGAAAAAACCCTGGGAATCAATCTCACCTTCACTGAGATCACTTCACTGGTTACCAGTTAAAGGCAGAATCACCTTTAAAGCACTCTGTCTAACGCATAGATGTATCCATGGGAATGCTCCCCATTATCTGTGAGAAAAAATGAAAGCTCACAATCCCAATCGTATTCTACGATCCACCAATCAAAATCGGCTTCAGATACCGAAAGCCAGATACAAGTCCAAAGGAGACAGGAGATTCGCTGTCCAAGGTCCCAGACTATGGAACGCCTTACCAGCCAGTATTCGGTTGGAGGAGAACCACTTAGTCTTCAGGAGAAAGATCAAGACTCATCTCTTTTGATCTCAAAGGAGACAGGAACAACAAGCGCCCAGAGGCGATTTACTTCGCATGTGCTGCGCTATATAAGTTTTCATTCATTCATTCAACTTTACACCGGACGTAAGCCTTACGCAAATCGCGTATATGAAGCGGTCGGGCGCATCTACGTTCGTGAATCGGCGTATCTCGGTCATTTGCATATTCAACGCATAAATCAATGGAAGCGCCCCTTGCGGCCAGCGTAAATATGCGCCCACGATACGCCGGCGTATGCAAGTTACGTTGGGCGTAGGAAGCCTATTTTTTTGATGTATCTAGCGTAGGGAATCACCGTAAGGATAGAATGGCACACATTTGGACTTACGTCGGCGTATCTTAAGATACGTCGGCGTAAGTCCTACCTGAATCTGGCCCGATTAGTCCATCCGATGAGAACGGTCCGAAGGACCGTTTTCATCGGTTAACCGATGAAGCTGACTCATGGTCTGATGTGCCTACACACCAAAAAAACGATCATGTTAGAACGCGGTGACGTAAAACACAATGACGTGCTGAAAAAAATGAAGTTCAATGCTTCCAAGCATGCGTCGACTTGATTCTGAGCATGCGCGGCTTTTTAACCGATGCTTTTGCATACTAACGATCGGTTTTGACCTATCGGTTAGGCGTCTATCGGTTAAATTTTAAAGCAAGTTCTCATTTTTTTGACCGAAGGATAACTGGCCGATGGGGCCCACACATGATCGGTTTGGAACGATGAAACAGACCTTCAATCCGTTTTCATCGGTTTTGACTGATCGTGTGTAAGCGGCCTTAGAGTAACGTGGCTGTAAAGGATTATTTTAAGGTCTTTCTTCTCTCCCTTTTTTTTCTTTGTGTGGAATTTAATTTGGCAATATGTTCTTCAAGGAATATTACATTATTGGATTCTGATTAAAAGAGACTTTACTGATTAAATACATTTTTTAAATGTTCATAAATCTCCCTGTGGGTACAAATATTTCTTAGGATGAAACAACCTAAATTTTGCAGCCGACCTTACCTGTATTGCTGTGTGTATTGATTTCAACTTATAGTCATGACAGATCAATGAATGCAGAGAATGTCATTATTTTTTTTCCCCGCACTGAAAGGCCTTATATATGTCACCATATTAATCAGTGTAAGATCGTCACAATGTCTCTGATGATTTTTAAAAAATGTACTTTATATTAAGAATATAAGACCAAGGCTATTATTAGTTTAATATCAACTGGTACTGTATCTGCTGAGGTGGGGAAACAGAGCTATCAATTAATGTTTTTTCCCAGTAGCATATTTGTGTAGAAAATCAGTATTATGAACACGCAATGAAAATATAATTTCAGACATGACTCCCTGTTAAAAATGTCATGTACAGTATTTATCAGTTTCCTTATTGATCTATGGACACAAATTGGAACAGCTGTTAATTTCTTTGCGTTACAAAGTATGATTTTTGAACAAAGTGTTCTATTTATAAAGTTACATTTTGGCAAAGTTTGTAAGGATGTTTCTACTTTCTTTGCTAACAACTGAAGAGGCATTTAAAGGATATCCAAACCTAATAACAAACACAAAACATATTGCAGCTTAATTAGTCTTTAGGTATGGTGACTGCATTTATTTTTTTAAATGCTTTTTTTCCCCCTTTCTTTTCACCTAGTGATCCTGCCAGTAACACACTTCCTGTGCTAGGGTGACAACACTCACTCTACCGTATCTACATACAAGGAAAGTGTGTTAGGACTTTAGAACACCTCCCCCTATTCGCCTGTCTATAACATGGAGGTGCTAGTTGTCCACTGAAAGACCTGGAAACAATGTAACAGCCAATAGAGATACAGAGTACCTTCATGACGCATGCATCAAACAGATATAACAAAATGCTTTTAGTGGCATATTTACTGGACCAAAAAATAAAATGAATAAGAGGTATTTGCTGTTAGGGTTTATATACCTTATATACGCGAGTATAAGCCGAGGAACCTAATTTTACCATAAAAAATGGGAAAAACGTATTAACTCGAGTATAAGCCTAGGGTGTCACTTTGCCTCACTTTGCCTCACTGTGTCCATGCCTCACTGTGTCCATGCCTCACTGTGTGCATGCCTCACTGTGCCCATGCCTCACTGTGCCCATGCTTCACTGTGTGCATTCCTTTACTGTGTCCATGCCTCACTGTGTGCATGCCTCACTGAGCCCATGACTAGACTGACGTTTAACATGGGAGTCTATGGAAGGGGTTCCCGGCTTTGAAAAATTGGTGCTCCCCAGCCGTAGGTCTCCCAGACACCAAACTTTGCACACTTTTAGAGGAGAAATGGAGCTACATGTGTGCCTACATAGGGCCCAGGGAACCTAAGGCCAGTCGGTACCGGGTCCCCAAAGTCCGGGAGATCAGGCGCAAAAAGGTGACTCGAGTATAAGCTGAGGGGGGCATTTCAGCACAAAAAAAATTGTCTGAAAAACTCAGCTTATACTCGAGTATATACAGTACAGTTTATCAGGGATTTTTTTCTCAAACAATAGGTGCTGGAACTCAACCACAACCCCCCTCAAAACCCCTCCCCCACACACCCTCCAAATCACATCAAATAGTGGGTATGGTTAGATTTTACAAACAGTTAAAGGGTCTTAAAGGGGCATTAAATACCAGGGTTGCATTACATACAGAGTGCAGAGTTCAGGAGGGTTGCACACAGAGTACAGAGCTGTCATTTGTAAACACAGAAACTGGACTGTGGTGAGCAGGCACCAAAGGGTCTGAGCCAGAGGTGGTGGAACTGAGTTCAACCAAATTCCACCTGAAAAAAAAAAATCTCTGGATTTTATTTATTACCTTATTTTAAATTAAAACTTTATGGGTCTGTGTTCATTATTGGTCTGTGTTCATAACCAGTTCAGCGCACACCTGTATACCCCTTATGAATGTTTTTAGTACAAACAATGCTTTCTCTTGGCAATATTGTCCTAAAAAAATATTTTCTTTGCAAGCTATAGAGAGAATAAAATATGCCCTTTTTTCTAGTTTGACCAATGTTAGTTTTAAGACACCATTGGGCAAAAATTAATGTTCTTTCAGCTTTAGGCTATTTTCTATTCTGAATGAATGTTGTTTTATCATGGGAAGTTCTGCATTATGGCCACTAGATGGAGCTGGGGAGCATGGAAATTACATCTGTATAACACAAATTACAATATCACCTTCCACATTAGCAAATAAATATAAGCAATGGTTGGGTAGGGGCTAGGGTAGGGTAGGTTTAAGGTTAGGTTTAGATGTGCGTCCAAACCCGCAACTCAACACAAATCACTTTTCAGAGGCTCTTGACAGGCGATGAAGAGGCTATGTGATGCCTCCTCACCCGTTTGTGCTGAAGAAACACGTTGCAACCCGCAGTTTGTAACGCTTCCTAATTTGTTTGAATGGGTTGCATTTGGCGGGCTTGTGATATGTGATATGTAGGGTACTATTTTTTGCCACAGATGCAAATTAAAGTATTATGACCATGGCATTTACTGTAAACACCCCTGTTCACTGCTGTTGCAGTTTTAGTGTGTGTGTGTGTGTGTGTGGGGGGGGGGGGGGGGTTAATGTCCCTCTAACCAACAGTCTAAACAATGCCTTTTTATATTGAACCATACAGTGGAGATCGAAAGTTTGGGCACCCCAGGTACAAATTTGTATTAATGTGCATAACGAAGCCAAGGAAAGATGGAAAAATCTCCAAAAGGCATCAAATTACAGATTAGACATTCTTATAATATGTCAAAACAAGTTAGATTTTATTTCCATCATTTACACTTTCAAAATTACAGAAAACAAAAAAATGGCATCTGCAAAAGTTTGGGCACCCTGCAGAGTTAATATCTTGTACTGCCCCCTTTGGCAAGTGTCACAGCTTGTAAACGCTTTTTTTAGCCAGTCAAGAGTCTTTCAATTCTTGTTTGAGGTATCTTTGCCCATTCTTTCTTACAAAAGTCTTCCAGTTTTTGAGATTTCTGGGCTGTCTGTCACACAATGCTCTTTTAAGGTCTATCCATAGATTTTCAATTATGTTGAGGTCAGGAGATTGTGAAGGCCATGGCAAAACCTTCAGTTTACGCCTCTTGATGTAATCCCCCCGTGGATTTTGAGGTGTGTTTAGGATCATTATCCATTTGTAGAAGCCATGCTCTCTTTAACTTTAGCTTTTTTACAGATGGCATCAAGTTACCATGCAAAATTTGCTGAAATTTTATTGAATCCATTTTTCCTTCCACTCGTGAAATGTTCCCTGTGGCACTGGCTGCCATACAACTCCAAAACATGATTGATCCACCCCCATGCTTAACAGTTGGACCGAGGTTCTTTTCATTAAATTCTGTGCCCTTTCTTCTCCAAACGTACCTTTGTTCATTCCGGCTAAAAAGTTATATTTAAACCTCATCGGTCCACAGAACTTGTTTCCAAAATGCATCAGGCTTGTCTATATGTTCATTTGCAAAGTTCAAACGCTGATTTTTGTGGTGAGAACGTAGAAGAGGTTTTCTTCTGATGACTCTTCCATGACGACCATATTTGTACAAGTATCTCTTTATAGTGGAATAGTGTACCACAACTCCAGTGTCTGCCAGATCTTTCTGGAGGGATCCTACAGTCAAACGTGGGGTTTGAATTGCTTTTCCCACAAACATGTGAGCTGTTCTGTCTGATATTTTTCTTGATATTTCAGATCTTGCTTCAACTTGCACTGTTCCCGATGACTGCCATTTCTTAATTACATTCCAAACATAGGATATTGTCATCTGAAAACGTTTTGCTATCTTCTTATAGCCTTCTCCAGCTTTGTGAGCATCAACTATTTTCAGTTTCAGTTTTCTAGACAACTGCTTAGAACAGGGGTGCCCAACCTTTTGCAGAGCGAGGGCCATTTAAGCAACTTGGAAACCTGGTCGCGGGCCACAATGAGCAAAGCGGGTGGATGACATGTCTGTGTCTACTCTGCATACTGCAGGCCGGACATGGTTGCAGACCACTTTACCCTAGAAGTGGATGGATTCCCTTCTATTCTTATTAGCGGATCGTATTGGAGGTAGGCAGGTGTAAATGGACATAGGTCCATTTACATCTGTTCCTCCATAGAGGTGAATTGAGGGTCCGATTTAGGTCGGACTGATCGTGTGAAATGGGCCTGAGGCTGTTTTCACACCGCGGGTACAGTGCAGTGTACCTGCAGCTTTCCTGTGGGTTAGCTGCACTTTGCCATAAACTTTCAGAAATCGAACCAAACCCGCAGGTAATTACAGAAGTCTATGACTCAGTGCAGGTAACCCGCATCTGCAAAATGCAGATAAGTTTGAAAGCAGCCCAGTAACCCCTGCAGAGCAGATATGCCAATATATACACTGTGATTTTAGTAATAAACATACCTTTAATAACAGTCTTCCATTCAGATATTGCTGGCTGTTGCTGTCCCAGGCAAAGTGCATCTGGTATCACTCCACCTGTGACAGGAGCCGACACTACAGTATACAGGAAGGATTGGCTTATGCGGCTCTGCTCTGCAGCCGCTTGCTTCCTCTACCACCCGCTTCATTCACAAGACTGATGCTCTGGAATACAGGGTCAGAAACCAGAGATCTGGGCTTGCCAACCAGCCACCCCAGAGCAGGAGGTCACGGGCCACATCAGAGGGCTTCACGGGCCACATGTGGCCCCCGGGCCACTGGTTGGGCACCCCTGGCTTAGAAGAACCCATGGTGCTGGTTGTTGGGCAAGGTCAGATGAGTCTGGGCATTTAAAACCTTTGAGATTGACATGACCTGGTCTTCTCAGATGATGATTGAGAACAATCCATGACACTGGCAGGTCTCAGCTTTGCAAAGGGGGCAGTGCATGCTATAAATTCTGCAGAGTGCCCAAACTTTTGCAAATGCCATTTTTTTGTTTCTGTAATTTTGAAAGTGTAAATGATGGAAAAAAAAAATCAAATTTTCGATCCCCACTGTATTTGAGCAGCTGTTTATCAAATGCATATTCTCACGAAAAAAAAAACACTGTAATTTTAGTACACATAAACACAATATACCGTATTTATCTGCCTATTATGCGCATCGGCGTATAGCGTGCACCCCTAATATGGACATGAAATTCCTGAAAAAAAAGTTGTATTACTTACCGTTTTGGTGTCTTGCCCGGCGTCCATCGGCGGCCTTGTCCAGTCCGGCGTCCATCTGCGGCCATCGTGGTGTCCTCCCCGCTGAGTTTCTCAGCCGATCCCCGCTTCCCGCGCTGTGTTTGAAGCACTCCGCCAACATATACCGAGCGCAGTACACTCGGGCACGCTCGGGCATGCTCGGCCACGCTCGGCTCCTTTCGCGTGGACGTGACCGCGAGGGGAGTGTACCCGAGTGTACAGCGCTCGGTATATGTCAGCGGCTCAGTTCAAACACAGCGCGGGAAGCGAGTATCAGCGTATATCGCGCACCCACAATTTTGCCCTGATTTTAAGGGCAAAAAAGTGCGTGGTATACGCCGATAAATACGGTAATACCCATTTTTTTGGTTGTAAAATATTAAAGATGTAATTGCGTTGAGTAAAAGGATGCTAAACATGTCAAGACTCAAATTTGTGTGAACCTGTGTGTAACGGTCACCACCGTTTACGACCTTCCATCCAGCCACGACAAGCTTATCTGACACACTCCGACAATACTGCATACACGATCCATATCAATTCCCATAATCAAGACGAGACTCAGCTCTGTACTTGCTTCCAAAGATATGAACACTTTAATGGTCTCTTCTCAACTTTTTTATACAGTACAGGTAATCACAGGAAAATGCAGTCCCCACCCCCCTATTCACACACTGAGGCTAATTGTCTAATCGTAGCTAGACATGTCGGCACTGCATCATCAATAGACTTAACTCAGAGAGAATGACATTCCTGTAGATAATGACATCAAAACCAAATACTATCACACAATGATTTTCCCTTTTGAATAATACACAATCACAGATAATCTTCACACCCATATAAGGAACCTCAATCACATTCTAAAAGGCATTTACACAATGAAAAGAGTCTTCCAGGAGCCGATGCAATTAACACCTTTTCAACAGAATATGTCTTTCACAGTGAATAGCCAACACCTCAAGACATTTCAATAGCCTTTTATACAGAGGGATGAGTAACTTGTCTTGTAGGCCTGGTCTCAAGTCAATATTCCAGTCCTGCAATATGAATTATTATTAATGTCCCATCTTCTGTAATACATGAATTATGATTCTTTGTCACCCTATGGCCCTAGTGGACATAAGGTGACCCTAGACATAGGAGAATCTCAGTTTGTCACGGGTCATTCCGTTACACTGTGAATTGGCAAAAAACTACGATACATAAACTTTTTCATATGTACATGTTATCAGTTTTGCATTACTGTAAATTACGACCCTAAAATTATTGCTCACTGTAACGTTTACAGTGATGCCTCACATACACATGTGTGAACTACAATATGTGCAGGACTGCTTGCATTTGCATAAATGCACGAGGAGGTGGAGGTGCTATTTGATTTTTTTCCCATTATTTTTGCTTCTTTTTATTAAAATTTGATTTTTTATGCTTTTTTTGTTGTTATTACATAAGCCCCCTATATAATAACATGGATAGGTGACAGGCAGTGTTCATTTTGGCAGCAAAATTCTATTCAGTTTTAGACTTAGGACTAAAATGCCATTTTAGTTTTGTTTTAGTCATCTAAAATAGTATTAAATTAGTTGACTTAAAGCGGAGTTCCACCCAGGAAAACAACATTTGGCCATATATCCTAAAAAATAAAAATAAAAAAAAAGTGAAAAAAAATAAAAAAAAGAATACTCACCCGAAATACCTGTTGCTATGCGGAAGTCCGTAATCTGCCTCTTCCCCACCGCGATGTGTTTTCTTCTGCTTCTTCTGCTTGTGAATGGGGCGCACTGCTTTCTGGGAACTGTGTGTGTTCTCAGAGAGCAGCCGCCCATTCACAAGCCGGCGTGAGACTGTTTCCCCTAGTGTGAATGGCGGCGCGGGACCTGGATCGATCGTATGACCGGCATCGGGGGGGCCAACAGCGCGGGCAAGTAGGACAAGGTAAATGTCCTTATTAAAAGTCAGCAGCTACACTGTTAGTAGCTGCTGACTTTAAAAAAAAAATTGCGAGTGGAATCCCTCTTTAAATGTTTTAGTCGGTTTTAGTAAACAAAATTAACACTGGTGACAGGTACCCTTTATAGAGACATCAGATGTCTAGTAATCAGTGTCTCCTCTGCCCTCCACTGCAGCTAATCAAGTATAAATCATGCTTGATTAGCTGCTTCTCTGGTTCCAATCTCCAGGAAATGACAGCTCTGAAATGTAGGTGATTAATATTCTTGTTGCCTTCACATTTATTAATCACAGAAGAGATCAAGGAACAGATGTTGGCTGAAAAAAATGACAAGAGTTTGTTTTAACCACTTCAAGTCCAGGACATTTTAAAATGGCCTAAGGATGTGAAGTGGTTAGTTGCTTACTTTTTCACTTGTCTGTAAAATCTCCCATTGAGAAATTAAACCAATGCAGTTGCTCTCTTGTGTATTGTTTGACCAATAAATGATACAGGTATTTCTATTCTCTGTGTGACTCGGAGTGCCATTTCATGCAGTCCGCCTACAACAATTACTTTGTCATGGGCAATACAATTTGTAAAAGTGGAACAAAAAACGTTGTAGATATAATCAAAATGTCAAGTACAATAATTTTTTTTGCAGGACGTGGTGTTGGGCTGCAAACATAAAATAAAATGAAGTTATAATGCTAAGGAATGATTTGGGAAAGTTTAGAGAGAAAAGCAAAGTACAAGATGTCAAAGATCAAAAAAAGGCAGAGCAGAGCGAAGCGAGAATCGCGTATCTTCCATTTACTGATTACTGGCGCTGGCTCTGGTGTTATGGCTTTGCCCTGTAATCAGGTAATTCCCCAATAAATGTAAGCTTGTTCAGCAGAAAATATTACCTTAATGCTTTAGCTATCAGGATGCATTACATCAAATGAAGAAATGTTGTTTAACAGTGACAGGCTGGTGTAAAAAAATGCATTGCATTTGTTTTAACATTTACAATTCTGAAACAAATTTGCATAATAAATGTAAAGCATAATCTATATGCAGATAATTTAAAATGCATGTAAGCCATGCAATGGACGTGTAATATTTGGTCTCTTGATCTGTTAAAGCAAGATAAAAACCAAACCCAAAAATGTAATATATTGCAGTCTACCAATCATTAGATAGGATGGTCTTCTTAGGCTTTTCCACCTCTGTTTCCACCTGGTGATCTGGCCAGTAACATATCTCTTGTATTATATAGACATCACTCTGGATGAAGGAGCACTAGCAGATTGAAATAAAATTTGTGGTAAAGGTTTTACATACCGTATAAGACGACTGGGCATATAAGACGACCCCCTAATTTTCCAGCTAAAATGTTGGTTTTGGCATATACTCACTGTATAAGACGACCCCCTTCCTACTAGTCATGCCTCGCCTCACCTCACTGTGCCATTACATGCCTCACTGTGCCACCATTACATGTCAGACTGTGCCACCATTACATGTCAGACTGTGCCACCATTACATGCCTCACTATGACACCATTACATGCCTCACTGTGCCACCATTACATGCCTCACTATGACACCATTACATGCCTCACTGTGCCACCATTACATTCCTCACCGTGTCACTGCATACCTCACTGTGCCATTGCATGTCTCGACGATCCCTTACCTTATCCCTGCCATGCAGAATCTAAAATGCCGCGCCTCCTCCTCGTGCTGTTCCGTGATAGGTGGAACACTCAGCTTCCCAGCAGACAATGTGTTCAGTGTTCCGCCTATCATGGATGCCCTCTCGTCCGAGACCGAGGACGAGAGGGCATCCGTGATAGGTGGAACACTGAACTGAACAGAGGCTCTGCTGGAAAGCTGAGTGTTCCGCCTATCACGGAACAGCAGAAGGAGGAGCCGCGGCTTTTGAAAAATGGACGGCCGCAGTCTGACTGAGAGTCAGTTGTCTTAGGCCTCGTACACACGAGCAGACAGATTTGTTCAAATCTGTCCGTCCGACAGATTTGAACAAATCTGTCTGCTGGGATTTTGGTTTGCTCGCGTGTACACACAAGCAAACCAAAATCCCCGCCAGCAGACGGTGCGCTGACGTGTCGGTGACGTGGCGGTGACGTTGACGCTGCCACGTCACCGCACCAGGAAGTAAAACACTTCCGCACATGCGCCGAATCCATTCGGCGGCGGTGCGGCGGCGGTGCGGGACGACATGTCTGCTGGTAAGTGTACTAACCAGCAGACATGTCGGGCGGACGGATTCCCACCCGATAGATTTCAAAGCATGCTTTGAAATCTGTCGGGTGGCCAAATCCGTCGGCTCGGCCGTACACACGATCGAATCTGTCTGCTGAAACGGTCCAGCGGACCGTTTCCAGCGGACAGATTTGATCGTGTGTACGAGGCCTATACGTCGGCAAATACGGTATATAAATAAAAAGCTGATAATTTTATGTGTGAAATGATCTGTCTCATCCCTGTAAATGCAAGAGAGCTTTTCTGTTGAAAAACAACAAACTTACTGGCTGGATCACTAAATGAAAATAGAAAGACAGTTTAAAAAAAATGAATGCAGCCACCAAATCTAAGAATTGGTAAGATGTAATATAATAAATGCTTGCTTTTGGGTTTAATATGGCTTTAAATATAACATTGAAAGCATTTTGTGTTTGTGAAATTCAAATGTATCGGTTAACCCTGTCAGAAATGTTGTGAACTGCTAACTTCCTGTATACTGTCTCTGTACTGCACTGTTTTTAGTTAGCATTGCTCTCTGTCAGTGCCGGAAGGTCGACCGCCACTCTCCACGCTGTCGGTCATCCAGCCCTGCACTTACCCCATCTAGGTCACGAGTGGGCAGTGCTCCTACGGGCAGTGGGCAGTAGGGGTGTCAAATATAATCGCTGCATCGGTGCATCGCGATTCGGGGGCATGTAAAAAGAACCGCTCCAGGTATCTATACTTCTCCTGCACTTTAACACACTCCTCCACAAGGGTGCCAGCCCTGCTCGTCAGCTGCACAGATAATGTGAAAGAATCCTGATCTTCCTATTTTTATTTCTTACACAAATAATAAACCATATACAAAGACAGTGTGGAAAGGAAGGAATGGCTTGATGCGTTTCACGTTTCATCAGAGCTGATTCATAACCCAAGCCCACTGATCTGACACAGATGTCCCCGGTGGGCTGGTGCAGAGAACAAGAAATAAGCTGGCCACTGATGACATTTCTGGTGGCGCAAAAGACAGGCAGAAAAGATGACTGGACAAATCATTATTAAGACCTCATCTGAAATATGCAGTTCAGTTTCAGGCTCCAGTTCTCAAAAAAGGAAATTGGGGAACTGGAGAAAGTGCAGAGAAGGGCAACCAAACTGATGAGAGGCATGGGGACCTCAGCTATGAGGAAAGATAATTTATTCCCTCTTGAGAAGAGGAGATTAAGGGGGTATATGATCAACATGTACAAATATATAAGTGGTCCATATAGTGAACTTTGTGTTGAGTTATTCACTTTAAGGTCATCACACAAGGGGGCACTCAACGTCTAGGGGGAAATAGATTTTATCTCCACATACAGAAAGGTTTCTTCACAGTAAGAGCTGTGAAAATGCAGAATAGATCATTGGTCTGGATCATGCTCTGCTGGGGTTTTTCGCCTTTCTTTGGATTAATTGTGTGTATAAGCTTGTGTATATGGGATTGTATTTGTAACGGTCACCACTGTTTAGGATATCCATTCCATCGCCCCAACCATGACAGCTTATCTGATTATCCTGCCAACAGGACCCGATCCATAGGAATTCCCTCAGAGAGACAAGACATACGCTCTGTGTTCTGAGTCAAATGTATGAATGTTTTAATGGTAAACTCAGCTGGTTCTTATACAGTTACAAACATGTCACCGTTACTCACAGGAACAATGAAACTCTCCACCCCCTAACATCACACAATGAACTTCAATCACATTATTTTAGATAATGACATTCAGGTGAGTTAATTATCCCCCAGACGTCCCGACTCTGCCAATAAGTGATTTACCTGCAGAATACACATTCCTATGTCAGACGTTCTGTTTCCGACAAAAAGGTATTCACACCTGATCATCAATAGGCTTTAAAGAGTGTTAGCATCACACAATGAAAGGTCTTTCAGAAGCAGACTCAATTATCATCTCAACAGCATGTGTCCCCACCTTGAATGAAACATTGACCTTTACAGCTTGTAATATGTCCAGATCTCCTGCAAAACCGGAATTATCATTTATCAGTCACCCTATGCCCAAAAGGGGCACAGGGTGACCTTAGACCCAAGAGCCCTTAGTGATGCTGGAACAGGAGTACCCCCCATCCCTCAAAAGTCTCTGGGCGTCACCGGTCATTCCCTTACAGTATTATTCTTTTTTATTTTTTTATTGGTTGAACAAGGTGTTTCTTTTCAACCTGACTAACTATGTAACTATGTAAGACAGGCCAGGGTATACCGTGTTTCCCCGAAAATAAGCCTGGGTCTTAAATAAATTTGAGCAACAAAAGACACAGTAGGGCTTATTTTCAGGGTAGGTCTTACCATGTAATGTGCGGTCTTACCATGTAATGTGTTGTCTTCTCTACTTCTCTCTCTCCCTGCCTGACAGGAATCCCCAGTGTGAACTGAGTTAAAATGCTTGTAAAATCCTATAATCCACTCTACTACAGTAGTATATAATGTACAATGTGTGTGTTTCTTTAATATACTTGTGCCAAATAACTTCATTATAGCACAGCTCTGCACTTCTGTGATTTGCCTGAGCTTTCTTCCCCACACTTATGTAGCGCCTGTGTACTTTATGGTACTGGTGCTAGTTAAATTTAAAGGTAGATCAGAGTGTAGTTAAACTCTGATCAAGATTGTTGAAGTGCAAAACAGGGTCTCTGTCTCAGCTTGGCTGTGCTGTGGGCTTATTCTGTTGTGCTGGGGTGTACTTCCAGCCTGTGGCAGCAGTGAAGTCAAGGTTTGGGTACTCTTTCTCAGCAGCCAATCAGGAGGGCTGTGCATGCTGGGGGGGGGGTATTTATGAGGCAGACACCATTGGTTCTGAGTCCTCTTCGTCCAGTGTGGCACCCACCTTTAGGGTCCCCACATCACGGCACCCCGGCATTATGGCCTACCTCGCCGGGGCGTGCATGCCACGCGGTGTTCCTGGTTCTGGGACCATGTTGGCCCAGAGCATCTGAACAGCGACGGGAATCCAGTGAGTGACTGGGCTCCCACCTTTGAAGATCCCAAGCTGTACTGCTGTTCGCAGGGAAGTCAGTCTGAGGAGCGCCATTAAGAGGCTGGCGGTCAAAAAGGGCTTGGACAAACCACGGGGGATCGAGGTAGCTGTACACTGAGGGATTGATCACATGCCAGTCGGTACCTGGGCGACAAGTTAAAGGAGATCCAGGCGTAACTCACCCAAAGAGGGATATCTCCAAGAATTCAATCCAGAAGGGGGCTTGTGGCAGAAGTACCTTTCTGAGGCTCACCGAGGAGAGTCTGTGGCAGAGACTTTCTACTCAAGTTCAAGTTCACCAAGAAGGGTCTGTGGTAGAGACTTTATCCTTAACTTGTCAGAGTGATACTTTGGCTGCTAGGTCATGAGAGAGGCCTGTCCGGGTACGCTGGACCCACTTCGGCGGGAGTAGCGCATAGAAGTGTTACGCTTGGGAGCAGGACTGTTTCCTATTATCATGCCTGAATCTGCTATTCTCTATTCTTCTTCAACTTTACTTTCCTCACCATAAGTTTATTGTTTTTACCCGGCTGGGTAATAATGAGCACAGCAAAGAGCACCTGTCGTGGACATTCCTTTACTTCTACTATATGCAATATGTATCATTCACCCCTAGGAATTTGGAGGAGACAAGAGGTAATACGCTGCCCAAAAATCCAGCAGCTCCTCCGGGGGTAGTGCTACACTTATATTACAGAAACACACATGTTGTACATTATATACTACTGTAGTAGAGTGGATTATATGATTTTTACAAGCATTTTAAACTAGGGCTTATTTTTGGGGTAGGGCTTATATTTCAGCCCTCCTGGAAAATAACGATAGGTCTTATTTTCAGGGTAGGTCTTACTTTTGGGTAGGAAAGTCTTTTTTATTATTTACTTTGGCAGTAAAGTCTCTAGCCACAGTTTATAGTTCACTGGCCAGTGTCAGTTGGCAATCATGCCTCAACTCACACCTCTGCAGTCCTGCTGTCCTGGCTCATAATGACTTAACTGTTGTAATGCTATTAGTGAGAAGCAATCACACCCAAGCAAATGTAGATATTTAGGACCCTTTACTAATAAAGATTTAGCAGGCAATAAAATAGACCATCACTTTTTTCAATCACCCACTTAAATCACATGATTTTCAACAAAAAAACTGACCCACTATGACTGCTCACATCTGGTACAGCATTGTCACAAGTGTCAGATACTAGTATGCCCACTTGCCACCACAAAAGTTGAGGAGCGATGAATGCCCATTATTGGGGTCAGAACAGGTTGACCAATTCTTTCAACCTGTTAAACTAGATTGCTAAGGGCTCTTCTCCAGGGTTTTAGTTGTTCCTATGATTGCTTACAGGATACAGGATAGCATTAACACTGTTTATTAAAAACATAAAATTAATGCACTACAGATTTATGCATATATTACAGTAATTATTCTGAGTATATTTTATGTGTGCAATCTGGTAATTTGGGGGTCGGTATTCCAGCATAATTTTCTTTCTGTCTTAACTTACATATTTAGGATGTATTGTATGGTTGTGGCAGTGGTTTAAAAGACATCAAGCAGCAGAATAGAACACGTGTCATTGACCCTCTGAGATGCAAAGTGATTTTAATTATACAGCAGTCAATAGGATTGCATTCAGCAACTGACAGCGTAAATTAGATTTTATGTTAATTTAACAAAGCTTTTTATTCAACTGTTGACTAGCGCAAGAACAGGTGTGCTAAATTAGGTTTCATATTTACATGGCATTATTATTTCAAACTGATGTGCTTCCTGGTGTCAGAGCTGGAGTGAGAGATCCTTTATTAATATTTCACATAAGTAAACAGTCATTTAGAAAAATCCTCACTGCTCAAAATGTATGTTGATGCTGGTTTTCAATACCTACCTTAATTAACCCTCCACAGGGTATTTTTATAAAGAAATATCCACAAGTCATGTTAGATTATGTTCTAATGAGGCTAAAGTACAAAATAATAAGAGCATTTGGCATTTAAAAGGCAGCAATAAAACCATATAAATTCAAATAGAAATGTGCCCGTAAGTATTCAGCACTGTCACTTTACGATGTATTTTCAGCACCTATGAAGAATTACGATCAGTGCTACAGAATAAAAAATACGTATTTTTTTAGTCATGTGAATAAAATAATGCATATGAAATTTCTGTATTTTTTGACAGGTGAAACTATGGGCTGTCTCTCGAATAATTTCCAGGATTTCCTTTACTCATTTTTTGTGTAAAAAAAAAAAAGAAAGAAAAAATTAAAACAAACAAACAAAAGAAAACCCTGTGATTGATACAGGTTATTGAATCAGAGAAGTGACTTAGTATGACAACCCCCCCAAAATTCTTCAAATATATTATTAGATAAAGGTCAGGTCTGAGCATGTAGGCCTTTTACAAAATAATCTGGAGAGGGTAATTGGGGACAAAGACAAAGCAAATTTGTTAAATACCTTCTTCGTGAACGAGATCAGACATGCAATGCGGGACCTCTGATGCTGAGCTGTCCTATTCTGCTCCTTCTAGCTCTTTGTAGACCACAATTTGCTCCAAAAAGGATCCTATCTGATTCCCTTACCTCCTGGGAGCACTGATATCTTACAGGCAGTGGCGGTGCGTCGATAGAGGGCGCCGGAGCACCGCCCCCCTCTCGCTCTCGCACCGACACTGTATACAATACATAGATTCATGCATTGCATGAATCTATGTATTGCCGCTGCCACCGACTATTCAGATGGCAGGGCCCCTGGCGAGCGCCGGCCATCTGAATAACGGCAGCTGGTTGGCCCTCCGGCTTCCAGATGCTTATCCAAGGGACGCATGGGGGGTACGTTCCTTGGATAAGACTGACAGGCGTCTCAGCCAATCAGGTTCACTGGTTCTGGTTACCGGTAACCTGATTGGCTGAAGCGTCATCAAGGGCAGAAGAAGACATTGAGGGACGGAAGAAGCAGGATGGCTGACCCCAGAAAGGTAAGTGCCAGGCGGGGGGGGAGGGGACATTTTACAGGGCACAGTGGCAAAAATTGCTAGGCACAGTGGCGACAATGGATGGGCACAGTGGCTACAATTGCTGGGCACAGTGGCGAAAATTGATGGGCACAGTGGCGAAAATTGATGGGCACAGTGGCGACAAGTGATGGCACAGTGGTGACAATTGATGGCACAGTGGCTGCGTTTGATGGCATGGCATAGTGGGGACAATTGCTGGGCACAGTGGTGACAATTGATGGCACAGTGGTAACAATTGGTGGCACAGTGGCTGCGTTTGATGTCATGGCACAGTGGCTGCATTTGATGGCATGGCACAGTGGCGACAATTGATGGCACAGTGGTGACAATTGATGGCACAGTGGCAACAATTGATGGTACAGTGGCTGCATTTGATGGACACAGTGGCTGCCTTTGATGGGCACAGTGGCTGCCTTTGATGGGCACAGTGGTTGCAATTGATGGGCACAGTAGCTGCGTTTGATGGGCACAGTGAGGCTGCAATTGTTTTTTTTTTGTTTGCGCCCCCCCCCCCCCCCCCAAAAAAAATGTTGAGCACCAGCCGTAACTTCTTACGGGTCAAGGGTCGATGTCTCAGCCTCAGACCCGGTCTATGACATCAGGCAAATCGGCTTCCTGCTCCTCTCTCACAGCGCCCATTTTGCCCATCAAGAAAGGAAAGTCAGCTATGGCAGCCAGCTCACAGGCCTTGTCTATTCCCTCAGTGGAAGTTTCTCCTTCAGATGCGGTTATACTGGCAGCAATAATGGAATGTAAAGAGACCCTGACCGAGAAGATAGTCTTTATGGCTACAGATATCAGTTTGATTTGCCAGGATATGGACAAATTCAGATCCAGAGTTTCAGAGATGGAAAACAGGGTCTCTACGCTGTTCCAATCCTTCTTCTGCATGTCTCCATTCACCAGATGCGCTGTATTCGACTGGAACTAGACACACTATGATTTTTGACATATCTGATGTTAATCTGTTATGATCTCCATGCATTTTTGGATTAAAAAGCTTCCTACGATCTGCAAGATGTAATTTGGATCAATTCACTGTCTGTTATTTCTACTGAGACCATAAGTTGTGGCTAAACAATATAAAACTTGCGCTAAGGTAATGTGCCAATAAAGTGTAAAGTAAATTGTGGCAGAGCTTTGCCCTGCCAGGGTCTAGAAGGAGATTGTGACCCAGAATTCTCAACCTGATCGGTTGAGGGGCTCCATTGAGCTTGGAACATTAAGAGGAAACTGGCTTTTCAGTTTCCTCCTTTCTTAGAAAAGTCCACTTTGGGACCTGGAGCCCAGGGATTTCTGAGAGATCTGGGTGGGATGAAATCCCCAGTCCTGGGTCCTGATTTTGAGAACCACCAGCAAACTGATTGGTCAGGTGTGTGTTGGGCTTTTAGTAGTAACCTGACCATAGTTCTGGGCTCCAACCACGCAGATAGGAAGTCTGAGTAGCAGGAGTCAGGAGGGCTCCACGGAGGAAGCCAGTGTAGTAAGAGTCTGCTAGCTGTGTGATTGGTGGAACAGTCTGTAACAGTGTACGAGACAGATAAGGGCCTGGTGTGTAAGGCCAGAGCAGCAGTGCTGCAAATAAGAGACAACTAGGCTGAATGTCATCTTTTGAAGGAAAAAGGAATGCTGAAACCCCTATGTTTGTTTGCTCTACTTGTTTTTATAAAAAATGGGAAAACAAAGCCTTTTAAAAGAAGAACCAGCGAGTGGCGGTGTCCTTAAAGACCTTCACTTGATGCTAGTCTTTTACAAAATATATAATGATATGAAATAAAACTGCAGCTGCTATCAAAAAGGTGCTAAAACCTAAAAAAAAATTGATAGAATAGATGGACAGCGCTTACAGGATAATGATAAAGCACAATGTATGATGTGCCTAAAAAAACTTTGACAGTGACAATAGATCAAACACATTCATATAAATAAATGACAGTCTATATTCAAGTGCTAGGTGATCCAAAAATAAAGTGCATTGGTGCTTCAAAAAAATATAAAGTGTCTGTGCCACACTCTCCTCCTGTGACCCCAGTCCCCAAAAAGTATGGACTGCGAAGCTGATGGTCCATACTTTTTGGTTAGTGGGGTCACAAGAGGAGAGTGTGGCACAGACACTTTATATTTTTTTGAAGCACCGATGCACTTTATTTTTGGAGCACCTAGCACTTGAATATAGACTGTCATTTATTTATAGGATTTTTTTTTATTGTCACTGTCAATGTTTTTTGGGCACATCATACAATTGTGATTTATCAATATACTGTAAGCACTGTCCATCTATTATATCTATCATAAGTTATGGCTATCTTGCCACAACTGGATCAGTTATAGAGATTACACCTGCAGTGTTTAGTTTGGAGAGGAAGAACAATGCGGTTTCCCCTTGCTGTTAACCACTTGCCGACTGCGCTATAGTTGGACAGCTACAGCGTGGCTGGCTTGTTATGGGAGGCCGTCATATGATCATGCCCGCTGCGTGCCCGCTGCAGGGTGCGGGCAGTGCCCTGTGTGATTACAGTGCCAATCACAGATTGTCCAATCACAGCTGATCACGGATGTAAACAGAAGCCGGTTGTTAGCACACCTTTCCTCATGCTGACAGCATGAGGAGAGGAGAAGAGAGCCAGTAACCGGCTTCTCTAAAAGAGACTTATACACTGATAACCAGGGTACTAGTTATCAGTGTCCTGATTATCAGTGCAGTCCCTACATAGTCCATCAGTGCTGCCAATCAGTGGCCATAGTGCCCATCAGTGCTTCCTTATCAGTGTCGCCTATCAGTGCCGCCTATCAATGCCCATCAGTGCCACCTGTCAGTGTCGCCTGTTAGTGCCACCTATTATTGCAGCTTCATTGATGCCCACCAGTGCTGCCTCATCAGTGCCACCTATCAGTGCCACCTATTATTGCATACTTTTTGGTTAGTGGGGTCACAAGAGGAGAGTGTGGCACAGACACTTTATATTTTTTTGAAGCACCGATGCACTTTATTTTTGGAGCACCTAGCACTTGAATATAGACTGTCATTTATTTATAGGATTTTTTTTTATTGTCACTGTCAATGTTTTTTGGGCACATCATACAATTGTGATTTATCAATATACTGTAAGCACTGTCCATCTATTATATCTATCATAAGTTATGGATATCTTGCCACAACTGGATCAGTTATAGAGATTACACCTGCAGTGTTTAGTTTGGAGAGGAAGAACAATGCGGTTTCCCCTTGCTGTTAACCACTTGCCTTATCAGTGTCGCCTATCAGTGCCGCCTATCAATGCCCATCAGTGCCACCTGTCAGTGTCGCCTGTTAGTGCCACCTATTATTGCAGCTTCATTGATGCCCACCAGTGCTGCCTCATCAGTGCCACCTATCAGTGCCACCTATTATTGCAGCCTCATCAGTGCCCACCAGTGCCTCCTCATCAGTGCCCAGTGTAGCCTCATCAGCACATATCAGTGAAGAAGAAAAATTACCTGTTTGCTAAATTTTATAACATACTATACATTTTTTCCTGGTCTTTATTTGTTTATTTATTTAGGAAATAATAAAAAAACAAGTGGCGTTTAAATACCACCAAAGGAAAGCTCTATTTGTGTGAAAAAAGTGATACAAATTAAATTTGGGTACAGTGTTGCATGACCATGCAATTGTCATTCAAAATGTGACAGCGCTGAAAGCTGAAAAGAGGCCCGGGCAGGAAGAGTTAAAAAATGCCCAGTAGGCAAGTGGTTAAAGGAGACTTCCAAATTCTGATAAGGTCCCAGGTCCAACCCACAGAGCCCCACAATCACCAGGCCCTTGTCCTTATCAAAGGAAGGAAAAAACTGCGCTAATCTTGTAAAAATAGTGAAGGTGAGCAGCTACCAAAACAATTAGACAAAATTGGAATGTAAACAGTGGATAAAATAAGTAGCGCTATAAAACACTCTGGTTGTTATAACCACAATGATAAGTGAACAAGTGTCCATGGGCAAAACAAACATCAAGAATACATTAGTCCATCAATATAAGGTGTATGACCACATCCTCATCATGTAAGGGACACTGCACGGTAACAAAGGAATAGATGAATACCCTTACCGGACGGTGTAGATCTGCTTGTCAGCGACAACAGATCCTGTAAGCATGGATGAATTCCACTCAAATCGGCTCAGCTGTAGAAAGTCCAGATAAAGGGATGCCCCTGTTGAAGTCCTCTGAGACGAAACACGTCGGGCCCGGTACACCTGTTCCCCATATTGTTTTTACTTTTTATGCTATCGTGATCACTTTTTATGTATTTGGTTTTTGTCAATAAAAACCTATCCCTCTTTTATCTGCACCATTTGGAGCATGTTTTTTCTTCCTTCCGCATGACCTGCTTGGAATCAAGTTTTTTTCACACTCCATGAGTGCTTATCCCGAGAGGATATCCTGTGTTTCCACCATTCCTTGGAGGTCAGGAGACCCCTTGGTTATTGTTATGATTGTCAGCCTGTGCCGATCCGTCCAAGAGAGGGTTCCAGTCCAGGATTACAACTTACCAGCCGGACACCTTGGGAGGAATCCTTTATCTGGCCTTTCTACAGCTGAGCCGATTTGAGTGGAATTCATCCATGCTTACAGGATCTGTTGTCGCTGACAAGCAGATCTACACCGTCCGGTAAGGGTATTCATCTATTTTTTTGTTACCGTGCAGAGTGTCCCTTACATGATGAGGATGTGGTCATACACCTTATATTGATGGACTAATGTATTCTTGATGTTTGTTTTGCCCATGGACACTTGTTCATTTATCATTGTGGTTATAACAACCAGAGTGTTTTATAGCGCTACTTATTTTATCCCTTGTCCTTATCAACATGGGAACCCTTTGCCTTCAAAAATGCATCAATTCTTTTATGTACACTTGCACACAGTTTTGGAAGAAACTCGTCAGGTAGGTTGTTCCATACATCTTGGAGAACTAACCACAGATCTTGTGTGGATGTAGGCTGCCTCAAATTCTTCTCTTTCTTCATGTAATCCCAGAAAAACTTGATGATGTTGAGATCAGGGCTATGTGTGGGCCAAACCATCACTTCCAGGACTCATTGTTCTTCTTTAGGCTTAAAGGGGTTGTAAAGGTAAAAGTTTTTTCACCTTAATGCACTATGCATTAAGATGAAAAAACATCAGCTGATTATAGGCCCCTTAAACCCCCCCTTTACTTATCTGACCCCTCGAAAGTCCGGAAAGACCAGGTTCGGGGCCACTCTTTGAAAAACAAGCTGCACAGTGGAGGTAAGTATAACATGTTTGTTATTTTTTTTTTTATATAAATAAATCATTTTAGTGGTTCTTTAAGATAGTTCTTAATTAAATTGGCTGCATGTTTAGGGTCATTGCCCTGCTGCAGAGTACATTTGGGGCCAATCATATGCCTCCCTGATGCTATGGCATGATGGATGCAGACCCACACTTGCAAGGAACCTCCACCATGCTTCACTGTTGCCTGCACACACTCATTATTGTACCACTCTCCAGCCCTTTGACAAACAAACTGCCTCCTGCTACAGCCAAATATTTTTAAATTGTGACTCATCAGTCCAGGGCAGCTGCTGCCATTTTCTGTACCCCTGTTCTTATGTTTTCATGTATAGTTGAGTCGCTTAGTCTTGTTTCTAAGTCAGAGGTATGGGTTTTTGGCAACAATTCTTCCATGAAGATCACTACTAGCCAGACATACCTGGGTCCCACTGGTTTCTGCCAAGTCTGTGCTGAAGGCACTGCTGGACATCTTCTGATGTCAAAGGTAAGTAAGCATGATATGTCCTGTTTCTTTGTGCTTCTTTGAAAGAGATTGGACAGCACATCTTGAAATTCTAGTCTGCTTTGAAATCTTTGCCCGGGAGAGACCTTGCTGATGCAGAATAATTACCTTGTGTCTTGTTGCTGTGCGAACTGTCTTCCACAACAAGATTTTGGATGTTTCTCATCCAGTTTTAAGCCTCCTACACAGGTGTTTCTGTTTATGCCTGTGTTTTAACCTACATATGAATTGATGATCATTAGCACCTGCTTGGTATAATTGCTGATGTTTTGCAAGTATACACAGTGTGCAAGTGTAAGAATTGATGCTAGTTTGAAGCCAAAGGGTAGTCACACCAAATATTGATTCAGATTATTCTTCTGTTCTCTCACTTTGCATTTTGTAAATGAAAAAAATTAACGTTTATAATTTCTATTTTTGAAAGCATTCTTACTTTATAGTATTTTTTTACACCTGCCTAAAACATTTGCACAGTAACCATATTTTTACAATATTGTAAAAAACTGATTTTATATATCAAAAGTAAACTACCACTTTTACCATTTTTTAATACAGTTCCTTCCTTCCAAATCCAATGGCCTATCAGTGTAGCTTAGCGAGAATATTAATTGCATAGGAAAACATTCACATTATCAGAATTTAATTTATGTAATTTAATTGCTGGCTCATTATACTGAGTACAATTGTCTCATTATACTAAATAAATGATCGCCAATTATGTTGAAGAACTGTTTTTTCACAATTACACAATTATTTTCAGGATGTAACTGAGTTAAATGTTGAGTATTAAAACCGTATGTTCTTCAGGATGTAAAAACTTTATCTCAAAAGGTAAAAAACAAACTGTTTACTCTAACTGTTTGTAAAGTATTAGTTTTTTAACTCCACTATTACATCCAATACTCCCCTCTCTCCAGTCTGACAATGCTGCTGTTCATAGGTGTCCCCTGTACTCATTCATCCAGAGTTGTGTCTCACTAATACAAGAGGTGTGTTACTGGCCAGATGATCAGGTGAAAACAGAGGAAAAGGCCTAAAGCCCTGTACACACGGCCGGATTCCTGGCAAGATTCTCTTGCCGGCCGAGTGTACACACATTCTTTTGAATGGCACAAACGCGGTGACGTCATCATGCATGCGTCAAAGTCATGTGTGGGTTTCCATGGAGACAGGTAAGTATACACACTCTCGGGTTTCTCGGCAGGAAAACACTGCCAAGAATCACAATGAGAAAATAGAGAGCAGGTTCTCTATTTTTCTTGTTTAGATTCTGGGCAGTTTTCTCGACGAGAAACCTCAAAGCCTCTTAGGCCGCGTACACACGATCAAATCTGTCTGCTGGAAACGGTCTGCTAGACCGTCCCAGCAGACAGATTCGATCGTGTGTATGGGCGAGCCGACGGATTTGGCCACCCGACAGATTTCAAAGCATGCTTTGAAATCTATCGGGTGGGAACCCGTCCGCCCGACATGTCTGCTGGTTAGTACACTTACCAGCAGACATGTCGTCTCGCACCGGCGCCGAATGGATTCGGCGCATGCACGGAAGTGTTTTACTTCCTGGTGCGGTGACGTGGCGGCGTCAACGTCACCGCCACGTCACCGACACGTCAGCGCGCCGTCTGCTGGCGGGGATTTTGGTTTGCTCGTGTGTACACGCGAGCAAACCAAAATCCAAACAGACAGATTTGTTCAAATCGGTCGGACAGACTGTTTTGAACAAATCTATTGCCTCGTGTGTACGAGGCCTTACACACGCTCGGTTTACTGGGCAAGAAAGTGCTGCCAGCAGTTTTCTTGCTGGTTCTTGCCGAAAAAAAAACGTGCGTGTGCACGAGGCTTAAGAAGGAAAAACTGATTCAGCCACCACACCTAATGATTGGTTAGCTCAAATATATAGCATTTTTGGTTTTAAAACCACTTTACATTTATTTTAAAAAGGGAAACAATACGGTCCCATTCACACCTATGTGTATGTGTAGCCGTGTGCACTGCAAAGTACTGTACATGGGACAGTGTGATTTCAGCCCAAAAAATTCTTGACATTCCGGACCATTTTGAGACTAGTTACATGTTTTCCTGTTTGTACTGTTAAATTTCCTTCCTTTTGCAAAATGGCAGCCAGTAAAACTTGGACAGATTCTGGGTGGTCTGTTTTTTCCATTGCCGACACTTACCTGCCCAGAGGATCCAGGGTTGCCCTGCTAAGATCCACTAGTTCTCTGACACCTCTCAGTCTCGTGCCACCATATTGATTATGACGTCATCAAGAGCCCCACCAGCTCTTCTAGGTTTGGCCACCATGCCTCCCGATAATGCAGCACTATGTCCGTCCCCCTCCTCCTTTGTGAATGAAGCGGTTTGCCTACTGGGATATGATTGTGACATCATAATAGGCAAAGGAAGGACAGTGCAAGTAGTTGAGCTAGGCAGATGACTTGCAAGGGTTGGCAGGGCTGCACTTTTTTGTTTAAAAAGAAGGAAAAGACAAACAAAACAAAAAACCACATACACAGCCCTAATTAGATAGTGGAGGGGAGGAGGAGTGGATAGGACGAAGGTCCTTTATGAGGGTGAAGATCTGCTATAAGCCACCAAGTAGTAGGTGCAAGTAACCATAGTTCTTAAAGGTCCCATGTTATTGTATAGAATATCATGGCTAAAAAAATCTTCATCACCCTGACTTCTGATGGGGATCAATGCCTAAAATAAATTTTACTCACATAGAACTTTGTATATGAAATGTGTATGAAGGACTTGTGTCTGCGCCACTCATGGCAATTCCAACAGTTATTTATTTTTATTTTTCTAAGAATCCAGGTAGTCGCAGTTTTAGCTTCCCTGACCACCAAGCTAAATTCTACCAGGGTAACCAGACAGAAATGTACACATGCCACTGTTGCTATGCTTTGTCTGTCAAATGTGCTCAATAAGATCATTGGGAGCATGCTGCGGAATTTTTATTCCAAAATCCCCCTTGGGATTTAAAGGATAAGTTCACTTATTGGAAAAAAAAATAATAAATGCACATGTAGCGGGCAGCTATTTTTCTTTGCTGGGCCTGCTTTAAATTTAGGGGTTAGTCAGAGGATTATTCACCTCTGATCTATTTTGTTTTCAAACTTGGACCTCTGTTCCAGCTGTGGCTGTACTGCAGGTGACCACGATTGTTGTATGGGGTGTCAGTTCCACCTCAGGCCAAGGGTGGTAGCAGTCAGATCCAGGTGTGTTGGGTATTCTTTCTCAGATGTCAATCAGTGAGGGTTGATCGCCTCGCTGTGCATGCAGGGGAGGAGTATTTAAGGGACAGACATCACGGGTTCGGGGTCCGCCCTGGTCAGTCATCCCACCACCCCTGTGTGTGACCCTCCTGGCCGGGGGTGCATGTTCAGAGTTTCCTGGCTCCGGGACCACGTTGGTCAGGAGTCATACCCTGCTGAGCAGGCCCAGTAGTCAGACTGGGTCTGCATTGCTAAAGTAGTCCTATGCTTTCCATCCTAGAGGGAGGAAGCCTTTGAATGAAGTACCTGTCTGAAGAGCACCCAGCACGAGGCTGGTACACTCAGGGGAGGCCTGAACTTCATTGGAGGACCTATCACTACTGAAAGGCTGAGCAGTGATCGCCCGTCAGTTGCCTGATTCTACAAGTTATTACTTTGAGAAGAGATCTGGGTGCTTAATCCTAAACTGAGAGGATTTTGGACCGATCGTATCTCCACCTTTGGGAAGGTCAGTGGCAGAGACTGTACCAAGGTTCCATGTAGCGCCCTGGCTGCTAGGACTAGTGAGAGAGGCCTATCCAGGGGCATACTACCCACTCTGGCTAGAGTGGCGACAAGAGTTTGTCTGGAAGCAGGAGTTTGTCTGATCAGGTTCTACACCGAAACCTACTACTTATACCCTATTTCACCTCTTCAACCTATTGTTCTTTCTTTTACCACGTTTGGTAAATAAAGCAGAGAAAAAGGGACACAACGTGTAGACATTGACTTTGTTTCGGCTCTCATTCAGTACCCTAGACGCGGGGGAAATAGAGGTAACGTGCCACCCAAAACAAACCAGCAGCTCCTTCGGGGGAAGTGCTAGACACATTTTTATGAAGGTGTTTTTTTTGGAGCCTGTAAAGCATTGCAGCAGATCGCTGGTGCCATGCAGGTTTTCAGCAGATCTGCTGGTGTATTTGCTTGCCCATACATCCTGCACGGGTAAGCAGATACAATCTGCCAGGAAGCATTAATGAACTGTAGTGGCGCTCCACTAATTGAAAATTACAAGCTGACAGCCGCAAAGGCTACCGAACCTTGCAGTTTTCCATTCACAGAGCCCTGTCAATCAGTGACATGTCAGTATTTAAAAAATGTTACATGTTACCACAAAAAGAAAGAGAAGGCGCACAGCCCTAGTGCATTATCCTAAAGCCATCGCTTTATTAATCAGAGCCCCTGGGGGCTCTGAGGAAGAGTCCAGTCCTTGAAACGTGTTAGCCTATTGGATCTTCACCTTCTTCTGCCACATGATATGATGTACTGTGGATTGGATGATGCTGCACTATGTGATGAGCTTGATTCATTTACCATTTTGTGAGTATAATATTTACCACTTTTTACATTAATAAAGCGATGGTTTCAGGATAATGCACTTGGTCTGTGCGTCCTCTTTCTTTTTGTGGTTACAGTTGTTCCAGACTCCCCCATTCTTAAGAGGTTTATTCATACAAGCCACAATGGAAGTACTTACATGCACAGGAGATTTTTGTGTTTGTGACTATCTTTCTTACATGTTACACCTTGAATATGTAACGTAACATGTTATGAAATATGAACTTATGTTTTAAATTATTACAGTGGAACTTTTTTTAAATCCTGACTGGGTTTGCGGGTTTTGTCTCGCAAAACGAGCAGGATTCGAGCCAATGCAGTGTGCAGTACCGCATTTGGCCAGAGGAACGGGGGCTTCGGGGGTGATCGGAGCCGTTCGTAATTACTCGGAAATACACGGAAATACTCAGCTCCCAAGCCTTTCCAAGGGTTTCTGAGTACAGCCGAGATGTCCTGAGTATTTACGAGGCTCTCCGGCACCCCCACTTCTGGCCACATGTGGTATTGCATGCCATAGAAGTCAATGCGGAACAAATTATTTTAGTTTCCATTGACTTCTATGGGGAAATTTGCTTTGATATGCAAGTGCTTTGGATTACGAGCAGTCTCATGGAACGGACTATGCTCGTAATCCAAGATTCCACTGTATTATTTTACAGGATTTATATAGTGCCAACAACAGTTTACGCTTTGCTTTGCAATGTAGAGGAGGGACAGTACAATTACAATACAATTCTATACAGAAGGGCCCTGCTTGTGGAGCTTACAATGTAAATAAAAACAAACATTAATGAGGTGTAAGGATTACCTTCTGAACATGTGGAAGTCGCTGATCTACTGCCCTCTAAAAAATGCACCATCACAGAGTGTTTTTCAGAGGGGATTAGACACTGCCATCTCCCTGTGAAAGAGCCCAATATATGAAACACTGTGGACATCACAGATACCTTTCTTTCAGACCCCTTTTAATCAAGAGAAATAAAGAAAATCTAGTCTTCCTGGTACAGACCTGTAAATTATAAAATGACGGCATGTCCTGTAAAGCACAGGAGTGCCGTTGGCATACTGCCTAAATATTATTTTATTTTTTTAATTCTACTTTTATCTTTCCTCTCTAGGTAATGACTTTTTTTTTTGTTCTCTATAGTGGCATGATTTGCTGTACTTCATATGCTTGTGCCATCACTGACTGTTTGCCTGGGTGTGACTGATTGCCTTTGTGGACTAAGAAAAGGATGTGCCATCTGTTGCAAAAAGTCTATTTTCACAGTGGCACGTTGCCATGAACTAATGCCCAGATGAGACAACGCTTTTCGACAAAACATCACTGCCATTTTTTATATTTTTAAAATTCTAGGTAGGCTTAACAACCTGTTTCCCTTACGTAGAGTCATTTTTTACTGTGTTACAAGCATACAATTATTTTGATTGTATACAGATGCTATGATTTTCTTTTTTTATTTCAGTGTTTGCTCTTTTTTAAAGTGCAAGCTAAGTGTTTTTGTTAAATAAATACTGATGGTTTGTATACATGAGTGCCCACTTGCTTACTGGGCACTTAAACCCCCCTCCTGCCCAGACCAATTTTCAGCTTTCAACGCTGATGCACTTTGAATGACAATTGTGCGGTCATACAACAATGATATTTTTTTCACACAAATAGAGCTTTCTTTCGGTGGTATTTGATCACCTCTGTGGTTTTTATTTTTTGTTAAAAATAAAATAAAAAGACCATTTAAAAAAAATATATATTTTTTTATATTTTGTTATAAAATTTAGCAAACAGGTAATTTTTCTCCCTCATTGATGTACACTGATGAGGCTGCACTGATGGGCACTAATGGGCACCGATAGGCTACATTTGATTGGCAACGATAAGGCGGCACTGGTGGGCACTGATATGCGGCACTGGTGGACACTGATAGGTGGCACTGGTGGGCACTGAGAGGTGGCACTAATGGGGTGCACTGAAGGGCATTGATAGGTGGCACAGGCGGGGACTGAGAAGTGGTACTAATAGGTGGCATTGATAGGTGGCACTGGTGGGCACCGAGAAGTGGTACTAATAGGTGGCATTGATAGGTGGCACTGGTGGGCACTGTGGGCAATGGCAGGTGGCACTGGCAGGCAGTATTTGTAGGCACATACAGTATGAGGCAGAATTGCCTCTTCCTCTTTGAGACCGATGTCCCTTGTACACAAGACGTTGATCGGCTTTTTTTCTCCTCACGTTGTCAGCGTGAGAAGAAAAAAAGAAACGATTATCGATCCTTTGTTTACATCACGTGATTAGCTGTCATTGGCTGACAGCTGATTATGTGGTAAGGGGTTGGGACCGACACCTTGCATGGATATATGATCACCCAAGTCTCAGTGACTCGGTAATCACAGCGCACGCTGCGTGCGCCCTGCAGGGGGTGCGCGTTACACGTGCAAATGGGAGGACATGCAGGGATGCCCTCCTGTCAATTAAGCGCTGCACTGTAGATGTTGGTGGGGCCAGAAAGATCGGTGGGGCTCCTCCATCCTGACCTCCTCCTCCATGGGGCCCTTGCCCCCCCCCCCCCCCGCACAGCCTGGCACACACTGAATTACCAGTACACAGGTGATATAATTTGCTGCTCAGTGATTGCAGTATTCTAGTCTGAATGTTTGTGGTGTTTCTATTTGCTGGGGAACAGGAGATTTTTTCTTGGGGAGAAGGGAAGGGTGAGATTTTTTCTTGGGTGACGGAAGAGATTTTTGTTTAGAGTTGATTAAATCGTGCTGAGGAAATTGTCCATATATTGCCCATTTATTAACAAAATATTTTCATGATTACCAATTTTATCACCTACATATTGTTGAAATTTGCCATTTTCTGTCTGTGTATTGCATTGGTTGCCTATTTATGGCCCATATACTATAACAATTGACTGTTTGCTGTTTGTGTACTGTCTGCATATGCTTTCCTTTTTGTGGGTCATTGTCAGGATTGCCATTTTTTCCTACATATTTGCAAGTCACCTCTATATGGAGGCTATATTACTGTCATTTAATTCATTGCAGGCTTGCAACTATTAATCTACACCACTATTAATCTCATATTTTGCTGCTGAGCACTAAGGGGTTGATTTACTAAAGGGAAATAGACTGTGCATTTTGCAAAGCGCAGTTGCACTCTGTAAGAGTAGTTGCTCCAAAGCTTAATAAATCAGCGGAAGATCTGCTGACTTCCATCATACACGTGATTGGGTACTCTTTGCAAAGTGAAGCTTTATCTCATTTACTAATTTCTGGAGCAACTGCACTCTGCAAAGTGCACAGCCTGGGGGAGATTTTCTAAAACTGGAGCACTCAGAAACTGGTGCAGCTGTGCATGGTAGCCAATCAGCTTCTAACTTGAATTACAGAAAAGGGTAACTGTAAGTGCAAAGATAGTGTAACTAACTGTGAACATATAGGTGGGTGCAGGCCCGTACTGGGACAAGAAATAGGCCCGGGCATTTTAAACTGGGCAGCCCAATCCCTGGGGAAGTAGGTTTGAGATGTGGGGCGGGCGTACGCGGGGGTGGTCTTCACACCTCAGATCACCCCAATTCTTCCGCCTTCACACCTCAGATCACCCCATCACTATATCACCCTGAACAACTGTTCCCACTGTATCCCACCCACACATCTGTACCTCTCAACCCCCCCCCCCAACCACACACACACACATCAGTTCCTCTCTGTACCCCCCTGCACATCTGCCCACTCCCTCACCACACACACATATTAGTTCCCCTCTGTACCAGTACCCCGCTGCACATCTGACCCCTCCCCCCCACCACACACACACACACTTGTTCCCCTCTGTACCAGTACCCCCCTGCACATCAGACCCCCCTCACCACACAAACACACACATTAGTTCCTCTCTGTACCAATACCCCCTGCACATCAGACCCCCCCTCACCACACACACATTAGTTCCTCTCTGTACCAGTACCCCCTGCACATCTGACCCCCCCCGACCCCCACCACCACCACCACCACACACTAGTTCCTCTCTGTACCATTACCCCCATGCACATCAAACCCCCCCCCCCCTTTCACCCCCTCAGAACACACACACACACACACCCGTTCCCCTCTGTACACAGTGCAATGCACTATAAACCTTGACAACAGAGTAAAAGTTTTATTTCTTTCTTTTTTTTTTTTTTTTTTAAAGTGTATTTTTGTGCGTGAACTCGAGAGAGAGGAGCCGGACTGCAGGAGTTGGGAGTAGGCAGACCCTCCCCCCGGAGGCAATCGCCATCCTTCTCCATGCCCCTGGTGGCAATGGCGGGTGTGAAGGGGGGCCTCCCACTCACCCCGCCCTACCTGCTCCTCTTGGGAGCCCAACTGGGGCCCAACGGGACCCCAATGGGGCAGAGGGACTCCCCCTATGAGGGAGTGAGGGGGCCTAGCCCACCCAGCCAGCCCTGTAGGTCCTTCGCCTCTCTTTATTTTTAAGAGACCGCATGGCCAAAGTGCATGTGTTTTTTAAACCAATTTTGTGTGCGTGCAAGTGTGGTGGTTTTTGTGGGGGGGGGGGGGGTGTACTAAGCACAGGCGTACCTTGCAAAGCACACCCACCGGGAGCCGGGCTGAGACCACCAAACTCAATTCACATGTAGCCGAGACCGGGATCCGAACCCTTGGCTGCAGAGGTGAATGGCTTGTCAGCGCAGTGCCAATCACGTTGAGCCACCACAGCTCCCTCAGAAAAGTTTTATTTCATGTGACTGGGTGCAGGCTGCAGCACTGAGCATGCTGCCTGTGCTTTTACTATACTTGAGCAAGCGGCGGTGATGGCTTCACCTCCAGGAGAGCGGCGCTGCTGCCTGTCCTCCCACAACAGATCCCTCAGCGACCAAAAGGAGGGGCAGCGGATATCACGGCAAGCCCAGAGGTACACGCAGGGCTTCCATCTCACCTGCCTCGGCCGGTTCCATAGATCCTGCGGCACGTCTGGCCGGCTGCTCTGTGTCCCAGCTCTCTCCCCTATTCTTCTGCTACTCACTGCAAGCTCGGGATAGAGGTGTCCGGGATGTATTCGCTGGCGCAATAAGGCATGTAGTTTAAAAATGCCGGTTCACTCCTGCCTATTGCTAGAACCTGCCTGGCCTCCTGAGTGTAACTATAAATTCCGTGGGGCAGCTGGCCCGCTAAGGTGTCTATCCCCCCGTATAGCGGGAGATGAGCAGCAGCCGTGGTCTGTGTTAACCCCGCCCTGACCACGGTCGCTGCTTACCTCCTACTGTGCGGCCCAATCATCAAGCGGCCGCTCTTCCTACAATATGCAGCCAAGGGACCGCGGCCCACCGGGCCAGGGTGGGTGATAAACCAATAATCCTGTTAGTCCATGAAAGGGCAAATTCTTAAAATAGATGGCAGCAGCTATCCTTAGAGAAAGCCAGCTCTGTAAACAGGATACGGCATCGGATGCCCCAGTTGAAGTACTTGTGTACAAAGTGCGTCGGGCTTGGTACACCAATCCACCTATTGCCCTTTTTTAAACTTTGTACTGTGATCACTTTTAAGCTTTGTTGCTTTTTCAATAAACCCACATTTACCTGCACTTCCCTTTTTTTCTCTTTTTTCCATGTTGTGGTTGATTGAGTTGCTGTTTGAAGTTTTTTACATTGTGCCATCCTCCAATCCTGAAAAGGATTCCTAGATTGGAAGTCACCTTACCGTCATCTGAGGACCACAGGGATATCCTGTGAATCCAGAGTCTCCTTTGAGGTCGGGATATCTTTCAAACGAGTTGCCATCTCCGATCTGTTTGGTCCATCCAGAGTCTTAATACCAGTTGATGCGACTTGCCCCTGGGATTTCACACGCTCTTACGATTTGCCTAACAAGTAGATCCACCGGTTCTGATAAGAGTATTCTCCCTTACTCTGTTGCAAGAAGGTTTATGTGATGACCCTTATTGTTACACATCTGGTTCCATCATCCCCTTCCATAGCTTTATGAATTGACTTTTATGTGGACATATTTATTTATTTTCACTTTTGTTGCACATTGAGGCATATCTCACTATTGTGTGATTTGGTCTCTCTTAACTTCAGCGCTACATCTTAATTATAGACACATTCATATAGCGATTAGTGCTATGAAACTTCACTGATAACTGTGTAAATGTGACTACACACACAGATCCACACTCCTGCCGTGATAATGGGCAATCACGGGTGCCCGGCAGACATCGCGACCGGCAGGCACGTGCACCAGGTCCCGGGCGATGAGTAGGGCGTGCGCGCGCCCCCTGGATGACCGGGAAGCCCAGGACATCATATGACATCCACCTGGAGGGAGACAAGGTTCCTGCTGATGTCATATTACTATGGCTCAGTAGGAAACTATGACAATAAGCTGATTGGTTTATAAGCAGAGCTGCACCAGATTATGCACACTCCCCCTCTGTTTGCCTTTAGTAAGTACGCCACTTTTAAATTCTTTAATTTGATTAACATTTTTTTTTACTGACATGATTGTAAATGCAATGTTCAGATAAAAAAAGGGTTAATATAAAAAATACATAAAACATATTTATCTATATATCTCTTTATCAATTTACAAATACACATTATATACACATATGCACATAAAAATAAAGTAGAGAGAGTATCAAAAGTTACTAACTCACCAGTTTGTTCGCTTTTACAGAGTGAATTATTTTTAACATTTGCTGTGTACAAAACTTGTCTATAGCTTTTATGAAGTAGAGCTTGCCTTTACATTTGGGACCATATTAGCTCTTACAAGCTTTCTACCTGCATCAGCTAAATTTGAAAAGACGTCTTTAAGTATCATTATAAGTCAAAGTGTAGGTCATTATTCTGTACCATACGTACACGATCTTCAGTTCCAGGTGATATTGTCAGCACTGAGGCACACAAGTGAGGTACAAAATTGGATAACCAATATAGCTGCAAACTTGCAAATGATGAAACATGTCAGTAAATCAATACTGTCTTCACAAAACTAACTATAAAACACATGAGCAGCAGCTTGTCAAGCTTTTGAACACTACTGAATATGGAATTATAGCCAATATGGAAAGATACACAATAATATTAGAAAAATATGTCATCCTGTTGACAGTACAATGCATAAGGCTAGTTAGCTATCTGGATTAGACTCATTTTTGCAGCTCATTTATAGAATGTAAAAATGTGTGTAACATACAATTTCAAGTATATTTATAGCATGTAATAATTACAAGGAGATTTATACCCAGAATAAAAACAATGGGTTTTGAGCAGCCATGATGGTATATCTTTAACCCTTTTTTGCTGTGAAACTGTTTTTTTTGCACACATGTTTAGGTCTTAAAATTAATGAAAAAAAATTAACATTTTCTGAAAGCAAATACCCTGGAGAATAATATTGTGATAGATGCCATTTTATATGTCACATGATATTAGGCATATGCTTATAAAACCCATATTTTCAGTAAAATAAATACTTGAAAGTTAATTTTAGTTCACACAGACAAAAATACGGTATATTATCTATTTTTTGGATATAAAAGATGAGGTTGTGTCAAGTAAATTGATGCCTGTCATGGACCTTGGGATACTAAAGTGTTTCTACTTGACATCGGTTACACAGGAGAGGGTGGCTAATAAATCATAATTCATGTATTACATGAGATGGGAGATATTACTGGTGATTTCATGTGGACCTTGGAGTGCTGGAGTCTTTCTAATTCATGTATTACAGGATATACTGAGACATTTCATTGTCCATTATGTGATAACCCTGTTTTAAAGCCTTTTGATTATCAGGTGTAAATATCTTCTGTCAGAGACAGTCCGTCTGTCTAAAGATGTGGATTGAAAGACATACCATGTTCTATTGTGTGATGCCAATACTGTGTTGTAATTGATTAAGTCAAAAGGGTCTCTGCCCTGTCTTAAGGCTAACTCACTCTCCAGACGGTTCCATTGTTCTGTGGCTGGCTATTGTGTACATCGATTACCCCCTGGGGGCTTCTGTCTCAATACACATAGTCATGCTATTCAAACTATCTGACCAATCTCTGCTGCGTCATTTTGAAGTCCTCATTTGCATGGAAGAGGACCTGAGTGAAACCACAAATGTACTTTACAATTGACCAATAGGAAAGCTGTTGTTGGGGGCGGGATGTTCCAAATTCTGTATAAAAGTGTGTTGTGTACTTTCAATAAAAGAGTCCTGTTTGAACTTACATACAGCCTGCCTGGTGTTTGTTCTAAATGGGTCCGAACGGCACATAGCTGTAGTTCGGTTCCCGGAACCTTGGATGACTGGACCATCAGACGTTGCAATTGGCAATCTGATCCAATAGAAGCAGAGGAGTGTCAGGAGAGCAGAACCGAGCGAGCAAGGGTCTCGTCACAATGTCAAACCCTAAAACTGTACATTCCTGTGATGCAGCGACAAACCTTGGTGCCTAAAATTTCTATAGGCGACACTTTAAAAGCTTTTACAAGTCATCAGGTTAGAATTAACTTGATTGCACTTTAACTGTGAATAATGCAAAGTGTTCTCTGATTGGACAAGGTGGAGATCATGAGATTACAGCCCCATCTCTCACCCACATCCAATTACAGAACGCCTTGCATTTATTGCATTTATTGAGAAAAATTAACGTTTTTTATTATTGTAAAGGATAATAATAAAAAAAAATAACAAACATGTTATATTTACCTCCACTGGGCAGCTCATTTTGCACAGAGTGGCCCCGAACCTGGTCTTTTGCGGTCCCTCAGTGGCTGTCTCTGCTCCTCCCCACAAGAACTAACTCCCTTCATGGGAGCTCTCTCTCATGGGTTAGTTCTTGCGGGCACGCTCCCATGATACAGCCTGTATCACTTAGCCCCGCCACGTCATTGGCTGTGATTGACAGCAGCGCGAGCCAACTGCTGTGCTGCTAACAATCTATCCACTCTAGCCAATAAACGGCCAGACTAAGGGGAGAAGAGGACGTCGGGGCGAGCACAGCAGGTGAATGGGCTCAGGTAAGTTAAACGCGGGGGCTGGGGGGGCCGTAACTGTCAGATGTTTTTTCACCTTAATGCATAGGATGCATTAAGGTGAAAAAACATGAACCTTTACAACCCCTTTAAATGCAGTCCATTATTATTCCCTCAAATACTTTTCATACTATTTAAATTAGGCTGACTGGTCTGTGGTAACCTGGTAAACATCTAGAACCCTTTCTTTAGATATCAGTACCCTATTTGCTCTGTGACAATCAATTTGCTCTCTGCCAACCAGTTGATACCATTTCAGTCAGTAAAGTATCTATACAAACTTAATCTAAAAACAGATCTAAGCTCTCTAAGGACTCATGGGTGAAACCTATCTGGTCCTGGAGATTTATTTACATTATGTTTATCGAGTTTGTTGTGTTCTTGGATTACTGTCAGTCACAGAGGTGTATAGCATTACTGTTTCAACTTTCAAACCTTTTTTCTGAAAAGAAAAATATATTGAATACATCTATCTCTTGTGATCAAATTCCCAAGTTTATTTTTATGAGACCTACATGTTCTGTCCTTACGTGTTTACTACTGATATATTTGAAAAAAAAAATACTTTTGTTTTACTTATTGTAGCAATAGGTCTTTTCATAATCTATTGTAGCTACCCTGATTGCTCTACTGAGCTGCACAGAACCACCTCTGGGGGAAGACTATTTCACATCGTCACAGCTCTTACTGTGAAGAAACCTTTCCGTATTTGGTGATGAAATCTTTTTTCCTCTAGAGGTAAAGAGTGCCCCCTTGTCCTCTGTGAAGACCTTAAAGTAAATACCTCAACACCAAGTTCACTATATGGACCACTTATGTATTTGTACATGTTGATCATATCACCATTTTAATCTACTTTTCTCAAGAGGGAATAGATTCAGTTTCTCATCTTTCCTCATAGCTGAGCTCCTCCATGCCTCTTATTAGTTTGGTTGCCCTTCTCTGCATTTTCTCCAGTTCCCTGATATCCTTTTTAAAAACTGGGGTCCAAAACTGAACTGTATATTCCAGATGAGGTCTTACTGATTTGTACAGGGGCAAAATTATCTCTCTCTCTCTCTGGAGTCCATACCTCTCTTAATGTAGGAAAGGACTTTGCTTGCTTTGGAAACCGCAGCTGGGCATTGCATGTTATTATTGAGATTATGATCTCCACTACGAATCCCCCCAGTTGTACTCCCCTAGTATGTATGATGCATGCATATTCATAGCCCCCAAGTGCATAACTTTACATTTATCTACATTAAACCGCATTTGCTACTTTGTTGCCCAATTAGACAGAGCATTGAGGTCAGCTTGTAAATTGGAGACATCCTTTAAAGGGGTGGTTCCCCTAAAAAGAAACTTTTAACATTGCCTGTGTCTTGTTAAAAACATTTAGAATCGGCTGGTAGTTTTAAAAAAAAACACCCGTACATACCATTTTCGGCATGTACTCTCACCGCCGCTTCCGGGTCTGGCAGCCGGGGACAGGCATCCGATCGACGCATACAGCGCGTCACGAGATGCCGAAAGAAGCCGAACGTTGGTGCGGCTCTATACGGCGCATGCGCACCAACGTTCGGCTTCTTTCGGCATCTCGTGACGCGCTGTATGCGTCGATCGGATGCCTGTCAATGAAGCAGGCCCTCCCATCCCCGGCCGCCAGACCCGGAAGCAGCGGTGAGAGTACATGCCGAAAATGGTATGTACGGGTGTTTTTTTTTTAAACTACCAGCCGATTCTAAATGTTTTTAACAAGACACAGGCAATGTTAAAAGTTTCTTTTTAGGGGAACCTCCCCTTTAAGGACATTATTCCACTTAGTGTCATCTGAAAAGACATAAATGTTAGTTTTAATTCCAGACCCTATATCACTTATAAAGATGTTAAAAAGTAAGGGTTCCAGCACTGAACCTTGCAACACACCACTTTGCACCAGAACCGTCGAACAGTCCGATCGTTCGCACGAACATTTAGAACCCCATTGAAGTCTATGGGACTCGAACGTTCGAATTCAAAAACGATAATTTTAAAGACCAATTTTGAAGTTATTGTTGGAAAACGTCTTTCAGAACCCGGGTCTTGCCCCAGGGAACACGTATCAATGGAAAAAACAACCGTTTTTAAAACGTTTTTTTCCATTGACAGTAGTATCAATGGGAAAAAAGTTTTAAAAACGGTCGTTTCTTTTCACTCGAATTTGTCGCGAACGATCGTTTTTGTTCGAAATTTGACGAACGATCAAACGGACGATGTTCGAGTCGAACATACGTTCGTTTCGAATGCGAAGCTCATCCCTACTGATAACCGGCTTAGACCATTCAGAGTAAGAGTCATCACTAGGGATGCAGTACAGTGTACTAACTCTAATGCACCCTTTCTAATTACTCTCATTGATAGATCCAAAAATGACCAGTTAAAGGGGTTATAAACCCTCTATTTTTTCACCTTAATGCATCCTATACATTAAGGTGAAAAAACACCTTGCAGTGTTTGGCCCCCCAGCCCCCCTTTTACTTACCTGAGCCCCAAATTTCCATGGGCGCATCCCCGTCGTCCTTCTCTCCACAGAGTCCTGGCTTTGATTGGATAGATTGATTGCAACACAGCCATTGGCTGCCACTGCTGTCAATCAAATCCAATGATGCAGGCCCCGGGGGCAGGGCCGAGTCATACACTCGGGGCTATGGACACTGAGTGCATGACTTAGGAGCGCTCCTGCAAGGTAACCACCTTGGGAGAGCACTTCTCCTAGGGGGCTATCTAATGCAGAGACGAGCCCGAGAGTAACCGAGGGCCCCCAGAAGAGAAGGATCAGGGCCACTCTATGCAAAACGAGCTGCACAGTGGAGGTACTGTAAGTATAACATGCTTTTTTTTAAATTATTTATTAAAAAAACAAATCTTTAGTATCACTTAATAATAATTTTGAAGGACTTTCTACAGAATTTAGTGCAGTAGTATCTGGTACAAAATGTGTAACTTATTATATTCCACTAATTGAAGGACCGTGGTGAGAAAATTGACCAGGATAATTACTATATGATCTGAACAGTCTGCTTGTTATAAGTGTAGCAATTATTTTTCCTGTGACCAACCTGAAATAGAGATCTAACAATACACTTTTCAAAAGTAACAGTATAAGAAAATGTAAAAGACTGATAATTGATCAATCTGCTTTGACCTTGTTGCTGCAATTCTACAAGCAGATTTTCACAATGTCAGTGCTTGGGTTAATACAGCAATCTAATGATCTGCTATTACTACTGTATTCCCTTTCTATTCGCTGCCATGAAGTCATATACAGTTTGTTCCTGCTTGGGCTTCACGGATATACACCTTCTTGCTTTGTAATTGATTCGCAGAGACGGCCTCCAGCCTGGATGGAATATGAATGAAGTTGGTAGACTTAAGACTAATGAGTTCTATGCATAATTCCGATACCGCTTTAGATAAATGTCAGCAAACAAATAAATTGTATACAGGCTCATTAGATTATGCTATAAATCTTTTATCATTTAAAATTTTCCTCCCTAACTGCTCCAGCTACAACCATATAAACATGCTTTTGACTTGTGTCCTGGTCATAGCTAAAAAATGTATTGCAGACTATTACATTAATGTCCATCTGTAAACTCCTACACTGTTTGTACAAATTACAGAGGATTTTACTAATGCAATTTTAACACCACAGATGTCTGACATTTACAGATTACGTGATTTATGGCTGCTTATGTACTATGCATTTATGGAACATAAGCTGCGTATGGAATATATTTATTGCAAGTGTAAATAAACTATTTTGTATTGGCAAATAAGGGACTTTAAAGCCCAACTCAATGTTTACCAACCCATCATAACACCCCTTCCTTCCACCCCCTCTAAGTAACTGCTGGTATGAAAAAAAGCACACCTACCCAAACGATCATCGTACTTACCTGAAGCCACGCTTCTTTCTTCCGCACTTTGGGTGTCCACATCACTGTCTAAATAATGTGGACATCTATTGGTGGAAGCTGCGAGGTCTTTTCTTACAGACAGTAAGAAAGGACCTCGCAGAAAGTAAAACTCAAGAGGGCAGCGATGGGGCCAGAGTCAGTGTTGCCAACCATCCGTATTTTTACGGACAGTTCGTAAAAACGGGCACTTTTTCCCATGTTCGTAAATGTCTGTGGTTGCGGGAAGGTGCCAGTAAAAATAGCCGAGATCGGTTTGGCTTGGAACTGCACATGCAGATTGGAGGCAGGGGGTGATGGTGGCTGTGGTGTTACCGCAGAGGGGGATGGAGGCAGGGGGCAATGAAGGAAGGGGGAGATTGGAGGCAGGAGGTGTTAGTGGCAGGGGGTGATTGCACGCAGAGGGTGGGGGATGGAGACAGGGGTTGTTGGTGGCACTGCAGAGAGGGATGAAGGCAGGGGACGATGGAGGCAGGGGTTGAATGGAGGCAAGGGGCTTGGGGGAGATTGGAGGCAGGGGGAGATTGGAGGCAGAGGGAGATTGTGGCACCGCAGAGAGGGGTGAAGGCAGAGGGTGTTGGTGGCAGAGGGGGATGGAGGCAGGGGGTGATGTAACTAAATAATTTGCCCTTATTAAATAACAAAAATATGTTTTTTTACCTTAAGATCTACCTTAAATCACATTGCTATTTGCCTAGCGTACTTGTTTGTAGCCAAAATACTGAAATTTGCACCTAAAAATGTGATTTAGTAACTTTTGTGAAATGCCAGTAAAAACGTGGCTGCGCCAGTAAATTTCGGGTGTCGTGCCAGTAAATTTCAATCTGGTAGGTTGGCAACACTGGCCAGTGTTCAGGAAGATAAGAATTACAATATTTATGGTCCCCAGGGCAGGAAATTTAGCTTGGCTCATGGAAGAAACTATCTTTGATCCATCATACTGCAGGATGACTTCGAAATCGGTGATTGCAATAAAAAATGAAGAGCAAAGTAACTGATGCACAATGCACTATTTACATTTCATTTTTTGCCTGGGGTTGGATTTTAATGAGTGTCATAATCCATAAGGTTTATCTGGAAGTAATGTTATGTGTGCCCACTTTTTTAAATGTTTGTGTTCTATATTTGATGGTATTTTCCAATAGATTGACAGATTCTCTCTTTTATGGTGATCTGTCAATTAGGCAGCCTTTAGACCCCTTTTACACTGAGGCGCTGCAAGAACTGCCCATAAACTTTAAAGTGCTGCCGTGTGCTTTTTTTTAAGGTCACGTGACTCAAAAGAACCATTTTACGGCGCAGTCAAATTGCTTTTCATGCACTTTGGAGGGGCTTCACATTCATTTCAATGGAGAGGGGCATTTTTGAGGCACTTTTTTTAGTGCTCCAAACTTGCTTCCCCCCCCCCCCTGCCAGAACACGACCCAGTGTGAAACCATCTATTAAAATAGTTTTTTGTGAGCTTTTCAGGTGCTTTTTTGTGAAGAATGCATCTGAAAAGCACCTTGGTGTGAAAGGGGTCTAAAGCAGTGTACACACAACCGTTTTTCATGACGAGAAAAATTGAATTTTTTAAATTGGTTTTTGATGCTACAATAAAGATGACACTTTATCAGAGTTCTTACTAATAGAACAAAGAAGTGATGAGGCTAGGTTGGCCATAGATTATGCAATTTTCTTTCCTTCAACACAGTCATGGGAAAATCTCTCCCACTGCGCCATTGTATTCTGATATCGGGAGGTTTCCCCACCGTCAGAATACCATGATCATTGCTGGCCACTTCAGTACAACCAGCTTGGCCATAGATGGAAATTTGGAATTTTCATCTGCCTATGGCCGACAGGATTACCACACAGAACATTATGGGCCAGATTCTGAAAGTCTGGCGTAACTTTGTGCGGGCGTAGCGTATCTTCTTCACGCTACGCTGCCGCAACTTAGAGAGGCAAGTGCTGTATTCACAAAGCACTTACGTCCTAAGTTACGGTGGCGTAGCGTAAATGTGCCGGCGTAAGTGCGCGTAATTCAAAGTAGGCAGGTAGGGGGCATGTTGTATTAAAATTAACCGTGACCCCATGTAAATTATGTGGCGAACGAACGGCGCATGCACCACCCTTGGACGTATCCCAGTGCGCATGCTCAAAATCACGTTGCAAATAGTCAATGCTTTCGACGTGAACGTAACCTACGCCCAGCCCCATTCTGAATCGGCTTACGCAAACATAGGCGACGTGAAATTTGACGGCTGTTCCGACGTCCATACTTAACATTGTCTGCGCCATCTTTTTGGTGGTTTATCTTTACGCCGGACGTAACCCTTACACAAACCGCGTAACTGGCGCATCTACGTTCGTGAATCGGCATATCTTACTCATTTGCATATTTTTAATGGGTATGCCGAATGCGTCCAGTGTAACAATGCGCCCACGATACGCCGTCGTAGGCAAGTTACGTCGGACGACTGAAGCCATGTTTTTCGGCGTATCTTGCTTTGAGAATCGGCGCAAAGATGCAACGACGTATATTTGTACTTACGTCGGCGTATCTCAAGATACGCCGGCGTAAGCCTCTCTGAATCCGGCCAATCATTTTCAGTTGGAGCTGACTGATTAGTAGTGAAAGAAATGAAAGCAGTAAAGTATAATCATTGTGCAGCACTAGTAAGGCCATAGATGGTTCCATTTTCTTTCCTTCCCTTACCCATGGTAGAAAATCATTTGATTCCCCCAACAACATAGTCATTATTGATGGGGGAATCCTTCCACAACGCTATTGTGTTCTGCGGCAGAGAGCTTTTCGGGCTGACAGAACACAGTAATTCCGTGTAAAAAATCTGACAGGCTGGTTGTTCCTCAAATCGATTGATGAATCAACTTGCCCATAGATGGATCACATGTCAGCCGGACCCCGGTGAACCGGCCAAGATTTCATCCATCCATGGCTGACTTTATCTAAGAATGTACTGCACTTTCAGTCCCCAGGGAGTAAATGCTATGAAATAAAAAATTAGGTAGACATTTTAATATAAAATATAGTAATAATCTTTTTTATTATTTACATCAAATGCCTACGGGTGGTGTGCAGAAAGAATGTTCAGTATGTGAGTCGGTAAGGTGTCTGGGTAAAAATGAGTTGTGAACAGCAGCCCTTGGGAGCGTGGGGGGCTCACAAAACACTAATGTCGCGTACACACGATAATTTTTCGGCATGGAAAAAAAACATAGTTTTTCAGCATGTCCAAAAAACTAATTTTTTTGAACTTCATCATTAAAAACTATGTTGCCCACACACCATCGTTTTTGAAAAATGATGAACAAAGCACGGTGACGTACAACACGTACGACGGCACTCTAAAGGGGAATTTCTGTTCGCCTTTGGGCTGCTTTTAGCTGATTCCTTGTTAGTAAAAGACGGTTCGCGCTTTTTTGTCTGTTACAGTGTGATGAATGCGCTCACTCCATTATGAATGGTAGTTTTACCAGAACGAGCGCTCCCGTCTCCTAACTTGCTCCTGAGCATGGGCGGGTTTAAAACGTTGTTTTAGCCCACAGACGATCATTTTTTACAACCCGAAAAACGAAATTTTTAAAAACGACGTGAAAAAATGCAGCACGTTCAAAAAACGATGTGAAGCCCAAACACGATCATTTTAAACAACGTTTTTTCATGCCGAAAAATGATCGTGTGTACGCGGCATTAGGAATAAGTTGCATAGATAGGTGTGTGCAGGAACTAGTGGAAGAAATATTAAATAATGTATAAATGTGCCATACTCTGAGCTCTGTCTATAAGGGCAGATGGCAGACTGTGGTGGTTAGGAGTGAGTTATTAGCTGGTTTCTTGAGGACATGTGGCCATGCACTATGGTCAGCATTTGTCCTCCATGTCAGGAACTAGGTACCCAGTTTGTATCGTTCCAAATTATAGCTACATGGTTCTTCTCTATGCATACATTGTAGTTTGCTGCCTTGAATGGTCTGTGACATTTACATTTTTGCTTCAAATATCAATATCGATTTCTTTAGGATACCTTTATCTATACGTCTAATGTTACTGCTATTGTGGTTGTCACTATAGCTGCTAAACTCCAGTAAAGTTGCTGTCATTACAACATCTGTGCCAAGTGAGTCTTTAAAGGCAATTAATACTTAAAATATAAGATAATGAGGTCTGTTTACACAGCATGTGCAAAAATAAAACAAAGAAAAATAATCTCTCCACACATTTATAAAGCATAGCAATGTACTTTGCAAATATACATTCCACTGGATTCAGGAGTCCAAAGCTAGTGGTGCACAACAATAATGAATTGGGAGATGTATATTTAAAACGGATCTGTCAAAGTCATCTGATTGACTCTCCTCCAAACACTGAGACCTCTCTGCTGTGGTATTAAACCCAAAAACAAAAATGTATTATACTTCGGGTTACCAATCCTTAGATGTGGTGGCTGCAATAGCTTTCTTTTCCTAAGCATAATTCATCTGGTGATCCATCCAATAACATACTTCCTGTCTTAAGCCTTGTACACACGCACGGTTTTCTCGGCAAGAAACAGCAAGAAAACTGCTGGCAGAGCTTTCTTGCTGAGTAAACCGAGCGTGTGTATGAGGCTTTGAGGTTTCTTGTCAAGAAAACTGCCCAGAATCTCGACAAGAAAAATAGAGAACCTGATCTCTATTTTTTCGTCGTGATTCTCGGCAGTGTTTTCCTGCCGAGAAACCCGAGTGTCTGTATACTTACCTGTCGCAGTGTAAACCCGCGCATAGGTAGGGTGGGTGTAGCAAGATGGCGGCAACGGCATTGAAGTAGTAAAGCAGATACCTTTTACCAGCCACATTGTCAGTGTAGGGAGTAAGGTGACCACATTTCCAAACTGCCATTCAGGGACACGCCCCTCCTTCCCCCAAAAAATGCTCCCGTCATTCATGAAGGCTGGCTGCCTACTGCAGGCTCTGCTGTTTGACAGAACTTGTATAAGTAAGGGGTGACGCCACCTGGCAGTGTCACCTGGTGGCACTGCCCCGTTGTGACGTCACCAACCCAGCATGCACCAATCCATTATGTTGCCAGGTGGTTCCGTCCTTATCTATATAAGAACTGTCAGATGTGAAGGAGGCAGTAGGCTGGTAGCCTTCAAAAACGATGGGAGCATTTTTTTCCCTGGGTGCGGTGGGTGGCATGATTGACGATGGATTTACATTGGAGACACTGTTTTTTATTTTTTAATAAAGGAATTGTCAAACGCTCACTGTTTCTTTATGACTTTTTGTCACTTTTTGGGTGAATGGTTAGGTACATTCACATGGGCGGGAGGGGCGGCAGGATCTGGGCATCCCAGATTCTGATAAGCCCACAACCACATACCCCCACAACCACCAGCCAGGGTTGTGGGGAAGAGACCCTGGTCCCCATCAACATGGGAAACAGGTGCTTTGGGGTGGGGGGTGGGCATGTGGTGTGGCCTGGTATGGTTCAGAATGGGGGGCGCTCACTCATCCCTCCTTTCCTGACCTGCCAGGCTGCTTGCTCGGATAAGGGTATGTTTTTCTTTAGAATTTGGCATGGGGTTCCCCTTAAAATTGTCTGGTATGGACTGGGTGAAGGGACGCCACGCCATTTTTTTCTTTATTTTTTTCAATAGCTGAATGCTGGCAATTTCATCCAGGAGTATATTTAAATGTGATTTGACACAACTATTCTTACAACGAGCCAATGATGGAATCTGTCACTCCTTTCCCAGGGTGTTCAGTGCATTATTTGCCCTAATTGGGCAAAGCTTTGCCTAATCAGAACATGGTAAAAGCTGGTTGTTAAGGGGTGGGGGAAGCTCTAAAAATGCACTGATTACTATATAAATAACACTGGCAGGGAAGGGGTTAATACTAGTGTGATTCAATGGGTTAAGTGTTCCCTAGGGAGGTGTTTCTAACTGTGGGGGGAGTGTACTGACTGGAGGAGGAGGGAGGTTGCGGGTGGCCGGCGGACATCACGGCCATGCGCATCCAACCCAGGGCGTACCCACTTTATCTATTGCACAAATCGGTGTACAGCTACGCCGAGTCACGTAATATAGCCAACCTGCCGCAGTATAACTGCGGTGGCTGGTCTTAAAGTGGTTAAGCACTGTAGTCTACCGCCATTCCACGGGCAGACAGTTTTAAAGCATGACGTGTTTCGATCTATTTACACCATGTTTATATATAAAAAAGTGTTTTTTGTGGACATTATATTTCATTAAAGTGTATTTTTGTCAAACAAATTCAGTTTGAAAAAACGCTGTGCAAATATGTGTGACATTACTGCACTTTTTTTCTTTAGGGCCTCTGCCAAAAAATACATAATGTTTGGAGGTTCTAAGTAATTTTCTAGCAAAAAAAAGTAGATTTGGCCTGGATGGCAAGTGGTTAGAAATTGTTGTTTTTGGGTTTAATATTGCTTTAACCACTTCCCGCCTGGTCAATAGACAATTGACTTCCGGGAAGTGGTTCTGTTATCCTGACTGGACGTCTATTGACGTCCAGCAGGATAACATGCCGGCGCGCTCCCATGGGGGCACGCAGCGCGGCGATCGGTGATGCGGGGTGTCAGTCTGAGGCCCTGCATCTCCGATTTCGGTAAAGAGCCTCCAGTGGAGGCTCTTTACCACGTGATGAGCCGTGTCCAATCACGGCTGATCACAATGTAAACTGGAAGAGCCGATCGGCGGCTCTCCTGACAGGGGGGGTTTGCGCTGATTGTTTATCAGCCTAGCCCCCCGCGGATGCCCACACTGGACCACCAGGGAAGCCGCCAGGACCACCACGGAAGCCTCAAGCATGTGGATGGCCAGGTACATCCCACATGGCCATCCACATATGCAAATTGATACCAAATAGGTGCCAATCAGTGACCACAAATGGGCACTGATTGGCACAATTGTGAAAGACCTTAAATCTTTGATTCCCAGCAATGCCACCCATCAGTGTCATCAGTGCCATCCATCAGTGCCACCTATCAGTGCCCATCCATTCCCATCTGTGCCCACCTATTAGTGACCATCAGTACCCATCCATGCGACCTATCAGTGCCACCAATACATACCCATCAGTGCCACCATAAGTACCCATCAGTGCCACCTATTGGTGCCCATCAGTGCCGCCTATTGGTGCTCATCAGTGCTGCCTATGAGTGCCCATCAGTGCCACATACCAGTGCCACCTATCAGTGCAGCCTATCAGTGCCCATCATCAGTGCCACCTCATTGGTGCCACCTCATCGGTGCCCATCGGTGCTGCCTTATCAGTGCCGTGAGTGCAGCCGCAATATCAGTGCCAGTCATTGAAGTAGAAAATGTACTTATTTACAAAAAAAATAACAAAAACAAAGAAAACCTTTTTTTTCAAAATGTTCTGTCTTTTTTTATTTTTTTGCGCAAAAAATTAAAACCGCAAAGGGTGATCAAATACCACCAAAAGAAAGCTCTATTTGTGGGAACAAAATGATAAAAAATTTGTTTGGGTACAGAGTAGCATGACCGCGCAATGGTCATTCAAATTGCGACAGCTCTGAAAGCTGAAAATTGGCTTGAGCAGGAAGGTGTATACATGCCTGGTATTGAAGTGGTTAATCACTGTAGGGATACTGCAGTCCAAATTTTACGAATGAGTGGGTTGCAGTAGCTCTGCGGAGGATAACGTAGAGGGTATAGATTTATCTTCTCTTTATTATAAATCACCCTCAATGTTTTAAAACTGGAGAATTTAGAAATAATCCCTGCTCACACCAATCCATCCATGATTACTGTGTACTGTACATATTGTGCAAAGTATGGTGCTTATTAAAATGAACATTCCAATCGAAATGCTCTGAATAATTACTAAGCTGCTGTAAGATACTGAAATAAAGAGACATAAGAGAACATCTCGAACTGATAGGATTTGTGGTCGTTTCCCTAATTTGTTTCTTGTATTATTAGTAGAGAGTGCTGCAGGATAGGATAATCTCTGGCACCTTTGAACTATTGTATTATTCCACTAGACAGCATTTGTTAAGCATAGAAGATCTAAAGCGTTTGATGTAAAACAAACAACAATGAACAGAGATTTCTTCAGAAATAAGCACCGTTAGCCCCATCTGAACACCTGGGCTGAATGCTGGTTAATGCTTAAAATGTATATATAATTATAATGGCTTCATAACAGGGAATGTTACAACAGGAGGCAGCAGAGCATACTGTATGACTATACTTCAGCCTCTATGATGTACACCAGATAATAAAGATGAAAGGTTGACATCACTTCATCATAGAAATAGCTGTGGATTTCCAAGTTCATCAATTAAACAGCAGGTGTGATTTAATAATTTAAAATAAGGTTGCCTGTACTGGCTGCACATATTCTGCCTCCCTGTAGTAGCAGTAACATACACAAACATTTAACTGATTGCTGTGCGTCTTTCTCTCTTTAAATGCTGTATAATGAAGAATAATATTATATACAATGTGTATGTTAAGTGGCTACAAGAAAAGGAAACATCCACAAGTAAATGCCAGTAATTGTTACTTCCTACTATGGGTCAAAAGTACGGTATATCCAGCGGCTGCGTGGTGTTACATATGGTTCTCAAAATACTATTTTCAGAGGCGTATCTAGTGAAAATGGTGCCCATGGCAAGCACTGAACTGCGCCCCTGCCAAAACATTTGAAACCCATCTTTCATATAACCAGGGAAAGGGAGGGACACTGGGGACCACTGGCGGCTGGTGCTGAACATTTTTGTGAGGCGCAAACAAACAGGAAAAAAAAAAATTGCAGTCACTGTGCCCATCAAAAGCAGCCACTGTGCCCATCAAGCGCCGCCACTGTGCCCATCAAGCGCAGCCACTGTGCCCATCAAGCGCAGCCACTGTGCCAATCAAATGCAGACACTGTGCCATCAATTTCCGCCTCTGTGCCCATCAAGCGCAGCCACTGTGCACATCAAGCGCAGCCACATGTGCCCATCAGGCGCAGCCACTGTGCCAAACGCAGCCACTGTGCCCATCAAACGCAGCCACTGTGCCCATCAGTGCAGCCACAGTACCCATCAATATCCCCTGCTCATTAAACAGTCCACATTCAGTGAAACTTAATGCACTGCAAAGCTTACAGTACATGAATTTTTACTGAATGTGGACTGTTTAATGAGCTTGTTGCACTAATCACTTTATTACACTTTATTAATGATATCTATGGCTATGCATATTTATAATTTATTTAATCCATATTGAGCACTATATTTGATGCCTGGCACACACACACACAATTGCATATGACGTACACTTTGATATGTGTGTAGAACAAATGATGAATACTTGCTACGCAGCTGCTGAAATAAAATTAACTCTAAAATTAAAGGGGATCGCTCACACCAATACACCCTATCATAGGTAGTGTGTACAATATACTAATTCAACCAGTGGTGGTTTTCTACACAAAGTGTAACGCTAAATTTATAATTCCGTTGTGAAAATATCGAATCTCCTATGCATTATACAATTTTTGAGTATAACGTTGTGAATGTTATTATTTATAAATGTACAAAATCAGCAGGTTGGGTTACATGCCGTTTGACATACTGTACATAAAAAAAATTCATGGCAAAATGGTATCCACATCAAACACTAGAGGCTGAAACTACAGAAACATGGTGCCTGTTAAAAACAGGTGTAAAAATGTTTTCTTTGGGTGTCAGTGGTGCCTTTGCATCGTAACCCTTTAGAGGTACTCTTGATGAAAGCAAGAATTGGCCTTGCTGTCAAAAATTGCAATGAAATGCACCTGTCAAACATGTGTGGAAATGATGGTCTTTGTTGGTGCCTTCCCACCATAACCCTATTGAGGTACTCTTGATGTCAAGCAGGTGCAGAAAAATTGGTCTTTGGGTGTTGGTGGTGCCTTCACATCGTAACCATATACAGGTACTCTTGATGAAAGCAGATTTGGCCTTGCTGCCAAAAATTGCAATGATATGCACTTGTCAGGTGCGGAAAAATTGGTCTTTCGATGTAGGTGGTGCCTTTCTTTGCATGTTTATCATTCCTTCAGGGGTTCTGGGCCTGTTGTGTCCCTTTGCCCACCCTAGACATTGATGGTCAGACATCCCGCCCAACGAAGTGACTGAGCATGAGCATACAAACCTAATACACTTTTTTGTATATGTTATTAATTTTTGCATAATATTCAAATCTGGTTCTAAGTTCTAATACATGTCATTGTTTTATATAGTTTGTCCTCTTGGTTTGTCTGGGTCCTGAAGAGACTAAATTATTGGCGAAACGCGTTGACCTTAGGATGAGTCCATTCCACCTATACTTGACTGATTACCATCTTACGCCATGTACACACAATCGGTCAATCCGATGAGAACGGTCTGATGGATTTTTCCATCAGTTAACCAATGAAGCTGACTGATGGTCAGTTGTGCCTACACACCATCGGTTAAAAAAACGATCATGTCAGAACGCTGTGACGTAAAACACAACAACGTGCTGAAAAAAATGAAGTTCAATGCTTCCAAGCATGCGTCGACTTAATTCTGAGCATGCGTGGATTTTTAACCGATGGACATGCGGTTAGGTATCCATCGGTTAATTTTAAAACAAGTTTCACATTTTTTAACCGATGGATAAATAACCGATGGGGCCCACACACGATCGGTTTGGTCTAATGAAAACGGTCTATCAGACTGTTCTCATTGGATTGACCGATCGTGTGTACGTGGCATTAGTCTATATATGTGTATTGACTGAATATCATTAATTGCAAGAGGGTTCTACTTCCCTAATAGTTATGGGACACAAGATTATTCTTGTTTTTATCTCTTTTTTAGTAGTGTACAAATTAACATTATATTTTATTTTAATTTTTTTCTGTCTCTCTGCTGTGCTGCTATAGTCCTTTTTTCATAGTAGTATTCTCCAGTTGTTACCTATTACTTTTCTATATTACTGGGACAAGGCTTCTAAGTCTTCTTTTTACTTCATTTTTTTTAAGTTTTTGTTAACCTAAACTTTTGTTTCACCTACCACTTGAACTGTGAGTGCTAGGAAAATGCATAGAGGTCTTCATCAAGTAGGTGGAGTGTTAACATGGGAGTAGTGTGATGTCATTATTATTATTATTATATTTTCTTCTACTGTCATAGGGATGGGAGTGAATATTTACAGGCATGGGGAGCATTGAGATTTCCAGGTACAATGTGTTCTTTAAGGAAAAGGGCACAGGAAGATTGGATAATGATTGAAAACTGATTTTTTATTTTATTTACAGTCCCTTGGCTTTAGCGTTTGGGATAGCAGTCATATTTCAGGTAGACGAGAATAGTGATCTTTGTGGGACATATTTGTACATACTGACATATTTCCTTTAATGCACTTTCTTGACCCAACAAACCTCATCATAATCATATTTTTATATGCTGACAGGAAGACATTGATCCACCTATTCTGGAACTAATGAAAGAATTCCTTTGATCTTCTCATTTCCTCTAATCTAAGGATAGAAGTTTTAGCAATGATGTCAACATCTTTACACCCATATGTGCTCCCAGATGTGGAAAGACAGGAAACATATGCACAGATGAGAACATTAGCATCTAACAAATGTAATCTGCTTTTTATTTCACACCATCATTTTTTTTCAGATTCTGTGGCTCTTACTTGAAAAAATCCCCAACATAACAAAAAGCTGGATATGCCAAGTATAACGGTAATCAGTTCTGTCTAGGAATTTTCGAATTCACTCACAGAAATTTCCCAGTGGGAATCCTACTGAATGTGGAAAGAAAAAATAAAATAAATATATGAAAGGCAAGATGCAAAATGATACATTATTTGGTACAACAAATGACTAAAACAATAGAAGCATATGGGGTTAACTGGATTGCCCATCAATCTTTAGATATTATAAGAAAAAAGAGCAAAAGAAAAAAGACAAAACAAGCAGAAGGAAACTGTATAAGCACAGCAGACCTTCTGCTTCTATCCCTTGGGCTTTACTCCCAGGTTATAACAATGAAAATCAACAACAAGGGATATTAATCATTTAGCTGTTATAGCAGCAGTGTCAGGGAAGTCAGCAATCTACTGGCCCTGGGCATTTGTAACTAGCATACTGCAAGAACAGTCATTCCATCTGTCTGTCTAGGAAATTAGGAACCCATATTTAAAGTACAGAACATTAAATGGCCTTTGACGACACAATGAAAACTTTTTCCATGTGTATCTTATTCCATATGTTGCCTTTGGTAACTGATTAAAATAACAATTTCATGTTCAGTTCAGTTTGAGAACGATAACTAAATCATAACTGACTGCTATGGGCAATGACCTTATTTTATTTTCACCAGGTTTCATAAATCAGTTTCCCTAGACTCTTAGAAATGTTGGAAAGAAATATCTCAGTGTGGTAACCAATGAGACTTGCTTTATGTAGCGCTACACTTGTAAGATTTGCAGATGAAAGGGATCTCCCACTCCTGCACAGCCATGCACACCTTATTTTCACAAGCACTACGATTTAGGGTCCTTTCACACTAGCGGACCGTTCGTCCGTTCATTACAAGTCCGTTTACGGACTTGTAATGAACCCCTATGGGAGCGGATCCGTTAGCGGATGATGCATCCGCTAACGTCCGCCAGATCCGCAATCCGTTTTTGCGGACGGAAGAATGTCCTATTTTTCTTCCGTCCGGCCAAACGGATCGGATGCAAATGGACAGACGGTCCGTTTCCATCCGACTCCCCATAGGGGAGAGCGGAGGTGAGACAGGGCGGTCCCTGCACAGTGTGCGGGGACCGCCCTGTCCGCCGACAGCTGAGCGGAGACCCCCCCGCTGAGCTGACGGACACACGGAGCGGACTGAAAAACGGACCGCTCCGTGTGTAAGGAGCCTTAGAGAACAGTCCTTGGCTTTGTTTTTGTTATTAGTGGGTTAACGCCTTGGATAGGAATGGAAAATTATGAGATGCCCACTTGACTGCAACAACCTCAGGGACAACTTCCTATATACAGGTATATACAGTATCTTCTCCTCTTTCCTCCTGCACAAACCCTTCATGGCTCCAGATGAATCAATTTTGAGATGATATGACAGGCTCCCAGTCAGATTTAGCACCAGCCCATTACAGGCAGGAACTCAAAGCCCTGTTAAGTGTAGCTTATTTCTCTGTGGATACAGATTCCAGCACCACCTCCTCAGGCACTGCCAACCAACCTGGCTATAGCTACCCCTTTCACAAGCCCACCCGGCTGACTCTCAGGAGATCTCTCAGGGAAAGGTCTGAAGACTTAGGCACACTGCTGTATTTAGGAGAAACTGGCTACATGTGGCAGTCTTCCTCCTTTGTTAGTCCCCACAGTATTGCACTACTCACTCTGTCCTTTCTTACTCCCTGTCCACCAGGAAGGGCATCCTCCCATGTATTTTGACAGGATCCTTACAGCACCCGAGCCCCTGGCTCAAGGGAGGACACCCCTCCAGACTATGGGGGTACCCCATAGGGCCACAACAGCTTCCTCAACAATGCATCTTCATCTTCCACCTGACTGCCCCTGCTGGTATGGCCCATGTCTACTTATGGAGTTGTCTCAGCCCCCTGCCAGCCCACTGCTGAGGATTGTTTGAGGCTTTATACATATTCCCCTAACCTCCTCCTAACCTAATCTTTCAGAAGATTCTCAATCCTTATAGACCAGGGAGAGGCACCAGAAAACTGTCAGGATGAGTCACCCAGCCCTGAACTCTAATAAACCCTGACCCAATTAAGACTCCTCAGCTTTGCTGTAAGTCGGAGTATGGTTTGCCTACACTTCTAGCACACACTAGAGGGTACAACATTTATTTTTTAGAAAAAACAAGAGCATTTTTTTTTCCTGGGCAAAGTGGGTGAAAGTGTTTACCAAGGTAACACAAAGTTTGACCCTCAACAAGAAAGGGTTAACTGTGTCTTTCAGGCTGTAGCTAGTTTGATTTTCAGATACATCTGAATATCGGGCTTACCTATAGAACATGGTAGAAGAGATGCCATATCCATCTACTGCTAATATTGACATTAGAGAGTTCACCACTCTTCTGGTGAGTATATAACTGTTACATTTAGTATTGACACTACAGTGTAATGAATGCCTAACCCACACAGAGCTGCTGAAATATATGATGTGAACATTTGCAACAAATACAGATGATGCGTCTCTCAAATCTGTGGAGGTAACAACTAAACTAATATAATATTAAAACTAGGAGCAAGGTTTGCGTTCCTGGCCATAAAGGGTTTGCACTAAACTGTGTTCACGATTGCAGGCCAGCTGAACAAAACATTCATTGTTAGCCTGTTTGTCAGAGCGGACCTCTGACTGTTACTAAAGCAGGAAGTCATTCATTTAGTGACAATATTAATATACTTCCACTAAATGACAACTTTCAACTGTGCTGCCTGCATCCAAGCAGCCAACGATGCTGTGCAGGCCAACTGCCTGAGTCCCAGCAACTAATGACATATTTGATTGTCAGGACGCTGGTTGCTGCAGACTGTTTCCTTGGCTTGCCTGGAAAGGAAAACGACCTTGTCCATCTGTTAATGAGGATAAGGGCCTCTTCTTGACATCCCTGGCTTAGTGGATGTGGGGTTGGGAGGGAACAGACTTATCAGAATCTATAAGTCCCTTTAAATTAGAGGGGCCTCTCGGAATCTGCCCTCTCCTATGTAAATGAGTAAGGGGTACATTGTACCCATGGTTACTCATTCACAAAGTCTTTTATAAAAAAAAAAAAAAATGTGGTGTAGATCTACATCAATCACAATGAAAGACACCCGCTGACCTACTGAAAATAAACTACGCTGTCACAATCTGCTCATAACGAATCCCATTTCCCCAGTCACCCATTGAATGTAAACAAAGGGGTGGGGGATCTCAGGTGATGTAATTATCCATGACTAATTTTAGGAAGAGGTGTTTTGCCAGGGGTAAAACCCATGTTGAGAGTGTGTGGCCTGTAATGGCTTGGGGGATGAGGGACACATCCATTTTGGTGCATGCTCAGATAAGGGTCTGGCATGGAATTTAAATGAGCCACATTTTTTTTTGCACAGGGTACCCCCTAAAACTAGATACCAGACTCAAACTAAACAGAAGCAGATTCACCCATCACAACTCAGTATTTTACTGGATGCCTGTAGTCTACATAAATAAAACCAACAAAATGACACAGGATAATCCTAACTATGTTTAAAAACAACACTTCCCTGATGTACCAACAGGTACATAATCGTAATTTCCGCCTAAAAAAGGTTCGATGTCAGCTTTTGGTCGGATATTTTCCGACCGTGTGTATGCTACATTGGACATTTGCTGTCAGAATTTCTGACAACAAAAGTTTGAGAGCTGGTTCTCAATTTTTCCGACGGCAAAAGTTCTTGTCGGAAATTCCGATCGTTTGTATGGAATTCCGACGCACAAAAATCCTACGCATGCTCAGAATCGTTGAACCTCATTTTTCTCAGCTCGTCGTAGTGTTTTACGTCACCGTGTTCCTGACATTTAGAATTTTAGACATTTGTGTGACCGTGTATGCAACAGAAGTTTAAGCCAACATTCCGTTCAGAAAAAATTCCACGGTTTTGTGGTCGGAAATTCTGATCTTGTGTATGCGGCATAACACAATCTTTATTGCTGTCAAGTGCTGAAAAAAGTGACTTAATGGTTAACACTCCTTTCTTCAGCACTGGATTCTTGGTTTAAATCATAACCAGGACACTAAATGCAAAGAGTTTCCCTGTGTACTCCAGTTCCTCCAGGTCCTCCTACATACTGCTAGATTAATTGACTACTGTCTAAATTGGTCCTAGTATGTGTATGTATGAATGTGAGATAGTTGCCTTAGATTGTTAGCTCTGTAGGACAGAGACTAATGTGAAATATACAGTAGGTGAAGTGTTGCGTAAATAAAAAATTGCCCAGCATAATTGTAGATTGACACTTATAATTATGCCATTCGCACATAGAAATTCACCAATGCTAATACACATGCACACACAGGCCCAAATGGCTGCGAAGTTTAATTTGCCAGTGCGCATGTGTAAAGAGATTCTGGCGCCCAGTAGCTTATTTAAAGCCAACAGCATCAGCAATTAGTTGCTGGATGATTTTCAGTTTCCCTGTGTGTTTCTGTGTTCCTGTTCTTGATACTATTGGATTTCCTGTTACTTTATTTTTTGCCTTTGACCTGTCTTGTCTCCATTCTCAGCTTTGACCCTTGGCCCTTGGCTTTTTTTATTGATTCCGCTCCTATCTACTGTACCAGTGTATGAGTCTGGCTTACTCCTGACCTTGCTTGCTGCCTTACCCCTGGATGATACTCCATGTATGACTACTGGCCTGGCTCCTGACCTGCTCCTGGCTCTCCCTTTGGCCAAGTCTCTTCTGGTACATCTGAGGGACTCCTGCCCTGCAGTGCATCCTGCTTGTTCTGCCACCATCCAGCAGACTTCTCATCATTTAGCCTACTGCAGCTGGCAACCCCTTCTTCTTTGGGGTATAGCATTCCCTGTCACTACCTTCAGGCGTACCCTGCACTGTGCTGCAATTGAAGCCCCCTCAGCACCTCAGCCTCCAGCCAGGTATGTGACAACGTGTCTTCCACAGGTTATGAACAGGTTATTTCTCTGTGCTTTCTATAAATAGGAAATGCTTCCTATAAGCTTTTTTTTTTGCATGTGAGATGGGATTCATATGTTTGTAATGACATTTTTTTGGAATGATCTGTAGACAATTCTGGGCATAATGTCAGAGAATCATACAATAAAAGAAACCTGGCAGGAGAGAAATATGGAAACTGCTGTTGTAGCCAGAATCCTCCTGACATTGTATATTTGCTGGCTGTTAATTGCCTGACCTCACACACTCTCTCTCATTTTCGGAATGTATAATGTGTAAGGTCAGAGAGTTGACAGGCACCAACTGTCCCTTACAGTTCAGCTAAAGTGTCAGACTCAAACAATATAAATAAAGCCAATATGGGTAACTCAATTCTCCCATATTAAATCAATCAAAGTCCTTGTATAGCCCAAAATATTATTTTAGTTTTGGATAAAGTTGGGAAGGTTAAAACCCCTAATAGGCAATTTGTTGCTGTCCGTGGTCCTGCTAGGGACATTTCCCTTTATTTTCTGACCTGGAAGCACAACAGAAAGTGAGATGAAATAATCCCAAAGAGAGGGCAATTTCCACCTCCAGTTGTCATCAGAACACTTTTGCCATTTGGAAGATTTTCCCTCACCTCTTGCTCTCATGACAATTTAAAAATGTAGGATTTTCAATTACTATCTGTGTTTCTGAAAGTGGCCACCAGGCAAATAGAGAGGTAAATCTCTCCAGTGGGGTTGACATTGCCCCGCTCACCAACCTATATCTCCCCCCTCCCCATCCTCGAGTGATGACGAGGACCCTCCTGGTCCAAGGGTTCCCTCTCAAGATGACGCTATGTTGACACACTGTACTACGTACCCTGTTCATGATCAGTTATGTTTACGCGCTAATGTTTATACGCGCATTGATGTGAAGCGGCTGCGACCGCGTTTATTGATCTAAGAATGACTTACTGTTATGTTCTATTGCTTGTAATGTATTCATTATCTTCAATAAACTTTTGGAAAAAAAAAATCTCTCCAGTGGGGACACAAAAACAAAGTTTCCTGGAAGACCAACTATACAAATTTGAAGGATTTTGGCAAATTGTATTGCAAACCAACATCTGCTTCTGTTTGGTATGTAATGAGACACTGATAGAATAAACTTGATTAAATCTTTGTATGTGTGCTCAGCACCCATTTAGACGTGCAGTCTTTTAACAGGTATGAAATGTTACCTTTAGGGATTTCGCTACAGCTAGCATATTCCACAAAATGGACTGCTTCCTAGTTCCTGGTTGAAAAGTCCAAAAACGGAAATGTGTTTTATTATAAAATATTGGTCCTTAGATGGGGCATATGCATTAATCTTATTCTTTCAGTCTTTTTCATTTATTTTCACCTAGTAATTCTGCCAGGAACACTCTTCTGCCCTGTACAAACAAGCGGTTTTCCTGTGGAAAAAAAAGACAGATGCTTTTTTCGACGGAATTCTGCTCAAGCCTGCCTTGCATACACATAAAACACAAAAGTTCAGTGAATTTTTCACTGCCAAGAACATGGTGACGTAAAAGACTACGACAAGCCGAGAAAATGAAGTTCTATGCTTCTGAGCATGTGTTGATTTGTTTCCAAGCATGCATCGGTGAACACGATAGGAAATCCCGATCTGATTTTTCCTGACAGGAAAAAAGAAAACCTTCTCTCTATCTTTTTCCAGCAGTTTTTCCATTGGAAAAAGTCTGATGGAGCATACGCATGGTCGGGATTCCCGACCAAAAGCTTTCATCTGACTTTTTCCAATGGGAAAACCGATCGTGTGTATGGGGCATTCCATTTCAAGTGTGACAACTTTTCTTGTTTACCATACTGTATCAGGACAACAGAAACAAGGCTGAACTATGGACCCACACCCCTCTGATATTCTACATAAAATAGAGGGTCATGGTACTGTATTCCCTAAACACCTGAAAAATACTGTCAACTGTTAAGAATCAGCACAGGTAGAGAGCACAAGATTTCTGGCAAGATTAACAGATTTTTGTTGTACATATCAAACATATGTGACAAAACACTTTCAACTGCATATTTACAAGACTAAAAAGAAGCAAATATATAAATGTTAGGGTTTACATATGCTTTACAGTTAGAAAGGTATACTCCGAAGAATGCGATTCCTCAAACGGGACTTTAATTTGAGTGACTGTTTAACCTCATCAAAAAAATTGTATACCAAAAGGTTCTTTTAGACGTTTCATTGAAAAAAGGTAATGAACGGCTGCTACTAAAAATACAAAACACATCAAAGTGCATGTAGGCACAAATCGGAAAAGAAAAAAGCAGTTGACAAATAATAGTTGCAAAACAGGACCCAGCTCTGTCTATAGGGTAAGACAGAAACCCAACATTTCGAAGTTGTCTGTATTGGTGGAACCTCTTCTTCGGGTGTGGGAGACTGCACTAGGACGACAACAGTATCTGTATTCAGTGAAAAGAAGAAAAGATAGGAAAACAGACAACAAAAAACAAAAGACAGAAAACAGATGTAAGAACATGCCCACTGATAAATGTTAACCATGCATAAGTAATCATATATATAGGTCACTATCCATATCTGTATAGTAAAAGTACAGTTAACATGCCTGGACAATTTAAACTAAGCATATCCAGAAATGACCAAGGGATGGGCAGCTTTTATAGCTTCCCACATTGCTACAATATTTGTTTGGGATCACTTTTATACATCTTGCCTTGATGTACCTTTTAAAACAAATTGTCTAAGGCCGCGTACACACGATCAAATCTGTCTGCTGGAAACGGTCTGCCAGACCGTTTCAGCAGACAGATTTGATCGTGTGTACGGGCGGACAGACAGATTTAGCAAGCCGACAGATTTTAAAGGATGCTTTAAAATCTGTCTGATGGGAATCCGTGCATCCGACATGTCTGCTGGTTAGTACGCTAACCAGCAGACATATCTGCTCGCACATGCGTCGAATGGATTTGACTCATGCGCGGAAGTGTTTTACTTTCTGGTGCGGTGACGTGGCGGCGTCAACGCCACCGCCATGTCACCGCCATGTCAGCGCGCTGTCTGTCGGCGGGGATTTTGGTTTGATTGTGTGTACACGATCAAACCAATACATCCCAGCAGACAGATCTGTCTGTTATATATATTAGGGTTGTCCCGATACTAGTATCGGTATCGGGACCGATACTGAGCATTAGCGCGAGTACTTGTACTCGCGCAAATGCTCCCGACACTTCGGCTAGCAGGCGGAGGGCGGACTGATTGGGTGGAGAGGGGACGGCTAGCAGGCAGAGAGCTGACAGTGTGGGCGAAGAGGGGGCGACTAGCAGGTGGAGAGCTGACTGAGGAGGCGGAGAGCAGAGCAGTCCTCCGTATGTAAAACATGCCACTTCATACCACTAATGGAGGAGAGCTTCTCCCCCATCTAGTTCATCAGAGCTCGGGGAACACACAGCTTTCATTTGAATAGCTGTGTTCCCCGCTGCGCGTCGTCATATATGGCCCCTCCCCTTGTCCGGGGACTTTTATAGACAGATTACTCGTCCCAGGATTGGACAGGTGATGTGTCTATCAAAGTGCCCGGACAAGGGGGAGGGGCTATGATGCGCAGCGGGGAACACACAGCTATTCAAATGAAATATGAAAGCTGTTATGTATTTCCCCCCTAGTGCTGATGAACTAGACGGGGGGGGGGGGTTGGCTATTTTCTTGCAGTAAATCAGTGTAGATGTGTCATAACTCATCCATCAGGGTTCATTGGAGCAAATGATTTGCAAAGCAGATGCAGTGTCAGTTAGAACCCTTCATGCCCTGTAAGACCAGAGCCTGACTAAGCTGTCATTCGCTGCACAACTTTCCATACTGGATTGGACTATTTCTCATTTAAATCAATGTTCACATGTGTCAACAGGGTTTTTTTTACAAAGGGATTGAGTGCTTATCAAATTAACTGTAATTCTCTGTTGATTTATGCCAGGAGAAGCACTAATGAATGTGATTGTGGGGAAAAGGCTGGTGCAAACTGAGCAACAAAAATAACATTTTTAATAAAATACTCCCAATAGAAAATCATATCTAAAGGGGATGCAGGCCCAGCAGCTTTTCTCTTTAGTGCGGTGCATTTGGGGACACATGGCTGCATTTGGGGACACAAGGCTGCATTTGGGGACCCATTGACACATTTTTAAAAAACTATCGGTATCGGCGAGTACATGAAAAAAAGTATCGGTACTTGTACTCGGTCCTAAAAAAGTGGTATCGGGATAACCCTAATATATATATATATAGCACTTTGCCCGAAGGAGCTGCTGGTTTAGTTATGGGCCTGCCGTTACCTTTTTTTTTCCAAATCTCTTTATTGATTTTTTCATTTTTTCCCCATACAAAAAAAAAGTAAACATACATACACATATGGGCCCGGATTCACAAAGCACTTACGCTGACGAATCTACAGATACGCTGCGTATGTGCAAATATGCGCCGTCGTATCTATGCGCCAGACTCTGAAATTAAGATACGCCTGAAAATAGGCTTCATCCGACCGACGTAACTTGCCTACCCCAGCACTCTGTATGTAATAACATTCTGGTATTTAATGCCCCTTTAAGACCCTTCTACTGTTTGTGAATCTGAACGGGTCGTGGTTGAGTTCCTGCACCTATTTTCTGAGAAAAAAACCTCTGCTAACTTATATACCTTTTACACTCTTCTCCCTCCCTTCCTTTCTTCCATGGTGTGGTTATCCTCCCCTTAGACCTTATTTTAACCTGAAGCTGTCATAGAATTTTCTATCCAGCTTTCCCATACTCTCTTATATTTCTCCCTATGACCTCTATTACAATATGTTTCCCTATACAATGGCAGATTCGTATTTACTAAATTTTTTCATTGTCCTATCGAGGGGGCTTCTGCCTTTTTCTAGTTTAGAACTATCACCTTTCTAGCATAAAATAATAATAAACCCAGTTTTGTTCTCCTTCCCACAGACATGTTATCTTTTTTTACCAATCCTAACAGGCAGATTTCTGCCTCCTGTTCCAGAACTATTGATGTTATTATAGCAATCACTCTCAGGACCTCTCTCCAAAATGCTACTATCTTCGGGCATGACCAGAATATGTGCATAAAATTACCGGGCATATCTGCACATCTCCAACAGTTTTGAGCGTTTAATGGGGAGAACTTATGTAACTTATATGGTGTATAATAACTTCTATGTATTATTTTAAATTGTATTAAATTATCTCCAATTTTCGCTTACTTTACTTATATCTGGAGATATTGGGCCAGATTGAGAAAGGTTTACGCCGGCGTATCTCGAGATACGCCAACGTAAGTACAAATATGCGCCATTGCATCTTTGCTCCGATTCACAAAGCAAGATACGCCGAAAAACATGGCTTCCCATGTTAAATATGCAAATGATGCAAGATACGCCGATTCACAAACGTACGTACGCCGTAAAGATAAGCCGTCTTTTTCACGCCGTTTACGTAAGTCATACGTGAATGGGGCTGTGCGTAAGTTACATTTGCCGTCACTTAGGCATTCTGTCCAACGTGATTCAGAGCATGCGCACTGGGATACGTCCACGGATGGCGCCCTACCTGAATCTGGACCGTAGTCTTTATTAAATATGTATATATGGTTGAAATTGACTTTTTTTCCAGTTTTTAACATTTGTTCCAAACCCAATTCTATTAATTGTGGGGTTCCTCCCAGGAATTTGGCTGTCAAAGCATGGATAAGTTGCATGTATCTAAAAACATAATTCTCGGGAAGCTTCCATAACTGCCCCTTTTCTGCATATGTATAGAATTTCTCCCCCTGTAGTACTTGTAATATCCTTTTTACTCCATACTTAGTCCATGCTCCTGGATCCTAAATGGAATCCAAATGTGGTAATTTAGGATTTCTCCACAATAGGGTAGTTGGGGATAACTTTGTATTGGAGTATCCTTCTTTCCATATCTTAACCGTTGTTATCATTGAAGGGGTTAGATCTCGTCTCGTTTTTATCCCCCTATACAACAGCCCCTGCAGTGCCTCCACTGATTGGACCACTGCTTCTTCTAACATAATAGCGGAGTCAAACCCATCAGGGTTCAACCATCTCCCTACCATCACCAGCTGTGTGGCTAGATAATACCTATAGAGATCTGGAAAGGCCAACTCTCCCTGTGTTGCCGGTCCCATGAGTGTACTTAATTTAATTCTGGCTGGTCTATTTGCCCATATGAATGTAGAGAACATTCCTGTGTAAAAAAACTTGTGGAGAATACCTGAATATATACAACAATTTGGGCAGGATCTTCATCTTCACTAAATGTATTCGTCCCAGTAGTGACAAAGGCAGTGTTTCCCATATTTTTAATCTTTTTCCTAACTCTTGTACCACTGGGTCTAAATTCATAACTCGGAAATCCTTAACCTATCTAGATATAATTATGCCGAGATATTTGAATTCCGTCACCCATTTCAGTGGTAGATTTGGGGCAGCTGTATCCTGTGCTCCCTGATCAATAGGGAACAATAGGGACTTACCCCAATTCACTTTAAGCCCCCGTAAAAAGTGAAAAGGTATTTAGTAATTCTAAAGCTCCATTTAGAGATGGTCCCGCATCTCTCAAAAAAAGCAACATATCATCTGTGTACAGGGCCACTCTCTCCTCCAGCCCCCCCACGCGCAGTCCCTGAATAATTGGCGATGTCCTAAGGGCCTCTGCCAATGGTTCTATCGCTATTGCAAAGAGTGTTGGACAAAGAGGGCATCCCTGCCTCGTACCTCTGTACAACTGCCTCCTCATAAACAAAGAGCAATAAACAGGATTTTTCAGGGCTGGAGTTATTAAAAAAATACATCCGAATTTGTAGGCAGCAATTCTAGTACTGTACTTTTTTACCCTGAAAATAGAGGGTAAACTGTGCCTGCGTATTATACGCAGGGGGCTGTGGAAAGTTTTTTTCCTGAAACTTCCCTCTTAAAGTTAGGACGCGTGTTATACACCTGTGCGTGTTATACACCGATAAATACGGTAGGTGTTATCAAAATTAGGCTGCACAAGTGGAAATATACTTTATGTGTGGTAGCAAATTCTGTCTCTAGGGTTGTCATTAAAATTCATTGGGCCTATGACTACATTGCAAAGTTCTGGGTTATCGAGCTCACGTGTAGCGCAGTAAAGGAAGTTCCAGAAAAACACCAAAACATGAGTTTGCCTCGCAGGAATTTTCAGCATTCCTTTTCCATCTAAAAAACAATTAACATATCTTCTAGCTTGCACTTGCAGCACTGCCGCTCTGGCCTTACACTCAAGGCCCTTGTCTGTCTTCTACAGACCGTTTGCTCACCAGGGATGAGCCGAACACCCCCCTGTTCGGTTCGCACCAGAACTTGTGAACAGACCAAATGTTTGTGTGAACTTTAGAACCCCGTTAAAGTCTATGTAACTCGAACATTTGAAATCTAAAGTGCTATCTTTAAAGGCTAATATGCAAGTTATTGTCCTAAAAAGTGTTTGGGGACCTGGGTCCTGTCCCAGGGGACATGTATCAATGCAAAAAAAAGTTTTAAAAATGGCAGTTTTTTCAGGAGCAGTGAATTTATTAATGCTAAAAGTGAAACAATAAAAGTGTAATATTAATTTAAATTTCGTACCTGGGGGGGTGCAAAGTCAGCATGTGAAAAAGCGCATGTTTCCCGTACATAGAACTGTCCCTGCACAAAGTGTCATTTCCGAAAGAAAAAAAGGCATTTAAAAATAGTTTTGCAGCTATAATGAATTGTCGGCAATTCAGAGAGGATTCATTCATAAAAAATAAAAAAAGCGTGGGGGTCCCCCCAAATTCCATTAACAGGCCCTTCAGGTCTGGTGTGGATTTTAAGGGAAACTCCACCCCAATTTCTTTTTTTTAAATGGCGTGGAGTTTCCCCAAAAATCCGCACCAGACCCTTACACGAGCACGTTAACCTGGCCGGCCACAGAAAAGAGGGGGGGAAAGAGTGCGGCCCCCCTCTCCTGAACCGCAGCAGGCCACATGTTGATGGAGACAAGGGCCTCATCCCCACAACCCTGGCCGGTGGTTGTGGGGGTCTGCGGACCCGCACTCTGTCCCCCCCCCTTCTTTTCTGCGGCCGGCCAGGTTAACGTGCTCGGATAAGGGTCTGGTTTGGATTTTTGGGGGAACTCCACGCCATTTTTTTTTAATTTGGGGTGGAGTTCCCCTTAAAATCCACCCCAGACCTGAAGGGTCTGGTATGGATATTTGGGGGGAACCCAACGTCATTTTTTTTTTAAATTGACGGCGGGGTTCCCCTTAATATCCATATCAGACCTGAAGGGCCTGTTAATGGAATTTGGGGGGACCCCACGCTTTTTTTTTTTTAATTTTATGAATGAATCCTCTCTGAATTGCCGACAATTCATTATAGCCGCAAAGCCGGTTTTAAATGACTTTTTTTCTTTCAGAAATGACACTTTGTGCAGGGACAGTTCTATGTACGGGAAACATGCGCTTTTTCACATGCTGACTTTACACCCCCCCAGGTACGAAATTTAAAGTAATATTACACTTTTATTGTTTCACTTTTAGCATTATTAAATTCACTGCTCCCAAAAAAACTTCTGTTTTTAAAACTTTTTTTTTACATTGATACATGTTTCCTGGGACAGGACCCGGGTCCCCAAACACTTTTTAGGACAATAACTTGCATATTAGCCTTTAAAATTAGCACTTTAGATTTCTCCCATAGACTTTAACAGGGTGTTCCGCGGCTTTTCGAATTTGCCGCGAACACCCCTAATTGTTCGTTGTTCGCCGAACAGTCGAACAGGCAATGTTCGAGTCGAACATGAGTTCGACTCGAACTAGAAGCTCATCCCTATTGCTCATCAACTCTATCCATACGGCTAGTAGCATTTCCTGCTCTTGCTCCCACCTCTCTCCTGGGTGGAGCTCTCTTGACTCCTGGCCAATGAACTCCTGTCTGTGCGGGTGGCCAGGTCTCTACAAAAAGTCCAGCACACACCTGGCCAATTAGCGTGCTAGTGGTTGTGGAAACCTGGACCCAGGAATAAAGATTTCATCCCACCTGGAAAAATATAAATATACAAATGTACAACCAGCCGACAACACTAATCATTGTGTTTTGCTGCCAGCAGGATAGGTTCCCTGCACTTACCACCTGCAAAATACAAAAGCACTGAGGGATGTATTTCTCCATCAGTACTAAGCAGAGTTTGTACGGTGTCTGGCCAGCTTTATACAGTCTCTTATAATTGAAGACTCTACCTTATTTCAATTTGTTAAGGTTTTAGGTCCCCTTGTCCCCGTGGGAGACGGACAAGACGGTGGTGACCCCCCCCCCCCCTGGGGAGACGGATGCTCAGAGGCCTCCTTACCTTAGGAGGCAAATCACAAGGATCCATCCAGGGTAGGGCTGCTGCTCTTCTCTTCTACTTCTCGCTGCGGAGCCGCGCTTCTCCTCCAGGTGGAACAGGAATTGGGTCCTAAAACCCGATTAGCCAGCAATCCCTCGCCATTTGGGTCTTAGGACTCACTTCCTGAATGGCCAGGAGGAGAATCAGGAAGGCAATGAGGATTATAATTTCGCTATTGTCACACAACTGGGTGGGTTCAGGCCACAGAGCTCTGCTCCCCGAGCCCACCCTTTTTTAAAGCCAATTAGAGCCTAATGTCGCGTACACATGATCGTTTTTCAGGTTCTAAAAAATGACGTTTTTTTTTATGTCATTAAAAACAATCGTGTGTGGGCTCCAGAGCATTTTTGACGATCTAAAAAATGGCCATTAAAAATTTCGAACATGCTCTATTTTTTCACAACGTTTTTAACGTTGTCGTTTTAAGGTTGTAAAAAATGGTCGTGGGCTTTAACGATGTGAAAAAAACGTGCATTCTCGGAATAATCACATGCCATTCTTTTGGACGCTATTTACGTTGTTCCATGGTGTGCTGGCAAATATTTCTACTGCTCAGAATCAAGTTATGAGACGGGGCGCTCGTTCTGGTAAAACTAGCGTTTGTAATGGAGAAAGCACATTCATCACGCTGTAACAGACTGAAAAGCGTGAATCATCTTTTACTCACACAAAATCAGCAAAAGCAGCCCCTAGGGTGGCGCCATCCGCATGGAACTTCCCCTTTATAGTGCCGTCGTACGCGTTGTACGTCACCATGCTTTGCTAGTGCATTTTTTTTCACACGTGTGTAGTCAAGGCCGTAGGCTCTAATCATGTGCTTAAAAAAAAAACATTGGATTCCTTAGGAAGCCATGCGTCTGGTGCCCTGCATGTAGATAAGGGCCGGGCACATGGATTAGGGCGGTGGCTCCCCTGTGCCCCGTATGGACGAGCTGCCACTGGTTGTTCTGTCTGTTACTTGCAGGATGCAGTTACACTATTATTATACAAAAATAATTAAATGATCTACACTGTAACTCTGCCAGGTTAATATGAAATTTTAAATAGTATTGCTTTTTTCCCATAACAGCAGATTTATCTAGTACCCTAATGAACCTTTTAATCATCTTGATGATTAAAGAATAGAAATGCTATGTGATGCATAATATCGTTTTTTTTTCTGCCTTTTTTATAGTTCAAACAGAGCATAATCTATTCTTCATTCTTTACTGACAGTTTAGTAATAGAAACACCTCAGTGATCATAGAAATCTTTCTCAGACACCAGCAATAACTTCAGTAATGATGGATTTTTTATTTTACTGCATTATTGGTTTATCGTGTATTGTGCAAATCCTTTAACGGGCAAAGTTAATAATTTTTAAAAAATATATCTTTATTGGTTTAGCAATATCCAGAGCACGATAATACTTTAAACAGTGTGTTCGGTAAGAAACCAAATTGGAGCTGATTAATTCAACTTGAAGAAATTAAAAGGAACACAAAATGTAATTTATTGTACAGTCTGATAATTGTGACTACTGTAGCTCACCAATGTCTGGGCCCACTGAGGTCTACATCACTGCTTCTATGCATCCAGAGGAAGACGAATAAAAATGAGACGTATTTTAGCCCATTAATATTTAAAAAGGAAAAAGGTTAAATTCTGGTCCATAACGTATACACAGATCACCCATAAATTTATGACCACTGACAGGTTTAGTGAACAACATTGATTATCTTGTTTCAATGGCACCTGAATGTCAATGGGATATATTAGGCACCAAGTAAACATGTTGTTCATGAAGTTGATGGGTATTGCATTCTGTTGTGTATGGTGCTGCATAGCCGCAGATCAGTCAGGGTGCCCATGCTGACCCGAGTCCACAGCCAAAGGTGCTGCTATGGGCATGTGAACATCAGAGATAGAACACAAAGCAATGGGAGAAGGTGGACTGGTCTGATGAATCACATTTTCTTTTACATCAAGTGGATGGCTGGGTGCATGTGCATTGCTTACCTGGTGAAGAGATGGCACCAGGATGCAGTATGGGAAGATGGCAAGCCAGGGAAGGCAGTGTGATGCTGTGGGCAATGTTCTACTTTGGAAAGCTTGGATGCTGCCATTCATGTGGATGATACCTGACACATACCACCTACCTAAACATTTTTGCTGACCAAGTACATCCCATTATGGAAACAGTATTACCTGATGGCATTGCAAAAATGGTTCAAGAATGGTTTGAGGAACACAACAAGTTTGAGATTTTGATTTGGCTTCCAAATGTTTCAGAGCTCAATCCAATTGAGCAGCTGTGGGACGTGCTAGAAAAATAAGTCCGAACCATGGAGGACCTATCTCACAACTTATAGGACTCATATTATCTGCTACTAATGACATGGTGCCAGATACCAGAGCACACCTTCAGGGGTCTAATGGCGTGAATGCTTCCATGGATCATGGCTTTTTTGGTGACTAAAATGGCTGCATTAACGACAAATGGGGGGCGTACTCAGAATTAGGTGGGTGGTTCTAAAGTTGGCTCAGTATGTAAACTGTGGCAGGTCGGCAAGTGGTTATATGCTACTTAACAGAGAAATATCCCTGGGAGTTTCTATAACTATAGTTTACGGTATAAATTGTCTTTGAATGTTAATTCTAAACAGTGTAGGAAACCCAGGTTTTTTTTTTCAGGTGGAACTTGGTAGAACTCAGTTTCACCACCTCTGGCTCAGACCCTTTCCTGCCTGCAAAATCACTTGTAAACACAGAAGTCTGGTTTCTGTGTTTACAAGTGACAGCTCTGCACTCTGTATGTAATGCAATCCTGGTATTTAATGCCCCTTTAAGACCCTCCTACTGTTTGTGAAATATGACCACACTCAATATTTGGTGTGATTTGGAGGTTGTGTGTAGGGGAGGGGTTTTGGTGGGTCGTAGTTGAGTTCCAGCACCTATTGTTTGAGAAAAAAAGCCCTGAGGATACCTATATGTGAACTATGAGCAGATAATTTGTGTAGCATTGTGACCATGAATTTGTACAGTCAATAATGAATAATTATTATCAGAGATAGAATCCACATTTACTTAGCACAGTTATGATAAAGTGGATCCAACTACAGATGGGTCCACTTGCTAAATTATAAATTATTAAGAAAAGCACCAATGTGGCCTCAATCGCGTCCTAAAGAGCGGCATCTTTAAAGAGGAAGTAAACCCTGATTGGTTTTACTTCCTCTTTATTTCCCTGCAAAGGTAAAGCATAATGGGCTACTATGCATCGCATAGTAGCCAATTATGTGTCACTTACCTGAAACCCAAGCCTGCGATGTCACCGCTGTCCCCTGTACAGGAAGTGTCCATTCTTCACCCCTCTTCCTTCCGGGGCTGCGGACTCCGGCTCTGTAAATGGCCAGAGTTGCTTGACGTCACTCCTGCGCATGCACAGCATGACCCCTCTAGAAACGGCACAGCATGCCCTTTCTAAAGTACACATGCGCCGAATACATCAGCGCATGAGCAGAAGACATTGGCGTATGGGAATATTGTAAATATCTTCTAAACCCTGTAGGTTTAGGAGATATTTCAAGCACCTATACGTAAGCCTTAATATAGGATTACCTGAAGGTGAAAGTGGTTGTACAGGGTATACAACCACTTTAATTGAGAACTACTTCTCCTTGGACTATAAATGCCATAATCAATGTACTCATAGTCCTTTGAAACTTCCTTTAGTTGTGTAATTAAAAGTCCCAAAGCCGCGTACACACGATCATTTTTCGGGTTGTAAAAAACTATGGCCCAGATTCAGGTACATCTGCGCATTATTGGACCGGCGTAGCGCACCGCCTTTACGTTAGACTTGCGCAATTTTGCCGCGTAATCCCCCTATTCTCGTAGCTTTTGCGCAGGAAATTGCGCATGCGTAAAGTTTTTCCCGAGGCGTAAGGAGGAGTAATACAAATTGGGAAGGACATGGGCGTGTTACATTGAAATGAGCCGTGACCCCATGCAAATGAAGGGCCGGCCGGCTCGCGCATGCGCGCTTGAAGGAGACCATGGTCAGCTCCGCTGTGCGCATGCTCACAACTCGGGAGCGGCGCAATCAGTGAAATTGGAAATGGACTAGGGCAACGTTGTGAACTACGCAAACAGCATAAATAGACACACACAAACGCACTAGCATTGCAAAAGTACATCCCTTTGTCCCTTCCCATTTAACCTAGTGCTTTTGTCCTGTTGTTCGTTGCGGTGTGTTTTGTAGTTTAGTGTTCTGTGTGATCAAGTGTTTGTTAGTAGATCTTTGAAAGTGTTTTTTGATAAGTGTTTGAGAGACTGTTTGTTTGATTGATATATTTCTGTTCGTTTGTTTTCCTGCTGTATTTTTGTTTTGTTTTTTTGTGACTGTTTCTTGCTGAGTATTTTTCTCTTTGTGTGTGTTCTTGCTTGATTGATTGTGCTTGTTTGTGTGAGTGAATTTTGTTGACTGGGAGTGAGTTTTTTGGGAAGTATGACAGAAAGAGAAAGCTCAATTTTACAGTTGGGGAAAAACAAATTCTTGCCCGGGCCATTAGCGAGTATGGGCGTTTCCTCCACGGCCCAGACAGTGCCAACACCACCCCGGCCAGGAGGAGGGAGATTTTGGATATGATCACTGAGCAGGTCAATTCAGCGGGGCAGGGGGAGACACGGACCCGGTCTGGGATTGACAAAAAAATCAATGACCTCCGGCGTCTGGTCAAACAGAAGCTGGCCAGAATGCATGCCCATGCCAGGGGCACAGGAGGGGGCCCACCATGCCGTATTAGGCTGACAGCAGAGGAGCGTGCGGTGGCCCTGACCTTTCATCGGCATGAAGTTGAGGGCCTGCCTGGCTTTGACTCAAGTCCGGAGCCCGTGGTGCCAGGTAAGTATTTTTTTTAATATCAGGTGTGTAGCATGTGTGGGGGAGGGGGTGAAAGGGAATATGTGGCAAGTGTGTGGATCCTCCAACCTGTGAATGTTTTGTGTTGTGAATGCTGTTTGAATGTGGGGGTGACATTCCTGCCGGAAAAGGGGTGTCACCCTCAATTTTGGTGGAGTAGGGTTCCCCAGGACCAGGGAGAAGTGATCCCCAGGTCCGTGTGAATGGTGTATGAATGTACAGTGACATAATTGGAGCCTTGGCGTGGCGTTGCTGCTTACAAGTCCAGCATGGTGGACTGGTGCCAATCCAATTTGATGTGGATGTGATGTGTCTGTGCTAGGGACCACAGTGGTGTGCATGCATGCATTCTCATTGTGCCATGATTAATGTGTGTGTTTAACGTGCAAAGATGCCCAATGTGAGTTGTCTCCTGGTTGCTTTTCCCTCAGAAGACGGAGTAGCCTCGGTTAGGAGGGGATTGTCTGGTTCAGGGGTCAGGTCATCACGTAGGGCAATCTGCAGGCCCTTTCTTACTGCGAAGTTGTGCAGCATGCAACATGCACCGATGATCTGGCACACAAAGTTTGGGGAATACAAGAGGGTCCCCCCAGACTTATCCAGGCATCGGAAACGTGACTTCAGGAGGCCAAAGGTGCGCTCCACCACTGCTCGTGTTTGGGCATGTGCTTGATTGTATCTTTCCTCTCCTGGAGTTTGGGGGTTCCGGATAGGAGTCATGAGATGGGGTCCCAGTGGATATGCAGAGTCACCTGTAAGGGAAAAGACAGGAGGATGTTAGTCATGCATGTGCCACTTGTGAGGTGTGCATCATGGGAGGGGATAGTCATGCCTGACTCCCATGTCACTCACCAACCAGCCAGGTGTCCCCATACACGTTCTGTTCGAATTCCATTCGGATGTGGCATTGATTGTATATGTAGCTGTCATGGCTGGACCCTGGGTGTTTGGCACGGACGTGCCATATGAGGCCTTGGGCATCGACTATCACCTGTACATTGATGGAATGCCAATGCTTCCGATTGCGGTACATGTGCTCTGTCTCCTGGGGGGGCTGGAGTGCCACATGTGTGCAATCAATGGCCCCCACAGTGCATGGAAATCTGGCAATTCTGTAGAAATCTGTCATTGCCTTCAGCCGCAGGTCCTCAGTGGTGGGTTTGATGATTTGGTTGGCCATGCGTCTGAGGATTGCAGGGACAACCTGGTGCACACATCTGCTCATGGAGGATTGTGACATCCCAGCCACCACTCCACTTGTACGCTGAAAAGAGCCACTGGCAAGGACATGGAGTGTTGCCATGACCTTGACCAGTGGCTGCACTGCATGTGAGCGGTGTGTTGGGCTGGTGATGTCCTCCTGCAGGGTTGTGGTTAATTCCAGGATGACATGAGGGGTGAATCTGAAGATGCGAAACACCTCATAATCACTCATGCCAAACAGGTCTATGCGGGTGCGGTATATCCTCTCCCGTGCCATCCTCCGTGCCCTCATCCTTCTTTGTTCATCTAAAGTCAGTAGTATAGCTATGTGCGACGATTCCCCTGGCATGTTGGCATACAGATTGTTGTGCAACACGTGTGACTGCTGAGCTCCTCACTTAGGCCCCATACACACGATCGGATATATCCGATGAAAACGGTCCGCGGACCATTTCCATCGGATATGTCCGATCGGGAGTTTGATCCGATGGCGTGTACACACCATCGGATCAAATTCCCCGCCGCCGGACGGCGCGGTGACGTGGCGATGACGCGGCGGTGACGTTGACGCCGCCGCGTCACCGCTACGTCACCGCACCAGGAAGTAAAACACTTCCGCGCATGCGCCGAATCCATTCGGCAGCGGCGCGGCGGCGGTGGGAGCCGACATGTCTGCTGGTAAGTGTACTAACCAGCAGACATGTCGGGCGGACAGATTCCCACCGGATAGATTTCAAAGCTTGCTTTGGAATCTGTCGGGTGGACAAATCTGTCCGCTAGCCCATACACACGAGCGGAGATGTCTGCTGAAACGGTCCATCGGACCGTTTTCAGCGGACATATCCCCTAGTGTGTACGCGGCCTAACAGTGTTGCTTTATCTAACAAGTAGACTTTTTTTCTCTTTTTAGACCAGCTTTTATATGGTCTAATTTTAGACAGGACATTTTGCAGTTGCGCACACTGCGTCGCCTGCGCTGCCCCAACGTTCTTTTGTGGATCCCCGTAAGTCCCTCATTAGCATATTTGACTAGCAAATCAATGGTCTGTCTAGCTCACTTTTGCGCGGACGGATGCGCCAGGCTAACGAAATTACGCGGGACAAAAAAAAATAGATTTTTTGCGTATCTCGTTCTGGGGATGCCGTGCATCGAAACGCACGCGCACATTTCGACTTACGCACGCGCATCTCCTGTTGCGCAGGCGTAATCGATCTGTGAATCTGGGCCTATGTTTTTTTTCAAATGTAATTTAAAACGACCGTGTGTGGGCTTCAAAGCATTTTTTGGGTTCTGAAAACGATTTTTTTTTTTTCGAATATGCTCTATTTTTTCACAACGTTTATAAACAATGTCATTTTTCGGGTTGTAAAAAATGATCGTGTGTGGGCTTTTTAACGACGTGAAAAACCTGCGCATGCTCAGAAGCAAGTTATGAGACAGGAGCGCTCGTTCTGGTAAAACTACCATTCGTAATGGAGTAAGCACATATATCACGCTGTAACAGACAGAGTAGCGCAAATCGTCTTTTATTAGCACAAAGTCAGCTAAAGCAGCCCAAAGGGTGGCGTCATCCGAATGGAACTTCCCCTCTATAGTGTCGTCATACGTGTTGTACGTCACCGCGCTTTGCTAGAGCATTTTTTTTTTTACGATCGTGTGTGCACAACGTCGTTTTAATGATGAAGTTGAAAAAAAAATGTTTTTTCTAGAGCCTGAAAAACTTTGTTTTTTACAACCCGAAAAAATGATCGTGTGTACGTGGCAATACAGAGGTAGAGCAGAAAGCTGAAGAAAGAGTCTGCAGGAGCCTGACATTGACCCACGATCCACTAGACACGTGCAAAATGGAAAAGTTTGTTTAGTTTCAGATAGATTCGTTATGTTACTAATTTTGTTAAGTTATGGAATTATTTTGGTTACGGAATTAGTTTAGTTTTCTTTTAGTTAAATTTAATTTAGCTTTCTTCAAAATTAGTTTCACTTATTTATTTTCTAAAGAAATACAAATTTTCAGAATGATTAAAATTCGGATCGGTCGAAAAAAGATCGACCAGTTCAAATTCTGTGTGAAGAATAGCTGGTTGTTAAAGCGGATGGCCCATTACAAATGTTTTTTAAAAGCCAGCAGCTACAAATACTGCAGCTGCTGACTTTTAAAAATAGGACACTTATCTGTCCTGGAGTCCAGCGGCGTCCACAGCAGAGGACGAGCGTTTGCTCGTCCCTTTGCTGCTCCGCCCTCCATCCACGGTGAGGGAACCAAGAAGTGAAGCGCTGCGGCTTCACTGCCCGGTTCCCTACGGCGCATGCGCGTGTCGCGCTGCGCCCGCCGATTGGCTCCCGCTGTGTGCTGGGAGCCGAGAGTGGGGAGGGTTCCGATCAGCGGATCTTCACTTTAGGGTGGAGATCTGCTTAAAGCATAGGTGCCAGGAAGCCATCAGCTTCCCCACTGACAGATGAATGCCGGCAATACATTTTTTTTTAAAATGGCGTGGGGTCTGATGTGGATTTTAAGGGGAACGCCAAAATAAAAAACAAAACAGCCTGGGTTCCCCCCCAAAATCCATAACAGACCCTTATCCGAGCACGCAGCCTGGCAGGTCAGGAAAGGGGTTGGTGTTTTGGGGCGGGGCTCTCTGCTCTGCTTACCTTTAACCAAAAAAGAGTAAAAATAACACAGAAACTGTTTTTGACAATTCATTTATTAACCACTTGCTGACCTGCTCACGCAGATATACTGCGACAGATAGGCTCTTCTGTGTGAACTGATGTAACTGTACTTCAGCCCCGTAAAAGCAGGATAGTGGGCTCGCATGGACTCGATGTCCGCTGGCGGCCTGTGATCATGGCGAGGAGAGGCAGAATGGGGAACTGCCAATGTAGGCATTTCCTCGTTCTGCTTATTGACATGATAGTGATTGGGAACAGTGATTTCTGTCATGTTTCAGTAAGTCCATCCCCCTCCTACAGTTATAACATGCTGAGGGAACACACGTAACCCCTTGATCGCCCCCTAGTGTTAACCTCTTCCCTGACAGTGTAATTTTTATATTGATTTGCATTTTTATAGCACCAATCAATGTAATATTGTCACTGGTCCTCAAAAAGTGTAATTTGGGGTCAGATTTGTTCGCTGCAATGTCGCAGTCCCGCTGAAAATTGCAGAGCACCGCCATTACTAGTAAAAAAAATAAATAAATAAAAGTCCCTAAATCTATCCCGTAGTTTGTAGACGCAATAACTTTTGCACAAACCAATCAATATACGCTTATTTTTTTACCAAAAATATGAAGAAGAATATATATTAGCCTAAACTGATGACTACATTTATTCTTTATATTTTTTTGCAAATGTATTATAGCAGAAAGTAAAAAAATAAAAATTTTTATTCAAAATTGGCGGTCTTTTATCCGTTTATAGAGCAAAACATAAAAACTACAGAGGTGATCAAATACCACCAAAAGAAAGCTCTATTTGTGTGAAATAAAGGACAACTTCACACGACCACGTAATTGTCAGTTAAAGCAATGCCGTGCTGTTTTGCAAAAAATGCTTTGGTCATTAAGGGGGAAAATCCTTTTGCGGCTGAAGTAGTTAAAAAACAAAAAACATCTGCCTACTGCAGGCTCCTCCATTTGACAGTTCTTTTATAAGGAACAGAAGGGCCACCTGGTGACGTCACGTGACGTCACGTGATGTTGCTGACCCAGCATGCGCCGGTTCGTAAAGTCGCAAGGGGAAGGCGGTGCCATGGAAACTGTAATTTTGTTACATTTTGGCGTGGGCTTCCCATTAAAAACCATATCAGAACCGAAGCGCCTGGTATGGACTGGGGGGGGGGGGGGGGGGGGACCGCAGCACCGTTTTTTTTAACCACTTGTCACCCGCCCACCGTCATATGACAGCGGGCGGGTAACTCCATTGTCCTGACTGCACGTCATATGACGTGCAGTCATAGAAAGTTGCTAGGGGTGCGCACGCGCGCACCCGTCGCATCACTGGGACCCCCGTGCATGTGCCCGGCGGCCGCAATGGCCGCCGGGCACACGCGTTTGCTGAGTAACTGAGCTGGGACGTGCAGCTCTGTGTGTAAACACAGAGCTGCACGTCCCTGTCAGGGAGAGAGGAGACCGATTGTGTCCCTTGTACATAGGGACACAATCGGTCACCTCCCCAGTCACCTCCCCAGTCACCCCCCCTCCCCCCACAGTTAGAACACAAACTAGGAGAAACATTTAACCCCTTCCCCGCCCCCTAGTGGTTAACCCCTTCCCTGCCAGTTACATTTATACAGTTATCAATGCATATTTATAGCATTGTTCACTGTATAAATGTAAATGGTCCCAAAAATGTGTCAAAAGTGTCCGATGTGTCCGCTATAATGTCCCAGTCCCGGAAAAAAAAACGCAGATCGCTGCCATTCCTAGTAAAAAAATAAATAAAAAAAAAATCATAATTATGTCCCGTATTTTGTAGGCAATATAACTTTTGTGCAAACCAGTCACTATACGATTATTGCGATTTTATTTTTTACCAAAAATATGTAGAAGAATACGTATCGGCCTAAACTGAGATAAAAAATGTTTTTTTTTTTTTTTTAATGGGATATTTATTATAGCAAAAAGCAAAAAAATATTGTGTCTTTTTTCAAAATTGTCGCTCTTTTTTTGTTTATAGCGCAAAAAATAAAAACCGCACGGGCGATTAAATATCACCAAAAGAAAGCTCTATTTGTGGGGAAAAAAGGACGCCAATTTTGTTTGGGAGCCACGTCGCACGACCGTGCAATTGTCAGTTAAAGCGACGCAGTGTCGGAAGCTAAAATTTTGTCTGGGCAGGAAGGGGGTGTAGGTGCACAGTAGGCAAGTGGTTAAACATGTTTGTATTACTGAGAACAAGTTAGATTCCCCTTGAACCTATGCTCTACCTGAACCCAAATCTCAATCCTGATGATGTTTTTGTAATGCGTTAAAGCATATTGACATGTTGATACATTTCCATTGATTTTAAAGGAAGTGCATGTGCTTTAAATAAGAGAAGTGTGAATAGACCCTTTCCGCTATTGAGAGATTTATTTATTTGTTGGCAGTCACCTTGTTTGCATACTGAAATATGATACTAATTAAATAACTTAGACAGTTACTACAGTAAATATCTTAAGTAAAGAGATGAAATTATCAGTGTAGCCCTCTGCTCCATACACACAACAATGGCAAAACAATAAGAGATTTACATGTTTTAAATACTCCTTCAGTCTAAAACAACTTACAAAACACTGATGTGGTGGCATCACATCAGATTTTGTAATAGGACCAATCTTTTGCATTTTTAAAATGTGTTTAATACGTGTTCACGCATATGAGCAACATTACATTACATGATCCCTGCAGCTTCCTTCAAAGAAGCTGCAAAGATGCTCAGACAGACATCTGTGTACACACTTGGGGAGGCCACAACAATTAGAAGGAAAGCTAGCATGAACACTGCATGCACGCAATGACTTGGCAAGAGAGAATGCAGTAATGTAATCCACTTCTCCCTCCTTATGACTTAAGCGTGTACACACGGCAGAGAACCTCGACGGGCAGAACACATCGTTCCGCCCGTCGAGGTTCTCTGCCGGCCGTCGAAATCGGCGACCCGCCCGTCGGGAATGGCAACCAGCCATTCATCCAGGCGGGCCGTCGAGCAAAAAGAGAGCGTGCTCTCTTTTCGCTCGACGGGATTCCCGACGGGCGGGGCGAGCCAAAAGCGTACACATGGCAGAGGTCCTCGCTGGAATGCAGCTTCCAGCGAGGTTCTCGCTGGTTTCCAGCGAGAACCTCGGTCGTGTGTACGCCGCCTGACTCGGTTTCTGAGCTAAGAATAAAAAGGCATAGTAAAGGAGCATCTCCTTGAGAATATCGCTAATAAAAAAGGAATTTTATTTCTGACTGGAGAATTACAGGGAGTGATGATGACTGATTGTATTGGTTGTGGTGGTGGAAGTTATATGCAGCAGTAATTGTCCACAGCTTTAAAGTGGATCTTCACCCTACCCCCACCATTATTTCATTGTTTACCCCTGCTTAGCAGGGGATGTTTTCTGCACAGTTCAGATACTCACCCACCCAGCAGTTGCTGCGTTGTCCCACTGAAATCCTCTTGTAGCCATTGTTTGGTCCAGTTCCACGATGTTGTTTGTAACGTCATTGAGAGGCCCGCCATCTCTTTTGGGTTCAGCCAGCGAGTCTCCCGATGATGCGTCCTTAGACCTGCCCCCTTCTCTCGTCTAAAGACTAAGACCCCCTGGGATATGTGACATGCAGATCTCAGGAGGCACAGCAAGCACTAGGCGTTTGGAATGTATGGAGTGCGGAGTGCGGAGCAGCATAGTCAACGTGGAAAAAAGTTAAATAAAATAAACCACAGCACTATTCATGTAGAGGAGGGAAGGATGGATGGAGAAGGGGCAACTTTATCTAGAGGGTGAAGATCTGCTTTAACCACTTGCTGACCAGCCATATATACTGCGGCTGGGTGCCACATGCAGGCAAAAACAGGTACAAGTACGTAATTTTGCTTGCTCCAGTTAATAGATGCAAGCACATGATTATTATGTCAACAAAGCTGTTATGAATTAATTCAATCATAACAGCTGTGTTTCCTATGTTGTGATTGGCTTACAGCTATCACATGGTACCTGGCCAACCACAGCACCCTGTACCATGTGATTAGCTGTAGCCAACTAGTGATCACAGCCATCATGAATGTTACCCATTTATGACAGTTGAAAACTTTGCTGTTACAATGATCTTTATTGCAACTGCAAAGTGTAAAAAACAAAAATTCCTTATCCCCTCCCAGAGTAGTACAGTGTTACTATGCTGCCACTGAACTGCTCTGATAAAAGTATGTAAAACAAATAGCAAAAAAAATGAATAAAACATTTTAAAAATACTTTTTTTTAATGAAATAATAAAACAAAAACAATTATTTTCATCATACTGTCATCAGATATTATTGTGGAAAAAAATATTAACTTTCCTAATTTTCAAAATAATTGTGACAAAAAAATGACAACTTAGAAAAAAAAAACTCATCATGCCTTATACTAAATGCCCCAGACTGTCTACTTTCCAAAAAGGGGTCATTTGGGGGGAATTTGTACTGTCCTAGAGTCTAATGCCACGTACACACGATCATTTTTTGTGATGAAAAAAACGACGTTTTCTGTGAAGTAAAAAACGACGTTTTTGAAACGTCACTTTTCAAAGACAATTTTGCATACACACCATCGTTTTTTCACAAAAAGCAAGGTTACGTTCACCACTCTTTTCCATTGAAGCTCGCTTCATAACTAGCTTCTGGGCATGCGCGGGTTGAAAAACGTCGTTTTGAAAGACGTTTTTGCTACACACGGTGACTTTTTGTGAAACAAAAAACGACGTTTTGAAAAACGACACAAAAAATTCAAGCATGTTGGAATTTTTTTTTGGTCGTTTTTTTGAAGACAAAAAACGACATTTTGCCCACACACGATCAATTTAAATGACGTTTTAAAAAACGTCGTTTTTTTTCATCGCAAAAAACGACCGTGTGTACGCGGCATTAGGGCCTCAAGAAATTAGGCCGTCAGTAAACAGAATTGATTAATTTTCAAATATATACTGTATAGTTTGCAGATGCTATAAATTTCACGCAAACCAATTAATATACACTTATTGGGATTTTTGTTATCTAAGACTTGCAGCAGAATACATGTTGGCATACATTTATGATGACATTTGATTTGATTGGATATGTTTTATGACAGAAAGTAGAAAAAAAAATCTTTTCAATAAATAAAAAACTCAGTGGTGATCAAATATCACCAAAACAATGCTCTAGTTGTGTATTTAAAAAAAAAAAAATGTCATTTGTGTACAGTATTGCAGGACCGTGAAATTACCAGTTAAATTAGGGCAGTGCTGGACAGCAAAAAATGCCCTGGCCATGAAACCTTCCAGAGCTTAAGTAGTTAAACTGCGTTACAGTTGATCAGGACTCAGGCCTGTTAATTGTGCTGTTCCCTCTGTCACAATGCAACACACTAATATCAATTCACAAATCTGCCAAAGGCATTTTACATGCACATGTTTTTGCAACAAAATGTTCAATACAAAAATTGCATTGTGAAATTATGACCTTTTCTAATGAAATGAACATTCAACTAGTAAAAGCCTCATTCTTTTCTCATTAATGGTAATTTTATCACTACCTCAAATTACTAATTTTCCTGCATTCCTCAATCACAATAGATTCCTATAAGTGCCAGCTGGCTCTCCAGGATTTTGGGGGGTGGGCGGAGCTCTCCAGCGGTCACAGCTCCCCTGGTGATCGACGCTTCTGTGTTGACCTAGTCTTCTTTCTGTGTTCTGGGTCTTCGGCCTCCTGTCCTGATTGACTGGGATGGGAAGCTGATGCCAAGTGTTGATTCGCTGGTATAGCACTGCACCCAAAGCACATAATGAAATGGACCAATTGGGGCTTTGGGCTCTGGTCACGTGCTTGTAATGGGGTGACGGACCTGGTGGAGAACTGTTGGTCCAGCACCCCGCACAGTGCATGGCCACACACAATGGGCCCCTGCACCCCTTGTTTCCTATAAAAAAAATATTTTAACATCAACCAGAATGTAGTAATTAAGGGAGGAATACCCATGAAATGAACTTGGTGAAGTTACTTTTACATATACATTTAAGTGTCAGTAGGTCCTCATCCATATTTCCTACTTAACTGATAATTAGTAGGGTTTATTGTGCCAGAAACTGATTTAATATTTTTTCTCCAAATTATAATATAAAATTAACCTTATGTAAAGCAGAGAAATGGTGTCTTGCCCAAAGCAACTGGGATTCCAGATGTGATTACATTACAATATAAGTGCAACCAGAGCTTTTTTTCTCAGAAAATAGGTACAGGAACTCAACCACGACCCGTTCAGATTTCACAAACAGTAGAAGGGTCCTAAAGGGGCATTAAATACCAGAATTGCATTATATACAGAGTGCAGAGTTCAGGGGGTTACAAAGCTGTCACTTGCAAACACAGAAACCAGACTTCTGTGTTTACAAGTGATTGTGGTGAGCAGGCACCAAAGGGTCTGAGCCAAAGGTGGTGGAACTGAGTTCCCCCAAGTTCCCCCAGAAAAAAAGCCCTGAGTGCAACCATTTCATCCCTTTGCTAAAAGCAACACCTGCCCTTTTAATTTATTCATCCTTTAAATGAGATCTAGCATCATGAACTAAAATGACTTGTGGCATGCCTAATACCTGGGAAACCATATTTTACTATATGGACTGTCAATGCGGATGAATGGAGGTTGTTGCGTGTCAGGTTGTGTTTCACATGTTTCATTTCTCTACTGTAGTGGTTATTCATTTCCGCTAATTGCGTACAAATTTAATTCTGTGAACATCTGGATAAACTCCTGGACCGATTAATCAAAAATCAATAGTGCCCATTTTGAAAGCTTATATGCAAGTAATTTGGCATACAATGGTTATACAGTTGACTAAGCACAAGTTTCAGTGCGAAACACGTCAGCAGTCAGGTTTTATTTTATTTTGCTGTGACTTGTAGTGCTCTCTTTCTTTTAATAAAAGGCTACAATTTGTTCAGAGTGCGGCTGTCCAGAGACAATCTTTGTTCCTGCTTTTCTAAGTGCATTGCCTGCACCTGAGTTGTCTGCAATGGAGGATATTCATCTGGGTTCCCACCTGGAACGGCTATTCCCTTTTCCCCAAATGGATCCCTGTTCGGGTTGGCACCAGAACACTGCAAAAGTTCGGACCCAAATAATGAACTCTATTAAAGTCAATGGGACCCGAACATTAAAAATCAATAGTGCCCATTTTGAAGGCTTATATGCAAGTAATTTGGCATACAATGGTTATAGGTGTCTGGGTCCTGCCCTGGGGGACATATATCAAAAAATATATTTCACATAGTTTGTGAAGACCTTATTATTAAATAAGCAGTGTTTTTTTATGATTTTTAAAGTGAAAGCATAAAAATTAACAATTCATTGCAATATACTATAATAATAATAAATGATGAGCGCAGTATCAAAACCACCAACTGCGCATAAGTGATAATCGCTAACCAGCGATAATGTACCTAATATTATGTGAATAACAATAAAGGTGCAAGTGCAAATATGAGTGAACATGACTGCTCCAAAAACAATAGGGTACTGATACAGTATAAGAGCCAGAGACAAATGCTCCAAAAAAATCAACAAAAGTATATACCAATGAAAATAAAAATAAAATAATATATATAATAAAACTGTGCACAGTCCAAAAACGAGTAAAAAATAAATAGGACTGTTCTATTGCTTCAATCCATAAATCATGGTGCTTCAACTGTAGAACTTCCTGCTATGTGGGCTAACAGAGCACTTACCTTAATACATAAGTATTGTAGCTTTAAATGTAGCAGCTTCCTGAGCAGTCAGTGACATCCATACTGTATGAAACTCCAGATAATGACTGATGGTTCAGGGGTCTTCAGAAAGATGGAGGCTCTCAGTGGGGACAGATATTCATATGGCCAAAAAGAAGAAAAAAGACTCCCATGTGAAGTAAGCAAACGCTGAATATTTAATAAAAATAGATCCGCTTACATTACATAAAAATGCCAAACAGAGATATGGAAAGGCTAGCACATCTCCTACGTCACTTCTGGTCATACGTGTCTTCCTAACGCGTGTCGTCACTTCACGTGACTTCATCAGAGGATTCAATTTGGATATGAGCCTTTCCTTTATATATACTAAAAAACGGAAATGGATCAGCGGCCATATTGGAAAAAACCTGTCCCATATATGGACGGCGGCCATTTTGCTGGTTGGAATCCCAGACTTACTGATTACTGTCTCCCATACGGACAGTGGCCATATTTGTGGTGGGAATGCGGAAGCGCACATAGTTGATCTACTGTGCATACTAGACAAATGTGTTCCCACACTTTAGTCTGAGACCCTAAAAATGTCCACACACATCAGATGGGATAAATATAGATACCTGCACATCTACATCTAAACATCCTTGACAATACACAGCGGCCATGTTGCACGTGGTGTATATCGATGCACGGTGGCCATGATGCTGGAGGCAATAATAAATCTATTGGCTAAGTCATAAAATCAACATGAATATGAATATATGGACCGCCATATGGATGCATAAGAAAATCAACCTATTATGGATATCCTTGAATTCATTTTGGCTAGCGCAGAAGAACCTCTTTACTATCCCTTTACAATATACTGCCTGGGGGGTCCCCTTAGTCTACTTGTAAAGTGGCAGATCTGTACCATGTCTAGAATCTGCTGCAGAAATAATTGCATTTATAAAGCCCAAACAAATGACATTTTCAGTGCAAGCTTTATATTGCTCAGCAACAGCTGGAGAGCCAGTGTGTATGATGAGGCCACAATGTAGTTCAATGGGAACAAGATTAGAGATTTGTTGGATACATTCTGGTGTCACTTTGACTTTGGATAGAAGTAACGGGTACATAAAAAATGGTCTTTGGGTGTCGGTAGCGCCTTCCCACCGTAATCCTATAGAGGTACTCGATGAAAGCAAGAATTGGCCTTGCTGTAAAAAATTGCAATGATATGCACCTTTTAAACAGGTGCAGAAAAATTGGTCTTTGGGTGTAGATGGGCCAGTCCCACCATAACCCTATAGAGGTACGCTTGATGAAAGCAAGAATTGGCCTTGCTGTAAAAAAATTTTAATGATATGCACCTGTCAAACAGAAAAAATACTCTTTGGGTGTCGGGGGCGTCTTCCCACTGTAATCCTATAGAGGTGCTCTTGATGAACGCAAAAAAAAAAAAAAAGGACTGACCACCAAGTGAATCTGTGAAGGCTGTTTATATGCCAAGATTTTGATGTAAGTGAACCTTTTAAATAAACCTCACAGTATTACAATATATACCCCTTTCCTTCATTGCTTAATTCTTGCCACAATGGATGCCCATTCACTGTATACATCTGAAGGACCCAGACCATCTATACGGTTTCAAAGTTACCTTGGTGGAGGATAGGAGATATCCCTTCTTGATGGATAGAAATACAAAACTCTTCTGTGGATGGGAGACATCATTTTGATACATAATACAGGTGTATTTAAAACCTCTTTCGGGTGAGCGGGGACCCAGGAGGGAAGCACGGAAAGCCATCTGTGAAATAATTCATCTTGTCACCAGCCCAGTATACCACACTTGATGGGCTTTTATTGTTTGCACTTTATTTGCACTATATTAGCACTGAGCACTTTATCATGTTATACATGTTGATATAGATATATGTATGCTAGTAGTCTTACTGCAGTATAGGAGCAGCACTGAGTTTAAAGTCATTTCTTTCCCATTCCTTGGGGTATTCACCTTGCATTACAGCAGCAGCCCTATCATATTATTATTCATCTCCATAGCACAAGTTTTCTTTTTTTTTTCTTATTTTAATTGTTATAAAAGCAACAAAGCTGATCCCTGCCTGAAGACCACCCTTATCTGACATGTTTCACCTTTACGTACTTAGGTGTACCTAGGTGTGGACATGGTTCTATGGCTGATAGATTTTAGCTTTATTGTCTATTTTACATCTAATTCTTAATTATGGTCTATTACAGCTACACCAAAACAATTTTAGCCTTTGATAAAACTACCTAATAAAGGCTTTTTCTTTTAGAATTCAACCATATTGGGTTGCTGTTGTATGTAAGCCAATGAACATGTAAAAGTAAACTAAATTATTGCATGTACATTTTGTTTGTAATCGTTGTATTTTCAGTGTTGCAATTTAAAATGCCTGAAAAGACTTGCACTGAAAGATAAATAAAAACAATCGAAATTTCCGCCATGTTTGTCAAACCTGCATCAAACCGAACCTGGGAGAGGTCACCATAGGAATCCCAACTATTTATGATAAAGGACTGCACATGTGACAAAAGTTGAAGGCTATTTAAACTTATAGTTTTTTTTTTGTTGCAGCACAGGACTGGAAAAAACAAACATTAAATGAAAAATAAATATAGTTTTATATCATTAGTGTGACCTTGCAAAGCTAAACTCAAAATGATGATCGTGTTCTCTGGAGTTGAGATTACAAAATCTTCTTTTTACTACTGTAGTTAGTTTTACTTTCTCTGATTTTTTATTTTTTTTTGCAGCTTAAAGCTACTTTTATGTAACTTGTACATTACTTTTTTCCTGAAATTCAAACGGATAGTTTGCAAGTTAACTCAGTCTATCAGACAGCTATAAAACAAATAGATAATAAATGTAGTCATATTAATCATGTTTGCTGATATACACTTTATCCAATGTGGTCTCTGAGGAAAGAGCAAGTACATACAGTACTGACTTACATCATTAAAGATTTACATCTCTTTATCAACACACATTAAAAAATGACTCTAATTTTCACAACCACCCAGTAAATATCAGCAAATTTATCAAAACGTTTCTGGTGATAAGCATGTATACTTGAATGGGGAACCTGTTCTAGTGAAACAGAGGTTTTAAAAAGAATGTATATATATATTCAGATCCAGCAGAGCTTTATGCTATGAATATCAGATGACCAAGAGGTGTCCTAAGGACCCAGCTGACAGTACATGGTGCCTGCATTAAAACTGAACTTGAGGTATTATATATTTTGTATAATTACATTGGGCCAGCTTGGCCAAATGTTATATATGTATAAATGATACCCGATCCACCTTTGTGGAAGCTGAAAATCACTGTAGATCTTGTCTTCACACCTCATTGACTCAGAGAACCCTATGCATTCATTGAGAAAAATTCAGGGTGTTCTTTGTATGGCGGTTGTGCTGAGCAAGCAACCCTGTTTGGCCACTATGCAGAAGAGCAGCCACTTGGCAGGGCATTCAAATACATACATAAAAGTACAAAGTGCACTTGAAATTGCACTTGGAAGTGCAGTCGCTGTAAATCTCAGAAGTAGATCTGAAATGAGGAGAAGCTCTGCTGATTTTATCATCCAATCATGTGCAAGCTAAAATGCTGTTTTTTATTTTCCTTGCATGTCCCCCTCGAATCTACTTAAACTGCACTTCCAAGTGCACTTTCAGTGCAAATTCAAGTGCACTTTGCACTTGTAGTTTGCACTCGTAGTGCAGGGTGGGTTTGCTTTTAGTAAATAACCCCCACTTTGTTGTAAGCAACTATTCTTTCTTTTTTTTTCTGCATCTTACTGCTACTGATTAGGGATGAGCCGAACACCCCCCCCCCTTCGGTTCGCACGAGAACCTTCGAACGGACCGAACATTCGCTCGAACATTTAGAACCCCCACTGACGTCGATGGGACTCGAACGTTTGAATTCAAAAGTGCTAATTTTAAAGCCTAATATGCAAGTCATTGCCGTAAAACATCTTTGAGAACCCAGGTCTTGCCCCAGGGAACATGTATCAATGAAAAAAAAGTTTTAAAAACTGTGGCCCAGATTCAGAGAGAATTGGATTCTCGTAGCGTATCAGAAATACACTACGCCGCCGTTTTTTACCTGGCTCTACGTGGAATCCAGGTAGATTTTGTCCAGTAAACGACGGCGGCGTAGTGTATTTCTCCCGTCGCAATCCATCTACACGAGTAGGGGGCGTGAAGGATTTAAAATAGGCGCGTTCCCGTGGCGATCGAACTGCGCAAATTTCCCGCCGTGCATAGCGCGAAATCACGTCGTTACGTCATTCGTTGTTTGAGTAGCGTCGTTTACGGACATTTCTATTCCCGAACGAGTTACGTAAAAAAATTAAAAAATAAATTAAATTCGACGCGGGAACGACGGCCATACTTAACATGGGCTACGCACCGTTAGACCAGCAAAAAGCTGGTCTAACAGTACGTAAAAAAAAACAGACGTAAGCGATTGCGAAGACCGCTCGTATCTTCGTGGATCGCCGTAAAAACACATTTGCATATCCCGACGCATCAAAACGACGTAAACTCCTCCCAGCGGCCGCAAAAATATCGCAGCGTAGATCCGAAGGCTTACGAGGACTTAAGCCTCTCGGATCGAAGCCCGAAGCCGCCGTATCATGGTTTGAGGATTCAAACTAGTGATACGGCGCGCGAAATTTGAAATTACTCCTGTCTAACACCAGTTAGACAGGCGTAATTGCTTTATGAATCTGGGCCTGTGTTTTTTTTCAGGACTCTGTTTTTAAAACTTTTTTTTCCATTGATACATGTTCCCTCGGTCAAGACCCGGGTTCTCAAAGACGTTTTCACAGGCATACTATAGACACCCATCAGGTATAATATTTAAAGTAATTTTTCCTTTTTTAATTTTTTTTTTATTTAAGCATCATTAAAATCACTGCTCCCAGGAGCAGTCATAAGCCAGCAATTGGCCAATCATAAGCCAGCAATGCCGCAGTAAATTATGGGCAGTGTCGCGTCACTCGAATTTGGCGCGAACGACCCATTTTGTTCGTATTTCGACGAACGATCGAACATACGATGTTCGAGTCGAACATTTGACTCGAATACGAAGCTCATGCCTACTACTGATCTCATCTACCCTCTTGTCATGCACTTCCTGCCTTTACTCCTACAGGGCACCATTATAGGCAAGCTTTCTGATAGCGACAAAGGTGAAATAATGCCTATGAGAAAGAAAGACAGGCTCAGAGTGTTGTTACCGGACAATAGAAAGAGCATGAACAAGGACCTTTAGGTAGACTTACCACATATTATTTTAATCCAAGCGTCAGATTAACATGTACAAGATTATATGGGTTAAAAACATTTGGCAAGCAAATATCAGAGCTATTGTAGGGGAAATCTTCCAATGGGGACACTAGTTATGGTGATCCTGGTGACACCCCAAGGTTCCCTCACTTTGGAGGGATTTCATCTTACTTCCTGATTTTGGTTATGAAATAGGAAGTAAAGGGAAATCTCTTTTATGGGACAAAACTAATATTGATGTGTATACTCCAGCTTTACCGGTTCTATAATAAAAATGTATGATGTGTATCTAGAGCAAATAATTGGAGAGTGCTGCTAGCACCGATTTGTGTTCCTACAATGTCAAAATAGCGGATTGATATGTAACACGCTGCACTACTTTAAATTGTGCCAAAGCGCAATGTGCTAATCAAATGTAAAACATAAATAATGCAATCAACGTGATAATGTAAAATCTCAGTGATAATAACTCATAGGCCGCGTACACACGGAGGGACATATCCGATGGAAACGGCGTGTATACACCATCGGATCAAAATCACCGCCGGCAGACAGCGCTGTGACGTGGCGGTGACGTTGACGCCGCCACCTCACCACACCAGGAAGTAAACAACTTCCACGCATGTGTCGCATCCATACGACGCTTGTGCGGGCAGATATGTCCGCTGGTTAGTGTACTAACCAGCGGACATATCCGACGGACATTTCGCCGGCGGACAAATTTTAAAGCATGTTTTAAAATGTGTCCGCCGGTCAGACATGTCCGCTAGCCCATACACACGATCGGATTTGTCCACTGAACTGGTCCGTCGGACCAGTTTGAGCGGACAAATTCGGTCGTGTGTACGCGACCATAATCTTAGAAATTATGCTCAATTAATATGCAGCTTTCACCATCAAGTTGAACCAAATCCATGATACAAACCTTATAGGCTCCCAGAACACTCACCTCAAATAAATATCAATAGCACATGTATTGCCCAAACCACCTTGTATTTCTCCTCCTTTGTATGGGTACTACTCGTCTACAGGTGTCCCTCTCCAGGTGTCTCCTCTCTGCTATGCAGGGCCGTCTTAATAGCATCATGGGCCCCTGGGAAAAGTAATGCACTGGGCCCCTGCCAGCCTGCCCCAAATTGACGTACCTAATTAAAGTATAAACATAGATAGAATTAAACATATACATATATATATTCATACTTTCAATACAATTGATTTTAAACAATAAGAAACATGCAGGTTGCCTACTCCTGGTTAGTTAGTCTACCAGCTGCCAAGGTTGGAAATACATGGGGAATCTACATTAAAGACTTATTGGGACTTATGGTCCACCTGGACGCCAAATATGCAGAAGAACCCTACAACATGGACTTCTCTACTAGAGCACTGCCATGTGGGCAGTTCTAGTTCAGTCTAGTTAGGGAAAGGATGTTAATGCATGTTATAAGTGTTCTGCCTAATATTTAGAAACTCAAGGGGTCCTGGCATATTTCCCTTGGGTCTGGATTAGCACATTAGGGGTCTGTGAAACATCAATACAACAAAAGTTCAACTTGTGTAGATGTTGCTATGGGTTACCACAAGCAGGAGCAGCAACCAGCTGTTGGTGTGGTACTTGAATAGGTTACAGGTTCTCTGGTAGCCAGGGGAATCAGCATTTGGCTCCTTCCCTTGCTGTCTGTCTCTGTCAGTCACCAGGAGCAGATTAGCATTACAGAGATATATAATACCTGGTCACGTGGCAAAAGAAATAGAAGGGTTAAGCGGATCACACATGAGGTCTGACCTGAGGTCTGAGCTATGTGCTCAGCAGGACACCATTCTGTTACTGGAAGTGAAGTAACAGAGGTATTCTGACTGGTGGAGTGGGCACAGGCTCTGCATGTCTGTAGTACAAGGGACAATATCTTTGGAAGAACTCCACATACAACACTACACACAAGTAGCTCATCTCTAAGTTGAGGGACTACCTTAAAAGAGAAGTTTCATGTATTTATTTATTTTAAATCATACTTACCTAGGTGGATGCAACATCGCTCCAATGCTGCATCTGTCCCCAACCATCTCCAAGGCTGAGATCTGAGTGATCAAACACCGTTGATTGCTCAGTTCTCGGTGCTCCGTGGAACCCAGGACCTCTGCTGTGTCTGGCAGTAACTCTTCTCACTGAGCTGACTGAGATGCTGGATGTGCCTGATCCATTGGTCAATCCTGCCTTGTGCCTTGTTTTCTTTTGAACCTTGAACTCTTTGCTCCTCCCATGTCTCTGCACTTTCTGTTTGCCAGATTATTGTGCTCTCTCCAGCCAGTATCTCACTCCTGTTTTCCCTGCTGCTGTCCATATTTTTCTACCACTCGCAATTGACTCTTGGCTTGTTTTTCAACTATGCTTCTGCCTAATCCCAGCCCGCAACTACTCATTACTGAACTTTTGGCTTGTTTACTGACTATGCTTCTGTTTGATTCTTACCTGCTTATCCGCCTCTGGAACCCTGGCTTGCTCCCCTCTTGGTGGATCGATCCTGAGGACCAATACCTGGTACTAACATGCAGAAAAAACCCATCTCCACCATTAGGAGATCTGGTAAACATCGAATAGTATTTAGACTCCACATCTCAGGTGAGCCCACACCATCTGTCAAGGTGATTGCCTGTGTACCTATTCAGCTGGTTCTTGTGTGAGCTTCCCACTGCTATAGCAATAGATTTTCGAGCCTGACCCTTGATAGTGACTTTAGTCACTGACTCTATGATTTGCCCCTCCCCCACGCTCACTGGATCACTGGGCTGTGGTGGGGGTTGGAGTGGCTGGGCTCACTGAGAGGCTAAGCTGGGCAATGGTCCAGGCAACCAGGCATCTAGATGGATCCCGACCATATGGTTGTGAGCTTTCCCCAGTGTGGACTGGCTCTGTAAAGTCAGAGGACGAGTGATCCCCTTCATTACCTGGTGTAGCCAGAAGAACCCACCCCGGGGTAGGCCTCCTATGTGACCCAGACTTGACGCTCAACATGTAAATGGGGAACAGGGAGGAAGTATCACCTGCCTGCCCATACACAGGGCCGTTTGAAGGAATTTAGGAGCCCCAAGCAAAGTGGACATGGAGGCCCCCAAACCCCAGAAACCCTAACCCCCCCCCCCCCCCGCACGCACGCACGCACACAAAGCCTACAGGAACCACAGCATAGGGATACAGTTTAAGTTCACCCATACGTTATATAAATAAAAAAGGTTTACAGTGCAATTACTGCTGCAATTTTCAACAATTGAACATTTGCAAAAAACACCACTGTACCATAAAATCAATTAATATATGTAAAAAAAGTGCACAATAACAAAATCCAACATACTTCTTACAACCCCCCTCCGCCTGCCACCCCACAGCAGGTGTCCCCATCAGAGCCCACCCCGCATCAGGTGGTGTCCCCCATCAGAGTTCCCCCCACAACAGGTGTCCCTATCAGAGTCATCCCACAGCAGGTGTCCCCATCAGAGTCCCCTCCACAGCAGGTGTCCCCATCAGAGTTAGGGATGAGTGGCTGTGCTGCTGGGGGGTGGAATGAGTGCAGCACATGAAATGTTATGGAACATGGAAGACAATACATGGAAGCCTATGGCACATTTAGAGAACAGAGAGGGGGAAGAAATGACTCACCCAGGCTGCATTGTCTTCAGGCACAGGCATTCAGGCAGTGATATCGGGCAGGATCACTAGCTGGTTGGTTTGAAATCTCCCGCCCACAACCCCTGCCCAGGCAAAGAATGATTATGTATGTACTCAGTGCCACGGGCGCGGGGGGGGGGGGCGGTAGTCTGCACACTCAGGACTGACAATCAGGATACTATGGCACGTTGGTGCCCCCCGCTCTGCGGCGCCACAGCCAGAGTGGACAGGCATGCAGGCTCCTTCTTGGGGACCCCTTGCCAGCTCGGGGCCCCAAGCAGTTGCTTGTTTTGCCTGTCTTGTTCGAACAGGCCAGCCCATACACATGTATCTCTACAGCAGCTGAAGCGCTCACAGTTGCCCATCCTTGACTTTTAGTAAAGTGGGTGAAAAGGAACCAAAATTCCCTCCACTGAACTATCGTGAAGCACATTAGAACCTTTTAGGAACCAAATGTTTTCACATGTCTCGAATGTGTCCCATGGCCCAAGCCCCATCATACCTCTGGGAGTCATGCTTGTAACTGTCAATTTAGCAATGTCTCATGGGACATGTGTAGGCTGGTTTCCTACTCCTGGTTAGTTAGTCTACCAGCTGCAAAATAGGGTTGTTTTAGGATAGTGGACAAAGGGGTGCAAATAATTAGATTATGAGACATGTAAATACCTTCTATTGGCTTTATTGTGCATTGTATATAAAATATTCTGTAGGCTTTACTGTGCATTATATACCTGTATGAATGAAACTTAAAATATAAGGTATGACATTCCTGCATGCAATGCAAGACCTGGCTATCACCCACATCATTTGTTGAAACCTAAAAGGCTTTTTTTTTTCTGTTGGATCCTGATCATTAAATGAGATTTAGGTCTCCTGACTTTCATGTAATGTGTTTCAGTAATGTTACAGTGGGAATGCAATAATTATGTAAGGCTAATTCTACTGAATTATTTACATTAATGTGTGTTAGTGGTTTAGTGTATGCTTTAGCGTTAGGTTTCTACAAATGTCTTCACACAGTTATTAATCGATGCACAAAGAGAAGTCTTTACATCAATAAAACATGAATATTTGATCACTGCAGATAATTTGCTCTTTTTTTTGCAACAGCAGTGAGCAAGGAGAGCAGCTTAGTATTATGGATATGAATATATGAAAATCAGCAGAATTATTTTACATGAATTTTAGAGCTTTGTATATCCTTACCTGTTGCATAAAAGAGCAAGGCATGTTTTACAGTTCATTCTGTCAAACCTTTCACTGAACATGAATGAAGATTGGAAAGGTTAGAAGGGTAGTTCCATGCTATAGACTAATTGGTGAATGAGTGTAGCTACTGCCCACACCTGAACAACTATCTAGGTAGATGTTGAGAGTATAGTAACAATTGTAATGGGTGTGGTCAGGGGCGGACTCATCATTCAGGCACCCGAGCACTGCCCAAGGGCCCCATGCCCCTAGGGGGGCCCATCAGGGTTGCCAGCCCCAGTAAAACCAGGGACGGTATGTAAAAATCTGTGTTTTAAAAAAAATCCCAAGCTGCCCCGCCTCTGCAGTACCTTTTCAGTGTGTGTATGTATACTGTGTGTGTATATTGTGTGTCTGTTTGTGTATACTGTGTATGTATACTGTATGTGTGTGTATGTATATACTTTGTGACCCCACAATCTCCTATTGGCAGGGGCTCCATAATCTCCTATTGCCCAAAGGCCAAATAATCACCTATTGCCCAGAGGCCCCATGAGTTGTCAGTCCGCCCCTGGGTGTGGCTTTGCCTTTGTTAAGTGTATTGGCGCAAGACCCCGTGTAAATCTCAATCAGTATTCAAAACATTTATATGGTTAAAATGATTCCTTTGTAATACCATTTACAATTTATACCATTTATTTTTAAGCACATGTGACTTTCCACTGAATCACTAATATTGTATTTATATTTTTTGAAGTATAGCACTAGTCACTTTCATGCATTTTTTCACCAGTTTATGGCACATTTATTGATAGTTAGCATATTTTTATTATTATTATTATTACAGTATACAGGATTTATATAGCGCCAACAGTTTTCGCAGGGCTTAACAAAATAAAGGCAGACATTACAGTTACTTTACAATTTGATACGAGTGGAATCAGAGAGCCCTGCTCATTAGAGCTTATAATCTAGGAAGGAGAGTCAATCGATATAAAAGTTAATAGCTGTTGGATGAGCTGATGGAGAAAGTAAAACAGTGTATTAGTTAGAAGCAGGATAAGCTTCTTTAACCACTTCCCGACCAGCCACCATCATTATACTGTGGCAGGTCGGCACGTTTCCGCAAACCGTTGTAGCTGTACGCCAGCCCTTTAAGCAGGGATAGCTGGCACGCGGGTGCCCCCTGCACTGCGGGAGTGCCGATGCACCTGGTTGTCAGTCACGATGGCGGGCACGAGAGTCAGAACAGGAACATGTGTGTAAACACACACACACATCCCTGTTCTGTGAGGAGAGGAGAGACAGATTGTCTGCTCCTACTAGCTAGAAACAACAATCTGTCATCTTCTTCAGTCAGTCCCATCCCCCCACAGTTAGAACACACACAAGGGAACACAGTTAACCCCTTCCTTGCCCCCTAGTGTTAACCCCTTTCCTGCCAGTGACATTTACACAGTAATCAGTGTAATAATTTGTATAGCACTGATCGCTGTATAGTTGTCAATCGTCCAAAAAATGTGTCAAAAGTGTCCGATGTGTCCGCCATAATGTTGCAATTCCGATAAAAATTGCTGATCCCGCCATTACTAGTAAAAAAAAACGAATAATAATAAAAATGCCATAAATCTTTTTCCTATTTAAGTGTTCTTGCATAGCAAGATCACTTACTATTCTCTCACATATATATTATTAAGTGGTCTTGCATAGCAAGAGCACTTACTATTCTCTCACGTATATATTATTAAGTGGTCTTGCATAGCAAGAGCACTTACTATTCTCTCACGTATATATTATTAAGTGTTCTTGCATAGCAAGATCACTTACTATTCTCTCACATATATATTATTAAGTGTTCTTGCATAGCAAGATCACTTACTATTCTCTCACATATATATAGCAACTGTCCATAGCAACCAGTCCATAGAAACCGTCCATAGCAACCATCCATAGCAACCACTACATAGCAACCAGTTCATAACAACCCTCCATAGCAACCAGTCCATAGCAACCAGTCCATAGCAACCAGAATATAGCAAATGTCCATAGCAACCAGACCATAGCAACCACTCCATAGCAACCCCTCCATAGCAACTGTATATAGCAACAAGACCATAGCAACTGTCCATAGCAACCAGTCCATAGCAACCAGTTTTTGAAGGGGCAAATAGGATGGTGCAGTTTTGATGGGATAGTTTTTGATGGAGCAGTTTTTAATGGAGCAATGGATAGACACATTGTTGGATCACATTTACATCTCCAGGGGCACCGTCTCCAGTCTGGAGTATTGGTGAAGGCAAGAACACGTCACACAATTTCCCCAGAAATTGTACCTTTTCTAGTTTGTAGATGCTATAACTTTTGCGCAAACCAATCAATATATGCTTATTGCGATTTTTATTACTAGAAATATGTAGATGAATACATATTGGCCTAAACTTTATTTTATTTTATTGAGCGTATTTATTATAGCAAAAGGTACAAAATATTGTGTTTTTTTCAAAATTTTCACTTTTTGTTTGTAGCAAAAAATAATAGAAACCGCAGAGATGATCAACTACCACCAAAAGAAAGCTTTATTTGTGGTAAAGGATGTCAAATTTGTTTGGGTACAGCATCGCACGACTGCACAATTGTCAGTTAAAGTGATGCAGTGTCATATTGCAAAAAATGGCCTGGTCATTGAGCAGCTAAATCTTCCAGGGCTGAAGTGGTTAAAGAGAAGGGTTTTCAGGGTCTAAAAATGGATAGATTAGGGGACAGTCGAACAGATTGGGGTAGGGAGTTCCAAAGGATAGGAGAAGTTCTGGAGAAGTTCTGCCTGAGTACACTGACACAGCTGCAGAGTCTCCCTCTGTGTGCAGCTCTTAGTGGTGAGAGCCTGCAGGGAAGACAGAGGATGACCAAACATGCTGCCCCAGCTACAGGTAAATTGCCTCCTTTAACTTCCAGCACATAATTATGGTCTATAAATGCTACATCAAACAATCATCTTTTTGTAAACGAATAAAGCCTTTATTTGAAGGATTTTTGCATTTTCAAGTCTGTAATATAGATTAATTCTTGCTGCTCTTGCCTTGAGCCGTTCTTAATGCATGGGCACCTCAGGGGCCCAAGGTGCAAGGGGGCCCCATGAAAAATTGCATTACATCATACTTGAAAACGCTTTTTAACCACTTGACCACTGGGCACTTAAACCCCCTTAATTACCAGACCAATTTTCAGCTTTCGGTGCTCTCACAGTTTGAATGACAATAACTCAGTCATACAACACTGTAACCAAATGACATTTTTGTCCTTTTTTCCCACAAATAGAGATTTCTTTTGGTCGTATTTGATCACCTCTGCAGAGTATTGTGCGGGGGTACTGCAGAGTATTGTGCGGGGGTACTGCAGAGTACTGGCAAGGGTACTGCAGAGTATTGTGTGGGAGTATTGCAGAGTATTGCGCGGGGGTATTGCAGAGTATTGCAGAGTATTGCGCAGGGTATGCAGAGTATTGCAGAGTATTGCGCATGGGGGTATGCAGAGTATTGCGCAGGGGGGTATGCAGAGTATTGTGCAGGGGGGTATGCAGAGTATTGCACAGGGGGGTATGCAGAGTATTGCGCAGATGGGTATGCAGAGTATTGCGCAGGGGGGTATGCAGAGTATTGCAGGGGGTTGCAGGGATGGCTGAGCAGGGATAGATGGATCTGTGACGGCAATAGTCACAGATCCATCCCACACTGCTTCTGCCATCCGCGCTCTCCTCTCATACTGTACCGATCGGTACAGAGAGAGGAGGGAGGAACCGGCATCATCAAATGACGCCGGTTTGTTTACATGTGATCGCACCGTCATTGGATGGCGCAATCACGTGGTAAGGAGCCACTTCCATTGGCTCCTTACCACGATCCTTGTTGCTTCGGGTCCCGTGGACCCGGCGAGCGCCGGTGATCGTGTGTGCGCACCTGACTCTACGGGAGGACGTCCATGGACGTCCGGTTAGAGTCAGGGACCCGCCTTATGGACGTATTTTGTCTATAGGGCGGTTACTAAGTGGTTGATAAGCTGTCCCAGGATGGCCATGTTTTGTGCAGCTTTTTGGAACCTGTACTATGCCTACCTGATCTCTGTATTGCGCCCTTCTGCCTTCCCCCTGTACAGTGCCCTTTGTGTTGAATAGTCTTTCACTTATGGCTTGTTTAATTGTCTAAAATCTATTTTTTGAACGTACTAATAAATATATGTTTAATTCTATCAACTATTTATACTTTTTCTTGAAAGTAGGTACATTATTTGGAGCAGTCTGGTAAAGGCCCCTACTTTAAGACGGCCCTGCTTGTATCCCCCCTCCTGTAGTTTTATGCAAGCAGCTTGTAGAGGGTGGGTCTGCTGGGTCTCATCCCCAGCTTTTCTCTGCACAGAACATATGCAAGATAGTGATGGTGTCATTGCTACTTTATAGTTAAAGCGGAGGTTCCGTAAAAAAAAAAAAAAAAATGTTAAAGTCAGCAGCTACTAACACTGTAGCTGCTGACTTTTAATAAAGACACTTACCTGTCCTAGCCACCAGCAAAGTCGGCCCCCACCGTGGCTGATCCTGGCAGCTCCAGGCGTCACCATCCACAGTAAGGGTAAACAGGCAGTGAAGCCGCACGTTTCCTACTGCACATGCGCGAGCAGCACGGCGCTTTGTGAATGGGCCGGCTGCTTTCTGGGACACACACAGTTCGCAGAATGCAGTGCGCCCCATTTACAAGAAGACACCGAGTGTAGGAGGAGGAAGAGAATCCACCGCAGAGGATGAAGAGGCAGATTCGGCACTTCCGCATAGCAACAGCTATTTAGGGTAAGTAAAACATATTTTTTTTCATTTTTTTTTTCGATTTTTGGTGGAATTTTTTTTTTCAGGTTTAATAGCTGGATTTAAAAAAGGGCTTTGTGGTTATTGAGAAGCATGTTTACATTTATGTGCTTGGAGTTTAGCTTTAATTTACATTTCCAAGATTTTGGTTTGCTTCCCAGAAGGGGCACTATCCAAATGAGTATATGTTCTCTGGTTGCATGGCTTTCTTCTTGGTGCACCAGTTTTCTCCCACAATCCATATACAGTATCCATATACAGTATCTCACAAAAGTGAGTACACCCCTCACAGTTTTGTAAATATTTTCTTCTATCTTTTCATGTGACAACACTGAAGAAATTACACTTTGCTACAATGTAAAGTAGTGAGTGTACAGCTTGTATAACAGTGTAAATTTGCTGTCACCCCATGGTAAAGAACTCTGAGGATCTGAAAAAAGAATTGTTTCTCTATATAAAGATGGCCTAGGCTATAAGAAGATTGCCAAGACCGTGAAACTGAGCTTCAGCACGGTGGCCAAGACCATGCAGAGGTTTAACAGGACAGTGCACATGCTCAGCGTCATACCCAGAGGTTGTCTTTGGGAAATAGACGTATGAATGCTGACAGCATTGCTGCAGAGGTTAAAGGTGTTGGGGGTCAGCCTGTCAGTGCTCAGACCATACGCCACACACTGCATAAAATTGGTCTGCATGGCTGTCATCCCAGAAGGAAGCCTCTTCTAAAGATGATGCACAGGAAAGCCCTCAAACAGTTTGCTGAAGACAAGCAAACTAAGGACACGGATTACTGGAACCATGTCCTGTGGTCTGATGAGACCAAGATAAACATATTTGGTTCAGACGGTGTCAAGCGTGTGTGGCAGCAACCAGGTGAGGAGCACAAAGACAAGTGTGTCTTGCCTACAGTCAAACATGTTGGTGGAAGTGTCATGGTCTGGGGCTGCATGAGTGCTGTCGACACTGGGGAGCTACAGTTCATTGAGGGAACCATGAATGTCAACATGTAATGTGACATACTGAAGCAGAGCATGATCACCTCCATTCAGAGACTGGGCCGCAGGGCAGTATTCCAACATGATAACGACCCCAAACCCACCTCCAAGATGACCACTGCCTTGCTAAAGAAGCTGAGGGTAAAGGTGATGGGCTAGCCAAGCATGTCTCCAGACCTAAACCCTATTGAGCATCTGTGGGACATCCTCAAAAGGAAGGTGGAGGAGCGCAAGGTCTCAAACATCCACCATCTCTGTGATGTCATCATGGAGGAGGGGAAGAGGACTCCAGTGGAAACCTGTGAAGCTCTGGTGAACACCATGCCCAAGAGGGTTAAGGCAGTGCTGGAAAATAATGGTGGCCACACAAAATATTGACACTTTGGGCCCAATTTGGACATTTTAACTTAGGGGTGTTCCTTACTTTTCTTTCCAGCGGTTTAGACATTAATGGCTGTGTTGAGCAATTCTGAGGGGACAGCAAATTATAAAAGCTGTACACTCACTACTTCACATGGTAGCAAAGTGTCATTTTTTCAGTGTTGTCACATGGAAAGCTATAATAAAATATTTATAAAAATGTTAGGGGTGTACTCACATTCACTAACTTCCCCAATATAGGCCCTAGTATGAGATTTATTTTCAAAGTTCTTTACTTCACAGAAACGGGTAAGAGTGATGACATGAAATGCTGGATGTATATACTCTACAGTAAATAATATTATTACATTGTAGCCTACTATATAACTACTATATTGACCTTTGAAAATATTGGAAATAATTACTTTTAAAATATAGGGCTCATGTGCATTTATTTCTTATGCTATAGGTTCATTGGTTGTTTAAAAGGCTCCTATGTGAAGTCAATAATTTGTTTTTGTATTATAGCCATCATTTTATGGAGCACACAAATCCTCCCCAGGATAGAGTAAATTGCCCTGCAGGCTAAGATTTGTACAATGTCATACTGTGTCTGCCCATTATAAAGCCCCAAAACAGCATCTTGAAAATAATAAAAAAATTTAAGTGGTTGTAAAAGGTGAAGGTTTTTTACCTTCATACATTCTTCTCTGTGCAGCGGCCCCCCAACAGCGCCCCAATCCTTACCTGAGCACCCTTCGATCCAGCGATGTTCACGATAGCTATGGGGACTCTTCCTCCTTATTTGCTGAGACAACAAGTCCATTGGCTCCCACTGCTGTCAATCACAGCCAATGAGCCAATGAGGAGAGAGCATGTAGAGTTCCCCTCAAAATGTATACCTGGCCCTTTATGCCACGTACACATGATTGGAAATTCCGACAAAAAAAATGTTTTTTTTTTTTCTGACGGAATGTTGGCTCAATCTTGTGTTGCATACACACAGTCACACAAAATTCTGACCGTCAAGAATGCGGTAATGTACAACACTACAACAAGCCAATAACAATTAGGTTCAATGATTCCGAGTATGCGGAAAATTGATTCCGAGAATGCGTTATTTTTTGCACGTCGGAATTACATACAGACGATCAGAATTTCCGACAAGAGCTTTTCTTGTTGGAAAAATTGAGAACCAGCTCTCAAATACTTTCTGTTGGAAATTCCAACAGAAAAAGTCAGATGGAGCCTACACACGGTTGGAATTTCCGACCAAAAGCTCACATCAAACTTTTCTTGTAGGAATTTCCGATTGTGTGTACGCGGCATTAGGTTTGATATGAATTTAAGAGGGACCCCACAAAAAAAAAACAGAAAAAAGCATGGTGTCCCCCTATTCCATACCAGACTCTTATCCAAGCATGCACCCTGGGTGGCCATAGGGGGGTGGTGGGGGTGGATGTGAAGCAAGCATACATCCCCCCGCCCTCTTGCTGAACCATACCATGCCACATGTTCTCAACATGAATATATGGATATGAATTTATTTGGACAATGATATCACCTAGAGACCCTTCCTCTTTCATTAACTTACAGTGGTGGTGACCAGGTGATGACATTCTGCGGGAGTCATGTGTTGGGTTTAGGTGTGTTGGATTGGCTTTTCTTTCATTTGAAGGGTCGGCGAACATGAGGTTTCATGATTGATGTGGATCTGCTTCACTGGACATCTCAAATGATGGTAGATTTACATTATGAGGCATTTTTTGGTTTACTAGCATGTAACCCTTACTCACGTAGGGAGAAGATCATATCTGTGGGTCACTTGACTTCTAGGTTCCAATGAGCAAAAAGCCCCCTAACAAAGACGTAGACAGCCTATATCAGTGATGGTGAACCTTGGCACCCCAGATGTTTCAGAACTACATTTACCATGATGCTCATGCACTCTGCAGTGTAGTTGAGCATCATGCGAAATTGAGTTCCAAAACATGTGGGGTGCCAAGGTTCACCATCACTGGCCTATATAATCTAATACTAACCTGCTACTGTCTTGACCTTTACGGACTTTGGCAAAAAATGTTTTATTATAAATGATATTGTATTATTAAATTGTGTGAAGGATTAACTCGGTAGCAGATGTGTGTGAAATGGAGCTTCCTATCATTGATAGATCATTGAGTCAGGAAGTCAGTGAGGCCTCGGATTAGCAGCAGGAGCTCTACACGGCGCACGTCTCCTAGGAGTAGGAACGTGTGTGCTATAGCTCCAGGCAGGTGTAGGAGGTAGTCAGGCAGGCTAGGTTCTCCCAGCCTCTCCCTGCTAGCTTCAGCCCCAGCACTACTCGTCCACCAACCTGGCCTTTCTCCTCCATCACTGTGAACCACAGCGGATCAGCTCCCTGGCCCTCTGGCCTTCCTCAATCCCTTGCCTTGTTCCAGGTAGGAAATTGCAGATGGCCGTCCTTGTCAGGACAGCCGTGGCAAACATCTCATGCCCCCTCGGCTTTCCCCGGCCCCTATCCTCCTTCCCCTGTGCCCCCATACCACTATCGCCAATCGCAAAAATTTTTTAGCACACCCGCGCCAGCCTGCATTGAATCGCGGGGGAGCGATCTAGGAAAGACCGCGGCTTCACCCGCGGCCTACCGCTGCGGCGCTCCCCACACCTTCGCTCCTATCCTCCACCCCCCATGCCCCCATACCGCCAGCTGAGACACCCTCCTACTACCCTCCAGCCGCAATTCCGCCTTCCTAGGGCATTCTTTTTGGACACCCGCGCCGGCCTGCACTGATTTGCGGGGCCGCGATCTAGGAAAGACCGCGGCTTCACCCAGGGCCTACCGGCGCGGTGCCCCCCACTCCCTGTAATCCCTCCAAATCCTCCAGGAATCCCCCCTTCCCTAATAGGCCAGCCACTCTTTCCCTGGCTTACCTTTTGTGCCCCACTGTACCTCCATCCGTTCGAGCTGTCTGCTCCAGGCTGCATCCTGCTGCCTGATCAGGCAGCTCTCCTGCTATACTAAGCAATAAGCACACCCCTCACCCCCAGCCACTGCTCATATCAACACAACAGAAGCTTGATCCAGGGCTCATCCGATCGCCTTTCACAGGGGTCAGGAAGGAATTTTTTTACCCCACCGGAGCACATTGGCCCAGCACCGCTAGGGTTTTTTTTGCCTTCCTCTGGACCAAGCCAGGAGAGAGGAATCAGCCAATTCCTCTCCCCATCGCCCCGGAAACTCCCACCCTCCCCCCCTCCCGGTGCTTGGCGACCATGGCATATCAGCAATATTCTGCATAATCCATTTGGAGTTTGAGGCAATCCGCCGCAATACTACCAGCCATCACCAAAAAAGCCCTAAAAATTTAGCGAATATGGAGAGTCGATCAACGACCGACCCTCAGGCATTTCAGCCATTCACCCCAACCTAAGCACATATCTTGTGCTTTGATTAATACAAGATCGGCAGTAAAACACCGACTGGAAATCCGGGACCTCATTCTACAACACGATCTAGATTGCCTCTTTATTACAGAGAGCTGGCTTACAGGCGACTGTAACACCATTCTAGGAGAACTGGTGCCAGAAAACTACCATATTATAACGGAAAACAGAATAGGGCAAAGAGGAGGAGGACTGGCGGTGATCCATAAGACGCACCTTGCAGTCACTAAACCAGCCCTTCAAAACCCTCTTCCATTCATGGAAACCCTTACTCTGCAATTGCAAACAAATTCCAAGGAGACCGTCCACATTCTTCTCTGCTATAGGCCTCCTGGCCCAAAATCGCAGCTGCTATCATCATTAACGGAGTTTGTCTCCACTTACACCCTCAACAGCAAACATGTTTTGCTGCTCGGGGACTTCAATCTCTGGGCCAACTCCGCACAAGACCCCGTTGCCGACGCCTGTATCGACCACCTGGAAGGATTAGGCCTTCAACAACTAGTATGTGGGCCCACACATGCTTCAGGTCATACGCTCGATCTTATTTTCAGACAAGATCTGGAAATAAAAATCTTGGAAAATGAACCATTGCCATGGACTGATCACCATGCAATTAAATTCATTATTTCCGAATTCCCCCCTTAACAAAAACATCAAATCCAGTGACAACACACTGGACCAGATGTCAGAAGAAGCTCCACTCGGAACTCTTCAAAGCCACGTTAGGGGATAAAATAAACACAATTCAGCCGCACCTAACAGCGGAAGAAACACTGGAGGCCATTAACACAGCACTATTGCAGTCAGCTGACTTGATAGCGCCGAAACGAAAGACCCAGATCAGGAAAAATAACTCCAGCTGGTTCAACAACCAGCTGGCGTTACTGAAGCAAGAGCGCAGAAGGGCAGAAGCAGCCTGGAAAAGAAACTCTTCAGATGAGAACCTCTTCATCTACAAAGCAATAACAAGAAAATACTACAAGCAAATCTTCGAAGCCAAGAAAAACTATTTTTCTGAGGCTATCAACAGTGCCCTAAATCGCCCCCGCGAACTCTTCAAGATGGTCACTCAGACCATGAATCCAGGATGTCTTGAAGCCCCCAACTTGGACACACAAGAATTTTGCGATGAGTTATCGGATTGCTTCATTAACAAAATTGTGGCAATCCGGCAAAGCATTCAGCAAAACAATTTCTCTCCCAGCCCCCCCCGTAGTAATTTACACAGCACCGGCAGCAATTCACCACAGTTAGGTGAGTACACGCTGGAACCCATCTCCATTCAGACCACAAAAAATATCATCGGCACTCTGCGCAACAGCACTGCGCCAAATGATATTATCCCCACCAAACTGCTGAAGGAATGCGCCGACATCCTGGCACCTCCTGTCACGCAGCTTATCAACCAATCCTTCAGGGAGGGCATAATGCCCTCCCAGCTGAAGGAGGGCTTTATTCAACCCATTTTGAAGAAAGCCACCCTGGATCCGAAGGATCCACTCAACTGGCGCCCCATAACAGGCCTAAATGTTCTCTCCAAGGTAATGGAGAAAGCAGTGGTACAGCAGCTGCAACAGCATCTAGATACCCACAACCTACTCGACCCATTTCAATCAGGATTCCGTCCCGGACACGGGACGGAAACAGCATTGCTTAAGATATGGGACGATGTTCTCAAGGCCGCAGACGAAGGAGAATCTTCTCTTCTGGTTCTGCTGGACCTAAGCGCAGCCTTTGATACAGTAGATCATAAGCTGTTATTGACTCGGCTGGCTAAAATAGCCAAAGTCGCAGAAAGCGATCTATCCTGGTTCTCCTCTTTTTTGGATAACCGATCGCAAATAGTGAAGCTAGGACCCTTCACTTCTGAACAACGCACATTATCGTGCGGGGTCCCTCAAGGATCTCCCCTGTCGCCGATGTTATTCAACATCTATGTGCGTCCTCTTTTCGAAATCATCAGCAGCCAAAAACTGCTATATCACTCATATGCAGACCACACACAACTGTACTTCCGCATTTGCAATAAAAAGGATCACCACCTCATCCTAGAGACATGCCTCTCTTTGATAGAGGACTGGATGACAAAGAGTTATCTAAAACTCAACGGAGCGAAAACAGAACTTCTCCTGTTTCACGCCAAGTGCAGGAACCAACCAGCAACAACGTGGTTCCCCCCGCCCATTCTGGGCAAAATCATCTCCCCTAGCGCCAAAGTCAAAAGTCTTGGGGTCATCTTTGACTCCGACATGACAATGAACGCACAAATAGGGTCAGTAGTCAGCGGATCTCACCATCTGCTGCGCCTACTACGCAGACTCATTCCTTTCATTCCCAAGAAAGACGTAGCGGTCGTGGTGGGAGCAATTGTAAACTCCAGACTGGACTATGCAAATGCCCTTTACCTCGGACTCCCCAAGTACCAAATCGCTCGTCTTCAAGTCGTTCAAAATACGGCCGCCAGACTTGTGACTGGGAAAAAACCCTGGGAATCAATCTCGCCTTCATTGAGATCCCTTCATTGGCTACCAGTTAAAGACAGAATCACCTTTAAAGCTCTCTGTCTAACGCATAGATGTATCCATGGGAATGCTCCCCATTATCTATGCGAAAAATTAAAAATTCAGAATCCCAATCGTATTCTACGATCCACCAATCAAAATCGGCTTCAGATACCGAAAGCCAGATACAAGTCCAAAGGGGACAGAAGATTCGCTGTCCAAGGTCCCAGACTATGGAACGCCTTACCAGCCAGCATTCGGCTGGAGGAGAACTACTTGGTCTTCAGGAGAAAGATTAAGACTCATCTCTTTTGATCTCAAAGGAGACAGGAACAACAAGCGCCCAGAGGCGATTTACTTCGCATGTGCTGCGCTATATAAGTTTTCATTCATTCATTCATTCATTCACCCCCTGGATGGGTTCACTACACGCTAAACTGTACAAAAAGGCAGTTGAGGATGACTGAAAACAAATGATATGGTTTATTTTTCCATCTTGCTGGATAAACGTGCAAGCATCAAAACAGCATAAACAAAACAAAACATAAAGTAAACCCTTGCCACTTGGGGCGTCTACCTTCCCAACACAGGAACCTACCTATGGAGTCTGGCTCAGCCTACTGCTGGGCAGACACTGCTGGTCCTACAGCAGAAACCAAAACAATCTCTTTGATATTTCTCACACAGAACTATCCATCAGCACCTTACCTCTTCAGAAGTGCTTGTGACGGCTCCTTCACTCACAAAGCCTCAGGATCCAGCAATCAGTCATCATCCTTAGGCTATATTTATAGGGGCTTTAATTGCTTCATTTTGAACAGCTGAAGGCTTCTAACGCCCCAAACCTCGCTGGCCATCTCTGCAGCCGACAGCTAATAGTAATTGGTGTATTGTCTAAACAAGGCAGAAATATATCTTCCGTCTGTGACAACACACCTAGATTTACCTGACTTCCTGTCACATACCCCCCCTCTTGTTTTAACCCTAGGGTTGGGACACAGGTTGCCAGGCACGGATGCACTCGGGACAAACCATCTGCATTCCCCATTTTAACACCGGGGCGATGCGTGATGACAAAACTAAATTCCTGAAGGGCCAGGAACCACCTATTTATTCTCCTATTGGTCTTCAAATTTTGGCTGAGGTACATAAGAGGGGTGTTCCTTGCTCTGTAATAAACTAATTTTTAGTTATAAACCATGAAAAACCTTAATTGGTTTTTCAATGGACACAAAGGTTTCCCTCGATAGCTCAATCCCTGAAGAACTCAGAGAGTCATAACCAATACCAAGAGCTGATAACACTGTGCTCTGCAATGGATCATCCATGTGGATGCCTTCTTTAGATGTAAACACACTAAGACTGCAATCCTCCAAGGCATTGTGACACTGAAAAAAATCTGTTCTTCTATGAACTGGACTAAAGTCTGATGCATATGACCTCTGATAAACCGATGTACTAGGCGGTTTTTCTTCCCTTTGGTGCTCTAGACGGAAATCATTACTTGTCAATTCTGTATTTCCGAGTTTCTTACTTGGTGATAGTTCAGACTCACAAGTATGATGAAAATCTACCAAACCCAATGTAAGGTTTTCAGAAACTGAATCCTTGTCACTTTCTTGAACCAACTGCTTACTCTGTGCATCACTTGTTCACACATCCCTATTCTCACCATGAACTTGCCAACTGCTATCGAACACATCATTAACTGAGCTAGACAACCTTTCTTGTCTAGCAGCTACAATCACTTTTGAACTTATGGCTAGTTGTTCAGCTATTTTTGCCTCAGTCTCCCAAAAATGTTTTAGTATTTGTTTCTTTGAAACCATCGACTATTGGACACAAATTCACATATTCTTGATTGCTTTCAAGACATTTGGAAAAAGCATCCATTAAATTAGTACATTTAGCCTCTCTGACTACTTCAGTGGTGGAGGTTTCACAACGTTCAGAGGGCTCATCTGCCATTACAGATTCTACACTTTGAAAAATAGATTTTACTTTCCGAGGAATCTTGGTAGTCAAGTCCAAAGTATTATCCTGCATTACTTGATCTGACAGAACACTTTCTAAAGACTGGGTTTCACAGGACGTGACAATACCTTTATATTCAAGTCCGATTTCATTAACATAAAAATTAACACACTGCTCTTCAACATGCAAATAATTCACAGAGGCAAAAAACGCTTCACTCTGGGTGCATATTTCTTGCAATTCAGATTCCTCAATGACCCTGCTCTGCTGATCATCAATTATGGGAAAGTCATGAATATCACCTGCCTTACTACATTCACAAGGCTCAGTGGATATTGGTCACACTTTTTCTACATCATTTAGTGCAGTGTCAGAATTAAGTTTTTCGGCTTTATTTCCATCGAGCAACTGACTGAGAACTGAAGATGTGCAAACCCCTACTTCCTGCACTTCAGCCAATTCATTTGCCCTGAAGCGGTCAGGGATTTCACTTTCAACATTAGTTCCAGAAAGTTCAGCTTCATTTTCCAGAAAGTGCTTCAGATTTAGCTTTCTAAGAATTGTCTCCTCCTCATCGTCGTTATCTTCCACAGATTCTTCATTATTTATTGTTAGTACATTCTGAGTGTTGGCTGTTTCCGTAGGACAATCATCAACTTTAACATCTTCATGTTCCGTTTCTGCTTTGGTAATCTTGGTGACACCAGGAACTCCTAACTTGGCAGAGTAGGCCCAAAGAAATGAACAATAGGAAAGGTAACTGTCAGCGCAGATACAAAGTACATGTGTGGTAGGGGTATGGTGATTAGTCCATTAGAAGTAATAGTAACAGGCAGTTCAATGGTTAAAAAAATGCAGGTGATTTTTTGTTCAATGGCGGCTGCTGTCCTCAGAGAGCTGACTCTGTGGTAAACAAAAGAGGGGTAGAGAAAGGAAGCGCCACCTAAGTGCAGTATTAAAGAGGTTCTTTTAATGACACATTGTACAAAACACACTTACAAGAAGGTAAGGAAAGAAGGCTCATCTGTAACATCCTGAAGTCCTCGTCCTGGATCCATGGGCTGCTTAGAAGTAAAGATAGCTACAGGATGTTACAGATGAGCCTTCTTTCCTTACCTTCTTGTAAGTGTGTTTTGTACAATGTGTCATTAAAAGAACCTCTTTAATACTGCACTTAGGTGGCGCTTCCTTTCTCTACCCCTCCAAAGAAATGAACAGTGATCCATACAGCCCTGGCACACCATCTCATGAAACTCAACGTGGATCTCATCTGGGGTCTCATCCTCAGGATCGGGGTACGGTCTCTTACATGTGCAGTACATGCCAAAGAAATTGTCATTGTAATTATTAGCCAGGTTTTTCTTCTCTTTATCCAGATATAACTTGCACTCCAGCTGTTTAAATTTGGCATTTCCACAATCGCAGCGAAAGTTCCTCTTGGTGTAGAGCTCAAACAGGTCGTGGCCTTCATGACACTTGTATGCACAGGCCAGACATATCCCAGCAGGCTCTTCTTTATCCGGGGTGCAGGGCGTCATCCTCCTCCTTCACTGCCATTTCCACCTTTACTTCCTCCTTCACTTCCTCCTCTTCATCTTCTGCACCACTTTCAATTTCTGCAAGCTCTTCGCTGTTAGAATCATCACATGGTAGAAGATGGAAATCCTCAAGCCCGGCCTCATTTTCTTAATTTTCTCTGTTGAAAGAACCGGAACAAAGAGCAACTGCTTCAGACATTAGGTCATTTTTCTCATTTTCAGCATAAAAGATTCTTGATTTGAACCATCATCTTGAGAGGCAAATTTTCCAGAGCAGAGTCCCAGTGATTCATCCATATTGTCCATCACAAGTCTTTGCTTGGCAGAGCTGTACTTGCTCCTGTTGCGGCCAACATTTAGAAAGCCATCAGCATGCGTGACAACGATCTCTTCTTTGTAATCCTCATCACTCCAAAGTAAGCTTTCCGTGCAAGAATTGCTGAGCGTCTCCTCATCACTTCGTCTTGTATATGGACTGCATCCATGATCGCTGCTTTTACTGGAACATGGGGCCTTATAATCATTGTTGAGCTTTGAAGGTTGTAATTTTTTTGGTGAGAGCTCCTTAGAAACCTCTATGTTCTCTTCACTACCAGACAGCTCTGATTTTGCTTTCTTTTTCTTCTTTTTTTTCTTTGACTTCAGACTCAAGAAATCTTTGAACTTTTCTCTTACACTTTCAGACAGCTTGTCTGGCTTGCAATGAGACTTCTGGATTAAGTTCTCCTTGCTTTTGTCTTTTAGGGACAGTCGGTGGGAATTTGAACTGTTTGTGGTGCGTCTTCTCTTTGAGCTTTGCTGACTGGCCTTTTCGTGAGTTTCTGCATATGCCTTGTGACAGGACTCTGATCCTGCTCTGACTTGTCAACGCCAGGGAAATACTTCATATGGTAATGCAGCAATTTGGCTTTGCGAAAAGATCTGGAACAATCCAAAATCTTGCCCTTAAACTTGTTGGGTTCCAGTTCCAAGGTAACAGCTTTGGTAGCTGGATCATCAAGTTTTTTTAAAGTATTTGCTAAAGGTTCTCTACTGTATTTAGCAGAACTGTCAGACCGTCGATTCAGCTTCATAGGAGCTGCTACTGCGGGGACAGCCGGGACCTCCTCAGCATCTTCTTGTACATGAGGGTCTTTCTCTTCTGGTTTGGTCTTGTCTGGTTTGACCTCAACATTGGATTCAACAGGCTCTACAGACTCTTCTACTACTAATGGCGGCTCCTTTACTTCGGGAGTTTCAGGCTCTGCCAGGGCACACTCCTCTGGCTCCACTTCTTGTTCCTCTGGTAAAATACTACACTCCGGTGATGATTCCCTCTCAACAACAGACGTGGTAACCTCCATAGCATTATGGTCCTCTGGATTCTCAATCAGAGAGGGCTTGCTATCCTTTTCCTCTGTTCTCTCAAATATATTTCATGATGGCCTCCCAACCTGTCATGCTCTCTCGGTGAGCCTGTTGGTAAGCTGCAAGGCTCTCTTGGTGAGCCTGTTGGGCTGCACTGTTTATTTGATAAGCTGACTACTTATTCCTTGATAAGCTGTAAGGCTCCGCAGCAAAGCTGCATTAGTCTGCTGTTGGTTTGCATTTACTATAACCATCTGTTTTATCATCTCCTCCATTTTGGGTTTACTTTAACTGCCCAAATTCTCCACCATGTGTGAGGGATTAACTCGGTAGCGGATGTGTGTGACCCCCTGGATGGGTTCACTACACGCTGAACTGTACAAAAAGGCAGTTGAGGATGACTGAAAACAAATGATATGGTTTATTTTTCCATCTTGCTGGATAAACGTGCAAGCATCAAAACAGCATAAACAAAACCAAAACATAAAGTAAACCCTTGCCACTTGGGTGTCTACCTTCCCAACACAGGAACCTAACTATGGAGTCTGGCACAGCCTACTGCTGGGCAGACACTGCTGGTCCTACAGCAGAAAGCAAAAAAAATCTCTTTAAAATTTCTCACACAGAAATATCCATCAGCACCTCACCTCTTCAGAAGTGCTTGTGACTGCTCCTTCACTCACAAAGCCTCAGGATCCAGCAATCAGTCGTCATCCTTAGGCTATATTTATAGGGGCTTTAATTGCTTCATTTTGAACAGCTGGACGCCCCAAACCTCTCTGGCCATCTCTGCAGCCGACGCCTAATAGTAATTGGTGTATTGTCTAAACAAGGCAGAAATATATCTTCCGTCTGTGACAACACACACACATTTACCTGACTTCCTGTCACAATTGTTAATAAATTATATTATTAAATGGTTTAAGAAAAATAATTTGATTTTGTACTTTGGATACAGCAAATAGCTGAATAATGCAATTTATGTATGGTCAAGGAAATTATTCCTCAGACTTAAACAGTACTAAATATTTTAATGGTAATTATGCAGTATCATGATAATAAGGTCACTAGAGATGGCTCATTGACTTGATTCAAATTATATGCTACAGCAACAAAGAGAAAGGAGACTGCTTTATGGCCAATCCAAAGAAATAATCTAAAGATAGAGCGAACAGCCACGTTTATTGCCAGACATAGCTTTATGTCTACACTGAAAGACAGTTCCAGCCTTTTGGCCTTTTTTTTCACTTTAGAGCAATTAGTTTTAATCACCAGACATTATGTAAAGCAGGGGGACATAACATTTCTGTCCATAAGCTTCATTTGAAAGATCTGTATGTGTACTGAATGTTTTAAACATTGGATTTATTATTTTAAATGTAATGTTAATGTGCAGAAGAGAATTGGGAATTTAACTATGACTTCAGTCAGGCTAAATGCCTCGAAGTCATGACCTTGTTCTCCTTCGGCTCCTCTAATCTTTTAGAAAGTAGAGATGTACAGAACGGTTCGCCAGCGAACAGTTTCCGGGGAACATCGCTTGTTCGCGTTCGCCGCCGTGGCCGAACATATGCGGTGTTCGATCCGCCCCTATTCATCATCATTGAGCAAACGTCAGCAGACACATTCCAGCCAATCAGCAGCATATCCTACCTCCCTATCCTACCTCGATCCGCCCCTATTCATCATCATTGAGCAAACGTCAGCAGACACATTCCAGCTAATCAGCAGCATATCCTACCTCCCTGATCCTCCACCTCCTGGGCAGCATCCATTTTAGATTCATTCTGAAGCTGCAGTCTTAGTGAGAGGAGGGACAGTGTAGCTGCTGCTGATTTAATAGGGAAATCGATAGCTAGGCCAGTGTATTCAGTGTCAACTTCAGTCCTGAAAGACGCATCTGATCTCTACTGTAAGGACAGCGTCCTAACAGCACCCCAAAAAGCCTTTTTTAGGGCTATTCCATCAGTCCGCTTTTCTTTTTTTCCCTCTGTAATCTAATGTGTGTTGCGGTGGTTTACAGAGAGAGACAGAGAGAGAGAGAGAGAGAGTGTAATTTTTTGAAGTTAGAGCAGGCAGGCAGGCAGGCTAGTCAGTTAGGCCCTGTACACACGATCAGACCAGTTTGATGGTGTGTACGGCCCATCAGATTGTTGTCCGTCAGACCAAAGTTTCAAAACATGCTTTAAAACTTGTCTGATGGAACCTGTCCGTCATTTTGCCCACACACATGATCATTTTAAATGACGTTTTTGAAAATGTTGTTTTTTTTCATCACAAAAAGTGATCGTGTGTACGCGGCATTAGAGTTACAGTGTGTAGAGGATATATATGCATCCCACGTGGTGTATATATTTATACACTGTATTGAGTTTAGCTAGAGTAGATCTAGCTAATATACTGACAGCCTGTATAGGGCTAGTACATCAGTCTGCTTTTTTTCCCTGTAATCTGCCTGCCAGCGCGTGTGTCAGGCTCACAGCGTATACTGTGCCCAGACTACCCTTCAGATTAATGACCCCTGTACACTGCTCTAAATACTAATTACTTCTGTACACTGTCACACCCACTTCCTGATTGGCCAGGAGGGGAATCAGCGTGAAAATAGCGAATATTCATTCACTATTGAATAGAAAAAAAACTGCGCATACCATATAGTGAATAAAAAAAATCTGCAACTCAATTATGTCATACAACATAAAAATACATAAAAAGGGGGGGGGGGTCGCGCTGTGATTGAAAAAAAGGAGACAGTGCCTCATGGAATATACATATGGAATATGTTTAGACACAGTGATACATCAAAATATTGGATTGCATAAATCACAAAAATAACTGAACTAATACAAATACCAAACACAATAGTGTATTCAAAATTAGGGTTGTGAAACATGAGTATTAAAGTTCAAAAGCAGAGAATGGTGATAGGATTGCCAAATGTGCAGTTGGTCCACAAGATGGTGCAATGACTGTGACGCCACACAGAACCTCCACCAACATCCAACACTGACCCTTACCAGAGCTTAAGATCTCCAAGAGATCACATATCGCATAGATAAACCACACATCACATCCATCTGGGTATTATAGGGTGTCCTCCACGATACCAAAAATCCTCAGATAATGTCAGCATACAATCGTGTGCATAGGAAGGCAAGGGAAGCTTACATAGCGTAAAACCATTTAAGCAATTTATTAAATAAAATAGATGTACACTTACATCAAAGTAGATTAGAAACAGCATAAAAAACATCAGCCGGCTGGCTAGTAGAACGTGTGCTCGGCTCTTCCGGGTCCTTAACATGTGATGCGGAGACGTCAGTGCGCCGCCTCCCGACGTTTCGTCACTAATGGGACTTGATCACGGTATAAGGCTGCACTCTGAGTCACTGCATATATACACAATGGGAGTGAGTTAAGCCTCGATGTGAGTCTCAAAAGGCCACGCACCCGCCATCTTAAATCAGAGAAAACGTAAGGGAAATTGGAATGCAAAAAGACCAGCTGCCCCAATATTAAACAAGGCAAAAGGAATATGTATAAAATCCGTCGTGCATCACTTTCCCCCCCACGGAGGTTGTGAATCACACATATAAAGGAGGGGTGATGTAAATCGGATGCTCTGGAATGTGCAAATAACGCAAAAAAAATGTTTGCATCAACAAAGCAAACAAATATATTGAATTTTACACTTGCTTAATCAAAAAAATGTTAAAACAAAAATTATCTTACAATATATAAAAAACCTAATGCAAAGAAATCCTTTTCTGAAAATTGCATTAGAATAAAATATGCGAAGGGTTAGGACAGCCTGATGAGACCCACCTCAAGTTCACATACCAGACAGAATTGAAGTAAATTAAACTCCAATTGTGCCTCACATGATAATAGACAACATGCAAACATCCGAGAACAATATACCAACTCAAACATAGATTAGATATACATCATACCAGCACATATACCAAAAGATAGCAATAAAGGGGTTGGATAGAAGAATTGCAAATAGCATTGTGAGTCCACCATCACTAATTATCAATAAAACAATTGACGTCAACGTCTATGTTCAAACCATAAGGTTCATAACATTTTAATTTATGCACCCATGTCATTTCAGATCTAGAAATGCTCCGTACTAGATCACTCCCCGTCCAGTGGGCACTAAATTTATCGATACCGACAAACAGAGTCTTGTTAGGATCCTTATTATGAGTGGTCAGATAATGTCTGGATACAGAGTGTTTAGGGAATCCATTGTATATATTAGCAATATGTTCGTTTAAACCAACCTGTAGGGGACGTTTAGTCCTGCCTACATATTGTAAACCACATGTACACTGGAGCATATAGACCACTCCTACAGTAGAACATGTGATGAAGGATTCTATGTTGTATTTTTTGGATGTGCAACTTGAACTGAACGTAGTGGTTCTTTTAGCTGCACATCCATTCAGCGAGCGCACTTGGCATCGGCCACATTTATAGAAGCCTGTCAGGCCAGCAAGAAACATTGACTGAATTTTAGGGGGGGTTAAAGACATTAGGTGCCAATTTATCCTTTACTCCCCTAAAGACAACCTGAGGCTTAGCAGGCATCACTTTATTAAGAATTTTGTAACTTTTAAGGACATGCCAATGTTTCGCCATAATATGCCTCACGTTGGCATGTTGACAAGAATAGTCTGTGACAAAGGGACTTTTGAAGTTGTTTCCAGACTCTGCTTTTGGTTTCTCTTTTAGTAAACTGGCTCTGTCGGTATTGATAACCAGGTCAAGAGTTTCTGACAGGGATTCCCGAGAATAACCCTTCTCAACAAAACGTTTAGTCAGAACGTCTGCTTGTTCTAGAAACGTCGCCTGCTTGCTACAATTTATTTTCAAGCAGAGATATTGGCTCTTAGGCACAGCCTTAAGCCAAGAGGCAGGATGGCAACTGTCCTTCGGTATGATGGAATTTCTGTTCGTTGCTTTAAAGTGTGTGGATGTTAAGAATTGCTCATTCTTCACAGAGATGACCAAATCCAAGAAATGAATCTTTTCCTTACTCGCCTCATAACTGAGGTGTATCCCCTTGTCATTGGTATTCAAAAAATCCATAAACTGGGATAGATCATCCTCAAGGTCATCCCATAGGAGGAGGATGTCGTCGATGTACCTGGCCCACAAAAGAATTTGGGGCCTAGAAGCAACAGCGATGACATCCTCCTCCCACTTAGCCATGAATAAATTCGCCAAACTAGGGGCGTATTTAGCCCCCATGGCAACTCCTCTGTCTTGCCTGTAGTAATGCCCATCGTGCCAAAAAAAATTGTGAGTAGCTGCATATTCCAGCAATTCCATAATAAAAGTAATTTTTTTATCAACCAGACCTGAGTCCCTTTTAAGGAAGCGTGCAACTGCCTCCAAGCCTAAATGGTGTGGGATGATAGTATATAAGGATGTAACATCCGCAGTTATCATCCAAAGGTTGGTAGAAGGTTTGCAACCAGAGAGTAAGTTGATAACATGTCTGGAATCTTTGACATAGGATGGTGTACTCTTCACCAGGGATTGCAAAAATAAATCTATATACTTGCCCACCCGGGATGTGACAGAGTCAATCCCACTCACAATGGGATGTCCCGGGGGGCAAGTAGGGTTCTTGTGCACCTTGCGAAGATAATAAATAATAGGAGTTCACGGAGATTTGGGGATCAGAAAAGTTTTTTCTTTTTGATTTTAAATGTTAAGGTGAAACCTTTATTTACAATCTTAACTAAAGCTTTCTTGTATTTATCTCCTGGATTGAGGGCCAGAGGGGTATAGGCATCTCTATCCCCAAGAATGCGTTGCATCTCGTGCATGTAATCCTTTTTGTCCAAGACAACTACCCCCCCCCCTTAACTAGGATAACTAGGTTTTTGTTGGCACAGAGAGAGTCTATGCCAACTTCAATAGATTGTTTACATTGAACGTGTTTAACATTCATAGCGTCCAGATCCTTAAGGGTTAGATCCCTAAATACCCTTAATGCAGCTGGCATATGGCCCGGTGGGATATAGATTGAAGCGTTGGCCAAACCTGAATGGACATTCAGAGATGGAGTCTTGGATGGATTAAAAGGATTTGAGGACATGTATCGCTGGATGTTTAATTTACGTACATACTTGTGAATGTCCATATATGTGTTAAATTTGTTAATGTTTTTTGGTGGGGCATATTTCAGACCCCTATCCAAAACTACCAATTCAGGTTTGGTTAGAACATGAGTGCTGAGATTAAAAACTCCTGTGCACGTTATGTCTTTGTCCTTTTTGGACCTAACACGCCTCCCCTCTGAGTCCTCTTTTTTAGTTCGGCCACCCTTTTGACTCCTTGTCCTACTCGGGGAAAACCCCAGTTGAATTGACCATAATTAGTCGGCTGGTTAGCAACACTACCTGTTCCATAACCAAAATCATATGGTCCTGCATTGCGGCCGTCAATATTACTAGGTCCAGGGGCCGGGCAGTAATTGCCCCCTTCAGAGTTGTCTAAATTCCCTAGAGGGAGAAAGCTATTGTGTGTCAACACATTGTATTCTGGTTCAGCGCGTGTGTGTCAGGCTCACAGCGTATACTGTGCCCAGACTACCCTTCAGATTAAAGACCCCTGTACACTGCTCTAAATACTAATTACTTCTGTACACTGTCAGACCCACTTCTTGATTGGCCAGGAGGAGAATCAGCGTGAAAATAGCGAATATTCATTTACTATTGTCACACAACTGGGTGGGCATGGAGTGCAGTGCTCTGCGCCCCAAGTTCACCCTTTTTTTGAAGCCTATTAGAGCCTCTAATCATGTGCTTCAAAGAAACACACCCCCTATTGCAATCCATGCATTAAGCACCCTATATGTAGATTAGGGGGCTGAACGCATTGATATGGAGGGTGCCGCCCGTGTGCCCCTAATGTATGGCGGCCACTGGTATGTTGTGTCCTGGAGGGGCATAGCAAATAAAAAAGAAAATGAGCTTCAGCTTTAATGAAATGTACAGGAATTGTAATGTTTGGAAGTTTGCATGAGACAGTTTACTGTGTATTAAAATGGAACTTTAACTACCCTGCTCTACATATGGGGGAAATGTCTGCCCTACTAACCCCTGTACACTGATGACCCATGTCCTCTGTCCTACTGACCCCTGTCCTCTACTCTGGTGAACCCTGTACACTGCCCTGCTGAACCCTGTACTTTGCCATGCTAACCCCCTGTACACTGCCCTACTTATTCCTGTACACTGCCCTGATGACCTTTTACCTCTGCCCTGCTTACCCTTGTCCTCTGCCCTGCTGATTCCTGTATTCTGACCTACAAACTACTGACCTCTGTACTCTGCCCTACAAATAACTGACCCCTGTACACCGCCCTACACTCTCGTGACCCCTGTGCTGCACTACAAGCTACTAACCCTGTAAACTGCTCTACAAATTAATAATCACTGTACACTGCTCTGCATACTTCTAACTCTATACTTAGCCCTAAAAACTAGTGACCTCTGCACATTGCCCTGGAAGCTACTAATTCCTGTACAGTGCCCTATGTGCTAGTGACCCCTGTACACGCCTAACATACTAATAACCCCTGTACGCTGCTCTGCATACTAATGACCACTATACACTACCCTTCAGATTAATGACCCCTGTACACTGCTCTAAATACTAATTACTTCTGTACACTGTCCTACATATTAATGACCCCTGTACATATCCTGATGACCTCTGTACACTGCAATACATCCTACTGATCTCTGTGCACTGCCCTACATATTACTAACACTGGCCAGGACCTTACCTAGCCAGTCCAGTTAGAATTCAGTTTAGAGATAAAGGCCAGAATTAAGGCTAGCCAGGCATAAAACTAGTCAAGAAAGTTAGCCTGCAGTACCAGTTGTTCTGTCTTCATGATGTACTCCTTCATCAGACTTGTAAGGGTGACCAAAGACTCTCCAGACATGATTTTTTTTTTCAATATCCATAATAATAAATAAAAAATAAAAAAAACATAAGGGTGATCTATGATCTTTTCCATGTTTTTCAGGTAGGTGATATGTAGGTGTAGAGAGTCAGAAGCAACCATATGAAAAGTGCTACTGTGGGCCAAGTCTTATGCGGACTCAATAAGCAAGCAAAAATTAATAAATAAGTCTCAATTTAATAATGCCATACATATTAAAAACAATACAATCCTCCGTTGTATGATATTAAAAGTCAACTTGCTTGTCACTAATAATACCTTTGGACAGGCAAGCGATCTACCAGGTGGTAGAGAGATATGCTGCCGTGGATGGAAACCTCATGTATCCTCTATGCAATGACAGCACATGGGGAAGAAGGGGATATCAAATCCAGATGGTATATGGATGTGAGGTGCCATGTACTGTAGATGGACCCTATTATCGTCTTGGCCTGCTGCCTCAGTGATGGCCTCTCAGAGAACAGTCAGTGAATGACAAAACTCATGGGTGGGTATTAAGAAAGGCACCAGTATAACATTTCAGTTCAGGACTCTATTTTGGTCAGTCTGAAACATGTAATGATATTTTGCAAATGTACTTGTTTTGAGCCATTTATGTAAATCAAAAGAAGATGTTTTGTAGAACTTTACTGTTACAAAAAAAAATATATATATACATGTTAAAAGTTTTTGACAACTTTATTGTAAACAAATGTTAACTAAAATCATGCTGGGTTATTTCAATCCTAAAATCAGTACTATAAATTGCTGTTACATTAAAGCCCATGCTTTTGCTGGGAAAATTAACTGCTAGCTATCATCGCTAGCGTTAAGGCTTATATTATATTGAAATATGTGTACATATTAGCATATGGTCTTGTGGTGACAGATCCTTTTAAGTCCACGCGTTTCACACAGTGGCCTCTGCAAGGAAGCAGCAGTTTTGCTGGATATACAAAAAAGGATTAATGAGAACATTATTTGCAATAAATTATAATTATTACATCACATTACATTGAAACAAATGGCAAAGTAGATTTCACAAATATAAATATAGGACCATTAAAATATGCTTACATATATAAGACATCCTGTAATAGCTCTGGTGAACGGAGTAAACCACAACTGCGGTTAGCAAGAAATTCAATGCACTTCTTTATGTGAGAATTCAGTATTGGACCCCAGGCGTCACTTCACACAAACAGGAGTTTGGGGGTTTCACAAAAAACAAACAGATAAATCAAGCGCTTTCCAAAGGAAGTAGATATAAATAAATATATATGTGGGGAAGGGTAAATGACAGATACTGAATCTGAGAGTGAGAATGAAACAAGGGCAGCACAGTTCCTTTCCACTGAAGGACAAAAGTTTATGAAATTATTCAGTCCATTGGATCAAGTTCATATATGACTAATGTAGTAGTAGTACTCATGCTGTGAGGGCTGCCAGCTGCCAAGAAGAAGCAATTCTGAAACAATACAAGAAAAACAAAAAGCGGCGCCCTCTAAGCGTAGTAACTTTTTATTACTGTGACAAAACAAAACAATTCTTATGAGGATACTACTCACAAGGCTGCAGGGTTCATGGGCATAAAAGGTGTCATCTGTGCCTGGCTTCCGGGGTGGGTGTGCTCAGCTGATGTTGGTAATCCTGTGATGGCTGAATGCTCTGGGTTCTCAAACGCATCCCATTTGCTGACTGGGAGGAGTTCTGTGGGTTGCGGTAAATATTGAGCAGAGCGATCGTCTGGGTTTCCAGAGGTGGGCTCTATAATGGTGTCCCCCGATTTCAGGACCCTGTCCCTCTCAGCGTCCTCCACTATGCGCAGACTGATGCAATCCTTCACACTGCCTCCTGCGTTGAAGAACTCACATTTGGCCAAACGCATCCCATTTGCTGACTGGGAGGAGTTCTGTGGGTTGCGGTAAATATTGAGCAGAGCGACCGTCTCCTCTCTCTGAGCCTGAGCTCTCTTTCAGCCCCCTCGAGATACTGTACGCCGCATAACTTCTGAAATGCGCTGGCGTATATTTTTTCTGTATTCAGAAAACAAGATACGCCGGGATTGAGCTAAGATACCAGCGGCGTAATTGTATTATGCCATCATATTTTTTTAGTGGTATTCCCGAGTGTGGATTGGGGTGGAAATTCAGTACCATTAGTTGCATATTTATGCTGGCCGCTAGGTGGCGCTTCCGTTGATTTACGCGTCGAATATGTAAATTAGCTATATACGCCGATTCACGAGCGTACGCCTGGCCATCGCAGTAAGATACGCCGTTTACGTAAGGCCTTAAGTATGGACGTCGAGAGGGAGCTGTGGTGGCTCAACGTGATTGGCACTGCGCTGACAAGCCATTCACCTCTGCAGCCAAGGGTTCGGATCCCGGTCTCGGCTACATGTGAATTGAGTTTGGTGGTCTCAGCCCGGCTCCCAGTGGGTGTGCTATGCAAGGTACGCCTGTGCTTAGTACGCCCACCCCCCCCCCCACAAAAACCACCACACTTGCACGCACACGAAATTGGTTTAAAACACATGCACTTTGGCCATGCGGTCTCTTAAAATAAAGAGAGGCGAAGGACCTACGGGGCTGGCTGGGTGGGCTAGGCCCCCTCACTCCCTCATAGGGGGAGTCCCTCTGCCCCATTGGGGTCCCGTTGGGCCCCAGTTGGGCTCCCAAGAGGAGCAGGTAGGGCGGGGTGAGTGGGAGGCCCCCCTTCACACCCGCCATTGCCACCAGGGGCATGGAGAAGGATGGCGATTGCCTCCGGGGGGAGGGTCTGCCTACTCCCAACTCCTGCAGTCCGGCTCCTCTCTCTCGAGTTCACGCACAAAAATACACTTTAAAAAAAAAAAAAAAAAAAAAAAAAAAGTATGGACGTAGGGACCGCGCCAACATTTTTAAACTTTACGTCGTTTGCGCAAGCCGATTCAGAATGAGGCTTGGCGTAAGTTACGTTCACGTCGTTTTCATTGACTATTTGCGACATGATTTGGAGAATGTGCACTGGGATACGTCCACAGCCGGCGCATGTGCAGTTCGTTCGGCGCGTCATTTACGTCGGGTCACCGTTCATTTCAATACAACACGCCCCCTACCTGCTAATTTGAATTGCACGCGGATACGCCGGCCCATTTACACTACGCCGATGCAACTTATGGCGCAAGTGCTTTGTGAATACAGCACTTGCCTGTAAAAGTTGCGGAGGCGTAATGTAAATAGGATACGTTACGCCCGCACATAGATACGCGCTCCTACATGAACCTGGCCCATAGAGATGTATTAGGTCACTAAGGGAGTTGGTATGAAATACCATCAACCCTTAGCATAGGAAAGTAAGAGCAAACATGTTCAACAAGTTAGGGCAAGGCCCATAAGCAAATAGAACTTATGTCAAGCACATAGATAATAGGAGTTGTAGAGACAACTAATAGTTGCATATGAGAGGCAATATAGCTCAGGTAATTTGAAAGTAGATGTCCCTTTAAGATATTCATTAGTAAACAATCATAGACACAACAGTCTACCCCAAGTAGTATGTTAATAGCCACAAGCCATAAAATATATCAGCAATTGTTTTAGGTGGAAAGTATGCAGCAGATGTTTCTATAGAACTACAAGTGACACAATTGTTATCCATTTACAGGGCTTCAGTGTAGCAACAAGGGATTCCGTAGCGTAGGGTGTCAGCAAGGAAGGTCTCAAAGGTTGTCCCCGGCAACGACAGTCTGTTGCAGCAAATGTAGCAGCATTAATGCAGGAGTTGCATGCTGGTCAGTGTTTCAGCATGGGAAACGTTGGCACCATTAGTTGTAGCATGGCCGAGCTACGGCTGACAATAATAGAATGGTGTGCAGTCAGCACACCACTCTGTTTATAGCAAGGGGGTAGCTGCAGTGCATAAGCACTAATTCAAAAGAAACCTCCGTTAGTTGCGGCGCACTTCCGCGTTCCGCGGTGGAATGCACGCGGCAATGTGCGATGACGTCATTGTGCGGTCGCCGCATGCGCTCCACGCCAGGACGCACTTCGATGCCGCAGGAAGCGCCTGTTACACATCCAAACCTATGGTCTGTTTTTTTTTAGCAATGACCATTCTAGACACGTCTTGTAGATCAAAAATCATTTACCACATTGGTAGTTATATACATTATATCACGCATAGCATACAGCAATATAAACAAATCATGTAGCATAGATGTTACTACAGTAAGCCCAAATATCAGCCTCTTGTAAATTGACCATATCCATAGAAGGCTTCAATCACTATGAGGGATGGCATTCACAATCTAGCAAAACATACAAGTCAATAGAAAAAGAGTAACATGTCTGTGGTGCCTGAGTGTCCGCCCATAAGCAACAATATTTCACATCACTAAACCACAGCCACCACAGCGTTCCATCCAGCGGTGGTACATCCATTAAGGGTGCACAGGCTCTGTCCCCTCTCTCCAGCCACCCCTTTATGTAGATAGATGCCACCACCCCCTATTCAGGCGTCCAGGTCCCTTTTAGGGCGCCCGGTTGCCTGAATTACAGCGGTGGGGGTGTTTTCTTTGAAGCACCTAATTAGACACCATAGGCTTTAATAGGCTTCAAAAAAGATGAACTCGGAGCACTCACCTTTTTTATTGTTTTTATTACAAAGGATGTTTACATTCCTTGTAATAGTAATAAAAGTGATCAAACAAAAAAATAAAAATAAAGAGACGGTGTAAAAATAAAAAGTAAAATAAATAAGAAAAAAAATAAAATAAAAATAACAAACATGTTAATTCTTACCTGCCCTGTTGCAGTGAATTTGCAGAGTTGCTCAGATCCTCATCTTCTCAGGTGCCTCTTCTGTGCTCCTGGCCCCTCCCTCCTGTTAAGTGCCCCCACCGCAAGTGGCTTCCTATGGGGGCACCCAAGCTTTTCTGCAACTCTGTCCATTCTGACATTGAGCTGCTGTTTCCGCCCCACCTCCTGATTTGCTAGTTGACTTTGATTGACAGCAGCGGGAGCCAATGGCGCTGTGTCTCAGCCAACCAGGAGGCAGAGTCCCAGTAAGGTCACTGGACAGAGATGGGGTGTAGATAAATATTAGGGGGGCTGCTGTACATTCTATGCTTCTGACTTTACAACCACTTTAAAGTGGAGTTACACCCAACAGTGGACCTTCATCTCATCTGATCCCCCCTCTGGTGCCACAATTGCCGGGCAAATAGCCTGCCAGCCAGCCTCTAACAGAAAGGGCTGGCAGTGACAATTGTAGTTTTTTTTATTGGGGAGAGAGGAGAGCAGAGCAGGGTAGCATATGATGAAGGGACGCACTCTGACCACAGTGGACATGATTTTTGTGGTCAGTACAGAAAGGGCATACAGGAGGTTGCAGGTCCAGGGAGGTTTTTTAACAGTTTAGAAAGGGGCAAGCCTGTGCTGTTTATTCTGCTTTAAGGAACCATGATATAATTTTTTTAGTGGTATTCCCGAGTGTGGATCGGGGTTGAATTTCAGTACCATTAGCAGTAACCCTGAGCCACACTCGGGATTGCATTGCAGGATCTTGGTGCAGCATACTTACCTTGTCCCCAGGATCCTGCGATGTCTTCCCACTGTGTGTGCGAGCCGATGTGTCTCGCACGATTTACAGTTACCTGCGAGCACTGCGATGCACTGGGACGGAGTCTCGGCACCAAATTCAAAAAAATAAAAACACAGTATAGATACAGTACACTGTAATCTTTACAGTACTGTATCAAATAATTACACATCCACGTTGTCCCTAGTGGTTAGTCCAGTGTCCTGCATGTAGTTTTATATAATAAAAAGTGTTCTTTCTTCCTGGAAACTGGAGATTGTCCATAGCAACCAAAAAGTGTCCCTTTACATCAAAAGTGCTTTTAGACCAGCTAGAAATCAGCTATAATAAATTAGAATCACTTGCATAATTGAGTGATAGTGATTTTTGGGGAAATTCATCATCAAACACTGAAAGTAATGACAGCGACAATTCTGCAACTGAGCAAATTTCAGTGTTTTTGATCTGATTACATTATTGAATCATTTTTTATTATTATTACAGTGTATATACTCCAGTATAAGCCAAGTTTTTTTAGCCCATTTTTTTAGGCTGAAAAACGACCCCCTCGGCTTATACTCGAGTCAGCAGTAAAACAGCATGTGTCTCCCACTGTGTAATCCATATGCAGCCGCACCTTTCATTATTAAAACAGCGTGTGTCTGCTGCTGTGTAATCCAGTCTGTTCGGTTGTCGATTGTAAGACAGCCCCGCCTCCTCCTCGTCTGTGATAGGTGGAACACTGATACAGTTTACCAGCATCGTATCAGTGTTCCTTTATCACGGACTGTTGAGAAGGAGGCGGGGCTTTCTTACAATGGACTGGATTATACAGCGGGTTGGCTTATACTCGGGTATATTATTATTTGTTACAATTATTTATAGTTATTTATTTATATTTATATTTATTTATATATTATAATTTATGATTTCGTGTTTTAAACTTTATCATACCTGGGATGTCTACTAGACTCTTGTTTGGACAGATTTAAGTGAGTTATTTCTAATGTCTCGTACACACGATCAATTTTTCCGACAGGAAAAACTCGTTTTTGTTAAAGCAGGAAAACCGATTGTGTGTATGAGGCATTAGAATTACAGGCCTACAATATAAAACGCCAAATTTCCATGCAAAATAATGGTACCGCGTTCAGCATCAAAAATCTGACATAATCATACCACGAGGGAGGTTAACAAACACTTTAAACAAAATGTTCCAGAAAAGGCCTGGTCTTCAAATGGTTAAAGTAGATTTAGGAGGGCCCAAAGGTTTTGGTGTGTGCCCTGCAGACTACTGGTACAACAGAAAATGATTCTGTAAGCATGCTTGTAACCTGATAAAGCCTAGCTGCTGGAAGCTCAGGTAGATTAACTAACACCTGGGGTTTCCGAACCAATTTTCTTCTCTCTAATGTCATTGCAATAAAAGAGAAGTAAGGAAAGGCAAGTCAAATACATTCTTCTGGCAAAAATTAGAAACTGTATTTGTCCTTAGAAATTCCTGCCTTCATTATCCCCAGTACTCTCCCCTCAAGGTCAAAGTAATCCTTTATTCTGAGTTAGATGAAGTGAGTTTGGGAGTTTTATTGGGCAGACAGCGAGCAGCAATGAAGACTTAATTGTGACTGTACAGCCTTTGGAGGACTGGAAATAAAACTTGCTTTATAAAATGAAAAGACTTACACCAGTCTTCATCTTTATTGCTATTTTCAAAGCCTTATCCTAAAATGAAATAAAACGGCAATGCAAATACTTACAAGAGGCTCAGGGAGCCGAAAGACTGTTTTTAATTGTTGCAGGCAGGTTTAGACATATATAGAGCAAAAAAAATAAAAAAGGTATATCAACAAATGCTGTTAGTCAGGCTAGGGGAAATATGTGGAAAAGTGGGGGAGGGAGAAGATGATAAGACATGACAAGCCATAACTGTATTTGAAGAAGCAATGTTAGACTAAAGTAACCTATTTGACATTCAGCAGATATTGCAATTCAGAAAATAATGTGCAGACAATAACTAGGGCAGATAAAATCTGTGCAGACTGCTGTTCAAATGAAGACATGTTTTTTTTTTCCTTTGTAATTTTAGTGAAAATATAGCATATTGTACAAAAACACCATATAACAAATTCAGTGTGACTGTTGATTTTACCGTATTTATCGGCGAATTACACGCGCAGGCGTATAACACGCACCCTAACTTTAAGAGGGAAGTTTTAGGAAAAAAACATTCCAAAGCCCCCTGCATATAACAAGCAGGCACAGTTTACCCTCTATTTTCAGGGTAAAAAGTGAGTGTTATACGCCAATAAACACAGTAACTCCAGCCAAGTTTTTTTTTACAATTATATAGAGAGGGCAGAGTAAGGGGATTAAAAAAGGATGGGTTTTACTTCCTCTTTTTTCCCTTGCAAAGTAAAATCATAATGCTCTAGTATACATCACATTCTAGCCCATTATGTTGCTCTTACCTGCAAACTAAGCCCGCGATGTCCCGCTGGTGGACGTGTCCATCTTCACCTCTCTTCCTTCTGGGGCCCTGGACTCTGGCTCTTGGCTCTGTGACTGGCCAGAGTCGCGTGACGTCACTCCTGCGCATGCGTGGGGGAACCAACGGTCATGGCATGGACCCTTTAGAAACGGCACGATCATGCCCTTCAGTGCGCAAGTGTTTATGATAAATATCTCCTAAACTATGCAGGTTTTGGATATATTTCCAGTACCCACAGCTAAGCCTTATTATAGGCTTACCAGAAGGGAAAAAGTGGTGTATAAGGGTTTACAACCACGTCTGCATTGCTGTAACACGTTCGGTATCATGCACATTACCACAATGCGCAGTAACCCATATAACATACAGTACATTACTGAATTGGGATGCCATTAATTTTAACCACTTAATGATCAGCCCATGAACACATACTGTGGCAGGGTGGCCCTTAAGCACACAATTAGATACCTATATGTGATTTCTTTCTTCGGGTCTGGGGCGTGGACCGCCAGTGATCTGCTCCCGCTGTGTCCAATCAGCAGGCTTTTAACCCTTTTTTAGACGCTAGTGGGGGTTAAAGGTGACCCGCTAGTGGCTGAATAGCTCCGCAAAATGAAAGGAAAGCTTCGCTAAAATTGGCAGTGCTAAGCTGCCGAAGTCTCAGTGTAAATGCGGCCTAAGAATTAAGATATTGGCAAGCAGAAGAGACATTTTAATCAGTGTGACAGGAAGTCAGGTAAATCTGTGTGTGTTGTCCCAGACGGAAGATACTTTTTCTGCCTTGTGTAGACAATACACCAATTACTATTGGGCGTCGGCTGTAGAAATGGCCAGAGAGGTTTGGGGAGTTAGAAGCCTTCAGCTGTTTAAAATGAAGCAATTAAAGCCCCTATAAATAAAGCCTTAGGATAACGACTGATTGCTGCATCCTGGGGGCTTTGTGAGTGAAGGAGCAGACACAAGCACTTCTGAAGAGGTGAGGTGCTGATGGATATTTCTGTGTGAGAAATATCAAAGAGACTTTTTTGTTGTTTTCTGCTGTAGGACCAGCAGTGTCTGCCCAGCAGTAGGCTGTGCCAGACTCCATAGGTAGGTTCCTGTGTTGGGAAGGTAGACGCCCCAAGTGGCAAGGGTTTATTTTATGTTTTGTTTTGTTTATGCTGTTTTGATGCTTGCACGTGTATCCCGCAAGATGGAAAAATAAACCATATCATTTGTTTTCAGTCATCCTCAAGTGCCGTTTTGTACAGTTCAGCGTGTAGTGAACCCATCCAGGGGTCACACACACCCGCTACCGAGTTAATCCCTCACAGATGGTGGAGTACCGCGGGCAGTTAAAGTAAACCCAAAATGGAGGAGATGCTGAAACAGCTGATTATAGCAAATGCAACTCAACAACAGAGCATTGCAGCTCAACAACAGGCTCACCGAGAGAGCCTTGCAGCTCACCAAAAGAGCATGGCAGCTCACCGAGAAAGCCTTGCAGCTCAACAACAGGCTCACCAAAAGAGCATGGCAGCTCACCAGCAGCAAATGGAGGCCATCGCAAAACTATTTGAGAGAACAGAGGAAAAGGATAGCAAGCCCTCTCTGATTGAGAATCCAGAGGATCATAATGCTATAGAGGTTACCACGTGGAAGTGGAGCCAGAGGAGTGGAGCCAGAGGAGTGTGCCCTGGCAGAGCCTAAGGCCTCGTACACACGAGGGGATATTTCAGCTGAAAACGGTCCGATGGACCGTTTCAGCAGACATCTCCGCTCGTGTGTATGGGCTAGCGGACAGATTTCTCCACCCGACAGATTTCAAAGCATGCTTTGAAATCTATCCGGTGGGAATCTGTCCGCCCGACATGTCTGCTGGTTAGTACACTTACCAGCAGACATGTCGTCCCCCACCGCCGCCGCGCCACCACCGAATGGATTCTGCGCATGCGCGGAAGTGTTTAACTTCCTGGTGCGGTGACGTGGCGGTGACGTGGCGGCGTCAACGTCACCGCCGCGTCACCGCCACGTCACCGCGCCGTCCGGCGGCGGGGAATTTGATCCGATGGTGTGTACACGCCATCGGATCAAACTCCCGATCGGACATATCCGATGGAAATGGTCCGCGGACCGTTTTCATCGGATATGTCCGATCATGTGTACGCGGCCTGAAACTCCCGAAGTAAAGGAGCCGGCATTAGTAGTAGAAGAGTCTGTAGAGCCTGTGGAAACCAATGTTGTGAATGGCGTTCCAGAGGTCAAACTAGACGAGATCAAACCAGAAGAGAAAGACCCTCATGTACAAGAAGGTGCTGAGGAGGTCCCGGCTGTCCCCGCTGTAGCAGCTCCTATGAAGCTGAATCAACGGTCTGACAGTTCTGCTAAAGACAGTAGAGAACCTTTAGCAAATACTTTAAAGAAACTTGATGATCCAGATACCAAAGCTGTTACCTTGGAACTGGAACTCAACAAGTTTAAAGGCAAGATTGTGGATTGCTCCAAATTTTTTCGCAAAGCCAAATTGCTGCATTACCATATGAAGTATTTCCCTGGCGTTGACAAGTCAGAGCAGGATCATATTTCTGTGACGAGGCATATGCAGACAAGAGGCTCTTTAGCTCATGAAAATGCCAGTCAGCAAAGCTCAAAGAGTTCAAATTTCCACCGATCGTCCCTAAAAGACAAAAGCAAGGAGAACTTAATCCAGAAGTCTCATCGCAAGCCAGACAAGCTGTCTGAAAGTGTTAAAGAAAAATTCAAAGATTTCTTGAGTCTGAAGTCAAAGAAAAAAGAAAAGAAAGCAAAGTCAGAGCTGTCTGGTAGGGAAGAGAACATAGAGGTTTCTAAGGAGCTCTCACCAAAACAATTACAACCTTCAAAGCTCAACAGTGATTGTAAGGCCCCGTGTTCTGGTAAAAGCAGCGATTCTTGCACGGAAAGCTTACTTTGGAGTGATGAGGATTACAACGAAGAGATCGTTGTCACGCATTCTCATGGTTTTCTAAATGTTGGCCGCAACAGGAGCAAGTACAGCTCTGCCAAGCAAAGACTTGTGATGGACAATATGGATGAGAATGTTATGGATGCAAATATGGGCGAACTGTTAGATCTCTGCTCAGGAAAGTTTTACCAATCAAAGTCCAACACCAACCAGCCTGATGCAAATGACTCCAAGATAGGGGTTATGGAAGAGTTGCTGGGACTCTGCTCTGGAAAATTTGTCTGTCAAGATGATGGTTCAAATCAAGAATCTTTTAGTTGTACAAAGGCTCATGCTGAAAATGAGAAAAGTGACCTAATGTCTGAAGCAGTTGCTCTCTGTTCCGGTTCTTTCACCAACAGAGAAAATGAAGAAAATGAGGCTGGGTTTGAGGATTTCCATCTTCTACCTTGTGAGGATTCTGAGAGCGAAGAGCTTGCAGAAGATGAAGTGAAGGAGGAAGTAAAGGTGGAAATGGCAGTGAAGGAGAAGGATGAGGCGTCTGCTGTGCTGGTGGGGAGCGATTCCGAAAAGTGCTCCTACCCCCTGGGTTATGTGAAGAGACAAGCGCTGTACGCCTGCAGTACCTGCACCCCGGATAAAGAGGAGCCTGCCTGGATATGTCTGGCCTGTACATACAAGTGTCATGAAGGCCACGACCTGTTTGAGGTCTACACCAAGAGGAACTTTCGCTGCGATTGTGGAAATGCCAAATTTAAACAGCTGGAGTGCAAGTTATATCCGGATAAAGAGAAGAAAAACCTGGCTAATAATTACGACAATTTCTTTGGCCTGTACTGCACATGTAAGAGACCGTACCCCGATCCTGAGGATGAGACCCCAGATGAGATGATCCAGTGTGTGGTGTGTGAGGACTGGTTTCATGGTCGGCACCTAGGGGCAGTTCCATCGGAGCCCGTTGAGTTTCATGAGATGGTGTGCCAGGGCTGTATGGATCACTGTTCATTTCTTTGGACCTACTCTGCCAAGTTAGGAGTTCCTGGTGTCACCAAGATTACCAAAGCAGAAACGGAACATGAAGATGTTAAAGTTGATGATTGTCCTACGGAAACAGCCAACCCTCAGAATGGACTAACAATAAATAATGAAGAATGTGTGGAAGATAACGACGATGAGGAGGAGGCAATTCTTAGAAAGCTAAATCTGAAGGACTTTAAGGAAAATGAAGCTGAACTTTCTGGAAGTGATGTTGAAAGTGAAATCCCTGACCGCTTCAGGGCAAATGAAGTGGCTGAAGTGCAGGAAGTAGGGGTTTGCACATCTTCAGTTCTCAGTCAGTTGCTTGATGAAAATAAAACTGAAAAACGTAATTCTGACACTGCACTAAATGATGTAGAAAAAGTGTGTCCAATATCCACTGAGCCTTGTGAATGTAGTAAGGTAGGTGATATTCATGACTTTCCTCATAGTTGATGATCAGCAGATCAGGGTCATTGAGGAATCTGAATTGCAAGAAATATGCGCCCAGACTGAAGCTATTTTTGCCTCTGTGAATTATTTGCATGTTGAAGAGCAGTGTGTTAAGTTTTATGTTAATGAAATCGGATTTGAATATAAAGGTATTGTCACATCCCGTGAAACCCAGTCTTTAGAAAGTATTCTGTCAGAGTAACGCAGGATAATACTTTGGACTTGACTACAAAGATTCCTTGGGAAGTAAAATCTATTTTTCAAAGTGTAGAATCTGTAATGGCAGGTGAAACCTCCATCACTGAAGTGGTCAGAGAGGCTAAATGTACTAATTTATTGGATGCTTTTTCCAAATGTCTTAAAAGGAATGAAGGTGTGGAAAAATGTGTAGTGCTTGGAATGACTATCTGTTGATGATAGTCCGAGGCACAAAAAGAGTGAAATAAAATTGTGAAACCAAATATGAGACCCTGGAAAATCCAGGGACAAGCACTGTGTGACTGGTGCGTGATGAACAAAATAATCTATTAATGTGATAGCATTACATAATATGATCAACTGCTATTGAATGCAATTTCACACATATATAAAAAACACATGTACTAACAGACAGTGATAATTCATTTCTTAAACAAACATGAATAAGTTACTGGCCAATAGATGCCAGGTGCAATAATATCCCGTGAAAGGAAAATAAGAAAATAGAAATATAGCTATAAATCTTGGTGTGAAAATAACAGTCAATCTGATGATTGGTGAATGTTAAATAACTTCTCCACTGAGTTGTTCCCACCACCGAAAGCAATGCAGGCTTACCGGAACCAATTGACTTCAGCTGGCTTACACCACTGAAAGTCAAGATAGGCTTGTATTAGCTGATGTCAAAATGGGCTCCTTAGCAGGGCAGTGTATTGGCTGGTCATCAGAAAACCTCTGTGGGATAGATGGACGAAGCCCAGCTGGGAGTACGATCTCCAAATGGATGTTCTCACAATGAATGGATTTTGGAAGAGATAAGAGAAAGAAGTGGCCACATAGCGTAATCCCGTTATGTAGAAAATAAAATATTTATTTGCAGCTGTCAAACTTACATTTTAGCTGAATAAAAAACGCTTGTGTACAAGTAGGGCAGCAGTGGAGTCCTCCCGACGCGTTTCGTGAATAGAGCACTTCGTCTGACGTCATTGGCAGCGCGGGGTATTCTCCTTCCTTTTTTCTTGAAAGGAATGAAGAATATGAGAATTTGTGTCCAATAGTCGATGGTTTCAAAGAAACAAATACTAAAACATTTTTGGGAGACTATGAGGCATAGATAGTTGAACAACTAGCCATAAACATAATTTCAAAAGTGATTGTATCTGCTAGACAAGAAATTTTGTCTAGTTCAGTTAATGATGTGTCCGATAGAAATTGTCAAGTTCTTGGTGAGAATAGGGATGTGCGAACAAGTGATGCACAGAGTAAGCGGTTGGTTCAAGAAAGTGACGAGGATTCAGTTTCTGAAAACCTTACATTGGGTTTGGTAGATTTTCACCATACTTGTGGGTCTGAACTATCACAAAGTAAGAAACTTGGAAATTTAGAATTGACAAGTAATGATTTCCGTCTAGCGCACCAAAGGGAAGAAAAACCGCCTAGTACATCGGTTTATCAGAGGTCTTCTGCGTCAGACTTTAGTCCAGTTCATAGAAGAACAGATTTTTTTGTGTGTCACCTTTCTTTGGAGGATTCCAGTCTTGGTGTGTTTACATCTGAAGAGGGCATCCACATAGATGATCCATTGCAGAGCACAGTGTTGTCAGCTCTTGGTGTTGATTATGACTCGCTGAGTTCTTCAGGGATTGAGCTATCGAGGGAAACCTTTGTGTCCATTGAAAAAACAATTAAGGTTTTGCATGGTTTACAACTGAAAATTAGTATATTACAGAGCAAGGAACACCCTCTTATGTACCTCAGCCGAAATTTGAAGACCAATAGGAGAATAAATAGGTGGTTCCTGGCCCTTCAGGAATTTAGTTTTGTTGTAACGCATCGCCCCGGTGTTAAAATGGAGAATGCAGGTGGGGTGTCCCAAGTGCATGCGTGCCTGGCAACCTGTGTCCTAACCCTAGGGTTGAAACAAGAGGGGGGGTATGTGACAGGAAGTCAGGTAAATCTGTGTGTGTTGTCCCAGACGGAAGATACTTTTTCTGCCTTGTTTAGACAATACACCAATTACTATTGGGCGTCAGCTGTAGAAATGGCCAGAGAGGTTTGGGGAGTTAGAAGCATTCAGCTGTTCAAAATGAAGCAATTAACCACTTGCGGACCCTGCACTGTATATATACGTCCTATTTTTAAAGATGGATATCTCGGTAAAGGCAGCAGCTGCTGCCACAACCGAGATATCCATCTCTGCAGTGCAGGGTCCTGTACACGATAACGGTGGTCTCCGTGGCAGATTCGCCGCGAGATCGCCGTTATCGGTGGCGGGAGAGGTGCCCCCCCTCCCGGAGGGGATCGGGTCTGTGCGGCTCCTCTGCTGGGTTACGAGTGAGGGAAAAATGTCCCTCGCCCGACCCCATAGCAGCGCTGGGCGGAAGTGACGTCAAAACGTCAGTCTCGCCCTGCGTCTTAAAGAGAATTTTTTTTTATGTTATTTGAAAAATGACAGTCAAAATTTTATTTTTTTCCTTTTAAGCCTGCTTATGAGATCTGAGGTCTTTTTGACCCCAGATCTCATATTGAAGAGGACTTGTCATCCTTTTTTCTATTACAAGGGATGTTTACATTCCTTGTAATAGGAATAAAAGTGATCAATTATTATTTTTTATTTTTTTCAGTGTAAAAAATGTTAAAATAAATAAAAATAAATAGGAAAACCAAAAACATTTTTTTTAAAGCGCCCCGTCCTGACAAGCTCGCGCGCAGAAGCGAACGCATACGAGAGTAGCGCCCGCATATGAAAACGGTGTTCAAACCACACAAGTGAGGTATCGCCGCAATCGTTAGAGCGAGAGCAATAATTATAGCCCTAGACCTCCTCTGTATCTCAAAAAATGCAACCTATCGAGTATTTTAAACGTCGCCTATCGAGATTTTTAAGGGTAAAAGTTTGACGCCATGCCACGAGCGGGCGCAATTTTTAAGCGTGACATGTTGGGTGTAATGTTACTCGGCGTAACATTATCTTTCACAATATATAAAAAAATTGGGCCAAATTTATTGTTGTCTTATTTTTTTATTCAAAAAAGTGTATTTTTTCCAAAAACAGTGTGCTTGTAAGACCACTGCGCAAATACGGTGTGACAAAAAGTATTGCAATGACCACTATTTTATTCTCTAAGGTGTTAGAAAAAAATATATAATTTTTGGGGGTTTTAAGTAATTTTCTAGCAGAAAATACTGTTTTAGTCTTGCAAACACCAAAACTGAAAAACACCTAAGGTCCTTTAGTGGTTAAAGCCCCTATAAATAAAGCCTAAGGATAATGACTGATTGCTGGATCCTGGGGCTTTGTGAAGTGAAGGAGCAGTCAGAAGCACTTCTGAAGAGGTGAGGTGCTGATGGATATTTCTGTGTGAGAAACTTTTTTGTTGTTTTCTGCTGTAGGACCAGCAGTGTCTGCCCAGCAGTAGGCTGTGCCAGACTCCATAGGTAGGTTCCTGTGTTGGGAAGGTAGACGCCCCAAGTGGCAAGGGTTTATTTTATGTTTTGTTTTGTTTATGCTGTTTTGATGCTTGCACGTGTATCCCGCAAGATGGAAAAATAAACCATATCATTTGTTTTCAGTCATCCTCAAGTGCCGTTTTGTACAGTTCAGCGTGTTGTGAACCCATCCAGGGAGTCACACACACCCGCTACCGAGTTAATCCCTCACATCAGAGATAATATTCCTAGCTGGTGTATGCCTAGCAAATAAAAGAGCTCATGAACAATGGCCAGTATCAAGTAAATTCACCCAGAATTAAAAAAAAAACATATCAACATAAAAAAAAAAAACACAAAATAAATCAATACCCCAAAATGTCATCCTTAAAACAAAAGCCTGCCATTAAGGAATCCTTGCAGCAAAAAATAATAATTTGTTTAATGTGATATAAAGGCCCTATCCACATTACATTAAAAACAATATACGGTATATGAGCATCCTAAAATCCAAGCCCATTTTTTGCCTTGCCATAAACCAGTGTTTCTCAATTACAGTCCTCACGCCCCCCCAACAAGTCAGGTTTTCAGGATTTCCATTATTTTGCACAGGTGATTTGATCAGTTTCACTGCCTTAGTAATTCCCACAGCCTGAAAACATGACCTGTTGGGGGGGCGTGAGGACTGGAATTGAGAAACACTGCCATAAACAGAACAACTGCTAAAGTGACCACTGACCTAAAATCAACAAAAAAATAAGATGAAAGATAATGAGCCCCTAATAAAAAGAGCAAAAAATAAAGCAAAGGGATTGATTTCCCAAGCGCTATCAGAATTATATATCAGACAGGAGGCTCATATCTTATGCATTATCTTCCTTTAATAATGCCCACAGCAGAAATACAAACTTTCAGTGAATTTCAATAATAAAAAACTTTTAAAACAACAAACTACAAGTCCCAGCAGCCTTCAGTGTATGACTGCCAATCACGTGGCAGATCAGACCGTATATAAGGTACTGCCCCTTTAATCTCTTCCTCTTTCTTTCTGCTCACAGCATGAAATCAGATGAGTATTATATTTATCCCTTTGAGTACTTTATTACTCTTATATTGTTTAACCTTTTGTGTGCTGAGATTATCTTTCCTGGGGGTTCTTCCCCTAGGATATTCCCTCAGACGCATCTGTATACTTTGGAGTTTAAACTTAATTTTATTTTTTTATTTAAACTTGGCTTTATTTTATTTTATTTTATTTTATTTTAATTCCTTGTAATTTCTTCTTATCTGTGTCTCCGGGCGGCGCGCACCCCGGTTCAGGTGCGCGCCGACTTTCTACAGCCTTTCTCTCATCCCCTCAGGGTAGGACAGCGCCATCTTGAGCTCTGGCGCCATCCCACTTCTCCTTCCCTTTGCCGCGCGCGCTTCTCAGACCAGAGCGGCTCTAGGGGGCGTGTCGTCGCGTCTCCGCCAATCACGCTGAGGCCTGTAGTCTCGCGAGACTACGGCCTCAGACTCCGGACCTCGCTCCTCCGCACCGCTATACCAGTGTATAGACGAGCGGTGTATTGAGCGGAGCTCCCTGATCAGGTCCCCCGGTTTTTCTTCTAGAGATAGTCGGTAGGTTGGCTGAGAATCCCCAGCACTAGGCGGAGCGCCCTATCAAGTTCCCTGCACTTACTAGGGAAATTATACCCACAGGTACACAAGACGTTGCTGATACTTCACAACTGTCTAGCTGTCCTAGGCGGGACTAACCTTCCCCTACAACCCACTACTGGCTGACTACTGTCTAGTTGTTCCTCAGCAGGCGACACCATTGTATTGCACATCATGACTGATGAGAGGAATTATGGGTCACCAAACCTCCTGGCAGGGGGGGAACCCCCCCTTAACAACCCCATATTCCTTACAGCTGCCCAGATTCAAGAACTGATTAATCAGTCGGTGCAAGCCGCTATGGCTTCGGCCCCCACAACGTTTCAAGCTGCATCTGTCATGCCTGATCCCTCAGGCTGTGGTGAACCACTCACAAAAAAGGGCAAAGCGTCAAAAAAACACAAACACATCACCACATCAACCGACTCCCCGGCAGGGGAAGTAAATAATGTGCCCCAGGCAGCACCCTACCCGGTCTGCCAACCTACTACCCTCCCAGACTCTCACCGACCCCTGAGCCTCGGGGAGCAGCAAATGCAGGGGCAAAGGTCCGCTAGACGGTCCAAACCGGATTCCTATGTGGATGCGTCAGACTCATCCGCGGAATCCGAGGCGGCAGACGCCTATGAGTCTGATGAAGTAGAGGAATACGAGGGTAGTGGGCATATGGCGATCCCTGAAGACGCCACCCCTGCAACCCAGGGAGAAATAATTCTGGATGCCCGGGGAGAACCTTTCTTCGATCCAGAAGGGATTTCTCACCCCCGATCTGGAGAATGGGCTCCCCTCCCAGAAGTCGCACAGTATATTCAATACTGGGCCCGCAGGTCCGTGGACAAAAATAATCGAAATAAATTAAAAGCAGAATGCCCTCGCCCTAGTATCTCGAAGAAAGCTGTGGCCACTCCTGAAGTAGACCCGGTACTTCTCAGGTACCTCACTAGACAGGGCAAATATTCTAAAAAGTATAGAACGGTCCTTTCGCTCCATCCAGGATCGAATCCTCGACCTATTTGGCCCTGTCACAAAAATTTTAAATATTGTCGAACAGGCCTCGTCCACTGGTGACCCTGTGGACCTGGACCAACTCAGAGGCTGGGCCCAGAGAACAGTCTGCCTCTTGGGGAGCGCAAACACCATTTGCTCCACGGAACGTAGACGTTCCATTTTAATGAGACTGGACCCTCAACTGTCCCACCTCGCAGAATCGGAACCCGGCCCAGCGGCCGAGGGCATGCTCTTTGGTGACACACTCATTAAAGACATTAATAAGATGGTCGGTCTGTATACAAGTCTTGACAGGGCCCAGACATCCCTGAAAAAGTCAGGGACCCCTAAAATTTTTCCTAGGGCCGGCAGAAACAGGGGCCGTTCTGCCGGTCGCTATTCTGCAAACAGGCCATACTTCAGAGCTCCCGCTCAGTACAGCCAGGCTCCTCAATCGTATCCAGTCCCGGTGGCACAACCAGCACCCTTTTTTCCACCCCGCGGACGTCCTTGGAGGGGACGTGGAGGGAGAGGCTACCGGTGAGTACAATACACCTGAGTTCTTTCCACACTCTCTTGGGGGGAAGACTGAGATATTTTATCCACGCCTGGTCTGCGATTACGGCAGACGCCTGGATACTCAACACAGTGATGGGATATCAGATAGAACTGTACTCCTTACCAGAAATGAATGTGATACCTTACCCCATCCGATTTTCAAACCTAAACTCTACACTTATAGATCAGGAACTGCATACCCTTCTCACCAAACAGGCCGTAGTAGAGGTGGACCCTCTTTCACCAGGGTTCCTCAGCAACCTCTTCCTGGTAAGGAAAAAGGATGGTGGGTACCGCCCCGTTATCAATCTAAGAACCCTCAACCAACATGTCGTTTACCGACATTTCAAAATGGAGGGGATCCATTACTTACGGGATCTCCTACGCCCCGGGGACTGGTTAGTGAAGGTGGACTTGAAGGACGCCTATCTTACGGTTCCCATCCATCCCTCCTCCCAACACCTTCTACGCTTCCTTTGGAGAGACAGGACCTGGCAATTCACTTGCCTCCCCTTCGGACTCTCGTCCGCCCCATGGTGCTTCACCAAGTTGCTGAAGCCAGTAGTAGCATTACGGAGCAGAGGTGTTCGGTTGATTATCTACCTAGACGATCTGCTCATTATGGCTCGATCCAACCACCAGGCGAACGTACATGCCTCCTGGACCGTCAGTTTACTCCAGGAGCTGGGATTCGTCATAAACCACGAGAAATCCATTCTGATTCCATCTCAGGAGATGGAATTTTTGGGATTCTTGGTGGACACCAATCGATCTGTCCTCCGCTTACCCAAGCCCAAATTGGCCACTATCCGCAAGGAGATTCGATCCATGCTGGACAAACGACGAGTATCTTTACGCAGTCTGGCACGACTAGTAGGTCTTTTATCGGCTTCCATACAAGCCATCTTTCCGGCGCCTGTCCATTATCGGGCCCTTCAGAGACTCAAGGCGCTCCATCTGCGCCGGGGTCTTCGCTACACAGACGAAGTACCACTAGATGCAGAAGCCGTAGTGGAACTACGCTGGTGGTTGCGTCATGCCGTCAAGTGGAACGGCAAAACCATCTTCAGCTCCAATCCAGATTACATTATAGAATCGGATGCGAGCCGTCACGGCTGGGGTGCTCGGTGCGGTCTCTCCTCCACAGGAGGGACCTGGTCCACAGAGGAATCTCGGCTCCACATCAATGCTTTGGAACTCATGGCGGCCTTTTTCGCCATCAAGAGTCTTCTCCCGAACGTGTCCAATTGCTGTGTGTTATTACGCATGGACAATGTGACCGCAGTCCAATATGTCAACCGTTTGGGGGGTTCCAGATCCAGAACCCTGGCGGAACTAGCAAAAGAATTTTGGCACTTCTGCCTGGAACGCAACATCGTTCCCTTAGCAGAATACATCCCAGGCACCTCCAACTTGATAGCGGACTGGAACTCTCGGTACCTCACCGATTCCAGCGATTGGCGTCTGGACCGGGCGGTGTTCCTCTCCCTGGTCCATCTGTGGGGTCCGTTTTCTATGGACCTGTTTGCTTCCCGCCTCAATCGTCAGCTCCCACGCTTTTACAGCTGGAGGCCGGACCCCGAAGCCCAGGCGATGGACGCTCTTCGCCATATCTGGCCACAAGGCACGCATTACGCATTCCCACCCTTCTCGATGATCCTCAGGGTCCTCTTACACATTTCAAACCTGGGGGCCTCGGTCGTGCTGATCACTCCGTGGTGGCCAACACAGCCGTGGTTTCCTCTTCTCCTGGGGATGACTGTGGACCTCCCCAGACTGCTTCCTCGTCTTCCCCATCTCTTATCCAACCCAACCGGAGACCCCCATCCCTTAGTCGTGGATCACAACCTTCATCTTCTTGCATGGCTGGTCTCGGGGTGCCGGACGCAGATAGCGACCTTTCACGAGCAGCTAGGGACCTCCTCGCCCTGGCCTGGGCCCCCCCGGGACTAGATCTGCATACCGATCAGCCTGGCGAACCTGGGTGCGTTGGTGTGATCAACGGCAAATTGATCCCATTCACGCGCCTATATCAGTGATAGCCAACTACCTGGCGGTTTCGTTTGAATCCGGGAGATCCTATAGCTCCATTAATGTATATCGCTCTGCGATTTCGGCTTATCATTCTCCAATAGATTCTCTTCCCGTTGGTAGACACCCTTTGGTGTGCCGCTTGTTGAGAAGTGTCAGGTTTCAACGTCCACCACGTCCCAGATATCAGAACACGTGGGACGTAGCTACGATATTAAACATGTTTTCTATGTGGGAGGACAATGACGCTCTCTCGCTAAAACTCCTATCTTTTAAACTTACAGTTCTTTTATGCCTGATCTCCATCAAGCGCGTTTCCGATGTCAAAGCCTTGGACATATCGAGGCGTCAGTTTTCACCTCAAGGTGTTAGGTTCTCGGTCGTGCGTAGGACTAAGACAGGAATCCATTCTGTAGCCTATCCGTTTTTTCCATCACACCCACGTTTATGTGTGGTTCGATGTTTACAGACTTATGAGTCACAGACAGCTTCGTTACGGTCGTCGCTCTCCTCCCAACTCCTCATTTCCTACGTTCGCCCGCACCATCCGGTTTCTTCGGCTACGTTGGCTCGGTGGGTAAGATCCACCATGGACATGGCAGGGATCGACGTTTCCCTGTTCGGTGCCCATTCTGCCAGGGGTGCCATGGCTACCAGGGTAATCACCTCTGGAGGCTCACTTTCGGATCTTCTTATGGCGGCAGACTGGTCTTCCGAGACCACCTTCCGCCAATTTTACTTTAGACCGGAGGAACACATATCTATGTCAGTTCTGTGATTATGTTATGGGGTACACTTGTCATTACTATTAGATGTATATATATCCATGTATGACTTTGAACTTGCATAAGATATGAGCCTCCTGTCTGATATATAAATTGAGATTTTCCTAGCTTGTGACGGAAAATATTAGTTATATGAAGACAGGAGGCGAGTATCTTCCCACCCAACCCAACCCTGTCACGGTTTTATCTTATTTATTCCAGGTTATTGATGACCACAACGCACGAGCCAAGGGCTGAAATCTTTTCTGGAATGGTCTCCTTTGTTCCCCCGTTGGGACGTTACCCGTTGGGATGTTTCCTACTCGACTTACCGGGCCCGATTCGTTGACGGTCAGAAGAATAGTTACATCTGAAGATCTGGTTACAAGTCCATACAAGTTCGCTCCAAGAAAGAGGAAGAGATTAAAGGGGCAGTACCTTATATACGGTCTGATCTGCCACGTGATTGGCAGTCATACACTGAAGGCTGCTGGGACTTGTAGTTTGTTGTTTTAAAAGTTTTTTATTATTGAAATTCACTGAAAGTTTGTATTTCTGCTGTGGGCATTATTAAAGGAAGATAATGCATAAGATACTCGCCTCCTGTCTTCATATAACTAATATTTTCCGTCACAAGCTAGGAAAATCTCAATTTAAAGTACATTTTTCTAACTGCTCTTAGAAAGCTCCCTATGCAGTTTGTCAGTTTTTCTCTCTGTTTTCCCTTCAGAAGGTTTCAATTCACCCTACTCCTCTGTGCCCCTGCCTATTATAATGATGGAGATGGCTTAACCAAATCCTGCCCACCCCCATATTGACCCTTCTATGATTAAAAAAAATGAGCATGAGGGATTCACCATGAACCCATCCATAGAATTGGATCTTGCTCTCTACCCAGTCATTTGACACCTGCTATAATGAAGTTGTTGATTGGGGATGGTCAACCGTTTAACCTTGTGGCATCATGATGGAAATTTTTGTATGACAGCTCATCTCCTATTTATGTACAGAGGTAAGCATACTAAAAGCTAAGGTAGCCATCTGGTCAATAATAACAGGAAGCTTATAATTGTAATAAATAAAAGTGGCAACCTTAGCAAAAACACACATCTGTACAACATTACACATGCACAGATGTATTTAGGGAGAAATACATATTTTAGCAGTCACAACATTTTCTAATTAAAGTGTATGTATAGAAAAAATATATATAAACCCCTGCCAGTTTATTTTTTGTTGTATGTGTACCATTGGGTATTTTTTTCACCTATGGACCCAAAGACAAAACTTACCTTGCAAAGATTACTGTCCCCAGAACAGGGTTAAAAGTGTGTCTAGACAGCGTTTTACTAAACTGTGGGAGGTGCTTTTACTGGGGAAGACATGGATCCTATTCCCTACTTTGCAGAGACACAGAATTCATGCCTTCCCTCCTGTCAGAATGGCACTCTGCCTTGTAACGTGGGCAGATTTCAGTTCTGCCTCTCTGGCTACTGATTGTTGGGTGCCTGCAGACATTGAGTCTACGGTACTCACCGATCGGCTCCCACTGTGTGTATGTCGGCAGTGGTGCATTCACACCCACTACCTGGAGCTGCAGGATCATGTATATATGCATGCCACTCAGTAGCAGTAAAACTGCTATAGGGTGGTCGCTAAGTGGTTAAACTGCTTTTTGTTCCCCCATGGGGTGATGTCACCACTTGGTCCTACACTTATAGTATAATAAAAAACAGAGCTGACGTTATCATGTAGGGAGGAATGGAGTCAGGGGTGGTGGTTGGAATCGAACTTTAAAAACAAAAACGTGGAGCTGCGCATGAGCAGGTGCAGAATGTGGACGGCTCTCTAACCCACTCTTCATTACTTATGACAGCGCTACCGTGGCTCTAATGGAACTGCCACCTACATATTATATTACGGAAGATAACGGGGATTGCTTTTATGTCATCCAAGGAGGTTATAAGTCCCACAGTGGCCGCCCGAAATCTTCTTATTATACCTGTGGCGGTGGACATAAAATGGCGACTCTCCTGGCTCTCCTCACACTACGCAGCAGGCTTTACATCAGAAAGCAAAGGGGAAAAGCTCTCCTCCTGTATGTGCTCCACCCTCGATCTCCTCCCACAAGATATCAACTCCTGGATTTAAAAAGACAGGCAATCTTATTTTATGCAGCTCTGATACTCCTTCTCAACAGGCTTTCAAACTAAATGGAAAATATGAGACTTTATCTCTATATATGCCTATGGAAATGTCTGCTGATGCCTCTCTTATCAAAGTATGTGACGAGTTTGCTTACTAATAATATAATTTCTTCAGCTCTTTTACAATAAAATCCTGTAATTTATTCAGGTGAATCTCTTCTTAAACGTTTAACTTGTTTATTACAACATGAACTAAATGAAATAGCCATAAAATTAACAAATTAATTAAAACAGGATTTTAATGCATTAGAACAACGATTAGATAACTTTGAAGTTAGAATGAGTGACACATCAAACAAAGTTAGCCTTGTTTTTACAACGACAACTTGATGACGCAAATAACAAAATTGAAAACTTAGAAAATCGCTCTAGGCGTTGTAACTTTCGCATTCGCGGTATCCTGGAATCTATTAACCACTTCCCGACGGCCGTACCAATATATGCGGCCGTCGGGTGGTTCTGAATCTCTGACAGGGTGCATATGTGCGCCCTGTGCTATTCCTGGCCACTAGAGGGCGCGCGCGTGCCCGCTGCATCCCTGAGATACTGATGCGCGTGCCTGGCGGCCGCGATGTCCACCAGGCACTCACAATCGGCGGCTACAGGGACAAGACGTGAAGCTCTGTGTGTAAACACAGAGCTCCACGTCCTGTCAGGGAGAGGGGAGAGCGATCTGTGTCCCTTGTACATGGGGACACAGCATCGGTCACCTCCCCCAGTCACCCCCTCCCCCCACACAGTTAGAACACACCCAGGATACACATTTAACCCCTTCCATGCCCCCCTAGTGTTAACCCCTTCACTGCCAGTCACATTTATACAGTAATCGGTGCATTTTTATAGCACTGATCGCAGTATAAATGTGAATGGCGCCAAAAATTTATCAAAAGTGTCCGATGTGTCCGCCATAATGTTGCAGTCCCAATAAAAATCGCAGATCGCCGCCATTACTAGTAAAAAAAAATTATAATAAAAATTAATAATAATTCTGTCCCCTATTTTGTAAGCGCTATAACTTTTGCGCAAACCAGTCGCCTTTTGCGATTTTTTTTTTTTTTACCAAAAATATGTAGAATAATACGTATCGGCCTAAAATGAGAATTTTTTTTATTTTTTTAAATTGGCTATTAATTATAGTAACAAGTAAAAAATATTGACTTTTTTTCAAAATTGTCGCTCTTTTTTTGTTTATAGCGCAAAAAATAAAAACCACAGAGATGATCAAATACCACCAAAAGAAAGCTCTATTTGTGGGGAAAAAAGGATGCCAATTTTGTTTGGGAGCCACGTCGCATGACCGCGCAATTGTCAGTTAAAGCGACGCAGTGCCAGAAGCTGAAATTTCACCTGGTCAGGAAGGGGTATAAGTGCCCAGTAAGGAAGTGGTTAAAAACATATATGATGTCGCTCACGCCTTAATGCAACATGCTCTCCCAAATGCAGATGCTTATCATCTAGAAATTGATAGGATTCATAGAGCATTATCAATACCTATACCGGATTGTCCGCCTAGAGACATTCTTGTAAAACCACATTTTAATAACACAAAAAATACAGTTATGCGTTATGCTAGAGAGAATCCTAACTATATCCTATCAGATATAATTAAAACCTCTTCTTTTACACCTAGTCACTCACAACATATGTTACAACTGGGCTTACCCATTTAGACTTTCATTCACTTTTGAAGGAAAAAATTACTCATTCTCTACTATATCTGAAGGTGAACAACTATTGATGGAATTGGGTCTAATTTCATTTTCTACTGCTACACCATGGACCGTATTACATTCATCTTTGGCTACAATTTCCGGACACCCACCTTGATAACCATCAGTCAACATCTATTTTTTGTTTTATTTTACCTGGTATCTATTATATGCGATTATATTTATATCCCCTCCAAAAATATGTAATTTTTTGTTTTTAGAGAGAATTAGGGGCTATACATGCCTCTTTATTATAAGGTATCTCCCTAAAATATATTTTAGGGAGATTACTGTAATTTTGGACCTTGTCCAGAACACACTTTTAGTGAGTGTGGTGTTTATTGTGACACCTATATCACTTTTTCTTTTAACTGTTATCAATATATATATGTGTAGTCATTATGTTATTTATTTTTATTTCCTCTCTTCTTCTTTTAACCAATATTTATTTTCTCCCCTTTTGATAACTTTGGTGATTGTTATTATGATTTCTTCACATGTTTTACCCTCCAATATAAAGATTTTTTCCCATAATGTACAAGGATTGAATTCACAAACAAAACGTAATAAAGCCTTTTCTTTTTACCGTTCCCTAGGAGCTTTACAGGAGACGCATTTTCCTCATTCTTTTATACCTCCATAAAAAATGTCCCTTGGGCTATTATGCTAATTCTTCGATGAAAAAGAGAGGAGTGGCCTTATGTTTATCTAACCGACTATCCTTTAGGCTGCATTCACACCTGAGCATTTTGTCACCTGAAGGGCGATGCTCAAAGACGCTAGAGGGTTAAAATAACATTATTCTCTATGGAGATGGCTCACATCTCCACTGCAAAACGTCGAACGAACGATGAACGCCTGAATTTCTTACGAGTCCCAGACCCTTTTTTGTTGCGGGAATCGGGCGGCTTGGTCGTTTTCCATTGGTGCCAATGACCTGTACAACACCGCAGTAAAAAACGCAGCGTTTTGTTGCAGCAAATCGCGTAAAAAATGCTGCAATTTGTCACGGCAAATCGCGGTAACAAAACGCCGCAAATCGCCTACGCTTAGGTGTGAATGCAGCCTAACTGAACATAAATTTATTGAGGACAAAGAAGGTCATTATCGTTAACTTAAAGGATTACTGGGAGAAAATTTAGTTACCTTTATAGTGTATTACGCCCCAAATTCCAGTCAAATAGTATTTTTCAAAAATCTTCTCTTTTCTACATTCCGAAATAGAAGGCACTCTCATATTAGCTGGTGATACTAACTTGGCCCTTGATAATACATTGGATAAATCTTCTTCTACTATTTATAAACATCCTTCTAAAATTAGCTATAAACTTGCTGATTTATTATTATTTAGTAATGATCTCTTATTGATGCATGGAGAGAAGTTAACCCTACGGCGAGAGATTATTAATTTTATTTAAGCACCCATAACAAATATTCTAGAATTGACCATATTTGTATTCAGTCTCATCTCATTCATAAATTATTATCAGCTAAATACATCCCAACCCCTTGGTCTGATCACAAACCTTTATTATTCTCCTTTTCTGATCTAACCATACAAACAAAAAGAAATAAACTGCAAATTGAATATATCTATTAGAAAATGTATCTTATTTCCTTGATACTGCATTACATCTAAAAACTTATTTTGAATTTAGCAAATCAGAAGATACTTCACCATCTATAAATTGGGCTGCTCGCAAAGCCTCTATAAGAGTTTTTTTTTTATTATCAAATTGTCTTCACAACTGAAAAAAGCACCTAGTGAACTTCTTAATACTAAAACTAAACTATATAATGAATTAATAACCAAACATAAACAAACAGGAGACTCCAATCTATTATCCCAAATAGAACAAGCACATACTGATTTGAATTTATGTCTAACTACTAAAGCTGAATTTTTTTTCCAATGGATGCAACATAAATGTTCTACTTGTAGAGATAAACCAGGTTTTCTCTCAGCGAATAAACTTAACCCTAGATCTCATAAAAACAAAAACATAAATCCTAACTTTTGTATTATTTCTTTGACGCTCATTGGATGTTTTACCTCATATTCTGTCTTTGGAATACGAAGACAAAAATAGGGTGAGCAGTTGCCAACAGAACAAGGAGGCTTAGGCCACGTACACACGAGCAAATAAATCTGCTCAAATCGGTCGGACAGACCGATTTGATCAGATTTGTCTGCTGGCTGTTTTGGTTTGACCGCACCAGGAAGAAAAACACTTCCGCGCATGCGTCGAATCCATTTGACGCATGTGCGGGCAGATATGTCTGCTGGTTAGCGTACTAACCAGCAGACATATCGGTCCGACGGGTTCCCAGCAGACAAATTGTAAAGCAGGCTTTAAAATCTGTCTGCTGGACAAATCCGTCAGCTCGCCCGTACACACGATCGAATCTGTCTGCTGAGACGGTCTGTCAGACCGTTTTCAGCAGATAGATTTGATCGTGTGTACGTGGCCTAAAACTGCACTGTCCAAAGCTCTTACCCTTTCTGTGTCTACTAAAAACATGGTTTTGACTTGATAAGGCTAAGGCGAGCAAAACGCCTTGTCATGGTGACCAATTGACATATGCGTTCCACTCCTAACCACCCCCTACGAGCCTTCCACCTTCCGGTGCAGCTGTGTGACATCATCTCTGGTTGCTCCACTCGGAGGTCATGTCCCTATCTAGTATCTATTGCAGTCTTCATTTTAACACTTGAACCACTGGCACCGTGGGCAGCAGCCGCCCCAGCAAACGAGGGCTATCGCAATCCACCATGTCAGCGGGTCCTGACAGATGGTAGCTATAGTAGGCATGTTCCCACAGCTAAGGATTATTCCTCTCACATCTCCATCCATAGGCAAGTAGGTACTTTGGGGCAGTGGGGATGTTATCAGTTTATGACCTATTATTGAACATATATATATATATGATTTTGTCCTTTTACCAATAGGTGATACTTCCCATCACTTCATTACCTGACACACATCTCTACGCTTTTCCCCAACCCATCATGGTACATAATGAGAGCATTTTTTCCTAGGGTTGGAAAAGTAATGAAATTATTGGGAGAAAAGATTAAATAATAGGCATGATGATGATGAACTTCACAAGCTGGAATAATAAGCATGATGATGATGAACTCCACAAGCTGGGTTTCTTATGTACAACTTGTTTAAAAAATTGAAAAATTCTATAAAAAGACTGTTGTCAAACTTATTTCCATCCGTTACAAAAATACAAAAATGTGGAATGGAAATAATCCAATGTGATGTTTTATAAACTGGGAACAATCCTAGTAGCATAACTCAAAATCTTGTCTACTCAAAGATAGAATAAATATAAAAAAAATATAATATATGTCCCATGAAAATATAACTGTCATGTATAGGGAATAATGTAATATGACTGCTATATTCTAAATAGATTTCCTTACAGTAAAATGCAGTCTATCAGTATGACAGTTAAATGTAGAATGCTGTCCAGGCATGCGTGACAGATCTGTATGGGGAAGTGAGAATAAAGCCACATTTATCAGCAAGCATTGTTTCCAAACACAAACCGGGAACCAGAGACAACAGACTCATGCATGGATTGCAAGTGTAGGCCTTATAAATCGATCTATTAAATATAAGCAGTAAATACATTTTGTACTGCAGGTAGCTACTGAACATTGGACAGAGGGAACTGTCTGCGGTGGCTTACAGTCTCCAGTCAAGTTCAGACCTGCACTGGTGGATGGCATTGGGTAAATTAAGTTATAAATGCTATGCTCCAGCCAGCGACCCCCCCCTCTTCTTCCCCCAACCAACCATTTCTCATACCCCCTCTGAATAATTAAGGCAACAGAAATAAAACAACAAGTAAATGGCTCTCCTTCATACCTGAATCCTTGCCTATCTGTAGTAAACGCCTACTATTCGCTATCCAGTTGAGGGGTGCCCTAAGGTTTTAGAAGATAATGGTGTCATGATGAGAGGACAGATCTGTAGTGGGCAGGAACTTCAGCATTGGATTACTAGGTTCCAACACCAGAAGAGGCACTTAAGAACTGTTTTTCAGACTCTGTGTTTACACGTTAAAACAAGTTTGTTTGTTAGAAAATTACTTAGAACCCCCAAACATTATACATTTTTTTCTAACACACTAAAGAATGGCCGTCATTGCAATACTTTTTGTCACACCGTATTTGCGTAGTGGTCTTACAAGCGCATTTTTTTTGGAAAAAATTCACTTTTTTAAATTAAAAAATAGGACAACAGTAAAGTTTTTATATTTAGAAAGATAATGTTACGCTGTGTAAATTGATACCCAACATGTCACGTGACAAAATTGCGCTTGTGGAATGGTGTCAAACTTTTACCCTCTCCATAGGCGACGTTTAAAAAATTCTACAGGTTGCATGTTTTGAGTTACAGAGGAGGTTAATGGCTAGAATTATTGCTCTCACTCTAACGATCACGGCGATACCTCACATGTGTGGTTTGAACACCATTTTCACATATGCGTTCGCTTCTGCACGCAAGCTCGTTGGGACGGGCGGTTTATTTATTTTACTAGATTTTATTAATTTTTACACATTTTTTTTTTAATTGGGTCACTTTTATTCCTATTACTAGGAATGTTAAGATCGCTTGTAATAGAAAAAAGAATGACAGGTCCTCTTCAAAAAGACCTCAGATCTCATATTTAGACTAAAATGTAATAAAAAAAATTGTCATTTAAAAAAAATAGGGCTGTTACTGATCAAAATTTTTGTGTTCGATTAATCGTTTATTTTTTTAATCGATTAATCGACTAATTTTGCTTAATTATAACGCACAAACAGATCCAACTAATTTTAGCTGATCTCCTTGCAGGCTGATTCCGAGTGCAGCTCTAACAACGGGAAAAATGGATAGCAGGATACAAAAAACACACAAAGGCGGCGCTCGATGGGAATAGCATTAAATACCAAACGGTAGCACACGCAGTCACAAAAACATGTAGCCAAGTATGATACTGGTATAAAACTGTGTACAACGATACCACTGCTGAATCCAGATGAGGAGAGGTTAACATCAGTATGTCAGCATGTAAATGTCCCATGAAGGTAACTATCACAACTCCCAGTGGATGGTTGTAGAATACCAGGTTGATAGAGGGAAGTGTAGCAGCCCTTGCGTGTGGCAGATAGTAAGGTCCTGCCGGCATGCAGATTTGAAGGCACAGCAAAGGAGCCCTTCAGATGGATACGGCAAGCCCCGCCGGTGTCTGTGACTTCCCTGGATCTCCAACAGAACTCCCTGAAGGCCCAGAAGCCGGCAGAGAGGTGAGTACCAATCAAAAGAATTTTAATCGATCAAAGAGATTTTGATCGATCAAAAAAATTAAAGATTAATCGATTAATTAAAAGTTAATTTGCACAGCCCTAAAAAAAAAAATAACAAAAATAAATTGGTCCTCTAAGAAAGACGTATGGGCGGAAGTGATGTTTTGAAGTTGTTTCTGCCCTACTATAGTATGGAGATGGGTAGGGTCCAACTTGCCCTCACTCGTATCCATACCCAGAGCGTGAAAGGACCGATCGCCTGAAGGGCGCGGGAGAGCGGTGGGCGGCCCCCCTCCCGCCGCTGATAACAGTGATCTTGCACGAATACGCTGCAGAGACCACCATTATCGTTTAAAGGACCGCCACCTGAAGAGATGGCTACCTCGGTTGTGTCAGCAGCTGCTGCTGTTACCGAGATATCCCGCTTCAAACTAAGGACATATATAGTCATGCGGTGGTCCTTAAGTGGCTAAACAATGTTTGGATGGGTGAGAGTGGGTGCGTAGGAGACTTGTGTGTGTGGAATTTGTGCATTAAACCCTTTCATGTCGAGGGGTAATCAGAACCTTCACAAGCGGGGCAAATTTGAAATTTCTGTTCTCAGCAGTTTACTTAACCATAATGTCTTAATTGCTTTTTGAACCAAAATTATTTCCATGTTTTCTTTTTTAGCACATATGGAGGCCTTGATTTAGAAATATGTTCTTAAAGTTTCCTGATATATTTTTTTGCAATACTGTAAAAAACTGCAGCTTAAGGGCCCTTTCACACGTGCGGACAGTATGTCTGTATTTCATTTATCCGTTTTCGGATGAAATACGGACATACATGTATCCCTATGGGATAGCGGGTGTCATCAGATAAACATCCCCTGACACCCAATCTCATCGGTCCCCGTTATGGTCCGATTCTACAGACGGAGAAAAATCCTATTTTTCCATCCGTCTGTGGATCGGATCGGGTGAACACGGACAACCGGTCCATGTTCATCCGATCCCCCCATAGAGGAGAGAGGAAATCTGACAGGGCAGTCCCTGGACAGTGTGCGAGGACCGCCCTGTCATCTGCCGACTCAGCGGGGATCAACGGAGTGATCCCTACCGAGCAAGCGGATATTAAAGGAAGGGATTCTCACGGGATCCATCAGTGTGAAAGGGGCCTTAGTGTATCAGGAAGTAAGGCATTCTTTCTTAACCACTGTAGTCCTGGGGTCTTTTTCTCTCTAAACTCTGAGATTTTTTAAAGGAGTTGTAAAGATAATTTTTTTCCCCTAAATAGCTACCTTTACCTTAGTGCAGTCCTCCTTCACTTACCTCATCCTTCGATTTTGATTTTAAATTTCTTCGGAGAAATCCTCACTTCCTGTTCTTCTGTATGTACAGTAACTCCACACAGTAATGCAAAGCATTCTTCCTGGTGTGGAGTGTCCTGCTACACCTATGCCTACGCTCTCTACGTTGCAGATAGAGCAAGAAGCTGTGTGTTAGTGGGCGTTCTGACTCTCCAGTAGTCCAAGGGAGGGGGCGAGCTCGAAACTCCACACCAGGGCAGGGACAAAGCCTTGCATTACTGTGTGGAGTTACAGACAGAACAGAAAGTGAGGATTTCTCAGAAGAAATAAGGACATTTAAAAGCAAAATGGTAGAATGAGGTAAGTGAAGGAGGACTGCACTAAGGTAAAGGAAGCTATTTAGGAAAAATATATTTACCTTTACAACCCCTTGAATTCTGTACTTTTTACCTTCTGTAATTGTAGTGCACCCTAATGTGTTATACATAATTTTTCTTGGATCAAATAAGGTTTCAATTTGGTAGCAGTTTGGCTACATCTATTGTTTAATAGGTTTTAGTTGGTAACAAAAATAAATGAAAAAATCCTGTAATATTTCCTAACACAACATTAATTAAATGTACGTGGTCCCAGATATTTATGAGTGAGTGAGTGAAAAACTTGTAGAGCGCAACACATGCAAACTAAATCGCTGTTTCCATTCCATGGGTAAGAAAACCCCCTTGACCTCAGAAGAGATGGGTTTTAATCTTTCTCCTGAAAGCCAAGTGGTCCAACTCCAGTCGGATGGTAGTTGGTAGCGCATTCCACAGCCGAGGTCCCTGGACTGCAAATCTTCGATCTCCTTTGGCTTTCTGTCTTTTACTGGCAACCAATGGAGGGATCTCAGCGAAGGTGAGATTGATTCCCATGTTTTTTTGCCAGTCACTAATTGAGCGGCCGTATTTTAAACGACTTGCAGACGAGTGATTTGGTAATTGGGGAGTCCTAGATAGAGGGCATTTGCGTAGTCAAGTCTGGAATTTATGATTGTTCCCACTACGCCTGCAATGTCATCAAAATATAATCAAACGGTTGCAAGTTATTTGCATAAGCCTTGCATTTTTTATACTGTTTATGACACAAGGTGCTGTAGTTACATCCCTTGTAATAGAAAAAGGAATGACAGGTCCTCTTCAAAAATACCTCAGATCTCATATTCAGACTAAAATGTAATAAAAAAAATTGTCATTTGAAAAAAATTACAAAAATAAATTGGCCCTTTAAGACGTATAACGTGCGGAAGTGATGTTTTGACATTGTTTCCGCCCTGCTATGGTATGGAGATGGGTAAGGGCCATCTTACCCTCACTCATATCCATACCCAGCGCGAGAAAGGACCCGATCGCCTGAAGGGCATGGGAGAGCGGCGGGAGGGAGGCCCCCCTCCTGCCGCTGATAACGATGATCTTGCAGCGAATCCACCATATATATACATATATATATATATATATGTCTATTATTTAGACTTTTTAAACTTTTTTTTTTCTTTATGGGGGGTCCGGATCAAATCACAGGAGACCAGATTCAGCCCCATATGCAGTTCTGAATAAATAGAACACTTACGTTAGTAATCTATATTTGGCTGCTATCAGGTAAAGGTTTGATGTCATGTCACTATCAAAGTCACTTGCTATGCAAGCACAATGAGGGACCATTAATTTCTAGTACACACTTGTAGAACGATCCGAAACGCATGGGCTCATTGTTTAAGCTCCTGGGCTTAGTGTTGGCTCCCATTGGCAATACCAGAAATTAAAGCCTGATAGCTTGGTCACAAGGACCCATACCAAGGACTTGTTATAAGCAAAGGTGGTCATAGGCCCTCTCAAGCCTTGTTTCCTGCCCCTCATTTAATGATCCCTGGCCACTGAGCTAATCAGACCAGTGTGCTGAATGTGTGTAGTACCATCAATAAATAGGGACTTGGTATGAGTCCCAGCATGGGAAAAAGGTCTAACATAATAAATACAGGTTTTATCTCTTGGTGACTAGAGGGTTCTCAAGTTGTGACAACACAGTTTATTGCTCAATTTCATTTTCTGGCAAAAATCAACAGGTAATTCTTCAACAGGTATAACAAAACACTTTCAGCCTTGGTTCCCATTGGATCGATTTGTCATGCGATTTGAGAGATCAAATCACATGACAAGTCGCAGCCTATTGGCGGCAATGGCACTGTTCCAATCGGTGCGACACCGATTTTGCGGCACCAAACCGATTTGCAAAAGTAGTTACTGCACTACTTTTGCCGATTTCAGGTGCAATTTCTATAGACATCTGTGTATAAAGCACCTGAAATCGCACTGACTTTGCTACTTCAAGTAAAGTAGCACGATTTCAAAGTAGCATCAGTGTGAACCAGGACTCAATTATATATTTATCAGACCAAAGGGATAAAAATAGTTCATAGAAGTTCATTGTTAGGATTAACAGACACTTTATACAGTAGCTATAGTGCATTTTTAGTGAGCATACATTCTGAGTTACACACCTTTCACACTTGTACGACTTCAAAGTGGCGCGATTTACGCGATTTCGCGGCTGCAATTTTACCGTGATTTTGCCGCGATTCGTGGCCGTGATTTCAATGAATGCCTGTGTAAGTGGCATCAGAATCAGACCAAAGTAGTGCAAGGACTACTTTGAAGTAGGCACAACTTTAAAGTCGTGCCAGTATGAATGGTAGTCATTGAAAATAATGGAGAATGACTTGTCATACAATTTTGCAGTCCAATAAGTATAAGTGTGAAAGGGGACTTATAATTGTTTACCTGAGAGCCATTTTTGACATGACTTTTATACATTTATAAATGCTCTGTGTTATATACAGTAGTTAGATCTTAGGTATATACAGTGGACCTTGGATTACGAGCATAATCTGTTCCAGAAGAATGCTCGTAATCCAAAGCACTCGCATATCAAAGCAAGTTTCCCCATAGAAGTCAATGGAAGTGAAAATAATTTGTTCCGCATTGACTTCTATGGCATGCAATATCACATGTGGCCAGAGGTGGGGGGTGCTGGAGAGCCTCGGAAATACTTGGGGACAGCTTGGCTGAACTCGGAAACCCTCAGAAAGGCTTGGGAACTGAGTTTTTCCGAGTGTTTCCGAGTATCTCTTCGATTGGTTCTGGCGCCCCTGCACCTCTGCCCAAATGCAGTACCGCAGAGGCTTGAATTCTGCTTGTTTTGCGAGACAACACTCATTAACCGAATTACTCGCAATCCAATGTTTTACTGTATCTGGGATTGTATTTAGCAACTCTGCTTGATAACTGTTAATGCTGAGCTCCATGAAACTGCTAAATGCATAACAGCATTACTTACCAAAGGATTTCTATTTTTTTTATCCTGTATTGTTATTCAGGCACCATGCCAGACTGAATAACCAGATATTGGATCTATTCTTTTTCTATTGCAGTTAAACACTTCAATACCCGCCCATAGTCATATAACATCCACAGATGGGATCTCCCATCCTGGGTGGACGTCATATAACGTCCTGGGCTTTGCAGGGGGATACCTGAATGATGCCTGCAGCTAGAGGCATCATTCAGATATCATTCTTTAGTGCCGGCGATTCTGTGCACCATAAGAACGATCATAGCGGCGGTTCCACTGCTTGATCATTCTTAAAGGTGGTGGCAGGGGACATCCCCCTCCCGCCGCAATCCGGTGCTTCTCCAGGCTCTTACGGTACCATCGGGGGCCCAGAGAAAGAATCGTCCGGCACAGGCAGGAAGCATAGAGATGACTGGTGACCAGATGATCAGAGGCTCGGGCGTGATGTGATTACATCACACCCGGGTACCCGTAAGTAAACAAAGCCGCGATTGCGGCTAGTAAGCAACAGTAATCATGAGATCGGTAAAAAATGATAAAAAATAAACAAAAACAATTAAAATGCCCCTGTCCCCGGTAGCTGTGCGCAGAATTGAATGCACACGTAAGTCCCGCCGGCATTAGTAAACGCTGTTTAAACCATGTAAATCTAAACTGGTAACCTGTAAAAAAAATTAAAGCGTTGACTATGGAGATTTTTAAGTACCATGAGTGTGCGCAATGTTAAAGCGTGAAATGTTAGGTATCTATTTACTCTGTGTAACATAATCTTTCATATTTTACAAAAAAAATTGGCTAACTTTACTGTTTTGTTATTTTTTTAATTCATGAAACAATGTTTTTCCAAAAAAAGGCGTTTGAAAAATGATTGCGCAAATACCGTGCAAGATAAAACATTGCACTGATCATCATTTTATTCCCTAGGGTGTCTGCTAAAAAAACATATATCATTTTTGGGGGTTCTGTGTAATTTTCTAGCAAACGAATGATGATTTGTACATGTAGGAGAGAAGTGCCGGAATAGGCCCGGTATTGAGGTGCATATAAAAGCCCGGTATTGAAGTGCTTAAACAACACAACTTGATTTAAAGCCTAAAGGCAGTTTCAGCTTTTTTCTAACCAATTGCCAACTTTTCTAAAAATGTAAATACTAATCTCTGGATCTGTCCCCTGCTGAAACACCACTTTGTGGTCCCACAACAGTTCTCTTTGAGTTGATTGAGACACCATCATTCATCCCATTTCCTGTGAGTGCACCACTTTGTGTTTGCACCCATCTTGGGCACATTATAAGGCCCCTTTCACATGAGCAGACCGTTCGTCCGTTTATTACAAGTCCATTTTCAGGTCACACACTCGATCTTATTTTCATACAAGATCTGGAAATAAAAATCTTGGAAAATGAACCATTGCCATGGACAGATCACCATGCAATTAAATTCATTATTTCCGAATTCCCCCCCTTAACAAAAACATCAAATCCAGTGACAACACCCTGGACTGGATGTCAGAAGAAGCTCCACTCAGAACTCTTCAAAGCCACGTTAAGGACAAAAATAGAAACAATTCAGCCGCATCAAATGGCTGAAGAAACACTGGAGGCCATAAACAGCCCTATTACAGTCAGCCGACTTAATAGCGCTGAAACGTAAAACCCACATCTGGAAAAATAACTCCAGCTGGTTCAACAACAAACTGGCATTACAGAAGCAAGAGCGCAGAAGGGCGGAAGCCGCCTGGAAAAGAAGCTCTTCAGATGAGAACCTCATTGTCTACAAAGCAACAACAAGAAAATACCACAAAGAAATCCTCAAAGTCAAGAAAAACGATTTTTCTGAGGCTATCAACAGCGCCCTTAATCGCCCACGTGAACTCTTCAAGCTGGTCACTCAGACCTTGAATCCAGGATGTCTTGAAGCCCCCAATTCAGACTCACAAGAATTTTGCAATGAATTGTCGGATTACTTCATTAATAAAATCGAGGGGATCCGACAAAGCATTCAGAAAAATAATTCCCCCCTCAACCCTCCCCGTAATTATCTATATAACAACTGCAGTAATTCACCACAACCAGGTAGGTTCACGCTGGAACCTATCTCTATCCATGCCACTAAAAATATCATCGGTGCTTTGCGTAACAGCACTGCTCTGAATTATATCATCCCCAACTGCTGAAGGAATGCGCCGACATCCTGGCACCTCCTATCACGCAGCTTATCAACCAATCTTTCAGGGAAGGCTTGGTGCCCTCCCAGTTGAAGGAGGGTATAATTCGACCAATCTTGAAGAAACCCAACCTGGACCCCAAGGACCCACTCCACCGTCGTCCAATAACAGGCCTAAATGTACTCTCAAAGGTAATGGAAAAAGTAGTGGTACAACAGCTGCAACAGCATCTAGATACCCACAACCTACTTGATCCATATCAATCGGGATTCCGGCCTGGACACCGGACGGAAACCGCATTGCTCAAAATATGGGACGACACTCTCGAGGCCGCAGACGAAGGAGAATCTTGTCTTCTGGTTCTGTTGGACCTAAGCGCCGCCTTCGACACAGTAGACCACAAGCTTTTATTGACTCGCCTAGCTGAAGTAGCCAGAGTCGCAGAAGGCGATTTATCTCGGTCCTCCTCTTTTTTTGGAAAACCGATCGCAAATAGTGAAGTTAGGACCTTTCACTTCTGAGAAACGCACATTATCATGTGGAGTCCCTCAAGGATCCCCCATGTCGCCGGTTTTATTCAACATCTATCTTCGCCCTTTTTTTGAGATTATTAGCAGCCAAAAACTGCTTTACCACTCATATGCAGATGACACGCAACTGTATTTCTGCATTTGCAATAAAAAGGATCATCACTTCAATTTAGAGACATGCCTCTCTTTGATAGAGGACTGGATGACAAAGAGTTATCTTAAACTCAATGGAGCGAAAACAGAACTTCTCCTGTTTCACGCCAAGCGTATGAATCAACCTGCAACAACTTGCACCCCCCGCCCATTCTGGGCAAAATCATCACCCCTAGCGCCAAAGTCAAAAGTCTTGGGGTCATCTTCGACTCCTACATGACAATGGACGCACAAATAGGGTCAGTAGTCAGCGGATCTCACCATCTGCTGCGCCTACTACGCAGACGTACTCCTTTTATTCCCAAGGAAGACATAGCGGTCGTGGTGGGAGCAATTGTATAATCAAGATTGGACTATGCAAATGCCCAACTCCCCAAGTACCAAATCGCTCGTCTACAAGTCGTTCAAAATACGGCCGCTAGACTTGTGACTGGAAAAAAACCCTGGTAATCAATCTCACCTTCATTGAGAACCCTTCACTGGTTACCAGTAAAAGACAGAATCACTTTTAAAGCACTCTGTCTAACGCATAGATGTATCCATGGGAATGCTCCCCATTATCTATGCGAAAAAATAAAAGCTCATAATCCCAATCGCGTTTTGCGATCCACCAATCAAAACCTGCTCCAGATACCGAAAGCCAACTACAAGTCCAAAGGAGAAAGGAGATTTGCGGTCCAAGGTCCCAGACTACGGAACGCTTTACCAACCAGCATTCGGTTGGAGGAGAACCACTTAGCATTCAGGAGAAAGATCAAGACTCATCTCTTTTGATACCAAAGGAGACAGGAACAACAAGCGCCCAGAGGCGATTAAGTTCGCATGTGCTGCGCTATATAAGTTTTTCATTCATTCATTCATTTAAAAAAGATAAGAACTTCAAAAAATCAAAAACTACATCAGGGGGGGAAGAGGCAAGACTAAAGACAGTGGGGGGTGTGGCTGCAACTAGGTACTAGATATGTGTAATTAGTTTTGTTGCAAATTAGTTTTTCTACTAAATTCAACAAATTAGTTAATTTGTAAATATTAGAATTAACAAAAACCCTGTTTAACAAAATTTTCCGAAAATTCAGAAATTAGAATATTCCAAAAATACAAAAATACGAAAATAACAATGAAAATACCAAAAAATCTAAAATAACGAAATAAGAACGAAAATGCAAAAATTTGAAAACCTGAAAATCCAAAATAACTAAGTAATAATAATAATTATTACTAACTTTTAAATTATAGGTATTGGTATTTTCTTTAAAATGTGGCAGTTAGTGAATGTAACTAATACAAATTTATGCAAAGATACAAATGATCTAAAATACCCAATGCCGCACCTAAACTAATGGAACGTAACAAATTAATAATAATAAATAATAATAATAAAAACATACCACTTTTTAAGCCTTTTTGGATCATTTGGGCCTCCTTTGTATACACAGAGCTGAAGAAAGTATTTAATACATTTGCCTTCTCTTTGTCCCCAGTCACCCAATATGGATTATTTTGTAAGGGGCCTACATGCTCAGACTTGACCTTTTTACTATTAATATATTTAAATAATTTTTTGGGGTTTGCAATCTGTCGTTTGTTTTGAATTTTTGTGTCCTTGGTTTCCTTTTTACATATTCTGTTATATTCTTTGTAAAATTTAAACGATGATAGTGTTCATTTTTATATACTTTTAAAAGCTCTTTTCTAATTATTTATAGCTTTTTTTTTACTTTGTCCATGAGTCACATAGGTTTAATTTTTAACCTTTTAAACAATGGAAATATACTTTGCAGAGAGTTCACATACAGTCGCTTTGAAGAATTCCCTTTTCTGTTCTGTGTTGATGCCAATATTCCCTCCCAGTCTAGGTCTTGGAGAGCAGCTCTTATCCTTGGAAAATTTGGTCTCTTAAACTTAAGTGTTTTTATCTTTCCCGTATGTGTTTGTTGCTTACAGCTAACATCAAATCATATTATGGTCACTGCTACCCAGATGTTCCTTTATATAAACATTAGTAATAAGCTCTGCATGGTTTGAGGTGACCAGGTCCAACAGAGCATCATTCCTCGTTGGGGCTTCTATGAATCGTACCAATAAATTGTTCTGTAATAGGTTTATACATTTTGTCCTTTAACTGTTCCACCAGTGCCATTACTCCAGTCAATTTCCAGGAAGTTAAAATCCCCCATTATTATCACTGTCCCAGCCCTTGCAGTCCTTTCCATCTGTGCAATGAGCTGAGTCTCAACCTCTTCCTTAAAATTGGCCTATAACAAACTCAAATGATTAACTTTGAACTACGCACATCTATAGGCAGTTCTACTCATAATGCTCCAGCCACATCACACTCTCCATCAACTAGGTCCTCTTTTGCTTTGAGATCACATCTCACATAGAGACAGACACTGCCACCTTTCCTTTCTACACTGTCTCTCCAAAAGAATGCAAAGCCAGGAATATTAATAGCCCAGTCATGTGAAGAATGAATCCAAGATTCAGCAATACCAATTAAATCATAGCTCTTCTCTTGCACCAGGGCTTCAAACTCACCTAGTTTGCTTGGCAGACTTCTGGCATTGGTGAACAAACACTTTAATGCACTATTACATTTTTCTCTGGTGTTTTGCATATCTTTTTTAGTAGTACAAACGGCACTATAATTTTCAATGGTTGTTTGCAACATGAGAACCTTCTTGTCACCTGCCATAACCCTCCCCCATCTATCCCTATTCCACCCTCTATGTGCCTTTTACTGAGGAATGGCTTCCATCTAGCCACTCTACCATACAGGCCTGATTGGTGGAGTGCTGCAGAGATGGTTTTTCTTCTAGAAGGTTCTTCTCTCTCCACAGAGAAATACTGGAGCTCTGTCAGAGTGGCCATAGGGTTCTTGGTCACCTCCCTGACTAAGGCCCTTCTCCCCTGATTGCTCAGTTTGGCTGTAATGACATTGGAGTCACCAGATGGAACCACAGAGGACAACGGAAGCCCAGGCATCCCAACAAAACCAGGTGCTAAAGATTATTTTGGGGCCATAACTAATGAAGAGAGTAAATAAAAATAGAAATTCAGGAAAATGAGCTAGTATGCATGAAATACTTACCTTAGAACAAAGCGTCGGCATCGCATCCCGGTCATCACTGAGGGAGCTGACATTTCTCTCTCTACGTTTCTTCTAGGTTTGCGGTTCCGGCCCTGTGAGAAGCCGGAGCCCCGATGATGCATGGGAGTCAAATTTCCGGCAAGGAGCTCTGATTTTCTGACAGCATGCGCTGCTGACGTCGGCGGCTGCATGCAAGGGGAATATCTCCTAAACGTACAGGTTTGGGAGATTTTCATTTTACCTACAAGCAAGTCTTATTATAGGCTTACCTGTAGATAAAAATTTACTAAAGGGGAATACAACCACTTTAGGGTTATCCCTTTCACATTTTGTAAATATCTTTATCTAAAATACCCTTTAAAATGCTTTAATCTGTCCTTTGATGTTATTTTTTTTCTGTGTTGAATGTGTTTCAAATAAGGTTTAACATTACATATTAGCTGGGGACTGTGAATGGAAAGTATACGGCAGAAATACATGATTGTTTTTCTTCAGTAGACATCATCAGAGACATAATTCTGGCTGTTAGCAGTGACCCTTCTAAACTGAATCATGGAGGTTCTCCTAAATCTTTATGTCATAATAAGAAAATATCCACATAAAAATAATTGAATTGTTTTTGGTCTCTAGACCAGTGTTAGAATGGGTATGAGAGCTTTCTATTGAAGTTTTTGTTGTGTTTGACACTTTTTTTGACCTTTTTAGTACAAAACTCTTATCTTATACAAAATCTAAAATGATCAATACGCTGACTAATACAGTGAGATGTAAATTATATAAAAAATAAATAAAGCAAGACATTGAACCCCCCCCCCTCCATGGGCACGGGAGTCGCTGTTTACAGAATGCTTTTGAAGCAATGACACAGGTATGCTGTTCCTTCAGTGCGCATGCGCCAGTGACGTCACCGGCTGCATTTACTCCCACTTTAAGTTCTTTAGTAGATGCAGTTGTTCTAGTGCATTACACCTTTCATTATATATAAATCAAATACTCCTTACATAAATTAAGTTACTCCTTGAATCGAGTCAAGATAGATTTATGATATCTTTTCTTATGCACTGCATTTTAAATTATAACAAAAAGTAGCTTGCAAAATAGAATAAATATTACTTGTATTTCATATTTATAATATAGATAGTGGGAATTTTTTATTTGGTGACACTCCCACAATTGCCTGGTGCTACAATCTCATAAACAGTCAGTGCTCACTATAGTTTTATAGTAAAAGGACTTGAAGGTGATCCCCGAGATCATTCTATATAACTCTAGTACAGGAAGTGACAAAACAAACTGTAGTTCTGGCAAATTCCTGTCCAGGCCAATTTTCAACTTTCAGTGTTGTCACACTTTGAATGACAATTGCACGATCATGCAACATTGTACCCAAACTACATTTTTATAATTTTGTTCAAACATCTAGAGCTTTCTTTTGGTGGTATTTAATCATCAATGTGCTTTTTATTTTTTGCTAAATAAATAAAAAATGACTGACAACTTTGAAAAAAAAACATGTTTCTTTCATGCTACATTTCTTTGGTGAAAATAAACCAAATCACTGTATAATATTAAGACTGTAGTAAAATTATATAGTCCACAAACTATGGTATATAGCGCACCCCTTAGGAGCCGCAAGTAACCTGGGATCCCTCATCCTACACAGCCAGGGACACCAATTTTTTACAAGGAGAGAATAGTCTGTGACTTTGTTTTTGTTATTTATTGAGGGTAATAACTTGTATAGGAATGAGAGGTTATGGGATCCCCACATGACTTTCACAACAACTTCAGGGACAACTCTTCCTCTATACAGACTCTATATACAGCTCCTCTTCTTCCTCCAGCACACACTTGTGGAACACTGGGAATACCTGGAAGTCACTTTGTCAGATCAAATGAGAGATGATACTGCCCAAAAAACTGCTGATCCATTGGCTTTGCTTCCGTCCCATTAAACCAAAAAGGTGCTGGCTATGCAGAGGCGTATCTAGTGAAAATAGCGCCTATGGCAAGCACTGAAATTCGCCCCTGTCGAAACATTTGAAACCCATCTTTCAGATAACCTTAAAAAAAAAAAATTGTCATATTTATCATCCCTTGTGATACCTTGGGTAGTGACATATCCTCTTTATGGAGAAATCTTTATTAGACCCCTGATCCCTCCTCTGCCCTCCAAGGCCAGGTAAATGCAGAACCAATACTGGAAGTGATGAAATCTTCATCACTTAAGGACTCATTTTTCAAAGAGGAGAGGGAGAAACTGATGTTCCTCCTTCTTTGTGCGCTGCCAATCTGACCAAATGCAATGGGAGTGCCTGGGAGAACAGGGGAGGGCTGTGGCTGAACACAGCAGGGATAGCGCTGACATTGTCCATTAGAAAAGGTGCTGAAAAGAAGATCCTGCCTATGCTCGGGAGGAGGGAAGAAGAGACCCTCAGACCCTGGTAAGTGCCTTGCTGCCCAGCCACTCATCAGCGCCCCCTTCATATGGTGCCCATGGTACTTGCCATGGCTGCCATACCCTAGATACGCCACTGTGGCTATGCACAGGTGCATTGGATAGAAAAAGATCCTGGACTGCCACACTCCTTAAAACAATGTCTTTATTGTACAAATAAAATCCAAAAAACAACCAAAGCGATACAGTCAAAATTAAGTGAACAACAGGAAAAAGGTGGCTGATATGTTTAACATCATGTGATGCTTACTCATAGCTAGGGAACAATGACAAAAACTGTGTTTAAAAAAAGGAGGGGGAGAAAAGGTGAATGGGTTGTTTCACCAATTAACCCACAGGCGATTGTTAGTCAATGGAACACTTTGATGAACACTGATGTGTCAAACATGGACTAGGCAGAAACCAGAGGCCCTTTAGGTGTGTAGCAGAATGTAAGTGTCCAGCGTGCAATGCTCCTGTGGCAACTGATCCCAGCACCACCTCTTCAGGCACTGCCAACCCACCAATTAAAACCCTAAATTGATAAATTAAAAAGTATTTATTGGGATAACATTAGACAATAAAAATCTAAAGTACAGAAAAGGTACAGGATGCATCAAAAGAAGATAAGTACAAGCAATACGGTGCAGTCGTCCTGTCCCCTTTGCAGAAAAGCATCCCCAATGATGTTTACACCTCAATGCTTCACGGTTGGGATGGTGTATTGGGGTTGTGCTCATCCTTCTTCCTCCAAATACGGCGAGTGGAGTTTATACCAAATAGCTCTATTTTTGCTTCATCAGACCACATGACCTTGTCCCATTCCATCTCTGGATCATTCAGATGGTCATTGGCAAACTTCAGACAGGCCTGGACACGCACTGGCTTCAGCAGGGGAACCTTGCGTGCACTGCAGGATTTTAATCTATGGCGGCGTAGTGTGTTACTGATGGTTTTCTTTGAGACTGTGGTCCCAGCTCTCTTCAGGTCATTGACCATGTCCTGCCATGTCCTGCCGTTCTGGGTCGAGCCCTCACCTTCCTCATGATCATTAATGCCCCACAAGGTGAGATCTGGCCATCATTTTGAACTTCTTCCATTTTCAAATAATTGCGCCAACAGTTGTTGCCTTCTCACCAAGCTGCTTGCCTATTGTCCTGTAGCCCATCCCAGCCTGGTGCAGGTCTATAATTTTATCCCTGATGTCCTTACACAGCTCTCTGGTCGTGACCATTGTGTAGAGGTTGGAGTCTGTTGATTGAGTGTGGGGACAGGTGTCTTTTATACAGGTAACAAGCTCAAACAGGTGCAGTTAATACAGATAATGAGTGGAGAACAAGAAGGCTTCTTAAAGAAAAAATAACAGCTCTGTGAGAGACGGAATTCTTACTGGTTGTTAGGTGATCAAATACTTATGACATGCAATAAACTGCAAATTAATTATTTAAAAATCATGCAGTGTGATTTTCTGGATTTTTATTTTAGATTGCATCTCTCGCAGTTGAAGAGTACCTATGGTAAAAATCTGCAAAATCGGCAGTGTATCAAAAAAACTCAAATAAAGAATATCTTGTCAAGACAGAAACTAGTTTACCAACACAGAAATTGCTCCTCAAAGTTTAAAAAAATCTAGAACATTTGATTGGCTTCTTCAGGCCCCTTTTATATTCCACAGATTACTATCATAAACAAAGGAGGACTGATTGGTACATATGCCCTACATTTGAGAATATGGGATCCCCAACCCCCTTTTTAGTGACCCAGTGAGATGTGTATGGTTGTTTGAAATGAACACACAAATCACACAGCATGGCATGGCATGTTTGATACTTTTATAATATTTTAAGATCAATTGCAGACAGGCCTGGACTGGCCATAGGACAGAGAGATTTTTTTTACAATTGTTTATGTTGAGCTTTAATCCAAGCTGGATTTGAGCTTTAACCCAAGTTGGAACTGTTATTTTAAGGTAGTAGGACAGATGGTGCAGAAATTGGAGGGGTGGCTGATGTCATAAAGGCATCGGTTATATGATTTCAGCCGCACGCTGTACTTAACTTAATCATATGACGTCCTCGACTTTGTGCAGTGATATTTGAATGATGCCTGCAGCTACAGGCATCATTCAGATATCACTGTCTTCAGCTGGCAATTCTCTGCACGCTAAGAATGATCAAAGCGGCAGTTCCACTGCTTGATTGTTCTTATAGGCAGTGGGAGGGGACATCCCTCCCTCCCGCCACCATCCGGTGCTTCTCCGGGCTCTCCCGTGCCATTGGGGGCCCGGAAAACAAATTGGCCGGTGCTGGCTGGAAAGCATAGAGATGACTGGTGACCAGATGGTCACCAGTCATCTCTATGACCGTTGGAGGCCCGGGCGTGACGTTATGATGTCACGCCCAGGTACCTGGAAGAAAAAACAAAGCTGTAATCGCGGCTGTCGGCATGAGATCGGTGAATTTTTTTCACAATCTCCACAAGCCTGGAGGAGAGATGTGGGGTTTTATTGACCCCACATCTCTCCATAAAGAGGACCTGTCACAGTGATTCCTATTACAAGGGATGTTTACATTCCTTGTAATAGGAATAAAAGTAATAAAAAAAAAAATGTTAAAAAAGTGTAAAAATAAAAAAAATAAGTAAAACGCCCCTGTCCCTGGTTGCTCGCACTCAGAAGCGAACACGCATGCAAGTCCCGCCCACATATGTAGACGCAGTTCAAACCCCACATGTGAGGTATTGTCGCGTACGTTAGAGCAGGTGCAACAATTCTAGACCTCCTCTGTAACTTGAAAATAGTAACCTGTAAAATATTTTAAAGCTTAGCCTATGGAGATTTTGAAGTACTGAAGTTTGGCGTGACATGTTTGGTATCTATTTACTCGGCGTAACATTATATTTCACATTATACAAAAAAATTAGGCTAACTTTACTTTTTTGTTATTTTTTAACTCATGAAACCGTTTTTTTTTTAAAAAAAAGCATTTGCAAAATTATTATGCAAATACAGTGCAAGGAAAAAAGTTGCAATGACCGTAATTTTATTCCCTAGGGTGTCTGCTAAAAAATATATATAATGTTTGGGGGTTCTGATTAATTTTCTAGCCAAAAAAAAAGAGATTTTTTCATGAAGGAGAGAAGTGCCAAAATTAACCACTTAAGGACCGCCGCATGTACATTTACGTCGTCAGAATGGCACATACAGGCACATTGGCGTACCTGTACGTCCCTGCCTAGATGTGGGTCTGGGGTCCGATCGGACTCCCCCGGTACATGCTGCGGTTCCGTAGGCTGTGGGAGCGATCAGGGATGAGGGGGCGGCTGTTTGTTTTTGTCCGCCCCCTCCGGATAGCTCCCAGCCAATGGGCGTCCGCCACCCGCCCTCTTCCTGTGTAAACACAGGAAGGGGGAAGTGATGTAATCTCTCCTCTCGGCGGTATTTTCAACCGCCACTGAGGAGAGAAGACATCACAAGTGAGTCTGCACAACACTACACACAGGCACAAAAACTGCCCCCGATCACCCCCCCACCCCCTGTCACAGTGTTACTGAATGCAGTGATCATATATGTACTGATCACTGCATTTAGTGTCAGTGTGACAGTTAGTGTGACAGGCATTTACTGTTAGGTCCAGGGTAGCCCCCGTACCCCCCCATACAAAAGTTTAACCCCTTGATCACCGCCCTAGTTAACCCTTTCACCCCCTATTGCCATTGTCACTAAGCGATCATTTTTCTGTCACTGTTGCCGCTAGGTAGCTAGTTTTTTTTTTTATTGCAATTTTTTTTTACTAAAGACATGTGGCTGAATACATTTTGGCCTAAATGTTTGACTAAAATGTAGTTTATTCGATTTTTCTTATAACAAAAATTAAAAAATATTGTTTTTTTTTTTCCCAAAATTTCGCTATATTTTTGTTTATAGCGCAAAAAATAAAAATCTCAGAGGTGATCAAATACCATCAAAAGAAAGCTCTATTTGTGGGAAGAAAAGGACACAAATTTTGTTTGGGAGCCATGTTGCACGATCGCGCAATTGTCTGTTAAAGCAACGCAGTGCCTCTGGGCATTTAGCAGCATATTGGTCCGGTCCTTAAGTGGTTAATGACCTCTTGTTCTAATAGCTTTGTACAGTCCCATTGACTTCCTAAATGAAAATGGCCCCTTTTTGAGCTGTCATAAGGTATAGAATGTTCCCACAAAGACTCATATTACTTTGCTATAAAATAAGAGAATTATTGTCTTTTATTTTCTTCTTATTGTATACTATTAGACCTCTTTCACATTGAGGCGTGGAGCCGCGGTGATGGTATAGCCGCGCTATTTGTAGCGCCGCTATACCGTCGTATTTACCTGCGATATTCGGGCGCTATTACCGCGGTTTCCCATTGATTTTAATGGGAAGGCGCGGTATAGGAGCGGCGAATACACCGCTCCTATACCGCGGTAAAGATGCGGCTAGCAGGACTTTTGGAGCGCTCCTGCTAGCGCACCGCTTCAGTGGGAAAGCCTTCGGGCTTTCACATTGAACACTACAGGGCGTGATTTTTCATGCGGTATAGCAGCGCTATTTTTAGTGCTGTACCGCATGAAAAACGCCTCAATGTGAAAGGGGCCTTAGTATTTGAATACTACTGTGGCTAAAAATAACCATTAGACTGTTTAAGAGATAAAACAGTTCCAAATATTATATCCTACCTAAAATATTCTCATATTGTTTTCTGCTAAGAAAAGATAATTCACATTTGTAAGACTATCTAGAAAAATAAGTTAGGTAAGTGAACTGTATCCCGTTATGTTAGCCCATAATTAGTCTCCTGATATAACCGAATGATATCGTCTTTGCTTCTCCAGGGAATATTAGAAGCTACTTTGACCTTCACACTACAAAACATTTTAGCCTTCATGACAAAGTACATTTTATAATCTATGTTCCTTGAAACAAGAATCTCTCTGGTGGACTGTAATAAATTAGCAAAATTAAAAATGATTCCTATAAATGGATTTTCTCAGAATATGTTTTTAAAGGGCAAACACACCATGTCAGGATTGGTGAACTGTGTAAGGCCGCGTACACACGTCCGAGAACCTCGTCGGGCGAAACTCATCATTCCGCCCGTCGAGGTTCCCGATGAGCGGTCGAAAAGGTTGTCGAGTCAAATTTCCCCATTGAACAACGAGGAAATAGAAAACATGCTCTCTATTTTGGCTCGACGAGCTTCCCGACGGTTTGCTCGTCAAAAGTGTACACACGACCGGTTTTCTCGGCAGAATACGTCTCCCAGCGAGCTTCTCGCTGGATTCTGCCGAGAAACTCGGTTGTGTGTACGGGGCCTTAAGGTGAATAACCCAAAGGTCATACAGTGCAGTCATTATATGGCAGTGAGTTCTGTAGAGTATAACTGGATGATGCCACATTTTAGCAATCTTTACAAAGTTTGGAGCTTAGATTTAGATTACACGTTGTAAATATTTCATATTATTATAATAATATTTTTGGACGTGTGCAGCCTATTTGTGTAACGATTTTGTGTATAGTGTTCATTTTAGGAAAGATTTAAATGGGTTGTAAAGGTAAAAAAATGTTTCCCTAAATAGCTTCCTTTACCTTAGTGCAGTCCTCCTTCACCTACCTCATACTTCGATTTTGCTTTTAATCACTTTTGTGATTCGGCACTGCGTCGCTTTAACTGACAATTGCGCGGTCGTGCAACGTGGCTCCCAAACAAAATTGGCGTCCTTTTTTTCCCACAAATAGAGATTTCTTTTGGTGGTATTTGATCATCTCTGCGGTTTTTATTTTTTGCGCTATAAACAAAAATAGAGTGACAATTTTGAAAAAAATGCAATATTTTTTACTTTTTGCTATAATAAATATCCCCCAAAAAAATATATATATATAAAAAAAAAAAAATTTCCTCAGTTTAGGTTGATACGTATTCTTCTACATATTTTTCGTAAAAAAAAAATCATAATAAGAGTTTATTGATTGGTTTGCGCAAATGTTATAGCATTTACAAAATAGGGGGTAGTTTTATGGCATTTTTATTAATATTTTTTTTTTTACTAGTAATGGCGGCGATTAGCATTTTTTTCAGTACTGCGACATTATGGCGGGCACTTCGGACACTTTTGACACATTTTTGGGACCATTGGCATTTTTTTAGCGATCAATGCTATAAAAATGCATTGGATTACTATAAAAATGCCATTGGCAGTGAAGGGGTTAACACTAGGGGGCGGGGAAGGGGTTAAGTGTGTTCCTGGGTGTGTTCTAACTGTATGGGGGGGTGTTTTACTAGGGGAAATCACTGATCTTCTGTTCATACATTGTATGAACAGGAGATCAGCGTTTCCCCCGCTGACAGGACTGTAACGAACGAGCGTGCGTGGCCAGTGGCGATCGTACCCGCCGGGCACGCGTGCGGGACTCGGGGGCGAGCGGGGACGCGCGAGCGCCACCGCCGGGGGCGCGCACGCGCCCCTTAGTGGCCGCTATAATGCAGACGTATAGCTACGGGCTCTCGCCCAGGAGAGCCACCGTCTCGCAGTAAAATGACGGCGGGCGGGGCTCAAGCAGTTAAATGTCCTTATTTCTTCTGAGAAATCCTCACTTCCTGTTCTTCTGCCTGTAACTCCACACCCTAATGCGAGGCTTTCTCCCTGGTGTGGAGTGTCATGCTCACCCCCTCCCTTGAGGGGGGAGGAGGCAAGCAGGAGAGTCAGGACGCTCTCTACATTGCAGATAGAGAAAGGAGCTGTGTGTTAGTGGGCGTCCTGACTCTCCTGCTCGCCCCCTCCCCCTTCAAGGGAGGGGGCGAGCACAACATTCCACACCAGGGAGAAAGCCTTACATTACTGTGTGGAGTTACAGACAGAAGAACAGGAAGTGAGGATTTCTCAGAAGAAATAAGGACATTTAAAGTCAAAATCGAAGGATGAGGTAAGTAAAGGAGGACTGCACTAGGGTAAAGGAAGCTATTTAGGGATTTTTTTTTACCTTTAAAGTGATACTAAAGTCAGTTTTTTTCAGTTAAAACTTAACACAAAGCAGCCCAGATTCTCCTCTTCTCGGGTCCCTCGCTGGTGCTGCTGTCCCCCCGCTGCTGTCCCCCCGCTGAGTGTCCCCACAGAAAGCGGCTTATGATGGGGGCAACCAAGCCACCGTTCTGTGTGTTCATTCAGACACTGAGCTGCAGTTTGGCCAGCACCCCTCTCTCCTTATTGTCTCACTGACTTTGATCGAGATGGCACTCGGGTAAGTATTAGGGGGCTGCTGCACACAGAAGGATTTTTATCTTAACCACTTAAGGACCGGACCAATACGCTGGTAAATGACCTAAGGGGTTTTTACAATTCGGCACTGCGTCGCTTTAACAGAAAATTGCACGGTCGTGCGACGTGGCTCCCAAACAAAATTTGCGTCCTTTCCTTCCCACAAATAGAGCTTTCTTTTGGTAGTATTTGATCGCCTCTGCGATTTTTATTTTTTGCGCTATATACAAAAATAGAGTGACATTTTTGGAAAAAAAAAACAATATTTTTTACTTTTTGTTATAAGAAAAAATCAAATAAACTAAATTGTAGTCAAACATTTAGGCCAAAATTTATTTAGCCACATCACAAAAAATCACAATAAAAAAAAAATAGCTACCTAGCGGGAACAGCGACACTAATACAGCGATCAGAAAAATGATCGCTTAGTGACACTGGCAATAGGGAGTGAAAGGGTTAACTAGGGCGGTGATCAAGGGGTTAAAACTTTATTAGGGGGGGGTACAGGGCTATCCTGAACCTAACACTAACTGCCTGTCACATTAACTGTCACACTGACACTAAATGCAGTGATCAGTACACTGCATTCAGTGACACTGTGACAGGGGGTGGGGGGGATGATCGCAAGGGGTTAATGTGCGTGTCCTGGTGTCAGTGTAGTGTTTTGCAGACTTACTGTGTGATGTGATCTCTCCTCAGCGGCGGTTGAAAAAAACGCAGAGAGCAGAGATCACATCACTTCCCTCTTCCTGTGTTTACACAGGAGGAGGAAGTGCACTGCAGGGGGAGCGCGTGCATTGGCTGGGAGCGATCCGGAGGGGGCGGAAAAAAACGAACAGCCGCCCCCCTCAGCACGGATCGCTCCTGAAGCCTCGGGGACCGCCGCATGTACTGGGGGGGGGGGGTCCCTATCGACCCACGTCTAGGCAGCAACATATATATACGTCGATGTGCCTGTCTGTGCCATTCTACCGACGTAAATGTACATGCGGCGTTCCCTAAGGGGTTAATGAATAGGACCTGTACCACTTCCTCAAGTACCACTTGTGCCACCACCCTGCCAGTCAGCCAACCCTCCTACAGATGCTGGCATGGTAAAGTAGGCTGTGCCTGTGTCAGGGCCGGTGCTACCACTAGGCAAACTAGGCAGCCGCCTAGGGCCCACTGCTACATAGGGGCGCCCGGCCGCTGGTTTCCCTCTGCGTCTGCATGCTCTGCAGACTGCAGCATGTAACTAACTCAGTCCCAGGCAGCTGCTCAGTCCAACCAGTGGTGTAATTAGAAGCATATGGCAGCACTGGAGCCAGCACTAGAGGAAGCAGAGACAATGCTTTTGTATAGCGTTGCCTCCTGTTGCATGGAAAGGCAAAGGGGGTGGAGTCAGGGATGGAGCCAATGGGGCCGTCAAAATTAGGTTTTGCCTAGGGTGTCAAAAATACTTGCAACGGCTCTGGCCTGTGTGAATACCATTGTACTGCCAGCATGACTGTGATTGCCACTATCAGCATTACTGCACCTGTTGCTGTAAGTGTTACTGAATTTTCTATTACAAGAGTTCCTGAAATTGTTACTTCAAGTGTTCTGCTGCAGTTGGTACAGCCATATGATGTGCTTGTGCTCGTGATTGAAGATTGTGTAACAAGAGCAATCCGCGCTAACCCCTAGTAGACAATGGCCTGGATTCACATACATCGGCGCATATATATGCCGCCGTAGCGTATGTCTTTTATGCTACGCTGTCGCAGCGCGGAGAGGGAAGCATGGAATTTACAAAGCAAATGCTCCCAACGTTGCACCGGCGTAGCGTAAATTCGTAGGCGTAAGCCGGCCTAAGTCAAAGTAGGTGAAAGTGGGCTGGAAGTGGGCGTGATACATTTAAATGAAGCATGACCCCATGCAAATGATGGGCCGAGCGTCACAAAAGTACTTATAATGAACTGTGCATGCATCGTACCTTGGACGCATCCCAGTGCGCATGCTCACAATCACGTCGAAACAACTGCCTAAGATACATCGAATCACTGCCTACGACGTTAACGTAACCTATGCCCAGCCCTATTCACGTACAACATAAACTACGTAAAATTTAACGGCATTCGTTCCCTGGTCCATACCTTTGCATGAGTTGTGCCTCCTATATGGGGAATAACTTTACGCCGGACGTACGACTTACGTAAACCGCGTATATTATGCGCCGAGCGCAAGTACGTTCATGAATCGCCGTATTTTCCTCATTTGCATATTTGCATCGGAAATCAATGGGAGTGCCACATGTGTCCAGCGTAAATATGCGCCCACTATACGCCGGCGTAGGAAAGTTACATCGGGCGGCTGAAGCCTATTTTTCGACGAATCTTGCTTTGTGGGTCGGCGCATTAATACGACAGCGCACATTTGTACTTACGTCGGCGTATCTGGAGATACGTCGGCGTAAGTGCTTTGTGAATCCGGGCCATTGTGTTAAATAATAGTGTTAGAGCACAAACAAGTGAGCAATTCTATTTGCATAAATGTTGTGAAAAATTAATAAATGAGGGTGCAGCACCTAGATCAAAATAACCTGAATACAAGGCTTGGCATATATGGAAAAAATAAACAGATAAGTGCACAACCAAATAATAAATAAATACAAGTGTCATAAATCCTTAAAAGCAATAGAAAAATCAACTAAGTGATATGTTGCATGAAATTCATGTGCATGCAGTCCTGTTAAAACATCCCACATGCATGTGTTCCATTCGTGGGGAAGAAAATCTTCTACCAGCCAACAGAGATGATATAAAATCTTCAGTGACAAAACAATCCTTCTGAAGGTAAGTAAATGGCCGCTTACCGGATCATTGTAACCCCAAAGGGATCAATCAGGCTCAGCACACCAAAGTATCCTCAACTGGTTAGAGGTGTTCACTCCTACTCCACTCCTCCTCTGAAGTATCCAAAGGCACCGTTGTCTCAAATAGATCTCACGGAGATGGCATCCACATCCAAGGATAGTTAAAAACGTGTAGGTAAGGAGAAAAAGAAAAGCTTCATAATGCAGTACTTTGATAAAAAGGATTTTTCTTTATTCCACTTGATAGAAACAAATTACTGACATCTAAAACAGCTCTTAGTAACAAAGTTCAAGAGACCTGGATAAAAAGTTCAACCAGCTACGGCTCTGGCCGATCAGCTGGGAATGTGGTGACGTCGGCTACTGATGCTCCACCCGACGCTGCGTTTCTCCCTATTGGCCATCAATGGGGAACTGAGGCCAGTGATATGACATTAAACTTCCATACCTAACTTTAACCCCTGGTTTGGAAGGCTGAGGAAGGTTAGACCAACAAGTGGTGGTCTTCTAAATTAGGAATATGCTAAGGAAATTACCAGATTAGGAGAACATTTCAGGTCTGCTTCTCCTTTCCATGACTAGCAGTCGCCTCTACTTAGCAAGCCCTCCTTGTCTTGAAGCTGTTGTAAAATATATATTTTTTTAACTCAAACAAAAACATGTTATACTTACCTGTTCTGAGCAACTGTATTGCATAATGCAGACCCAAACCTCCTTTTCTAGGGTGCCCTGATGTCGCTTTCTGTTGCCCCTCTTCTGTTTCTACCCATATAGCATAGGCCCTGCCCCCTGTTTCCTCCTCACATGATTTGATTGACAGCAGCAGAATCCAATGGCTTCCACTGCTGCCTCTGTGTCCTGTGAGGAGAGGAACACAGACAAGCGCCCCTGCAGACAGGCACAGCACTTTTTCGATACAGGTAAGGATTTAGGGAGGTGAAGGGGCGATACAATTTCTAGGTAAATAACATGCTGGCTTTAGAACCACTAAAGATGCATAACAGTAGGTCAGTCTCTTTATCCATTTTTTTTTGCCTCATGCACACAGGACATTTTTTTTAACTCACCTAGAAGCCAGCAGCATTTTTGTCGGAAAAAAAACGTATCAAGCACTTGGGCGTTAATTAATTTCATTTGCCAGAATAAATAATTCTGCCCATGCAAATTAATTAATATTTAAACACTAGCTTTTAGACGTGTTTAGCAGCTTTTTGCAGCTTCTAGCAGCTTTTAGCAACTTCAAACATTTTTTCCCTGCCTCTAAAAGCTCCTTCCACTAAACACTGCTAAAAGCCTAAGGCCGCATACACACACTCAAACTTATCCGATCCGATATCCGATATCCGGATATGTCTGCTGGGCTGTTTTGGTCTGATGGTTGTACACACCATCAAACCAAAATCCCAGCAGACAGACAGCGCGGTGACGTGGCGGTGACGTTGATGCCGCCACGTCACCACTCGTTACCAAGAAGTAAAATACTTCCACGCATGCGTCGAATCCATTTGGCGCATGCGGGAGATTTTTGTCCGCTGGTTAGGCGTACTAACCAGCAGACATGTCGAACGGACGGGTTTCCAGCAGACAAGTTTTAAAGCATGCTTTAAAACTTGTCTGCTGGAAAAACCTGTCTGCTCGCCCGTACACACGTTCGGATTTGTCCGCTGAAACGGTCCGTCGGACTGGTTTCAGCAGATACATTTAATCATGTGTAAGCGGCCTAAGTGTGCATGGACACATAGGGCCAGATTTAGGTAGATGGGCGCTTCTTTACTTTGGAGTAACATTTCTCATTTACGTTACTCCGCCGTCACTTTCGGCGCAAGTACTGGTATTCACATAGCACTTGCGCGTAAACTTGCACCAAAGTAACGATAATGCGCTGGCGTAACCCGACGCAAGTGGAAGTGGGTGTGATCATATGTAAATGATGGGCAGAGCCCAGCGCAGAGGCTTACGTTCAGCGCATCATCCACGGAGCATGCGCAGTAAGTGAGGCTTCACTCGGCCCCCTGTGCGCATGCTCACAACTTCCGTCGGCACCACTTCACGGGAAACGCCAGCGCAATGTGTTCCGTTGCGCGTATAAAAGCGCCAGCGAAAGCGCCATTCCGGCGCAAAAGTATTTCCGTTTCCTCCCACCCCAGGGAATTTACTTTTGCTCTGTTATGGCTGCTCCCGCTACCCCCGAAGAGAGGAGGAACCTCAATTTTAATGCCCAGGAGGTCTCTGTGGTCATCTCTGCTATGGAGACTTACAATGATTTCCTGCATGGGAAGAAAAGTAGGAAGACCACCCGGGAGAGGAAGCAGGCCATCCTGGACACCATTGCTGGCCGGGTGAATGTCTTGGGGTACTCCACCCGGACTGCTGGGGATATACAAAAAAAAATCAATGACCTGCGGCGCAAGGTCCGTGGCAAGGTGGCCACCATTCGGAGCCATGAGCGGGGCACAGGTGGTGGACCCCCATGTCCGGTCAGCCTGACCACAGAGGAGGAGGTGGTCGCCCGCTGCCTGGAGAGGGAGCAATTGGAGGGGGTACCAGGCTATGATTCTGTGGAGGAAGGCTCCAGGACAGGTAAGTGTTTTTTATCCCCTATTTGGTGTGTTGCATGTGGGGGGGGGGTACATGTGCCAAGTGTGTGGGACCACCAACATGTGTCTGCTTTGTGTCATCCACAGATGACGGAGCTGGGCCATCATCTGTCGGCGGCCAGTCCACCCAATCCCCCCAACGGCACCCAGTGCCTGTGCCCCTGGGTGGTGAAGACACCGAGGTGGAGGAGGAGAGTGCCCACACCACACCTGCAGAGGTCGTTGAGGAGGAGCCTGTTGGGGCAGAGCAGGACTTTATTTTATTGTTGGAGGAGTCCTCCTCTTCTGCAGGGCCCTCTCAGATCCCCTCCCCCATTATAGGAAGCCCCTCAAGGGCGACTCCATCCCCCCGGGGACAACCATCTACTGGCCCCAGGAAGGCCACCCATAAGACCAGGGGGGTGTCTGATCTGGTCCAGGACCAGGTGGCGAGGGATCACGCCAGGCAGACCCAGCAAATGGGGGACATAGTTGGGCACCTGGACAGAGTGGCTGACAGCCTGTGCTCCGTGGCCCAGATTTCTTCTGCAGTGCAGGATGTGAACTGCAACTGCGCTGCAGTGGTGACCAGTCTGGGGAAGGTGCAGGGTGACATAAGGGACCTCACTGCAGCCGTCCAGGCAAACACTGCTGCCATCCAGGCAAACAGTGCTGCCATCCGGGACCAGGGGAGGCAGAGTCGGCGGGCCCAGCATTATCAGGTCACCCGGCAGCTCAGGATGCAGGTCCAGCAGCTCAGGGTTCAGGCCCAGACGTACCTCGGCCGGATTGCCGTGGCCTTGGAGGGCAGGCAGGCCCACCCGGGGATCAGCCACCTCCAGATGCCCCCCCACCCCCACCCACTCCATCCAGGTGGCTGAGGAGCCAGAGAGGTGCCGCCAGAAGAAGCCCCCGGCATCCCAGATGATTTATTTTTAGTTTTTTTGATTGATGCTCAGGACATGAGTTTTGTATTTTTTTTTTTCTGAATGCTCAGGTTATGAGATTTTTATTTTATTCTTAATGCTCAGGTTATGAGTTATTTTATTTGTGATTATGCTCTGGATATGAGATATTTTTTTTTTGATACTGCACACGTTGCAGTGTGAATGGTGTGTGAATGTGAGGGGGTGGCACTCCTGCCAGTAAGGGGTGTCACCCTCGGCCGTGGTGGTGAAGTTAACCCCACGGCTGTATGAATGACGTGTGAAAGGTGTATGAATGGACAGCGACATCATTGGGGCCTTGACGCTGGCTTTGCTGCTCCCAAGTCCTACATGCTGGACTTGGGCTAATCCAATGTGATGTGGATGTGGTATGTGTGATCTAGGGACATCAGTGGTGTGCATGCGTGCATTGTCTGTGTGATCAATGTTTTGGTTTATTGTCCAAAGATGCCTACGGCGAGGACCCTCCTGACTGCTCTTCCATCAGCTGAATGGGTCTCCTCTGGCAAGGGGGGGCTGTCTGGTTGGGGGGTCAGGTCATCACGTATGTCAATCTGCAGGCCCTTTCTCATGGCAAAGTTCTGCAGAATGCAACATGCACCGATGATCTGACACACAAAGGTAGGGGAATACAATAGGGTCCCCCCAGACTTATCCAGGCAGCGGAAACAGGACTTCAGGAGCCCAAATGTTTGCTCCACCACTGCACGGGTTTTGATGTGTGCTTCATTGTATTTTCTCTCTCCTCTGGTTTGGGGGTTCCGGAAAGGAGTCATGAGATGGGGTCCCAGTGCATATGCAGAGTCACCTGTAAGGGAAAAGACAGGAGGATGTTAGTCATGCATGTGCCCCTTGTGATGTGCATCATGGGAGGGGATAGTCATGCCTGCCACCCATGTCACTCACCAACCAGCCAGCTGTCCCCATACATGTTCTGCTCGAATTCTGCTGGGATGGGACTCTGACGGTATATGAAGCTGTCATGGCTGAACCCGGGGTGTTTGGCACGGACGTGCCATATGAGGCGTTGGGCATCGGCTATCACCTGTACGTTGATGGAATGCCAATGCTTCCGATTGCGGTATATGTGCTCTGTGGCACTGGGGGTCTGTAGGGCCACATGTGTGCAATCAATGGCCCCCACAGTGCGTGGGAATCTGGCAATGCTGAAGAAATCTGTCTTTGCCTTCAGCCGCAGCTCCTCAGTGGTGGGTCTGATGAACTGGTTGGACATGCGTCTGAGGATTGCAGGGACAACCTGGTGCACACATCTGCTCATGGAGGATTGTGACATCCCAGCCACCACTCCACTTGTACGCTGGAATGATCCACTTGCAAGGAAATGAAGTGTTGCCAGTACCTTCACCAGTGGCTGCACTGCTTGTGAGCGGTGTGTCTTGCTGGTGATGTCACCCTGCAGGGTTGTGGTTAGTTCAAGTATTGCATCTGGGCTGAATCTGAAGAGGCGATACACCTCCTCATCCCCCATGCCAAAGAGGCTCATGCGCGTGCGGTATATCCTCTCACGTGCCCGCCTCCTCCGTACCGGGGGACCCAGTACTAGTGCTAGGACCGCGACTGCCCCTGGCATGTTGGCACACAGAGGTGTTGTCCTTGCAAGTGTGGTTGTTCAGCTTGCTAGTTTCGTCGGTAACGCTGCTGCTGTAGCTGCTCTCCTGCTGACCTGAGGCCGTCTGGAGTAAAGATAAAGCAGCTATTTGTAGAAATAACTTTGCGCCGGACGGACGAGATACGCCAAGCGAAATTATGCGCAGACGAGACTCTGGCGTCGGAAAGTTAAGCCGATCGGAAATGGCTCGTTTTCTGTGGCATCTAGTTTAGTGGGTACGGCCACATAGAAACGACGGCGCATCTTCACAGTTACGCGGCGCATATCGAATTACTCCAGCGCAAGTCTTGCTAAATCTGGCCCATAGGCTAACATGGAGGGGCATTTAGAAGCAGGTAACAACATCCAGTGTGCATGAGGACTCCTAAATGGCCATTGGCGGCTGGTGGGTTTTCCTTTTGGGGGGACGGCAAACAACCACCTCCCTGGCCAGCCAGGGGCCTGGCACTACCACCCCGGGTGGCCGGTGGCACGACACTACCACCCCCCATGCGGCCAGGGGGACTACCACCCCCCGGGCGACTGGCGGTGTGGCACTACCACCCTCCCACCCTGGGCGGCCAGCGATCCAGGACTTAACCGATCTAAGTGGCGGGCTGTGGTGTCCTCCAGCATGATCTGCCCTCCATGCAGGGTGCGGGCAGCGGCTCTAGTGTCCGCTCCTACAGCAGCTTCCTTTGCAGTGTGTCTCCTAACTTCTGCCTAAGCGCTAGGCATCCAATAGGCTCGCCTGATGCTTTGGCCAATCGAGAAACAGGTCTCACGACCTGCCTCTTGATTGACTGGGAGGAACTTTAGTGAGTTAAAATAGTGAAAATTAATTTGCTATCGTTACAAAACTGGGTGGGCTTGGGGGTGCAGTGCTCTGTGCCCCAGGCCCACCCTTTTTTGAAGCCTCCTTTTTTTAAGTCTTTTTTGAAACACTCCCCACCATTGAAATCCATTGCCTGGGGCACTGTAAATGGCTGTGGTACTTCATAATCACAATGTAGTGTTTATAGTTTGTATTAAATACTGCCCGGAGATCCACTTTAAATGTTATCTGATTTATTTGTAACTTCTTTTCCTTACTTATGCTATTGTATACATGGTATATTACGTAATTCAGCAACATGTCCTCTGTAATCTTTTATATCACAAAAGGCCTGTCTTTGGGAAGGATAAACCACATTTCAATGATTCTACTATACATTTAATGTATGTACTTACATTTCATATACCGTTGTGTAGTTATAGTGCAGAAATGTATTCAGGAACTTCACCTAAGGCATTGTTATTATTAGAGACGCAAAAAGAACATTTCACATTATATTTATAAGTTGCAAAATAAAATCGCTTTTAACCACATAAATTATTCATTGCCTTATAGCTTTCCAACATGATGTACAAAAGAGTGACAGCTAGGCTTTTTGTTTGCTAGAATATGTCTGCATTCTAGCCTGGTGATGGAATTATGTATGTTTCACAGTGAGCTGAGTCTATTAGGACAGTTCCGATTTCGTACATGTGGTCGAATTCAAGTTTTATACTTCTTGAAACAAGAGAGAAAACAATCTGTAACTCAATTTAGTCTCTGTAGGATATTTTTTTTGTTCTAGCCAAAATATGAAGTTGTACCTGTTTATTATATTGATGGTGTCAGTAGACTGTGACCTTTGAGGCATATGGATTTGGCAGTTTATCACAACAGGGAACTTTAGAGAAATTGGGTATTTATTACAACATTTGTACTAAAAGCCTTATATATCTGTTAAAAACAATGTACAATTATTTAGGTAAGCAATTGGGTCAGCAATAGGTTATTGGCAAGTTAAAACAACACATATTGACACAACTAAGGCTGGCCATATATTATAAAATGTACCGGTACAGTTTTTATTTAGATTTACCAAAACCATATAATTAGGTAGAACCGGTTTTTATTTTCTTAACAGGTACTTTTAAGCTACAGTAGTACATTGTTGGTTCACCTACCTTGTTCTTCGATTTCCCTTCTAAAATAGTTTTTCTTTGTCTGAATATCTCACTTCCTGTTTCTCCTCAGTATGCTTGCCCCCATCATCCGAGCCATTCTGGCTGGGGGTTAGTCAGCGTGCTCGCCCCTTCCCTTGGGACTACATCCCTGCGGGGAGACGCTGTGTTCACGAACCTTTACAACCCCTTTAATTTGTGTGCAGTCAGGCAGGCTTTTACACTACATAGTCATGCCAAATCTAATAACCAAAATAACTAGTTGTCATGCAAGTCCTAACTTCTACACTAACTTGGCATCCCTGTCTTTGTCCGTAGGGGTCCATTTTAAGTTGGCCCACCCTTTACAGCTACAACAGCTTCAACTTTTCTGGGAAGTACTGTATATCCACAAGGTTTAAAAGTGTGTCGATGGGGATGTTTGACTATTTTTCCAGAAGCGCATTTCATGTTCCCAACTTTGTGGGAACAGTGTGGGGATGGCCCCTTCCTGTTCCAACATGACTGCGGACCAGTGCACAAAGCAAGATCCATAAAGCAAGGTCCATAAAGATATGGATGAGCAAGTTTTGGGTAGAGGAACCTGAGTGTCCTGACCTCAACCTGATAGAACACCTTTGGAATGAATCAGAGCGGAGACTGCGAGCCAGGCCTTCTCATTTACATCAGTGCCTGACCTTACAAATGCGCTTCTGAAAAAATGGTCAAACATTCATATAGACACACTCCTAAACCTTGTGGACATTCTTCCTAAAATACTGTATATACTGTATAAGCCAAGTTTTTCAGCACATTTTTTTGTGCTGAAAATGCCCCCCTCGGCTTATACTCGAGTCACCTTTTTGCGCCTGATCTCCCGGACTTTGGGGACCCCGTACCGGCTGGTGGTAGGTCCCCTGGACCCACAACTTGGCACACGTGTAGCCCCATTTTTCCTCTATAAGTGTGCAAAGTTGACAGTGAACATTTTGACAGGAGTTGAGAGAGTGAACAGAGTGATTACACGTCACTGTGCTGGCATTTTCTGATTGTCCAATAAGCAGATCGTGGGAGAGGTGTTCATGACTTAATACTAGTACACACTAATATTTTGTTTTCGTTCAACCCAGCGGGGCTGAACAAAAAAAACTTAGCTCAGGAGGAGCCGATGTCCGACTGTAGCACAGCAATCTCCCATGCTGTTTTATTGTGTTCTGGTAAGGGGACAGAACACTTCTGTCAGCGTTCTCTGATCGGCAGACCTTTTTCCATCATGCCCCTTAACCCTTGTCAGACAGACTGTAGTACACACGATGCAGCCCGACATTTGGCCTGTGCAGGGGCGGACTGACCATTGAGGAACTCGGGCACTGCCCGAGGGCCCCGTGCCACTAGGGGGCCCCATCAGGGTTGCCAGGCTTATTAAAACCGGGGACAGTATGTAAAAATCTGTGTTTTTTTTACATCTGTCCCTGTTATGTCCAAAACCTACATGCTTTCGATGTGAAAATCCCAAGATTTTAGCTGCCCTGCCTCTGTACTGCCACCTGGCTTGGTGGCCATCTGTAAGCCCGGGGGCGCCATAATCTTCTATTGCCCGAGTTGTCAGTCCGCCCCTGGGCCTGTGTGTACTAAGCTTTAGGCTTGGCTCACACCTATGCATATGGCTGCAATTCCAGCACCCACAACCACTCACAGTGGAAAGACATTGCTGTGAGAAAATGTGCAGGGCTGCCATTCATTCCCACTCATGTAAAATCGCAGCATGTGTGTTTGCATGGTCAAAATGAGGTGCATGCACCTTTTCGTGGGGGGAAACGCAGGCACAGCAGCCCATTAAAGTGAATATCTCACAGAAACACATAGTGAAGCTAGAGTAAGTTATGCTGCAATAGTGGTAGAGGAAAAACAGTGATATGGCAGGGATGTCTGGATAAACCCAACTCCCCAGAGTTCAGATTTAGTGAGAGAAAATGTATCTTTTTAAAGAACAAGCCTCTTCGCTTGCCTAGAACATGTAGAAGACTGGTGAATGTATTATGTTGGCATTCTCATCCAAATGATAATTATAGTCTTTTGAGATCCAGGGTTGGGATGATTTGAAGGAATTTGTCCCCCCCCCCCCCCCCCCCCCCCCCCCCCCCCCCCCCCCCCGCAAAGCCTACAGCGATACAGTTTAAGTTCAGTGCAAATACTGCTTTTTGAGTTCTCCCTTCCTCCCTATGTTCTTTTTACTCACCCCCCCCACCGTACCACGCGGCAGAAGATTCAGTTTCCTGTTTCTGGCTGGACTGAAAGGAAGTGAGCACTCAGTGTGCACTTCCTGTCAGTCTGGCCAGAAACAGGAAACTGCTCCTCTCCTGCTCAGGACTCAGATTTGGCGCCACAAATTCAGCTTCTCTAGAGCCAATGAGAGATGAGGGGTGTGAATTAAAGGCAGAAGCCTCCCCTGCATTTAGAGAATGCAGACAAGTTAACAATACTTGACAAGCTTAGCCCCAGTTAGCTCCAGTTTTACCAAAACACTGAATGGAAGGCACAGTGTGATGGTATTATTGCTCAGTAACGATGACTGTGTTTGGACCCTCAACGCGTTTGTCAAAGGTGACTTCTTCAGTGCTTATTATATGAATCTAGATTAAAAAGTCATAATTTCAATGCACTTTGCCTTTTTTTACGCTGCAGAAATAATTTATTCGCTGTAGACATTCATTCTAAGAATGTGGTTGTTAAAATATAACACTTGGCTATACACTCAGTCTTTGCTGTCACTGTGAGGAAAGGCAAATCGTTATATTTAGTTTGGCAATGTCACAATTAGATGGCAGACAGATAATGGTAAAAACTGATATATTGTAGACTACACAGTCATTTAAGTAAAAGCAGAATACTAAATATTGAATTTATAGTATGTCTAGGTAACTTAACCACTTAAGACCCGGACCAAAATGAAGGTAAATGACCTTGCCCCTTTTTGCGATTCGGCACTGCGTCGCTTTAACTGACAATTGCGCGGTCGTGCGACGTGGCTCCCAAACAAAATTTGCTTCCTTTTCTTCCCACAAATTGAGCTTTCTTTTGGTGGTATTTGATCGCCTCTGTGATTTTTATTTTTTGTGCTATATACAAAAATAGAGCGACATTTTTGAAAAAAAATCAATATTTTTTACTTTTTGTTATAAGAAAAATCAAATAAACTAAATTTTAGTCAAACATTTAGGCCAAAATTTATTTAGCCACATGTCTTTAGTAAAAAAAAATCGCAATAAAAAAAAAAATAGCTACCTAGCGGGAACAGCGACACTAATACAGCGATCAGAAAAATGATCGCTTAGTGACGCTTGCAATAGGGAGTGAAAGGGTTAACTAGGGCGGTGATCAAGGGGTTAAAACTTTATTAGGGGGGGTACGGGGGCTACCCTGAACCTAACACTAACTGACTGTCACACTGACACTAAATACAGTAATCATACATGTATGATTACTGCATTCAGTGACACTGTGACAGGGAGGGAGGGGGGGGGGGGGGGGGCGATCGCGGGGGTTAAATGTGTTTATGTGTAGTGTGTGTCAGTGTAGTGTTGTGCAGACTTACTGTGTGATGTGATCTCTCCTCAGCGGTGGATGAAAAAACCGCTGATGGGAGAGATCACATCGCTTCCTCCTTCCTGTGTTTACACAGGAGGAGAAAGTGACACACAGGCGGGCGCGCGCATTGGCTGGGAGCGATCCGGAGGGGGCGGACAAAAACGAACCGCCGCCCCCTCTGCACGGATCGTTCGTACAGCCGCGGGGACCGCCGCGTGTACCGGGGGGTCCCGATCGGACCCCCGACCCACCTCAAGGCACCAACGTATATATACGTTGATGTGCCTGTCGGTGCCATTCTGCCGACGTAAATGTACATGCGGCGGTCCTTAAGTGGTTAATAATACAGTTATTTATTTATTTATTTCATAAGCTACCGTGTTTCAAATGCTGCTTTGTGCATACCTCCACAGACCCATTTTATCAGATGTGGTCACTTACTGAATTTTGCACCATGCACAAGCAACTTAACTCTTTAGTAAGGCACAGACTTTTTACTTTTGATACAGTTCTACTAGTCCCCCCAAAATAACTCAACACACAGCCATTAATGTCTAAACCACTGGCAACAAAAGTGAGCACACCCCTAAGTGAAAATGTCCAAATTAACAAAGTGTTAATATTTTGTGTGGCCACCGTTATTTTCCAGCACTGCCTTAACCCTCCTGGGCATGGAGTTCATCAGAGCTTCACATGTTGCCACTGGTGTCCTCTTCTTGAATGTTAGAGACCTTGCACTGCTTCGCCTTACGTTTGAGTATTCCCCACAGATGCTCAATAGGGTTTATATCTGGAGACATGCTTGGCCAGTCCATCACCTTTATCATCAGCTTCTTTATCAAGGCAGTGGTCATCTTGTAGGTGTGTTTGGGGTTGTTATTATGTTAGAATACTGACCTGCGGCCAGGTCTCCAAAGGGAGGAGATCATGCTCTACTTCAGTATGTCACAGTACATGTTGGCATTCATGGTTCCCTCAATGAACTGTAGCTCCCCAGTGCTGGCAGCATTCATGCAGCCCCAGACCATGACGCTCCCACCACCATGCTTGACTGTAGGCAAGACACACTTGTCTTTGTACTCCTAAACTGGTTTCTGTCACATATGCTTGATACCATCTGAACCAAATACGTTTTTCTTGGTCTCATCAGAGAATAGGGACCAGAAAAGGAAAGGAAAAAGGGGAAGGGGGGGCAGGGAAAAAAGGACAGGGGAGAAAGAAGAAAAAGGGGGAAAAGAAAAAAGGGGGGGGGGTAAAAGAGGGGAGGTAAAGGGTAAATGGCACCTAAGTGGGGTGATAGGGGAGGCAAGGAGAAGGTGTGTGTAAGGAAGGCAGGTGGGCAGTGCACACGTGAGGAACCCAGGATACACCAACAATTATATAGGGAAATCATCTAGTGGTTCTTACCCAAAAAGAGTTTAAATATTAATTACAAAGTACTGGGGAAGAAAGGCAGCATCACAAACTAAAAGGCGCAAGTAGCAGCCTATGAGGTATGAGGAAAGCCAAACGCGCTGATAAGCAATTAACTGCAAAATAGAATATAAGGCAAATTAAGTTTAAGTTACACCAGCTAGTAATAGACTGGCAAAGCTACAGATGGTAAAAACAAAAGGCGATTGGTTAGAGAGTGTCCTACCTTGTTGTGATGGCCAGTATGTATCCCCAGGGAGAGCCTGTCATATCTCACCATAAGCAAGCAGAACGCTGCTTATGTGAGATTTCCCTGGATCACATGGGGCGTCAGGTGACAGAGGCGCTCGTGTGACGTCGCTGGCGCGGCGTGATGTGATCGTCCGTCCAAAGACCAGCATCCCACGTGGGTAAGACGTGGGTGTGCGATCTGAGGACCCAATGGCAGAGCCAGGTCGTCAGTCGCAGGGAGGGGGCTAGAAATAGAGCCCCCACCCCCGGGACGGAGTAGCGCGAGCCATAGATTCAATGGGAGGGGGGGAGGAAGAGAGAGCCACCCACTGCAGCAAGGCTGCCAAAGAACCAGGGGAGTCCCCACAGTCAGGTTACACTGGGAACGCCGCCGATTTACAAGCAACATAAAAAATACATAAAATGGATTTACAAGTATAATCAATTTTTAAAAAACAGACAATGTCATTAAAGAGGAGATTAATTTCAAATGTCATTTCATATAGGCAGAGAGGAGCAGCCTTAAACGTCTGGACAGTCACGGGGGGGGGGGGGAGGGGGTAAGAGGGGGGGGGGGAAGGCATAAAAATATACACAACCCATACAGATGACCTAAGTGAATTCATTGTATAATAAAGTGTGTATAAAGAAAAAGAACATTAGAACCTAAAAGAAAACACACATGATAACAGCAGTCGATTACTGTCATTTAGTATTTCATTGGTATAGTTGATGCCTTCAACAAAGACCCAGGGAAGGGGAGGAGGGAAAACATATTAGGGGGGGGGGGGGGGGAAGGGGTGGGCAGAAAAGAAGAGGAGGGTTTTTTTATTTTGGGCAAAGTGAGAGTAACTAGATATTTTACAGAAAACATTTATAGGAGTTGACCTCGTTGAGGCCAGGGGGGACTGTGGCATTGAGATGCTCTATCCAGAGACACTCACTTTGCAAGATGGATTTATTCCAGTCACCTCCTCGTGGGTCTTTAGAAGAGGCTTCTTTTTGGGACGACACCCATGCAGACCAATTTAATGCAGTGTGCGGCGTATGGTCTGAGCACTGACAGGCTGATCCCCCATTCCTTCAACCTCTACAGAAAATCTGGCAGCACTCATACATCTTTTTCCCAAAGACAACCTCTGGATATGACGTTGAGAACGTGCACTCAACTTTATTGGTCAAACATGGCAAAGCCTGTTCTGAGTGGAATCTGTCCTGCTAAACTGCTGTATGGTCTTGGCCACCATGCTGCAGCTCAGTTTCAGGGTCTTGGCAATCTTCTTATAGCTTATGCCATCTTTATGTAGAGCAACAATTTTTTTTTGTTCAGATCCTGAGAAAGTTCTTTGCCATGAGGTGCCATATTGAACTTCCAGTGACCAGTATGAGGGAGTGAGAGTGATAACACAACATTTAACACACCTGCAACCTTGTAACAATAACGAGTCACATGGCACTGGGGATGGGCTAATTGGGCCCAATTTGAACATTTTTACTTAGGGGTGTACTTACTTTTGTTGCCAGCTGCCAGGGTATCTATGCCACTTCCGCCATCTTCTCCACCCCCGCTGTCTTCTGGAAGACACACAGGTCCCAGAAGACAGCAGGGACCAGTGGGAATGTGCAGAAAGAGTTGCGCATGAGCAGTAGGGAACCAGAAAGTGAAGCCTTACTAAAGATGGTGGCGGATGCACCCGAGAGCTGAACGATAGATTGGCTTTGGGTGACAACATCACGGGCGCCCTGGACAGGTAAGTGTCCTTATTTTAAAAGTCAGCAGCTGCGGTATTTGTAGCTGCTGAATTTTGTTTTTTTTAAAGTTTGCTTTAAACACAGTAAGCTTCCACTTTTTCTGCTTCAGCACTGGCTGAAGTTGACTACTCATTGAGGATTGCTAAGAGTAAGATCTTTGTGATTATAAATGGTAATGAGACCTTAGAGGGTTTCTTAAAGTGCTGGAGAAAGTAGAGTGGCAGGATATAGTTTTATACAATTGTGATATTTTGTTATCTATCCATGACTTGGCTTCTAAGAATGTAATGTTTCTGTCTTTGTTAATAGCAGATGCTCCATAGAAGAGAAAAGTATTTTTCATACAGTCTCTTATGCCGCCCACACACGACCATTTTTAATGGTTTAGAAAAAACAATGGGCCAGATTCAGAGTGCGATTACGCCTGTCTAACTGGTGTTAAACTGGAGTAATTTCAAATTACTTTCCGCGTCGGGGTATGCTAATGAGCTTTTGCCGGCGATCCCAGTAATTACGATCTTCAATCGCAATTTCTTACGGCACCTTTAGTCATCTTTTTTTTACGTAACACTATACCAGCTTTTTGCTGGTCTAATATTAGACAGCCCATGTTAAGTATGGCTGTCGTTCCCACGTCGAATTTCTACGTTTTCCGATGTCTTTTATTATTTTTTACGTAAGTCGTCCAGGAATAGGAATGTTCGTAAACGACGCTACTCAAACAACGAATGATGTAACAACGTGATTTTGCGCAATGCACGGCGAGAAATTTCTGAACGGAGCATGCGCAGTTCGATCGCCGCGGGGACGCGCTTAATTTAAATGCTTCACGCCCCCCAATCGCGTATTTCGTTTACGCGGCGAGAAATAGACTACGCCGCCGTAGCGTACGGGCAAAAATCTACCAGGATTAGGTGTAGAGCCTGGTAAAATACGGCAGCGTAGAGTATTTCGATTACGCAGTGCAATATTAAGTGTATCTGAATCTGGCCCAATGTTTTTTTCAACCCGATTATTGTTAAACCGGCCTTGCCTACACACGATCGTGAAAAAAAATGCTCTAGCAAAGCGCGGTGACGTACAACACGTACAACGGCACTATAAAGGGGAAGTTCAGTTTGGATTGCGCCACCCTGTTACAGCTTGACGAATGTGCTGCCTCCATTACGAATGCTAGTTTTACCAGAACGAGGGCTCCCGTCTCATAACTTGCTATTGAGCATGCACGTTTTTTTCACATCGTTAAAGCCTACACACGACCATTTTTTACGGCGTTAAAAACGAAGTGAAAATTTAGAGCATGTTCGAAATTTTTAATGACCATTTCTTACATTGTGAAAAATGCTCTGGAGCCCACAAACGATAAAAAATAAACGTTATTTTTTACATCCCGAAAAACGGTCATGTGTACACGGCATTATAGTTTTTATAAGCACTGCTTAGTTTCTCTACATCATTGCATGTTTCTTCAGCAACAGTTTTGCATTGCACAGTCATATTCCACAAATCAGACAAATTTTCATACATTTCTGATAGAAAAAGAAAATTGCGCTAACCAAAAAATACAAGTGATGGTGATATCAAAAAAGCAAAGGCAGCAATAAGCGTGTAAATCCCAGTAACATATAGAAAAGAAAAAATTGCGCCAATAAACAAATATAAAGTCCTTATATATTGAATAAATAATAAAGTCCACAAAAGTGCATATATTAAACGACACCCAAGTGATTGATACGATCCAGTGAACCGCCACCTTATGGACAGAGGCTTACCAGCAAGCAGTAGGTAAACAGCATATCACAGCTCCACAGCTGTTCACAGGATGAAGACTGAAGACAAATCAGCAGATGACAAGAAGCAAGCAGAAATCCAGCTCAAACAGCCGCTCAGAGGCCAAACGGATGACAATGTTTGATTCTGAAGTGTGGTCTCATAGAAGGTCCTCAATACAGGTGCAGGAACCGTCAACCATAATGAAAGAAACGAAGAGGCCGCACATAGTGTAAAACCATCAAGGAGATTTAATATCGAATAAAAAAACTACTTACAAACGAATATGAGATTCGATCATAAAACGGAAAATTGGATGCGATCCTAAAACGAATGCCGGCCGGCAACACGAGGAGCCTTTCCTCACAACGTCGAACGCGGTGGCGTCACTGCACGCCAATAGCCCAGATGCGTTTCGTCATAGAATGACGTTTTCAATGGCGATCCCCAGGCTGTGGAGCTGTGATATGCTGTTTACCTACTGCTTGCTGGTAAGCCTCTGTCCATAAGGTGGCGGTTCACTGGATCGTATCAATCACTTGGATGTCGTTTAATATATGCACTTTTGTGGACTTTATTATTTATTCAATATATAAGGACTTTATATTTGTTTATTGGCGCAATTTATTTCATACATTTCTGCCAAGTTCATTCCATAATTCTTTTTAGTCTTCAAGGAAAGCCTAGCTGTACATTTGGGTTTATCAGGAATTGCTATCTGTTGCAAATCAGCTTTATCTTGGGGAAGAGAAGGCTGTTCTATCTCTGACTGTAATTGATGTGCAGAGTCTTATTCATACATATTGTGCAAATGTGAGCAGTATAGCGCAGTGACAAATTATGCAGAAAGCAGGTGTTTGTGAAGAGCAGAAAATGAAGCACAGCACAGCAATTTTAACAGCTGAGATAAATTTAGAGACAATTTTTGTTCTTTCATAATTTCAATACACAGAAAATTCCAATGCATGCACAAACTGTACTAATCTGGGACTAATGAGGGACACCAGACAAAGGAGATTAATGCAGGAGGCTGTAACCTGGTCCTCACTTGCTCATAAGCAGACCTTAGTCAATATTTCAGCCATGTGCTCATGCAGAATGAAAAAAAGATCCTGTGCTTACTAAAGGCACAGGGGAAAGCTCATAACATATACAGCAAAGAGCATTAAGGCTTTAAAATATGTCTTCTTTCTGTTATGTTTCAAATTACACTCCCTGAGCTTAAATAGCTTTTTTCCTATGGTGGGGTTACCATTGAGATATTTGTAAATCACTGTGATGTCGCCTCTCAAGTGTCTTTTTTCCAATGAGAATACATTTAGTGATTGTAGTTGCTCCTCGTATTTGAGGTCCTCCATCCCCTTATTAATTTAGTTGCTCTTCTTTGGACTCTCTCCAGCTTTCAGCACATCCCTTCTGAGGACTGGTGACCAGAACTGGATAAAATACTCCAGATGTGGCCTAACCAGAGTTTTATAAAGTGGCAGGATTATAGTTTTATTTTTGTAGTATATTCCCTTTTTTATACATGCTAATATTCTGCTGGCTTTGGTAGATGCAGCTTGACATTGCATGCTATTACTCAGTCTATCTTCCACCAGGACTCATATATCTTTCTCAAACCTTGACCCCCCCAGAGGTTCTCCCCCTAGTGAGTAGGGATGAGCCGAACACCTCCCGGTTCAGTTTGAAGCAGAAAATGCAAAAACAAAAAAAATGCAGAAAACAGGAAAAAAAATTGTTTGCGAACACCACAGTTCTCTCACCCACCCCATCCTCTTTTCCTGTTACCTGCCAGGTTGAGTGCTTGGATAAGGGTCTGGTATGGATTTTTGGGGGGAACCCCACACCATTTTTTTTTTACATTTTGGTGCGGGGTTCCCCTTAAATTCTACACCAGACCTGAAGGGTCTGGTATGGCTTTTTGGGGGGAACCCCATGTAATTTTTTTTATTAAATGGCGCAGGGTTCCCCTTAATATCCATACCAGACCTGAAGGGCCTGATATGGAATTTGGGGGTACCCCCACACTTTTAAAAAAAATTCAGGGTTCTCCTTAATATTTTAATATTCATACCAGACCCAAAGGGCCTGGTAATGGACTAAGGGGGAACCCATGCTGTTCTTTCTCAATTACTTTTATCTGTATTGCCGGTACCCAACAATTCATTATAGCCACGAGTAGTTTTGAATGCCTTTTTTTCCTTTAGAAATTTCATTTTGTGCAGGAACTTTTCTAAGCAAGGGAAACATGCGCTACATTACAGAAATACTATAGACACCCCAGGTATGAAATTTAAAGGAATATTTCACTTTAAGCATTATTAAAATCACTGTTCCGGAAAAAAAATCAGTTTTTAAAACTTTTTATTGCATTGATACATGTCCCCGGGGGCAGGACCCGTGTCCCCAAACACTCTTTCTGACAATAACTTGCATACTGTATTAACCTTCAAAATTAGCACTTTTGATTTCTCCCATAGACTTTTAAATGGTGTTCTGCGGCGTTTTGAATTTGCTGCAAACACCCCAAATTGTTCGCTGTTCGGCGAACGGGCTAACAGGCAATGCATTGGCTCCCACTGCTGTCAATCACTGTCAGGTCACCTGTGGCCAGGTGACAAGTGCACCCTGTTGGGGTCAGGGACGCACCACAGAGTAGTGAACCCTAAAGCCGACTGCTGCTATCAGAGGAAGCGTGAACCCAAGATCGCCCAGGGGGCGGAGTCTAAGACCCAGCTTTGTGTTCACCAGAGCCCCTAGTGGTGGGGATGTCCTTCGCCGCAGCTGGATCCAGGTTGCGACCCCTGCCATCCCCTAGGTCACACTCCACAGGGAGAGAGGGGAAGCAGCAAGCAAGACAAACTGTAGTGAGGGGTAAGCTGAGGTCGGGGCAACAGGCAAACAGGGGTAACAGGGGTAACCAAGGGACAGGCAAAGGTCAGGGGCACAGGCAAACAGGAGAAGTCAGGGACAAGCCAAAAAATGGTACACAGGAAGGTAATCGTAGCACACTGCAGACAGGAACTCTAAGCATACAACACTGTTGAACAGCACTGAAGGCCTGTAGTGCAACAGTTAATATAGACTTCCTGGGATGGCCTGGGTGGGGCCATACAGGAAGGATAGGAGATAAGAAGGTAATCAGAACAGAGTCAGGCCTCTTAATGGACAGATGTAAGCTGTCAGACTATTGCATATCCATGACAATCACAGTCAATGAGCCAATCAGGAGCTGGAGGGGGAAAGGCTGAGGAACGGCTCTGTATGTGAATGGACACATAGAGCTGCTTCACGCCTGCTTGGGTGCCCCCATTGCAAGCTGATTGTTGCAGGGGCACTCAACAGGATGAAGGGGCCAGGAGCGCTGTCGCAGGACCTGAGAAAAGGAGGATACGGGTTGCTCTGTGCAAAACCACTGCACAGAGCAGGTAAGTATAACATGGTTGTTGTTTTATTTTTTTTAATTTTTTTTAAATAAGACTTCAATATCTCTTTAACTCATTAATACAATACAGAAGTTGAATCCAACACAACTATACTTCATATAAGTTCACTACAGAGAATGTTTTTTTTCCAACTAATTGAAGTGTAAAAAGACAATGGGGTTGATTTACCTAAGGCAAAAAGTTTGTTCACTTTGCAAGAGAATTTGCCTAGAGCTTAGTGAATGAGGTGAAGCTCTGCTGACTTCCATCTTTTTTTTTTGTTTTTACTTTTAAACCTTGCACATGATTAGGTATTTTTTGCAAAGTAAAACTTCACCACATCCTCTAAGCACTAAACACATTAGGGCAGTAGTGTATTTAGTTTTTTGCTGTACTAGGCCTGACTAAACTCTGTTTCAAGGCCACACCCCTTTCTGTTTAAGACCCGCCCTGACATTTTCGAGTGGGGACACTAATTCTTAGGGCCTGGGGGGGGGGGGGGGCAATGGATTCCCTTAATTTGCATAGATTTTCTCTCACTTCCTTAGGGCAGGAAATGAAGTGAAAACTCTGCAATGGGATAGGGATGGTAAACAATAAACCCTCCCTTACTCTATCCAAAATGAAAAAAAAAATAAGGGGGTGCCTATAGTTCTACTTTAAGCACAAATTTCAGATAATTTTATGGAGAGGACTAAGAAGATATAACCATGCCAATGGTTCAGTAGAAAACATATAGCACAGTGAGAAAGGTTTGTGGTCCAGGCTGATAGGACAGTCAAAATTAGAAGAAGCTTGCGTTACATTAACAGTGTAGTACAAGCCGATGGGGACTTTTTCTGTGCTGCCCCCCCCTGTAAAGTGCTGTCCTAGGCCTGGGCCTTGTTGGTCTAGGCCAGGATACAGCGTTGCATTGGGGTATGAAGACATCAGTACAATAAGTTCATTCAGAATTAAGACACAATTGGTTATCATTGGTAATAAAGGTTCAGCAAGCAGCCTGTCGTTAAGTGTGTACATGCAGCAGGTGGGATAGCCTCTTGCAGCAACAGAAATGTTGTTGGCACTCTTTCGGCCATGATCTGTCTACCATAGCAATAGGAGCAGATGTGCACCGCTGAGGCCCTCACCCTGTACACAGGTGTGGAAGAAAAAGAGGGAAGTTAAGTGAAGTGCATGCATGAAGTCCACGTAAGTTGCATGGTGGGACCTCGCATTGTTACTGGGAGTGAGGTAGCCATGATAGGCTGGACAGGTAGAGAGGCAATTGGCTCTCTGTGTCCCTCCTAAATGCACGAGTGACTGTGTTGGCGTGTATGACATCAAGAGAGTTTACTAGAGACTGTTCATGTTTGCTATCTACCGGGTCGTGAGTGTACAAAGTGTCTAGCGTAGACCAGAATTACCCACCCCAGGGAAGATGTCTCATGTCACCCTTACTTGGCACCCAACCAGGAGAGAAACATGGGGATGTGATGACCACCCTATCACCATGACTGGACCCTGCTTACCTCAAGCTGTCCATCTTAGCCAGGGATCTCCAAACTATGGCCCTCCAGCTGCTGTGGAACTACATTTCCCATGAGGCATTGTAGAACTCTGACATTCGTAGACATGACTAGGCATGATGGGAATTGTAGTTCCTGAACACCTGGAGGGCCGTAGTTTGGAGACTCCTGATCTTAGCTATGGATCATTGTTGATTTGGTTTGCATATTACAGCCCCATAAGCTTCAGAGCTGTCAGGAAGCTTTGTAAAATAAGCATGGCATCATTTGGTGGTTGCATTATGATATTACCTAACATTTATTCTTTTTAAAGTAAAGATTCACCTTAACATGGGTCCATCAGCAATGTTGTACCTGTGCATTTCTCCAAACCGATCATGAGTGGGCGCCATCGGTTATTTATCCATCGGTTAAAAAAAAGCAAACTTGTTTTAAATTTAACCGATGGATACCTAACCAATAGCAAAAAAAAAATGATCGTTTGTAGGCACGGCCATCGGTTAAAAATCCACGCATGCTCAGAATCAAGTCGACGCATGCTTGGAAGCATTGAACTTCATTTTTTTTCTGCACGTCAAGGTGTTTTACGTCACCGCATTCTGACACGATTGTTTTTTTAACTGATGGTGTGTAGGCACGACTGACCATCAGTCAGCTTCATCGGTTAACCGATGAAAACGGTCCATCAGACCGTTCTCATCGGATGGAACAATCGTGTGTACAGGGCTTTAGTGTAACTTGATCATACATTTTTTATTGACAGTCCAAAACACTATTCAGCCTTTTAACTCCCTGTCCAGTCTTCTCTCTATTGCTATGATTTGTATGAGCTGCTTGAAATCAGTCCAGAATGAATCAGGTTAGAATACAGATCACACATTGGAATTGTCTCAATAATCATTTTCAGCACACTGTAATTGTACTCACAGTAGACTTATCAGCATTGGATATGGAATTGAACTCTCCTAGAGAGGAACAATTTACCAATAACAGAACTCTAACTGTTTAGCAATGAAAAATGCATGGTTAACTAATGTATATAATGTATCTGCTCAGAAAATGCTAAATATGTATGTATTTTGTAATTTAGGTAAAGTGTTGTATTCAAATGTATCAAAAGACAAATGATACAGATCATTGTGCACCTTTATTTATATATATATATATATATATATATATATATATATATATATATATATATATATATATATATATGTATATGTATGTATGTAGCAGGTACTGATCTAATATATTAGGGGACAGCTGTCTTCTGCAGCAGTGTGGGCTTTTTCACCCCCCCCCTTTCTCCCCACACACAGACACTGCTTGTTTGGAAACTCCCTATTGGAGGTTGTCTGTAAACTCCCTATTGGAAGAGCCTGAACCATGAGACAGCAGCAAAGGACTGTGGGTAAGGAGATAAAAAGCCAGAGGAACTAGACCAGATCCTCCTTTTGCCTGCACCCCATCAGGAGAGCATCTGCATTCTATGTGGAATCACGGCCTACCAAGGGACACACACCCTGCAACGCCTGCCCAGAGGAACAGATTGTCCATGCAGCTCCAGCCCAGAGGAACAGACTGTCCATGCTAAAGAAGGACACCCTGCAGCTCAAGGACTGAATGCCACTGCGACACACCTGCATCTAAGATCGATTGATCGCTCAGGGGAGAACCACAGACTGTGTACAGGATTTGGTGAGGGGGCTTTGCCCAGGAACCTTTCATGCTTTTCATAGAATACCACATCCAATTATTGTCCATAGAGCACCTACATTGCCGGTGAAGATAATAAAACGCAAAGCTTTGCCTCCAGGACATTACTGCGGTTGCTCTTAAAGGGGACACACCAAGGGTATTGATATCATTTTACTGGGTGTGTATTAGAGGTATCGTAGGATGGCCTGGGGTTCCCCTTTAGCCACAGCATCTCACACACACCAAAAGTTATTGGGGAGTCTATTTAATCTGTACATATTGTTACCTATTGTTACCTATTGCTTTTTTTTAGTGTTCCTGACTGTTTTCTTTAAACTGTTTCAACCAAGTCCTGAGTACTTACACAAGTCCTGGCTGATTAATAAAAAAAAAAAAGACAAGCTCCTGCGCACGGGTGGATTGTCCAACAGTTAATGTTCCATAGGAAAAATGCAGAGAACGGTAACAATGGCCTTGCTGCCCTTTATGGATGGGGAATATCCTGGTAGCAAACAAGAGAGAAGAGAAAAAAAGGCGCACCAGCCTAGTGTGTTATCGTTGACAATTTAATAGAATACAAATGTAATAAAAAACTACTCACAAAGAACGCGACATAATAGGCTTATCGACAACGCTGACCTGGCTGACTAATGTTAACCTGAAGTTTACTTTTCTTCAAGTAAACTACAAGAAGAACTGTGTTGTGTATTCCTGCTGAGTTATTCCATTAATCACATTGCTAGGTGTGCCAGAGAGGCTGGGACAGTTCATTGGGGTTGAAATGTAGAGTAATGGACTGAACAAACAAAAGCAGCTCGCTTGGAGGTTTGCTACACACACACATATATATATATACACATACACATACAGACACATACATACATACAGGGCACAATGCATCAAATACATGATTAAAAGGCAGTTGAACAAACAGTGGATTAACCTTCCTGGCGGTATGATTCTTTCAGATTTTAGGTGCTGAAAGCGGTACCATTATTTGCAAGGAAATTTGGCATTTTATACTGTAGGCTTGTAATTCTTAGGAATAACTCACTTAAATCTGACCAAACAAGAGTCTAGTAGGCATCCCGGGTATGATTTAAAAAAAAAAAAGAAAATTATAAATTATAATATAATAAATAATTATAAATAATTATAACAAATAATAATATAATTCTAATAAAAAATATTCAATAATCTAATCAACTCAAAATCACTGAAATTTGCTCAGTTGCAGAATTGTCGCTGTCGTTACTTTTATTTTTTTATGACGAAGTGATTATAATTTATCGCTGTTTTTTAGCTGATCTAAAACCATTTTTGACATAAAGGCACACTTTTTATTATACAAAAGAACATGTAGGACACTGGGCAGACCACTAGGGACAAGGGGGTGTGTATTTTTTACATACAGTATTGTAATCTATAAGATTACAGTATACTGTATGTAATGTGTTTGTTTACATTTTTGAATTTGGCGATGTTCTCCGCTCCCGTGCGTCGTAACGTCGCAGGGAACGAAGATCGACGGCACACAGAGGCAATGTGTATCGAGCGAAGACCCGCTTGCTCACACAGCGCGGATGCATCGCTGGACTCAGGGACAAGGTATGAAAACCCTGCCTGTGGATGCTGCGAGTCGAGCCCGAGTCTGACTCGGGGTTACCGATCGCAGCACAAAAATGTAACCCCAAGTCAGACTCTGGAATACCGCCAGGGAGGTTAAACATGCTAGTTAAAGGAGAAGTACAGCCAGAGCTTTTTAGGCTGGGGTTCTCCTCTGGGTCACAGGAGTGCAATTGGTTTTGCACTCCTGTGACCCGTTTTCAGCGGAAAGCGGTCTTTGCTGACGTCAGTCGGGGCAACTCGTCATCCCGACTTCCAAGTTCTGACTTCCAAGTCTGGATCCCTGGGGCAAGTCCCGGGTTCTCAAAGACGTTTTACGACAATGACTTGCATATTAGGCTTTAAAATGAGCACTTTTGAATTCGAACGTTCGAGTCCCATAGACTTTAATATGGTTCTAAATGCTTGCGCGAACGTTAGGTCCGTTCGACGGTTCTGGTGCGAACCGAACGCAGGGGTGTTCGGCTCATCCCTAGTTGCCAATCATTCACAAATGCAGAGATATCCATTAACCACAGTAATAGCACAACATGCTTGGCTATATATATCTAAGGTCTATCTATCTATCTATTTTGGCGGTTGCAAGTGAAAACATTTAGCATGGAGGTGCACGCAGTATAAAGTCTCCATAAACAGAAGACAACTGCAATGATCATGAAAATATGTGAAAGTATATTAGGTCCCTGCAGGAGACATGTTAATATGTAAAAGCTGTGCACAGTCTGGGCTACATGGTAAATGGCAAAGCTATCTTAGAAATAAATGGAAAATAACATACTTGTTATGCTGTACATTTGCCATACAGCATGACCTATGTGCATCTAATGTATTATAAAACTCACAGTACATTGAGCTATTGCTCACCCCAGGTCATCTTAAACAGTTGGAAGTACTGTATATGTAACCTCAGGGAGCTGCTGTCATGAATTATGTTTTAGAAGCACAAGAAAATAGTAACTTGGTGATATCAGATCAATTTACCCAGTTTTTTTCACATATACTTTAACCACTTGCCTACAGGGCATTTACACCCCCTTCCTGCCCAGGCCATTTTTCAGCTTTTAGCGCTGTCACAATTTGAATGACAATTGCGCGGTCAAGCAACACTGTACCCAAACACATTTTTTAGCATTTTCTTCACACAAATAGAGCTTTCTTTTGGTGGTATTTAATCACTGCTGTTTTTTTTACATAAAAAAAAGATAAAACATTTAGAAACAATGGCCCAGATTCACAGAGCGATTACGCCTGCGCAACAGGAGATGCGCGTGCGTAAGTCTAAATGTGCCTGTGCGTTTCGATGCACTGCATCCCCAGAACGAGATACGCAAATAATCTACTTTTTTTTTGTCCCGCGTAATTTCGTTAGACTGGCGCATCCGTCCACGCAAAAGTGCGCTAGACAGACCATTGATTTGCTAGTCAAATATGCTAATGAGGGACTTACGGGGATCCACAAAACAACGTTGGGGCAGCGCAGGCGACGCAGTGTGCGCAACAGCAAAATGACCTGTCTAAAATTAGACCATATAAAAGCTGGTCTAAAAAGAGAAAAAAAGTCTACTTGTTAGATAAAGCAACACTGTTAGTGAGGAGCTCAGCAGTCACACGTGTTGCACAACAATCTGTATGCCAACATGCCAGGGGCATCGTCGCACATAGCTATACTACTGACTTTAGATGAACAAAGAAGGATGAGGGCACGGAGGATGGGACGGAGGATGGCACGGGAGAGGATATACCGCACCCGCATAGACCTGTTTGGCATGAGTGATTCTGAGGTGTATCGCATCTTCAGATTCACCCCTCATGTCATCCTGGAATTAACCACAACCCTGCAGGAGGACATCACCAGCCCAACACACCGCTCACATGCAGTGCCACCACTGGTCAAGGTCATGGCAACACTCCATGTCCTTGCCAGTGGCTCTTTTCAGCGTACAAGTGGAGTGGTGGCTGGGATGTCACAATCCTTCATGAGCAGATGTGTGCACCAGGTTGTCCCTGCAATCCTCAGACGCATGGCCAACCAAATCATCAAACCCACCACTGAGGAGCTGCGGCTGAAGGCAATGACAGATTTCTACAGAATTGCCAGATTCCCACGCACTGTGGAGGCCATTGATTGCACACATGTGGCACTCCAGCCCCCCCAGGAGACAGAGCACATGTACCGCAATCGGAAGCATTGGCATTCCATCAATGTACAGGTGATAGTCGATGCCCAAGGCCTCATATGGCACGTCCGTGCCAAACACCCAGGGTCCAGCCATGACAGCTACATATACAATCAATGCCACATCCGAATGAAATTCGATCAGAACGTGTATGGGGACACCTGGCTGGTTGGTGAGTGACATGGGAGTCAGGCATGACTATCCCCCCCATGATGCACACATCACAAGGGGCACATGCATGACTAACATCCTCCTGTCTTTTCCCTTACAGGTGACTCTGCATATCCACTGGGACCCCATCTCATGACTCCTATCCGGAACCCCCAAACCCCAGGAGAGGAAAGATACAATCAAGCACATGCCCAAACACGAGCAGTGGTGGAGCGCACCTTTGGCCTCCTAAAGTCACGTTTCCGATGCCTGGATAAGTCTGGGGGTACCCTCTTGTATTCCCCAAACTTCGTGTGCCAGATCATCGGTGCATGTTGCATGCTGCACAACTTCGCAGAAAGAAAGGGCCTGCAGATTGGCCTACGTGATGATGACCTGACCTCTGAACCAGACAATCCCCCCCTAACCGAGGCTACCCCGTCTTCTGAGGGTAGAGCAGCCAGGAGACAGCTTACATTGGGCATCTTTGCACGTTAAACATACACATTAATCATGGCACAATGAGAATGCATGCATGCACACCACTGTGGTCCCTAGCACACACACCCCACATCCACATCAAATTGGATTGGCACCAGTCCACCATGCAGGACTTGTGAGCAGCAACGCCACGCCAAGGCTCCAATTATGTCACTGTACATTCATACACCATTCACACGGACCTGGGGATCACTTCTCCCTGGTCCTGGGGAACCCTACTCCACCAAAATTGAGGGTGACACCCCTTTTCCGGCAGGAATGTCACCCCCACATTCAACCAGCATTCACAACCCCCAAAAAAAAAATTACCTGCATAAGCAAAAATTTTCCAGCACAAAAAAAAAAAAAAAAGAGGGAAAAAAAAAAATTAATGCCCTTTGCGTGAGCCTCATGGGGGAGTTGTAAAACCGGGGAAGGAGGAGCAGCCCCTGATCTCTGCCCACCTGGCGGCCTGCCCTCCAAGGCCACGGCTATTCTGTCCAGGGCAGCACCAAGTGTTGCCGTGTTGGCATGGATAGCCAGGGTAAGGGCCCTCACATCCTGCCCAACGCCTGCTGATGTCGTCTGCAGTTCGTTTAGGCAGGTTGTGAAAGCCCGGGAGTGGGAGTCCAGGTTCCCCAGCGTATCCTTGATGGAGGACAGGCTCTCCTCCATCCGCACCAATGTCTGGCTGACCTGTCCCAGATGGCGGGTCTGGCTGAACTGGTCCCTTCTCAGAGTGGCGGGCAGGAGATCGGCCAACCCCCTGGTGTTCTGGGATGAAATCCTGCCTCCAGCTGATGCTTGTGGCCAGGGAGAAGGGGAGGCCCTTGTGAGGGGAGCCATGTTGGGGGAGGAGGGGGGGCTCCCCCTTAGGGAGGCCTGCCTGCTGCCAGCCAGAGGGGAAGAGTCCTCAAAAACCAAACGTCCAGTGCCTGACATGGACTCCTCCTCCTCATGATTCTCCTCCTCCTCATGATTCTCCTGCTCCTCTTGAACCTCCTCCGCGGACTCCGGCCTTGTTGGGGGGGCCTCATTAGGCTGCTGTCCTGGGGATGGTGCGGTCAGGCCAGATGGCCCTGCACCCTCCTGCACATCTGTGGATGACACAAAACATTCACAGGTTGGAGGATCCACACACTTGCCACATATTCCCTTTCACCCCCTCCCCCACACATGCTACACACCTGATATTAAAAAAAAACTTACCTGGCACCACGGGCTCCGGACTTGAGTCAAAGCCGGGCAGGCCCTCAACTTCATGCCGATGAAAGGTCAGGGCCACCGCACGCTCCTCCGCTGTCAGCCTAATACGGCATGGTGGGCCCCCTCCTGTGGCCCTGGCATGGGCATGCATTCTGGCCAGCTTCTGTTTGACCAGACGCCGGAGGTCATTGATTTTTTTGTCAATCCCAGACCGGGTCCGTGTCTCCCCCTGCCCCGCTGAATTGACCTGCTCAGTGATCCTATCCAAAATCTCCCTCCTCCTGGCCGGGGTGGTGTTGGCACTCTCTGGGCCGTGGAGGTAACGCCCATACTCGCTAATGGCCCGGGCAAGAATTTGTTTTTCCCCAACTGTAAAATTGAGCTTTCGTTTTCTCTCTGTCATACTTCCAAAAAAACTCACTCCCAGTCAACAAAATTCACTCACAAAAACAAGCACAACCAATCAAGCAAAAACACACACAGAGAGAAAACTACTCAGCAATAAACAGTCACAAAAAAACAAAACAAAAAAACAGCAGGAAAACAAACTAACAGAAATATATCAATCAAACAAACAGTCTCTCAAACACTTATCAAAAAACACTTTCAAAGATCTACTAACAAACACTTGATCACACAGAACACTAATCTGACAACTATAAAACACACCGCAAAAAAACAACAGGACAAAAGCACTTGGTTAAATGGGAAGGGACAAAGGGATGTACTTTTGCAATGCAAGTGCGTCTGTGTGTGTCTATTTATGCTGTTTGCGTAGTTCACAACGTTGCCCTAGTCCATTTCCAATTTCACTGATTGCGCCGCTCCCGAGTTGTGAGCATGTGCACAGCGGAGCTGACCATGGTCTCCTTCAAGCGCGCATGCGCGAGCCGGCCGGCCCTTCATTTGCATGGGGTCACGGCTCATTTCAATGTAACACGCCCACGTCCTTACACCTCTGAAAAAACGTTATGCATGCGCAATTTCCTGCGCAAAAGCTACGAGAATAGGGTGATTACGCGGCAAAATTGCGCAAGTCTAACTGTAAAGGCGGTGCGCTACGCCGGTCCAATAATGCGCAGATGTACCTGAATCTGGGCCAATGTTTTTGTTTCTGTCAGTATATCTTGTAACTAAGTATTTTTTCGCCTTCACTGATGAGGCGGCACTGACGGACACTGATAGGCTGAACTGGTGGGCATTGATGAGGTGGCACTTATGGACACCAATATGCCGCACTGATGGGCACTGATAGGTGGCACTGATATGTGGCACTGATAGGCTGCACTGTTAGGTGTCACTGGTAGGCAGCACTGGTGGGCACTAATAGGCGGCACTAATGGGTGGCACTGCTGGGCACTGATAGGCGGCATGGATAGGCGGTACTAATGGGTGGCACTGATGGGTGACACTGATGGGCATTGATCGCCAGCAGTGATTGGCAGCACTAATTGGTGGCACTTGTGGGCAGTGGTGGACACTGATTGCTGCCAATGGTGGGCACTGATTGGTGACACTACATTGCTACACTGTGATCAGTGCCCTGATTACATTCCTAGATGTCCCCCTGCGTGGAGATGCCGCTTATCGGCTCTCCTCGACACACACTCTGTCAGCAGACGCTGCTCTTTACAGAGATCGGGGTCACGCAGTGTCCTAGCAACGCGGCGTGTACGAGATCGCAGTGCTTGCGCACCCCCGCCATGTGACAGTGTCCCAGAACGAGAGCCGTACCTCCCCGTCGTCATGTGACTGCGGGGCGGGCAGCAACTAGTTAAAGAGGAACTGCAGTGTGCTCACATAATTTGTAATAAAAACATATTTTACATTCTGAAGCTTCCCTCCAACCACTTTTCATATCATTTTATATATACTGTGAGTCTGTGCTTGCCAAATATGCTGCAAAAATCTCCTTCCACTGAGTCTGGCTGCAAACATTTTTGTGGCAGCTGAAGCTGCTGCCTGTTCCTGGATTTACACAGACACAACTCCAGCTCTGCAGCTCTCATTAGCCCTCTTATGACTCACCCCCTCCCTTTCTGGCAAACTCTCACAAGGTATTTACTGGCAGAAAAAAAAAATGTTTTACTATCCAAAGTTAAAACAACAAGGGCAGAGGATTTAATAGATGGAAAGTTTATAAAATTACTGAAGTTCCATTTTAATGTAATAAAATATTTAGATTGTAACACTTTTGACAGCTCTGAAAAATGATGAAAAAAAACATAGTTTTTGCTTCCAGTTTGGCTCCATGCAATACATTTCTAATTGTGGATGCTGATTTTCTTCTCTGGGCACGTCTATTAACTGCTTTTCTGAGAAGGACACATAGACCCTGGCTAAAATTACAGGAGACTAATGCCTGTTTCATTATTTATTACATTTATTTAAAATGAAAGACTGAATCATGAAAAAAAAAATAATAAGTTAGCTTCCTTTTACATTTTGTTTTCTCTGTGTCTTAAAGATGAAAATTGTAAAGAAAAACAAGGGTTTCTTAAAGTGATATTAAAGTCTTTTTTTTGTTAAAAAATAACAAACATGATATACTTACCTTCCCTGTTCAGTGGTTTTACTCAGAGCAGCCCAAATCCTCCTCTTGTTACCCCTGGCTCCTCCTGCCTGTCAAATGCCCCCACAGCAAGCAATTTGCTACGGGAGCACTGAGCCAAGTCACTGCTCTGTGTGTCCATTCAGACTTGGAGCCATGCCTCATCCCACCCCCTCTCTCTCCTTATTGGCTCACTGACTTTGATTGACAGCAGTGGGAGCCATTGGTGCCCAGTGGCCTACTGGGGACTTTTGCCCCCTTCCTGCCCATGCCAATTTTCAGCTTTCAGTGCTGTTGCACTTTAAATTGCACTTTAAATGACAATTGCGTGGTCATGCAATGCTGTACCCTAACTTAATTGTTATAACTTTTTTGAGACAGATAGAGCTTTTTTGTTGTTGGTATTTAATCACCACTGTTTTTTTTTTTTTTTACAAATGAAATGAAAAAGACAGACAATTAAAAAGAAAGTTTTTTTCTTAGTTTCTATAATTTTGGTGCATGTGCGGCAGCTCTTCGTATAGACGCATAGCCCGGGAGCTCCACATCGCTCCAGCTGACTACCCCCACCATGGCCACCAGAGAGCTGGGCCCCAAGTTGCAACATCAGGGTCCACCTCGGGAATGCTCTGTGAAACCCCCAGATAGCTGGGGGGATCCGCTAGGAGAGATCTCTCCTGCCAGCTAGATCCTGGCCCATGGTTGGCCGAAAGAGCTAATATGACGCCCACTACTCCACACAGAGCTGATGCAGAGGAGGAGGAATCTAATGCAGACCAGGATACAGCAGGAGACTCTGTGCCTCTACCAGACAGCTCCACAGTGAATAACCCTCTCCTGGCCCTCCACTCTCCAGCATCCACAGAATCTCTAATCCAAACAACAATGAATGAGCTGCTGTTCACACCCTTGACAGCCATATCTGCCAACCCAGGTGCATTCAATGGTGATCCACTTGATTATCTAAATACCCCCTCTGATTTCCCATCTCTGATGGGTGCTTTTTCTAAAATGCTCTCCAGGGGCCTAGCACATACAGCTTCTAAAAAAAATACTTCCACCAATTATGCGGACATTCAACACTAATGCCGCGTACACACGATCATTTTTTGTGATGAAATAAAACGACGTTTTAAAAAACGTCATTTAACATGATCGTGTGTGGGCAAAACGTCGTTTTATGTCTTCAAAAAAACGACCAAAAAAAAATTCGAACATGCTTGAATTTTTTATGTCGTTTTTCAGAATGTCGTCTTTTGTTTCACAAAAAATGATCGTGTGTGGGCAAAACGACGTTTAAAACAACATTTTTAAACCCGCGCATGCTTAGAAGCAAGTTATGAGACGGGAGCTTCAATGGAACAGAGTGCCGTCGAAAGTGTCTTATGTAACCGCGCTTTGCAAGAGCATTTTTAGAAAACGATGGTCTGTAGGCAACATTGTTTTTTAAAATGAAGTTTGAAAAACGTTGTTTTGTTTCGTGAGATAAAACGACGTTTTTTATATCACAAAAAGTGATCGTGTGTACGTGGCATTAGGGGTTCAGAACCGATGCCAATGGAAAAAAAAAAGCGGACCAAACTATTGTCAGAACTATAACACAAGATCTCCAAGATTAATTAGAGACCGCCATGTCCAAAATTGATGACTTGGAGAATCAATCAAGATGCTACAACATTAGATTAAGAGGGGTCTCTAAATCGATCAAAGAGGTCCAACCAGCAGTCCACTCATTTATCAAAGAGTTCATCCCGGACATCCCAGAGCACCATCTGGAACTAGACAGGGAACACAGGGCCCTCCAACCACCATGTACTGATGGCCTTCCTGGAGACATCATTCTCAAGCCTCACTTCTGCTCAGTTAAGGAGGAAGTCATGAATCTCTCTTGCAATTTTCAGCGTCTCCTTTTCTATGGTCATCATGTCCAAATCTTTGCAGACCTCTCTCTATATACGGTTTAAAAGCGATGATCGCTTAAACACATGAAAATACAAGACAAAAGTAAATCCATGTTAAGTTATTTTTTTTGTGTTTAGAGCTAGAAATGTTAGAAAAAAATAATGAACAGACTAATGCCGCCATTTTTTAATTGGTTGTGAAAACTGGTCATGTGTATGCTCCATAGCAGTTTTACTGCCCGCAAAAAAATTAGAACCTGCTATATTTTTTCTTGTCGTTTTTTCTCGTTGTTCTTTTTCTTGTCACGAAAACCGCTCATGTGTATGCTTTTCCGAGGGGAAAAAAAGCGCATGCTCAGAAATGAGCAAAAGCTTCCCAAAGGGTGGCTCCATTCGAATGGAACTTCCCCTTTATTGTGCCGTCGTACATGTTGCACGTCACTGCGCTTTGCTTGAGTGTTTTTTTTCATGAACGTGTGTATGCAAGGCAGGCTTGAGAGGAATAACGACGAATCACGTTGAGAAAAACATTGTTTTTTTGCATGACAAAAAATATGCTCGTGTGTACACGGCATTAGAAGTGTAAATGTTTTGGAAAAATTACAATAAGATTTTTACTTTTCTTTCAAATTGGTTGCTAGTGCTAATTGCTCTAAGCATTTAAACTTACTAAACGTTTGCTTATCACTAACTACATTTAATAATCTGTGCATTTCTAGAAATAGGAAATGATAGCATAATCTGACAAATATAAATTAAATTTCACTGTATGTATATTCCTTCTACTTAGCAAATGACCCTTAATATAAGTGTCTGTCAACAAAAAATACACACCATTTTAATTTTGTTTGGTGTGTCTAAGGGAAATGGATCACTTTTGCAGCACAATTAACAGAAAAACCTGTAATAAAATGTTTTTAATAGGAATTTAATTAGAGAGAGAGAATTGCATTGTTATGGTTAATTAGTACCAACATGCTGTCAATAACATTCTGTGATATGCTGAAATTTAATTAAAGTCAATAAATAATAAGTCAACAGTCAATTCAGTGAAAAATTAAGCACAGGTGAGTTTTGAGAGTTAAGTTTAAATGATTTTCTAGATGTAAATCAGAAATACTAAATCATGTAAAATAATGACTGGATGATTTATGGTGTCATTAACCAGGAGGAAATTTGGACTTTGATTACAGTTCTGTCTGTAGCTTGGAATCCAACACTCTGTTAGTCAATAAAAAAACAACTGGCACATTTTTTTCTAATTGTGAAATTAGAGCTCACTCATGTCGATACATGCAGATTAAGGTCAAGTTGATTGGCTGAGCAATGTTTATATAAAAAAATACAGTAATTTTAAGGTAACTAACGTAACTTTGGAAAACCAAACCTTGTTAACATTTTAAATGCATTGGGTTAACAAATATATTTATCTGTTGTCATTTTAAATAAATTAATATAAAAAACAAACAAACAAACAAAACATTAAAACAAACCAAATGGAAAAACTGGATAATTAAAAATCTGATAAATGTAATGATAAATGTATAAACGGTGAGCTTGTTCAAACTTCCTTACAGAGTAATACACAGAAAACCATGAAAATTAAAAATGAAGTATTCACACAACTTAAATTGTTACACGATGTCCAACCAAATGTGCACTGTAATAAGGGATGTCCCCGATACCACTTTTTTAGGACCGAGTACAAGTACCTATACTTTTTTTTATGTACTTGCCGATACCGATTACCATTACTTTTTTTTTTAAATGTGTCCATGTTTTCCCAAATGCAGCCATGTAACCCCAAATGCAGCTGTGTCTCCCCAAATGCAGCTGTGTCCCCAAATGCAGCCATGTATCCCCAAATGCAGCCATGTGTCCCCAAATGCAGCCGTGTCCCCAAATGCAGCCGTGTTCCCAAATGCAGCCGTGTCCCCAAATGCAGGACCCAAATGCAGCCATACATCCCCAAATGCAGCCTTGTGTCCCCAAATGTAGCCGTGTCCCCAAATGCAGCCGTGTCTCCCAATGCAGCTGTGTCTCCCAATGCAGCCGCGTCTCCCAATGCAGCCGTGTCCCCAAATTCAGCTTTGTGTAGGTCTCCAGTGGCGAAAGCTTCCCCCCCATAGTGCAAGAATTAAACATTAAAGTCCAATATAAACATGAAGGTGCTCCATCCAAAGTCGACCAGCCACTGTTATTAGATGTGGCCAAAAAGTACATATATTTTATATTAGTGAATGAGTAGTGTCCACCAGCCACCTTCAAGTGAAATGGCAGCTTACCTCAAAAAATTACTATATGGTCAAACAATGCATGAGACCAATCTGATCTCTAGGTACTACATGGAGATACTTAGCGCTAAATTAACATTCCCTAGCTGAGTTAGATCCACATGGCACGTGATGATTCCTCAACTATAAGAGGAAGACTGGGAGGAGGTTGACGAAATGCATACAACCTCTGTATTTTTTGTGTCCCCGGTTACAAATATTCTGGTCTCAGATTTACAATTTTCTTGAGATGGTGTCAGGGATCTCGTACAGCAGAGGCTAATTTCTGTGCAGCAGATGCTCATACTTGTGTGCATTGCGCATGTGCAGGATCGTGAGCATAGAAGCCTAATGAGCCGGGCAAGAACTATAATGATTGTGAGCATAGAAGCCTAACTAGAATGCAAACCTGGATGAGCACTGGCGCATACGTGCAGGCACATCTGCGTACACATAGATGTAGACATGTGCACACATCCACAGAAATTTAAAGTCTGCCTGGCCTCAGTGCTGGATTGTCTTCAGTTCTGGTTCCTGTGTTCCTGGTTTCTGAAAGTCTACTAACCTTGTTCTTGACCCGGCTACATCTGACACCTCTCTTGGACTTCCCCTGCCTGTTGTATCTGCTGCTCACTTGTGTTACCGACCTTGGCTTGGATTTCTGACTACGTCTTTGCCTCCTGACTTGGTAGCTCGCCACCAGCACATTACCGACTTCTGCCTGTTTCTGACCTTGAACTTGATCTGAACTTGATCTTGACCCTGCACCTGTCTGCCTGGATGCTACTGCACAAGGCTTGTGACTAGATTCCATACTGCCACTGGAAGGACTCCTGTGTTTACAAACTTCAACTCACTATAACAGCTTTTTGGCAACTGCACCCTTCCGCTGACCTAGTAGTCCCTCCATTAACAGGGGTGTTTGGGTGGGAATTGCTCAAGAGGCCACCATCTTCACCTTGGGTTCCACAGTCAGGTTGCCCCTCAGTCTTCCATATGTTCAATGCCCCAAGGTTTGCCTCTTGAAGTTGGTGGATGACCTTTTGATTGGTTCCCATGCTAAAAAAAACTGTTGCGAATACTTTTACTTCTATGCTAAAAAGCTTATCTTAATTACATGGAAAAGATCCCTCCCGCCCACTCTCTTAGAATAGAAACAACTGATCAATGCATCCCTTTTATTGTATCAACTCACTTACACTACTAGGGGCTCTCTGAAAAGCTTTAAAATAATAAGGGGTTCTTGGACCAACTCCCCTCTTACTGCTTGACTATGATGGGTTCCTGGTTGGCCCTGATACCTTTGATTCACTCCATTTCCATAATACTGGCTGTGTGATTTTTCTTATTGAGATTTCTTTGTATAATGTTTGAGCAATGTGTATTATGTAAGCAGGACACAGACTCAGACTCAGGTCAAAAGGTTTAAAGCCTCGTACACATGGGCAAGAATTTCGTCAGGAAAAAAATGTTGTTTTTCCTGATGAGATTCTTGGCAAGAATCTCTTGCCGCCTGAGTGTACACACACTCATTTCAAAAGAACCATGGTTCTTTTGAAAGGCAAGAACTCGGTGAAGTCATCGCTCACAATGAGCATGCGTTCGTCATGTTCGATGCGGTCGCCGCCATCTTGCTTTACCCTACCTATGCTGTGGAAGTCATTTCAAACTTGCACAGGTTTCCACTGTGACAGGTAAGTATACCGATGCTCGGGTTTCTTGCCGGGAAACAGGCCAACAAGAATCTTGACAAGAAAATAGAGAGCAGGATCTCTATTTTTCTCGTCGAGATTCTGGGCAGATTTCCAGACGAGAAACCTAAAAAGCCTCGTACACACGGTGTCACGATAGAAGATCCAGCAATTCCACCAGCGTTGGCAACGTCAGGAGAAACCAGTCCCGACGCGTGCGCGTGTGCGGCGCGCACTGCGGGAGCGCGCGTGCGCGCTGACGTCATTTCGGCGCCAAGGAGCGCTATTTAAGCTGTCTGCTCCCACAGCTTCTTGCTGACCAGTCGACAGCACTTCCTGAGAGAATCTGAACCTGCTACCTGCCTGACTACTGTGTACCTGACCCGGCTTCCTGTGACCTACCTCTGCCTGCAGCCTGCCTCCGACCCCGGCTTGATCTGACTACTGATTCCGCTTAACCCCTGGCTCTGTTGCCTGCCTGCCTGACTTACCGACCCGGCCTGGACTTGACTTACCCTTTGGATTTGTTCCGGTTTCCTGATCCCCTGCCTGATCCAGTGTTGCCAATCCCTTGGCTCCTTTCCAGCAAGCGCTACAACACCGTACCGGTGTTCATTGGTTTCCTGCCTGGATCTCGTCAGCACCTGTCTGCTTCCTCTTCCGGTCCGCCACCAGCTTACCACCAGGCGCTTGTGCCCCTCTAGACTCTGTACCCCCTGTCTGCTCTACCAGGGGCTCCCGAGTCAGAGGCTTACGAGAGGCCGCACCCTGCACATTGGGCTCCATAACCAGGTACGTGACACACGGTTTGCTCGACAAGAAAGCTCTGCCAGCAGTTTTCTTGCTGGTTCTTGCCGAGAAAACCGAGCGTGTGTATGAGGCTTTATTGTATTTGTAATTGTTTTTCTAATGTGAAAACAATAAATATCATCTTAAAAAAAGAATAGTACCTGTTTCTGATGGCTATTTTATTAAAATAAGAATATTATTCGACAATTTGGTGTGTGGCATTCAGTTGCTGGTACAATTAAATGTTGTGAGGTCTTCAGCAAATGCTTTATGGCTCTTTTTGGTACCTGTCAGCATCTATATTAACCACTTAAGACCCGGACCAAAATGCAGGTAAAGGACCTTGCCCCTTTTTGCGATTCGGCACTGCGTCGCTTTAACTGACAATTGCGCGGTCATGACTGACGTGGCTCCCAAACAAAATTGGCGTCCTTTTTTCCCCACAAATAGAGCTTTCTTTTGGTGGTATTTGATCACCTCTGCGGTTTTTATTTTTTGCGCTATAAACAAAAATAGAGCGACAATTTAAAAAAAAATGCAATATTTTTTACTTTTTGCTATAATAAAAATCCCCCAAAAATATATAAAAAAACATTTTTTTTCCTCAGTTTAGGCCGATACGTATTCTTCTACCTATTTTTGGTATAAAAAAATCGCAATAAGTGTTTATCGGTTGGTTTTCGCAAAATTTATAGCGTTTACAAAATAAGGAATAGTTTTATTGCATTTTTATTAATTATTTTTTTACTACTAATAGCGGCGATCAGTGATTTTTTTCATGACTGCGACAATATGGCGGACACTTCGGACAATTTTGACACATTTTTGGGACAATTGTCATTTTCACAGCAAAAAATGCATTTAAATTTGCATTGTTTACTGTGGAAATGTCAGTTGCAGTTTGGGAGTTAACCACAGGTGGCGCTGTAGGGGATGTGTGCCTATGTGCTTTGTTTACAACTGTAGGGGGGTGTGGCTGTAGGTGTGACGTCATCGATCGCGTCCCCCTATTACAGGGATGACGCGATCGATGCTACGGCCACAGAGAAGCACGGGGAAGCCGTGTGTACACACGGCTCTCCCCGTTCTTCCGCTCCAGGGACGGATCGCCGCACTGCAGCGGCGATCGGGTCCGCGAATCCCGCGGTCCCGGAGCTTCGGACCGGGTCGCGGGCGCGCGCCCGCGACCCACGGCTGGGTACTAAAATCAACGTATATATACGTTGATGTGCCCAGCCGTGCCATTCTGCCGACGTAAATTTGCAGTAGGCGGTCCTTAAGTGGTTAACAATTGCCTCCAGGATCATAGAAAATAAAGATCACAAGTGTTGCACACACTTTCCAAATTTTACAGATGTTAAGTTAGAAAAGCGTTTGGGAAGCATTCTCTTTGACTTTCTATTACAGAAATTAGTGTCCAAAGACTTCAACACCTGCTGAACTTTAGTGTGTCCAAATCAAAGCACATCATTGAGAAGCAAGATAGGTTCGCTTTCATACACAAATACACAAGTTGATTTACTAAAACTGGGTGCAAAATCTGGTGCAGCTCTGAACAGAAACCAATCAGCTTCAGTTTTTTTTTTTCAAAGCTTGACTGAATAAGCTAAAGTTAGAAACTGGCTACAACGCACAGCTGCACCAGATTTTGCACTCTCTAGTTTTACTAAATGGACTCCTGTAAGTGCTATCACATTTGCAAGAGTATGCCAAACATATGTGAAGGGCTTTAAATGCTTCTCCTATTTTTACAAAATGACTGACTTTAAATCAGTCATACATGCTGGCTAACTCCTAAGGTTAAAGATCACTGTACATTAAAATTATTTTACCAACTTTGTTGCAGATTCCTACCAGTTTATGCTCTAAAGAAATAGCTGTTTGTGAAACCACGTGCTTTGGATACTAATTCTGAATGGGAGTGATTGGTTCATTATAATTACCTGGCACACTCTCAGTGTTCTTAGGAAGTATCTTACCAAAGATTTAATTTGTGTTGCAGAGGATGCCTAAAATCTGACTTCTCAGTTCAGACCTCTGGGAAGATCAGTGGGCCAATCATACAAGCAGAAAATTAAATTTTTAGGGGCGTTCTATATATCAACAGTGTATGGAAAATATCCAGGTTGCCATGTTGTATTGAATTTTACAAAAAAAATAAAGCACTGCAGAGTAAAATGGAAAGGTAATTAGAACAAAAACAAAAAAAACAACATTAACTCACATTATGGCTAGTGTAGCAATTGTATATGCTTTGGTGTTTTATTTATTTTTTGCTAGATTTTTTTCAAAAGGAATATGGAGTTACCCTTTAACTTTTAAACTCAACCTAACCTTAAGGGAGAAATATGGGTGTGAGTTTTTTTCTAAATTATACTTACCCAGGTGAATGCAGCATCGATCCAATGCTGCATCTGTCCCCCGCCTTCTGTAAGGGTGAGAGCTGAGCGATCAAACACTACGGATCGCTCAGTTCTCCCCACCGATCTGAGCAGAGAGCGGTGACTATCAGTCACCGCTCTCTGCTCTTCTCCCCCCCTTGCTCACTGGATCGTTGGGCTGTGGAGAGGGGCAGGATCGGCCAGCTCAGGCCGATCCTCAGCGGCCTGTTGAGAGCCTGAGCAAGGTACTGCTTAAAGGCTTCTGGGTGGATCCAGACCATATGATTACAATCTTTCCCCATCCTGGTCTGGCTCTGTGATGTTAGCCTGCTGTCGACTGAAAATGGGTCACAGAAGTGCAGAATAAACTTCACTCCTGTGAGCCACAGGATAGGTGCAGCCAAACGAGCCAACAAACATTATAACATTATGGTGACTAATACTATTGCAGAGATACTAATGCGTAAAAAATGGTAGATCTTTAAAATGTCATGCAATAAATATTTTGGCACCTTTTAACAATTGGTAAAATTATCTCCACCTAAAAGCCCTAATTTTCTTAGTAAACCTTTATTTTAAAGGCCACTTAATTCTATTCTTTTTTTTTTTTTTGGAATACAAGTGCAAATACAAATGGTTACATTTCAGGGGGAACAATCCTCTATCTGTCAGGCTGCAAAATCTCGAGACCAATAAATACACTACACAATGACAACAACAAAATGCACACTCCTTTTAAAAATATTTACTATCACAAACGTCACACATTTGTAAAAATAAAGTAAATGTGCTGTACAAATATCTCAGTATCTCTTAGCTTAGCTTTTTTTCCTGAAGGAAAGCCTGTCAGAACAATGGCAAAGAAATACCAAAATAATTAGTATGTGCCCAGTGACTGCATTCTGGAATCAAGTGTTTTGCATACAAAGCATGTAGATTACGCTAAAACAAAAAAACAGCATGCACTCTGATTGAAGCTACATAGAAAACACCTAAAATATAACCAACTCTCGGGATGTGGGGATTACTGTGTCATTCTTTGATTAAGTGTATAAAAAGCATATCTTGTTGTCTAATTTATCTTGGCTGACAGCAAAAGTCGATCCTCCTGAGGCCTCACCAGGCATTATGCCTTGTACACACGATTGGAATTTCAGATGAAAAAAGTCAGACAGATTTTTTTTTCCAGATATTCCGACCGTGTGTGGGCCTTTTTCCATCAGAGTTTAGAAATAGAACATGTTTTATTTTTCTTCCGATCGTCTGAATCAGAATCAAGTCGACGCATGCTCGGATCAGAAGCATTGAACTTAATTTTTCTTGGCTCTTTGTAGTGTTTAAGGCCTTGTACACACGATCAGTCCAAACTGATGAAAATGGACTGAAGTTCAGTTTCATCGGTTCACAGACTGATGGTCTGATGTGCGTACACACCATCAGTTCAAAAACCGATCGTGTCAGAACGCGGTGATGTAAAACACAACGACGTGCAGAAAAAATGAAGTTTAATGCTTCCAAGCATGCGACGACATGATTCTGGGAATGCGCGGGTTTTGAACCAATGCTTTTGCGCACTTACCATTGGTTTTGACCGATCGGTAGGTGTCCATCGGTCTGATTTTAAAGCAAGTTCCACATTTTTGGACTGAAGGACAACAGACTGATGGGCCATACACACGGTCGGTTTGGACCGATGAAACTGAACTTCTGTCCGTTTTCATCGGTTTGGACTGATCGTGTGTACAAGGCCTAAGTCACCGCGTTTTGGACGGTCGGAATTTGGTGTGACTGTGTGTATGCAAGACAGCTTGAATGGAATTTCGACGAAAAATTCCATCGGATTTTATCCCATCGGAATCTCCGATCTTGTGTACAGGGCATTAGAGAAGTAAAAAAGTTAAATGTGCCCCTTTATTTCAACTTCGTGGACACGTTTTTGGGTTATTGATGAAGTTACCCAGCCTGCTGGTTATTACAAAAACGCAAAGATGTTGAGCATTTAAACAAAATAGGTAATCTTAAAAACGTACCATAATCCAGGTTGAAATAGAGACGCAAGAGGGTGGGGGCAAAGGGACAAGGGACAGTGGCTGATGCTGACCCTATGACATTCCCTCCCCCGGGGGTTAGTGGACTATCTCGGTACTTGGTAAAGAGTGACATACATATTGAAGTAAAAAGAAATTTTTTATTACATAAATTACATGATTAAAATTGATAAAACAGAGACTCAGAGCAATGTCTGTTATTCCAAATGTATAGACTGGTCTATGCCTCAACTAGTTTTGTGGTAAAACCGCTTCCTCAAGAGGACCAATCTATTAAGCAAACAATAAAATTAATATTATGCATACATAGTAGTTCAAACATAGCCGTTTTAAAACATAAAAGAAGATAACGCAGAGAGAAATAGCTTACCCACTATTTGGGTGGTCATGTGTGGCGCCAGGACACCCAGGTAAAAATGCCCCTCTGCGGAGTCTTAATATGCATAATATTAATTGTATTGTTTGCTTTATAGATTGGTCCTCTTGAGGAAGCGGTTTTACTGCGAAACTAGTCGAGGCATAGACAAGTCTATACGTTTGTAATAACAGATATTGCTTGGGCTTACCATGTGATCAGCTGTGTCAAATCACAGCTGATCAGAGTGTAAATAGGAAATTCAGGTTATCGGCATTCCTCTCCTCACACTGATAAGCAGTTTTCCTCATAGGGGAGATCTTCCCCATCGGTAATGTTTGTCAGTGCCCACCAGTAATGTCCATCTGTGCCCATCAGTGATGCTCACTAGTGATGCTGATCAGTGCCCATTAGTGCTACCTGTCTGGGCCCATCAGTGCCTCCTCATCAGTGCATATCAGTGCCATCTATCAGTGCCCATTAGTGCTGCCTATCTGTGCCCATCAGTGCCTCCTATCAGTGCCCATCAATGTTGCTTATCGGTGCTGCCCATCAGTGACGCCTATCAGTGCTGCCCATCAGTGACGCCTATCAGTGCCCATCAGTGCTGCATATCAGTGTCCATCAGTTCTGCATATTAGTGTCTCCTCATCAGTACCCATCAGTGCTGCCTTATGAGTGCAGCCTATCAGTGCCCATCAGTGCATCCTCATCAGCGTACATCAGTGAAGGAGAAAAATTGCTTATTTACAAATTTTTATAAGAGAAACTAAAATAGGTTTTACTGAAAAAATGTCATACATCAAAATTACACAGATCACGAAAAAAGTCTAAAAAGCAATATGGGGTGCAGTAAATGCTAGGCCTATGCATTTTGACACTAGGGGCCTTAATCCTATGCCCCAATTGAAGACCCCTAGTGTAAAAACGCGTATCACGGCTAGCAGACCCGTGTCATTTTGATGTATGAATTTTTTTCAATAAAACCCTATTTGGTTGACCTGCACCATTTGGAGCTTTTTCCATATCTGTGTCCTTGTTGGTGTCCGTAAGGAGCTACCCTGGTGTTTACCATCCCTGACCTGACCCAGAAGGGATCTTGCGTCATTTGTGGTATTTGCCGAGAACCGAGGACTCCACATCTTGATCCACCGGACCTCCCTCCACATACAGCACCGGATTCAGACCACCTAGGATTTTGAGCCTTATTGACCCACTGTCATAAGACATGTGTCCATACCAGCTGGTAAGAGTACCTTATCTACTTTTAAGAGTGACAACCGGCAACTTTGTCCCCCTTTCTAATATTCGGTGTCACCTCAACAGGAAGACGCTTCATTGGCCTATTTTCTGTTTTTGTGTGGACGTCATTCCATATCACATTTTGGGCCAGATTCAGGATGGAGAGCATATCTTTGTGCGGGCGTAGCGTATCCTATTTACGCTACGCCTCCGCAACTTATACAGGCAAGTGCTGTATTTACAAAGCACTTGCTCCGTAAGTTGCGGCGGCGTAGTGTAAATGGGCGGGCATATCCACGCGTAATTCAAATTGGTCAGGTAGGGGGCGTGTTGTATTTAAATTAACCCTGACCCCACGTAAATGACGCGCCGAACGAACTGCGCAATGCGCCGGCCATGAACGTATCCCTGTGCACATGCAATCACGTCGCAAATAGTCATTGAAAACGACGTGAACGTAACTTACGCCCAGCCCCATTCTGAATCGGCTTATGCAAACTACGTAAACGACGTACAATACGACGCTGTCCCGACGTCCATACTTAACATTGGCTGCGCCTCATATAGCAGGGGTAACTTTACGCTGGTCCGACGCATTACATAAATGGCGCAAATAGATACGCCGGCCGCAAATACGTTTGTGAATCGGCGTATCTACCTAATTTACATATTCGACGTGTAGATCTACGGATGCGCCACCTAGCGGCCAGAGTAAATATGCAACTAGGATACGACGGCGTAAGAGACTTACTTAATTCTTTCTCCCCACTTTCAAGCTCCACTTTAAGCCCCAAAAAATTCTACTAGTAAATTAATAAGTTGTTCTACTGGTGAAATACAAGTCTGTTCTATATTTTATTGGTGCATAATTGTTAAAATAAAGTCTGTTCAGAAACAACAGAACAAATGTTTTCCTTTTTAACTATGAATTAAGTATTGCTCACCTACCTATATAGCCACATACAGTTTGTGTAGTGCTGGCTTCTAGTTCTGAATGACATTTGGCAAGGCCTGCTTTAAGGTCATTATTTAAATAATACGCAAAGAACACGGGTAAAGGGTAAAAATTAGGAGAACTTTTCTTTCATGTTAGATGAAACTAGTTTTAAGGCATTTTCACGTAGACCTTCAGTGTAATAGGTTTCATTCCAGCTGAAATCTTGCGGAAACATTTCTGCGGGGGACTGTAATTTGTAGAATTCCTATGAACTTTAAGGCAGCCATCTTGTCATTTTGAATGAGACAATGCAATAAAGTTAAGGGATTACAAGATAGTGGAAAATGTCAGGTGCTGTAAAGTATAATATGGCCATTTAGTCTCTAATCCTGGGTCTCTGGTAGATTATACATACAGCACACAGCAAAAAGTACAATATAGTATGTGTATACATCAACTAATGGCACATTGCTCACGAGACAAATGCATCTTCCTATCACTCTGCTCTCTATGTCTGCCAAAATCTTGTGCTTTGACCAGTAAATCATAGGGGCATGACAGGGAGCACAGCTATTCATTGTGAGAATATGGGGCAGCCTATTTATCTGCTGTTTGGAGTGTGCCAGGTAATGTGCATCTTGGTAGCTTTAAGTGCTCAAAAATCAATAAAAAATAAATAATCTGCTACCTTTTAAAAAAGGACATCACCTAACACTAATTGTGCAAATTCATTATCTAGAGCAGGTGTCTCCAAACGTGCAGATTCATTACTGGAGCAGGGGTCTTTTAATGTTTCAGTACAAGGGTCACATCATATATTTTACAAATATTTGTGAGCCAAACAAAATCAGTTTTGTAAATTAATGATCCCCCTTTGCACTGGGGTCCCCACTTGAGTTTCCCCTTAAATCAGGATGCCCATCAGAGTCACAGGTTTATATTAGGCTCCCCATCAGAGCCTGCACTTCTTAACCACTTTAGCCCCGGACCATATTGCTGTCCAAAGACCAGAGCACTTTTTGTGATTCGGCACTGCGTCGCTTTAACTGACAATTGCGCGGTCGTGCGACGTGGCTCCCAAACAAAATTGGCGTCCTTTTTTTCCCACAAATAGAGCTTTCTTTTGGTGGTATTTGATCATCTCTGTGGTTTTTATTTTTTGCGCTATAAACAAAAATAGAGCGACTATTTTGAAAAAAATGCAATATTTTTTACATTTTGCTATAATAAATAAAACTGGATGTTAGGGATCATATCAGAATTTAGTGTAAGGAATACACAGGAAAAAAATGCATGTTGACAAGGGGAGTGTAGAGGAGGGCAGGGAGTCTACCGACATCACAACTCCACCCACAGAGCTCCAGACAACAGATCCACCCACAGAATCTGCATTTTTTTTAGTTCTTATAACAGACAGAGGGGAGACATTTGGCAGGTAAGGATACATGCAGGAGGCATCTATATCCTTATAGATCAGCACTATGGCAGTAGCTTAGAAAGTATGAGATTGGGTTTACTTCATTTTAAGTCAGGTTTCCAATCAGCGTTGCCCCTTACCTTAGGTAGTGTTGCTCACGAATATTCGCATTGCGAATATTCGCTACGAATATTGCATATTCGAGTATTCGCGAATAACTCGAATATTGCGGCGAATATTCGTATTTTTTCAAATTTATTTTTAAAACAGATCACATCCTAGTGATCTCCATCGACGTCTAAAAGCATTGCTGGTATGATTAGAGACCCTGGGCCGAGTAGCTGAGGCGATCCTTTTATGCTGCCGAAAATTCGCATTGCGAATTTTCGGCAACATAAAAGAATCGCATCAGCTACTCGGCCCTTCTTTTGCATCAGAGCCAATCAGAATAACTCGAATATTCGGCAAAAGGAATATTGTGCGATTATCTTCTCCGCCCTTCTTTTGCATCAGAGCCAATCAGAATAACTCGAATATTCGGCAAAAGGAATATCGCGCAATATTCCTTTTGCCGAATATTCAAGTTATTCTGATTGGCTCTGATGCAAAAGAAGGGCGGAGAAGATAATCGCGCAATAGGAATATTGCGCGATTATCTTCTCCGCCCTTCTTTTGCCCCCTTATTCTCCTTTCTTTTAAGTAGAGTTAATGTAGAGTTAGTGTTTAGTGCATATTAGTTTAGTAATACAGGAAATGATCTCCGTTTATGTGAATTTCGCAATCATTTTCGCATTAGCGAAATTTCGCAAATTTTTTTGGGGATAAAATATCACGAATATTCGATATTAGCGAATATTCGCGAATATTCTTCTATATATTCGCGCAAAATCGAATATGGCGTATTCCGCTCAACACTAACCTTAGGGTACCCATTAGAGTTTCCCCTTACATCAGTGTTCCCAACAGATTCCCCCCTTACATTTGGATCCCCATTAGAGTCTCCTTTACCATTTTTAAGGCTTACGGCATGGCTGTAGCAGCAGGGAAGGAGCTGGGAGGTAGAGCAGGTCTGGACAGAGGAAGTTCTTAGCAACCAATGACAGGGATAATGATCAATCATCAGGGGGGCCTATCCCGGGGACTGAGAAGTGGGAGAAGGGATAGAGGAGACCATAGACAGCCTCTGCCAACCTTAACCCTTAATCAGTGAACATTGAGGATACTCCACTTACCCTAGCTGCTGGCCAGATAAAATCTTGTAGTGAGCTGTATGTGGCCCTTGAGCCATAGTTTGGATACCCTGATCTAAAGGAACAGTAGTTATCAGTAAGTATATTTGTACCACATATGTAGCACCCTCCTAGTTGGGCTGCTAGATACATTTAGGTTTTGGCTTCTGCTGTAGCCAGAGGAGCACTGATTGTTTATTCTGGTCTGTTTAGGGCTGCATTGGCTGGGAGTTTGATTGCTTAGCCCTGCTTCTAGAAGAATTTTCTGGAGTTTAGGAAGGGAGAATTCAAAAGACCAGCCTGAATATTGAGCAGGGCCCATGCACTCCCTGGGGAGCTGTTAAATAGTTTGAAGCTCTAAAGGAGATTGATCCATTCCCTCAGGAGGCCACACCTATAGACTGATCCTGTTCCAGGATTCTGTGAGTAGAGCCTTCATATCTGTTCTGCAAGCTACTTCATTGACCAAAGATATGTCCGCCATAATGTCGCAGTCATGATAAAAATTGCTGATTGCCGCCATTACTAGTAAAAAAATTATTAATAAAAATGCCATAAAACTATCCCCTTTTTTGTAAATGCTATAACTTTGTTTTACCAAAAATATGTAGAAGAGTATGTATCAGCCTAAACTGAGGAAAAAAATGCTTTTTTTTTTTTAAATATATTTTTTGGGAATATTTATTATAGCAAAAAGTAAAAAAAAAAATGATAATTGTCACTCTAGTTTTTTTTGGAGCACAAAAAAACAAAACCGCAGAGGTGATCAAATACCACCAAAAGAAAGCTCTATTTGTAGGGGGAAAAAGGACATACATTTTGTTTGGGAGCCACATCCAGAGCTGTCTTAATGAGAGGGCACATCTGGGCACTGCCCAGGGGCCCTAGCTGCATGGGGGTCCCCTGCACTTTCCCCAATTGAAGAATATGACTCAGGAATTGGAACAGGGACCTCCCCCAGAGGACAAAGATCAGAAGGCGGGTTCCCAGAGGTCAAAGGTACACAGAGCGTGGCTGACCCACCCCCACCAAAGTGTACTGCCTACCCCAACTAAGTAGGGGCATGAACCAGTTGGAGTGTCTTTACCTGCACTGTCACCATTGTAGGGGCCCCAAAACATTACTTTGCCCAGGGGCCCATGATGCTATTAAGACAGCCCTGGCCACGTCGCACGACCACGCAATTGTCAGTTAAAGCGACGCAGTGCGGAATCGCAAAAAGTGGCCTGGTCATTTGGCAGCCAAATGGTCCGGGACTGAAGTGGTTAAGTAAATTATAAGTGATCGTTAGTTGTGCATTTTATTGTCAAGACACCACTGTCCCCTGCTTTGCTCAACTCATTTATAACCATCAAAAGCTGCGGAGTTGTAAATACACATCACGTTTTATGTTTTTAACCTTATACCCACATCAAATAACTGCACAATGTTTATTAATGTGCTGTAATAGCACCAAAGGGAGAAATTAGTATGAGCAAATATCAATGTAATCAAATGTAAGGCTCCAGAGTGGGGGGAACATCTGTGCATTTATAACTGGAATATTTGTGTCATAGCACCTGTTGCTCCACATGCTTCATAAAGATCAGCCTTCAACAAATGTTATTCTTCAGAGTTAGAATTTTCATGAATAACAAAATGCTGTTTGTCAGCTATTGGAATTTCATGTTTGGATGCAGCAGAAAACATATTATAGTAAATGTATCAAAACAGAAACAGTGGGCATGCTCAGTGCAATCATTTTTCTTACCTAGATAAGGATATTTAATATGGTGAAAAGCAATGCAAATAGAAAAACACATAGGGCCAGATTCAGTAAGAGTTACGACGGCGTATCAGTAGATACATCGTCGTAACTCAGAATCTGCGCCATCGTATCTTTAAGCGTATTCTCAAAATGAGATACACTTAAATGTTGCTAATATACGACCGGCGTAAGTCTCCTACGCTGTCGCATCTTAGCTGCCTATTTACGCTGGCCACTAGGGGCGTGTACGCTGATTTACGCCTAGAATATGTAAATCAGTGAGATACGCCTATTCACGAACGTACGCCCGGTCGTCGCAGTACAGATACACCATTTACATAAGGCGTTTTCAGGCGTAAAGATATTCCAACAAAAAGATGGCGCAACCAATGTTAAGTATGGACGTCGGGATCGCGTTGAATTTTTTAAATTTTACGTCGTTTGAGTAACTCGTCTGTGAATGGGGCTGGACGTAAATGACGTTCACGTCGAAACCAATGAGTCATAGCGCCGTCATTTGGAGCATGTGCACTGGGATACGTCCACGAACAATGCATGCGCCTTTTAGTAAAAAACTTCAATTACGTGGGGTCACACTTAATTTAAATAAAACACGCCCACATCAAACACATTTGAATTTGGCGGGCTTACGCCGGCCCATTTACGCTACGCTAATGTAATTTAGCTTGGGTAATACAGCACTTGCCTCTCTAATTTACGGCGGCGTAGCGTATCTGAGATACGTTACGCCCGCATAAAATTACGCCGCTCTACGTGAATCTAGCCCATAGCATTTAGTTGGCCATCAGCATTTATTGTGCTTGCTTCTCTAAACTTAAAAAATATGAAATCGGCATGTTTTTGCACATTGCACAACATTTTTTTCTTTGCATTGTTTTATGAAAGTGCATCCAAACTATGCCTTGACTGGAGAGGAATGATGCAAGATTGTGAAAAGGAGAAAGAATTTTTCTTAACCTGTTTCTCAAAACAGTTACATACAAGGCATTCCATGAATGATGACTGTCACACATCGGAGTGCACACAGGGTGTGCCCAGGCACATCATAATCACTCCCTGTTGTGCAGATTCCCCCTGCTGTCCGGTGTCCCCTCCCGCAGGATGGCTGCCTTCCATCCTCTCCCATTGGCTACTGCAGTGGGCACACATAGATGATATTTCAGAATAAGTGGGGGAAGGGGTTGTGTCATTTATCGTCCCCTCCTCTTTCTGAATGGACCCAGTGAGAGATCGGTACCATTTTTTTGAGCTTTCAGGTGCACACCCTAATGCAACCGGCTGCGCACACCTATGCTGTCACATGTGCTCTCAACCAAACTGTCAAGCAATCAAATGGCTGGTACTATAACTGATCGTATATGACAGCCATGCATGTCTCCGGATGTGTCTGTATTTGGAGCTGTGTCCAAGCAGCCGCTGTGTCCCAATTAATAAGAATAGGACTTCCTACATGGGGATGCGCAAAACACCTGTCCATCCTCATGTGGGCAAACATAGCCCTCACATGGGTGTACGCTGTACTGCACCCTTGTGAATGAGGCCTAAAGAATAGAAGGGTTAAGTTCTCATGGTAGCTGTAATGTTATTGCATAGTTTAACCCCGATAAACTATGCTTTTTGTTTTCCTGGAAGAAGGAAATTTTTATTAACATCCTATCTTTATTGTACTTAAAGTGCTTATAAAGCTTAACCACTTCAGCTCCAGAAGATTTTAGCTCCTTCATGACCAGGCCATTTTTTGCTATTTGGCACTGTCTACTTTAACTGGCGATTGCACGGTCATTCAACATTGTACCGAAACAAGATTTGTATAATTTTTACTCATACAAATAGAGATTTATTTTGGTCATAAATTTTTGCCAAATATATTATGCTACATGTTTTTGATAAAAAATATACTCTCCTGGCAACAAAGATGAAAATGAGAATATTCATTACAATATATTTGAAAATATTTAAAATCATTAAGGCCATGAATTATAACATGTACAAAAAGTGAAAAACACCTTCGACCTGCTAGTGTACTTAGCCAGATAGACTTGTTATATGTACAGCACTGGGACTAGATTTACGCGTTTCATAAAAATATGGGTGAAGGCAAAATTCATGTTTCAATAATAAAATATCTTTCACAACAGTAAACTCCCTTAGTTATAGCAGCATGCAGCATCCCAGGCCACCATATTATAAGGGGGGAACAAAAAAAGATACAAAGTAATCAAACTTCTAAAGGAAATATCACAGTCATATGTAGATCATCATATATTGGGTATCTTCTTACATATCAGCATCTCAAGGGCAATCTTACATAGAAATTGCAACTGTAAGGTCCCAGTCAGATTTTTCTGTTATTTGAACTGAGGCTAATGGTCCCTGTGGTGTCCCCATCAAGAAGAAGAATACACTAGAAATGGGACTTTAAAGGTAACAATAAACCTATATTAATATACACATCACCATTAAAAACAAAGGCCCAGATTCACAGAGCGATTACGCCTGTCTAACTGGTGTTAGACAGGAGTAATTTCAAATTTTGCGCGCCGTATCACTAGTTTGAATCCTCAAACCATGATACGGCGGCGTTGGGCTTCGATCTGACAGGCTTACGTCTTCGTACGCCTTCCGATCTACGCTGCGATCTTTTTGCGGCCGCTGGGTGGAGTTCGCGTCGTTTTCAGCATCGGGGTATGCAAATGAGCTTTTTACGGAGATCCACGAAGTTACGAGCGTCGTTCGCAATCGCGTACGTCATTTTTTCGCTACGTAAAGTTAAACCAGCTTTTAGCTGGTCTAACGTTACGCGGCCCATGTTAAGTATGGCCGTCGTTCCCGCGTCGACTTTCAATTTATTTTTTATTTTTTGCGTAAGTCGTCCGGGAATAGGAATGTCCGTAAACGACGCTACTCAAAAAAAATGACGTAACGACGTGATTTCGCGCACTGCACGGCGGGAAATTTCTGAACGGAGCATGCGCAGTTCGATCGCTGCGGGGACGCGCTTAATTTAAATGCCTCACGCCCCCTATTCGCGTATTTTGATTCCGCCGGGAGAAATACACTACGCCGCCGTACCTTACGGGCCAAAATCTCTCTGAATTCCTCCTAGAGCCAGGTAAAGTATGGCGGCGTAGAGTATCTCTGATACTCTGCGGGAATCTAATTCTTTCTGAATCTGGCCCAAAGTATTCCAAGTACAACTCGTTAATGATGCACATGGCCTATTTACAGATTCACACTGTTATTACTTTAAATCACACTTGTTTCACAGTAGAACGCTGGCTTTCTCAACCTACTCTGAAAATATATACTATACATCTTTGTTGTAGTCACATAAAATATTTTCAAGATCCTAGATAACAGTAGCAGGGGAGATCTCAACAGTTATGTCATGACGCACCACTCTCTTAGGTTGTGTGAAACCTTAAAGGGGTCTTAGGGAGTACATTGTAAGAGAAATTATGCCATTCTATTAGCTCTCTTCTATTGCCCCACAATTGTGTGTGATCTTCGAAAGGACAGAGGCTATATGGCTGCATATTCTTGCCCCTGCTTTACCCGAGGAAACATATATACTACATGCAGGGCTTTTTTTCAGGTGGAACTTGGTGGAACACAGTCCCTTTGGTGACTGCTCACCACAATCACTTGTAAACACAGAAGTCCGGTTTCTGTATTTACTAGTGACAGCTCTGCACTCTGTGTGTAACCCCCCCTGAACTCTGCACTCTGTATGTAATGCAATCCTGGTTTTTAATGCCCCTTTAAGACCCTCCTACTGTTTGTAAAATCTGACCACACCCACTATTTGGTGTGATTTGGAGGGTGGGGGGTTTGGTTGCGGGGTCGTGGTTGAGTTCCAGCACCTATTGTTTGAGAAAAAAAAAACCCTAACATACAAGTTTATAGGATGGTAATAGGTTGTGATATACAGCTATATAACCTCTGTCCTCCCTAAGGATCATGCACTAACTACAGTAACTGTTAATATTCCCCCTGCTACTGTCATCTAGAAACTTGAAGTCATCTGATGTGACTACAGTAAAGGATATATATATATATATATATATATATATACTGTATATATTTTCAGAGTAGGGTGGGAAAGCCAATGTTATACTGTGAAACAAGAATGTATTAATGTCAATACATTGTGTATCTGCAAAAGGGCCATGCATGGCCTTGATGCGTTGTACTTTTAATACATTGTGAATACATTTATATAGTTTTAGAGGAGAAATTACTGATTGTGTGTTCATACAATGTATGAACACCGATCAGTCTCCTCCCCTAGTAAGTCCCACCCCCTTTCAGTTAGAACACAGAGAGGGAACACAGTTAACCCCTTAAACGCCCGCTAGTGTTTACCCCCTTCCCTACCAGTGACATTTTTACAGTAATCAGTGCATTTTTATAGCACTGATCGTTGTAAAATTGTCAATGGTCTCAAAAATGTGTAAAGAGTGTCAGATCTGTCCTCCATAATGTCACAGTCCCGATAAAAATTGCAGATCAACAGCCTTACCAGTAAAAAAAAAAATAATAATAAAAATGCCATAAAACTACCCCCTATTTTGCACAAACCAATCAATATATGTTTATGGCAATTTTTTTTTACCAAAAATATGAACAAGAATACCTATCGGCCTAAACTGAGGAACTTTTTTTTATATGTTTTTTTAAATGTGGCATATTTATTATAGCAGAGCAAAAAAATATTGCTTTTTTTTCAAAATTGGCGGGTTTTTGTTTTTTTGTTTATAGCGCAAAAAAAAAAAAAAATGCAGAGGTGATCAAATACTACCAAAATAAAGCTCTATTTGTGAGGAAAATAGTACGTCAATTTTGTTTATGTACAGCTTCACACAACTGCACAATTCTCAGTTAAAGCGACGCAGTGCCGAATCGCAAAAAAAGTGCTCTGGTCGGGAAGGGGTTAAATCCTTCCGGGGTGAAAGTCCAATTTCTAGTGTATTCTTCTGTTTAAAGTTGCAGGGATGTTGGTGCCTTTCTGTGTGGTTTTGGCAGTATACTAGTATACTGTATATTTACTGGTGTACCCATCAAAGTTGTAGTCATTAGCTCTTGAGTTAGCATAACATTTACCCTAATGCCGCGTACACACGGTCGTTTTTTGCGATGAAAAAAAAACGTTGTTTTTTAAAACGTCATTTAAATTGATCGTGTGTGGGCAAAACGTCGTTTTTTGTCTTAAAAAAAACGACCCAAAAAAAATTCCAACATGCTTGAATTTTTTGTGTCGTTTTTCAAAACGTCGTTTTTTGTTTCACAAAAAGTCACCGTGTGTAGCAAAAACGTTGTATAAAACGACGTTTTTCAACCCGCGCATGCCCAGAAGCTAGTTATGAAGCGAGCTTCAATGGAAAAGTGTGGTGAACGTAACCTCGTTTTTTGTGAAAAAACGTCTTTGAAAGTGACGTTTCAAAAACGTCGTTTTTTACTTCACAAAAAACGTCGTTTTTTTTCATTGCAAAAAACGACCGTGTGTACGCGGCATTAGATAGTGTCATTACTTGCTAGCATTGTTTCACTCTCTGACAAGGGCATTAACTGTCATATATATTGACAGTTATATCTATATTGCTCATCTTCTAACCTCTTTATTACTTATTACAGTTATTACTGTATGTGTTTTGCAAGACAGCCATATGTAAATGTAAACCTTTTATGTACTTGAACAGTGCCAACGGCGAAGTGAAGATGATGTTCTATACATTATTAATGGTAATATTTTTTACTGAGCAAGTAAAATTATGTTGTAAATGTATGTCTGTGCCATAGGCTTCATGCATAGATTTGTACAGTATATGCATTGTACACTTGAATATTTACCAAAGTGTATGTTCCACTTTTCAATTGCACATGACAACTGTTTTAGCGTTGTTTTTCATTGTAATTAAGTATTTTTACAATGAAAACCTATCCACAGATGTCACGCTGTTCTGATAAGTTTGGATAAGCAAATGCTCTGATATTACAAATGTACAGGTTTACATTCAATTTATTTTATTCATATTATTATTACTGCTATTGTTTTATGCCCCGTACACATGATCAGTTTTCCTGTTGGAAAAAGTCTGCTGATGAGAGCTTTTGTTCGGGAATCCAGACCGCGTGTATGCTCCATCAGACTTTTTCCAACAGGAAAACTGCTGTAAAAAGATAGAGAGCAGGATCTCTTTTTTTCCCGGAAGCATTGAACTTAATTTTCTTGGCTCGTCGTAGTCTTTTACATCACTGTGTTCTTGGCAGTCAAAAGTATATTCCATACCCCAATTCAGTTTCACAATTACTGGCTTACCAGTAATGCCGCGTACACGCGATCACTTTTTGTGATGAAAAAAAACAACATTTTAAAAATGTCATTTAAAATGATCGTGTGTGGGCAAAACTTTGTTTTATGTATCAAAAAAAACGACCAAAGAAAAATCGAACATGCTTGAATTTTTTGTGTCATTTTTCAAAATGTCATTTTTTGTGTCATAAAAAGTGATGGTGTGTGGGCAAAACAACATTTAAAACAACGTTTTTAGCCCCCCTGGCGGTATCCCCGTGCGTGACTCGGGGTGGATTTTTTATGTAAAAATCGATATCCCCGAGTCACGCTCGGGGTGAATATGCAGAGCCTGCAGCGCGCTGGCTTACCTTGTATCCAGGCAGGGTTACTGTACTTATCTTGTCCCTGGATCCAGCGATGCATCCCCGCTGTGTGAGCGAGTGGCGTCCTCCATTCGACTCACACAGTTGCCGTGCGCCGCCGATCTCCGTTCCCTGCGACGTAACGGCGCACGGGGGCGGAAACCGGCGGCAAATTCAAAAAAGTAAACAAACACATTACATACAGAATACTGTAATCTTATAGATTACAGTACTGTATGTAAAAAGTACACACCCCCTTGTCCCTAGTGGTCTGCCCAGTGCCCTGCATGTTCTTTTACATAATAAAAACATTTTTTTTGTGCCTGCAAACTGTAGATTGTCCATAGCAACCAAAAGTGTCCCTTTATGTCAAAAGTGATTTTAGAGCAGCTAGAAAACAGCGATAATAAATGATAATCACTTGCAGAATTGAGCGATAGCGATTTGTGGGGAAATTCGTCATAAAAAAATAAAAGTAATGACAGCAACAATTCTGCAACTGAGCAAATTTCAGTAATTTTGATTTGATTACATTAGTGAAATTTTTTTATTATAATTATATTATTATTTGTTATAATTATTTATAGTTATTTATTATATTATAATTTTATGATTTTGTGTTTCAAACTTTATCATACCAGAGATGTTTACTAGACTATTGTTTGGACACATTTAAGTGAGTTATTCCTAAGAATTGCAGGCCTACAGTATAAAACACAGAATTTCCATGCAAAATAATTGTACCACTTTTGGTACGTAATTACAGACAGAATCATACCGCCAGGGAGGTTAAACCCGCGCATGCTCAGAAGCAAGTTATGAGACAGAGCTTCAATGGAACAGAGTACCGTCGAACGTGGTGTACGTCACCACGCTTTGCTAGAGCATTTTGGAAAAACGATGGTGTGTATGCAACGTCGTTTTGGAAAATTAAGTTTGAAAAACGTTGTTTTGTTTCGTCACATAAAACGTCGTTTTTTTTTCATCACAAAAAGTGATTAAGGATTAAGGAATGGTTTTGGGTTTAGTGGCAAACTCATTCTGCCGATGAAACCACCACTGATCTGCAGACCAGTGAAAGGAAGAAAAAAATGTCCCCACGGAAGTGGGCAGGAAATGGTGAAGCCCCGTACACACGGCAGAGAAACTCGACGGGCGGAACACATCGTTCCGCCCGTCGAGGTTCTCTGCCGGCCGTCAGAATCTGCGACCCGCCCGCCGGGAATGGCCGGGAATGGCAACCAGCCATTCATCCCGTCGGGTTTCCCGACGGGCGGGGCGAGCAGAGAGCGTACACACGGCCGAGGTTCTCGCTGGAATGTGGCTCCCAGCGAGGTTCTCGCTGGTTTCTGGCGAGAACCTCGGCCGTGTGTACGGGGCCTCAGAGGTATTCTTGATGAAAGCAAGAATTGTCCTTTCTGTAAAAAAAATGTCAAACAGGTGCGGAAAAATTGAATCTTTTGGGTGTTGGTGGTGCCTTCACACTATAACCCTTTAAAGGTACATTTAATGAAAGCAACAATTGGCCTTTCTTAAAAAAATTACAGTGCCTTGAAAAAGTATTCATACCCCTTTAAATATTCCACATTTTGTCATTTTACAACCAAAAACATAAATGTTTTTTATTGAAATTTTATGTGATAGACCAACATAAAGTGGCACATAATTGTGAAGTGGAAGAAAAATAATAAATGGTTTTTAACATTTGTTATAAATAAATATGTGAAAAGGTTGGCCCTAATGCCGTGTAAACACACAATCAGAATTTTCAACAAGAAAAATTTGATGTGAGCTTTTGATCAGAAATACCGACTATGTGTAGGCCCTATCGAACTTTTTCTGTCGGAATTTCCGACAGCAAAAATTTGAGAGCTGGTTCTCAAATTTTCAGACGGGAAAAGTTCTTGTTGAAAATTCCAATTGTCTGTATGCAATTCCAACGCACAAAAAAAACATGCATGCTCTGAATCCACACGACACATGCTCGGAATTATTGAACTTAAAGGGGTGTTCCAGCCCAAAAATGTGTTTATTAAAAGTCAGCAGCTACAAAAAGTGTAGCTGCTGGCTTTTAATAAACACTGACTTACCTGCTCCTGCGTTCCAGCGACGCGCCGACCGGGGCTCCGCTCCTCTCCCCCCCTCCCCGGCCGGCGTCTCCATCCCGACTGTGGGCACCCAGCCGTGACAGCCTTCGGCTTCACGGCCGGGCACCCACTGCGCATGCGCGAGCCGCACTGCGCATGCGCGAGCGGCGCGGCTCGCCGCTGATTGGAGAGGCGATTGCCTAGGACCTGTCAGTGTCCTAGGCCATCGCCTCCAGGGAGGGGCTGAAAAAAGGCGATTACGCCTCTCGCCTATTCAGCCCCTCGGCGGAAGCAGGAAGTGGGACAGGAAGTCCCACTCCTACTGAAGCCCCCACTCCCCCCCCAAAAAAATTACATGCCAAATGTGGCATGTAAGGGGGTGTGGAGTGGGATAAGAGGAAGTTCCAAATTTGGGTGGAACTCCTCTTTAATTTTTCTCGGCTTGTTGTAGTGCTGTATGTCATTGCATTATTGATGGTCGGAATTTTGTGTGACCGTGTGTATGCAAAAAAAGTTTGAGCCCAATTTCTGTCGGGGAAAAAAATCCATGGTTTTCTTGTCGGAATTTCCAATCATGTGTACACGGCATAAGTCAATACTTTGCAATTACAGCTGCAAGTCTTTTTGGGGATGTCTCTACCAGCTTTGCACATCTATAGTGACATTTTTTGTCCATTCTTCTTTGTGAAATAGCTCAAGCTCTGAGAGATTGGATGGGGCACATGAATATGCTTTAATCGAAACAATTTCATTGTAGCTCTGGCTGCATGTTTAGGGTATTACACAATAAATGCATGCTGAAGACTAAAAAAAAAAAAAACACATGTAGCGTTAATGTGACATATGTGACAGATGTGATGACCAAAATAAAAGCAATAATTATGTCAATTAAACCATTAACCACTTAAGACCCGGACCAAAATGCAGGTAAAGGACCTTGCCCCTTTTTGCGATTCGGCACTGCGTCGTTTTAACTGACAATTGCGCGGTCGTGCGACGTGGCTCCCAAACAAAATTGGCGTTCCTTTCTTTTGGTGGTATTTGATCACCTGTGCGGTTTTTAGTTTTTGCGCTATAAACAAAAATAGAGCGACAATTTAAAAAAAAATTCAATATTTTTTACTTTTTGCTATAATAAATATCCCCCAAAAATATATAAAAAAAACATATTTTTTCCTCAATTTAGGCCGATACGTATTCTTCTACATATTTTTGGTAAAAAAAATCGCAATAAGCGTTTATCGGTTGGTTTTCGCAAAATTTATAGCGTTTACAAAATAAGGGACAGTTTTATTGTATTTTTAATTATTTATTTTTTTCACTACTAATAGCGGCGATCAGCGATTTTTTTCATGACTGCGACATTATGGCGGACACTTCGGACAATTTTGACAAATTTTTGGGACAACTGTCATTTTCACAGCAAAAAATGCATTTAAATTGCATTGTTTACTGTGGAAATGACAGTTGCAGTTTGGGAGTTAACCACAAAGGGGCGCTGTGACTTTGAGTGTTCCCTTGTTCCCTGTGTTTGTGTTTACAACTGTAGGGGGTGTGGCTGTAGGTGTGACATCATCGATCACATCCCCCTATAACAGGGATGACGCGATCGATGCTGCGGCCACAGAGAAGCACGGGGAAGCCGTGTTTACACACGGCTCTCCCCGTTCTTCAGCTCCAGGGACGGATCACCGCACTGCAGAGGCGATCGGGTCCTAGAGTCCCGCGGTCCTGGTCCTGGAGCTTCGGACCGGGTCACGGGAGCGTGGCGCGGGCGCGCGCCCGTGACCCACGGCTGGGTACTAAAATCAACGTATGTATACGTTGATGTGCCCAGCCGTGCCATTCTGCCGACGTATATGTGCAGTAGGCGGTCCTTAAGTGGTTAATAATAAAGTGCTCATGTGCATCCTAGTGCTTTGTAACACAGATATAAGTGTCCGGTGGTATATAGGTAACAACACTAGTCCCACTTTAACCACTTCCATACCAGGCACTTACGTACCTTCCTGCCCAAGCCTATTTTCAGCTTTTAGCGCTGTCACAAGACCGATTTTTTTTTAAGAATGTTTTTGGGCCAGATTCTTAGCCGAGTTACGTTGGCGTAACTTCTAAGAAGCGCCGGCGTATCTATTTTTGGTATTCCGAAAACAAGATTCGATGGTATTTTGCTTAGATACGAGTGGCGTAAGTCTCAATTACGCCGTTGTATCTAAGTTGCATATTTACGCTGGCCGCTAGGTGGCATTTCCGTCGATTAGCCGCTTTGAATATGCAAATGAGCTAGATACGCCGATTCCCGAACGTAATTGCGCTCGCTCATCATTTTTTTACGCCGTTTGCGTAAGAGTAAAATTACCCCTGCTATATGAGGGGTAACTTTGCAAATGCAATGTTAAGTATGGACGTCGATTTTTACGTTCTTTACGTCGTTTGCGTAAGTCGTTCGCGAATAGGGATTTGCGTAAGTTCCGTTCACGTCGAAAGCATTAACTATTTGCGATGTGATTTCACGCATGCGCACTGGGATACGTCCACATACGGCGCATGCACAGTTCAAAAAAAGCGTCAAAAATGTGGGGTTACAACACATTAATATAAAACACGCCCACCTCTTCCACATTTGAATTACCTGGGCTTACGCCGGGCCATTTATGCTACGCCGCCGTAACTTAGGACGCAAGTGCTTTGAGAATACGGCACTTGCGTCCTAAGTTGCGGCGGCGTATCGTAAATATGAAACGCTACGCCCCGCTGATACGCAAAAGTATGATAATCTGGACCTTTATTTTTTTCTGTAAACAATGTGAACAAATATCTGCGCTAACTAAAAGTGAACCAATGTATAATATGAAAAAGCAGCTAGCACAGTCTGTGAATTCAGCAAACAAAAACATGTAAATAAATAGTGCAGCGCTTTAAATGATATAAAGTGACAGTCCAAGTATAAATCAATGCAGGGAAAGTTGATAGAGCTGATAGAAGACCTCCACCACAGCTTTAGTGTGAACATAGACAAAACACACCACACCACCGTGCTAATAATCTGCTTACCAGATGGTAAAGGCAACAGGCGTTGTAATCATACAATGCAGAGGGTTAATGGGGAAACGATATTCCAAACCAGATGGATCGATCAGCATAACATCAAGAAATTCCAAGACTCATGCCCTGTACACACGATCACTTTTTGTGATGAAAAAAAACTTGATTGTATCCTGTTCCTGTTGCCATGCTGTAAGACATGTTCTGATATTTCTTCCTTGTCAATATATCTTTATTGAGGTGATAAAGAAATGTACAATTTAACAAAATAAAATAAGTTAATTACAGACACAGAATAACTTCTTGGTTTACATGTATTTACATTTAATGATCTTACATAAGTTAAAGGAGGCCCCAGTCCTCCTTTAACTTTAGGGAGATGCAAGATTTGATGTTTTAATCTTGGTTTGGAGGAGCCCCACACAAAGTTGGAAACTCTTTTTTGTACAATCCTTAAGTAGTATGATGGGATTGGGGCTGGGAGAACTCTAAAGAGGTAAAGGAGTTTAGGCAGAATTGACATCTTGATTGCGTTAATTCTTCCAGGCCAAGATAAAGGTAAATGAGACCAGGATTTTAAAAGATTCGATATCTCTTTTAGAAGGGTGGGGTAGTTGGCTGTAAATATCTCTGTGAAAGAAGCCGTAAGGCGGATTCCTAGGTATGGAATGTTTTTATCTGACCATTGAAAGGGTAGACCAGATTTAGCTGCATTAAGGTCTGAAGCTGAGAGTGATATATTGAGAGCCAAGCTCTTTTTGGGGTTTATAACTAGTCCTGAGAAAGACACATAATGTTTTAGTAGGGACATTAGGTTTGGGCCTGTTACCTGAGGGGTCGCGAGAAAAAGGAGGATGTCATCGGCGAACATACATAGTTTATGCTTATGGCCCCCTACCTCTATACCTAAGATCTTGGGGTCTGACCTAATCTTATGCGCGAGTGGTTCTATGAGGAGGGCGAACAAAAGAGGGGAAAGCGGGCATCCCTGTCTTGTGCCTCTGCCAATGGAAAATGGGTCTGACTTGTAGCCTGCGTATTTAACTCTTGCCTTCGGATTATTGTATAATTCCATTATCCATGTCATGAAGTTAGGTCCAAAGCCCCATTTTTGTAATGCATATTTTAGGTAAGACCAGGATATAGAGTTGAAAGCTTGATTTATATCCAGTGACAGAAAGCACACTGGGATGCCCCTTTTCTTAGCTATATGAGCTAGCAAGTACGCCCTTCTAATATTGTCACCTGCTTGTCGGTTCGGTATAAAGCCAACCTGGTCACGATGGACCAGTGAGCCTATTATTCTGTTTAGGCGCACCGCCAAGATCTTACCAAGAAGTTTAATGTCTGTATTCAGCATTAAAAATGGGACGAAAGTTTTCGCATGCGGTGTTATCGGTTTGTGGTTTTGGTATCATACAGATTGTGGCCATGAGTGGTTCCTGTCGGAAGGATTTTCGGTTTAGCAAATCATTAAAGGCCTCAGCTAGCCTTGGTGAGAGGAGTTCAGTGAATGTTTTGTAATATTTAGCAGTGAATCCGTCGGGTCCAGGTCTTTTATTTAGTTTAAGGTCCTTTATCGCGTTGCTTACTTCATTATGTGATACAGGTGATTCTAATTGCAATCTTTGGGAGTCCGACATTTGGGGTAGATGGAGTTGCGAATAAAAGGAGTCAGCCTCCTTTTCTTTTCATTGAATACATTTGTATCTGAATACAGTTTTTTCAGGTGGGAGCTAAATTTTGTACGATTTTACGATTTACGATTTTAAGGGGGTTGCTAGAAATGATGTTGTTAGCCAATTTCAGTTTAATGGGGGTATAGGATTTCTTAAAGAAATTTAATGATCTTGCTAAATAAGCCGGGGGGCTTGTTGGCTTGTTTGTAAAAGGTGTGTTTGGACCTGTTTAAACTTTTATTGGCTGATTCTGTAAGGAATAGGTCGTACTCTAAGCGAGCTTTGTGTATACGGACCTTAGTTCTGGGTGAATAATTGTCTTGGAAGTCTAAAAATGCTAGATTAAATTATTTTTCCAATTTCATCGCCATTTGTTTCCTTTGTTTTTTGAGGATCCCTAATTGTCTCTGAATAGTCCCTCTTAGAACTGGCTTGTGGGCTTCCCAGAGTGTGAGGGCGGATATTTCAGGGCTCTCATTGTGGGTTAGATAGTCTCTTAAAGATTGTTCTATTTCTAGACAGTGAGTGGGGTGGTTAAGTAATAGCTCAGGCGTATACCAAGACCGGTCGTGTTTTTTTGGAATGGTTGAGGCTACAGTATAGTTGTAATAACTGCGTTGTGGTCTGACCACGGAATAGGGGCTATATTGGAGTGGAGGACTTCAGGCATAGGAATATGTGATCTATTCTACTAAATGATTGGTGCGGATTTGAAAAATAGGTGAAGTTGCGTTTTGTTGGGTTCATCTCCCTCCATGAGTCTACCAGGTTGTATTTTGAGAGGAGATTGGGAAGATTCCATTTAGGATGGTATTTGTGTTGAATATAGGGGGACTTGTCTAAGAAAGGGAGAAGAACCTGGTTTGAGTCTCCGCAAATCAGAAGGGAGCCAAGTTTATGAGCATTTATGGTTTGAAGAAGGTGAGACATGAATGGCATAGGATTGAGGTTAGGGGCATAGTATGAGACAATCGTAATTGCTGTGTCTAAAATATAGCCTGTTAAGATCAGGTATCTCCCCCCTGGGTCTCTGATTTCTGTGTTCAATGTGAAAGGAGTCGAGCGGTGGAAGGCTATAAGGGTGCCTCTTTTCTTTACTGTGGCGGATGCATTGCAAACTTGTGGATAAGCTGTGTGAAAGTACTTAGGGGTTGTGCTTGGGGTGAAATGAGTTTCCTGAAGGCAGACTATGTGGGCCTTTTTTGACTGGAAAAGCCTGAAAGCTTTTGATCGCTTCTGTGGTAAGTTTAAGCCTTGAACATTGAGTGACAATAAGTTCAATGGTGCCATGGTAGCCAAACCGACAACTCAATCTTACCGTGCTTCCGCGTGTAGCAATTACCCGGACCACTCCGTGCAGACTGGATGGGGAGTCGGGCAGGAAAGGAGGTTTCAGGGGAAAAATAAAAGACAACAAAGGTTAGTGCAACAACAGTTAACAAATTGTAACAAACATATTTAGCATAAGTCCATGGTTGGGGAAAAGGATCCCCGCCAGGGAAAAGGGGGTCTCCGTCAGATCCCCACATATTAAGTTGGGGGTCTGAGTTAGACCAAATGGGGCGCATGTTTTTCCAAGGGTCAGAGTGCCGCGTTCCGTAGTGTACAAAAAGGGGAGAGAAGAGCAATTGTAAGAGATGAGAGGATGCGCTTGGTTATGTAGAATATTAGAATATTAGCTGAGCAAGAGAGGGGGAACCCTATCGTCCCTGAGGTGAATGGTACTGCCTAATGGGGTATAGGGGGTCTTGGGACAGGCTGGATCACCCAGGAGATATACCGGGAGGTTAGTTTGGGAGTGGGAGTAGAGTGTAGTCTGGATTATTATGGATAGATTAGAACAATAGGATTAAATCCATATTGCCGTCATCTATTGCGATAGCCAGAATGACTTGAGGGAGAGAGGGTGCAGTAGGCAACCCTTCGCTTAAAGAGAGTGGATTTAACAATTAAAGGAAGGTGGTCATGAATTTGTGCCGGGTAGGAGGGATTGGCGTGATAAACTATTCTTGCTTTCTCTGGATTTTACCAAAGTTTCAGAGTACAGAGCCATGGATGTGGTTCCAGAAAAGGAGGGAAGGGTATAGTTGGGTAGGCTACTATGGGGAATGTGTGATAAAAGGGTAGGGTGGTGGTTACAATATTATTACCTAGTGAATGGATTTGGGGTCATTACCAGAAGAGGGGGGGTCACCCTAAGGGTGGTACAAGCAGCTCAGATGCAAGTGACCAGAGTTCCAACCTAGAGAGAAAGGGAAACATGGTTAATAATGTAAGATGATCAGTCCATTGAGTCTTCTCGTTCAGGAGGTTGTGACACGAATCTGCCTCGTTTGCTTGACTGATGGAAGTCTTCATTTTGGTCCTGCTGCGTAGCATGGTTGTTGGCTGAGGATGATGGCGATCTTCTGTGTGTGGATGATGTGGCAGAGGGTTGCTCAATTAATTTGAAGTCCACAAGGGCTTGGTGTAACTGGTCAGGTGACCTGCAGACTATCTTTGTCCCTTGCAGTGTAAAACGGAGGGAAAAAGGGAAACCCCATTGGTATTTAATGTTACGTTGCTGTAACTCAATCAGGAGGGGTTTCATGGCCCTTCTCTTGTTAATTGTCTGTTGTGAGATGTCCGCAAAAAATTGGTAGTTGTAGTTTTGAAAAGTCAAGATGTTTTTTTCTCTTGCTGCCTGCAGTATTTGCTCTTTGGACCTATAGTAATGAAATTTGGTTATTATGTCCCTGGGGGGACCGTCAGCCTTTTTAGGGGTGAGAGCCCTATGAATCCTGTCCATTTCTAGGCGCTCTACAGGGATGCCTGGGAGCAGTTCTTGGCATAGGGCAAGAATGGTGGATTGAAGGTCTACTACAGACTCTGGTATGCCCCTAAATCTCAGGTTTGACCTTTTTGCCCGATTCTCAAAATCCTACAGTCTATTTTGCATTGTTAAGTTTTCTTCCTTGAGGGTATCTATATCAGACATGCATTTCTGAGTAAAGCTTTCTATTTCATCTACCTTGGTTTGCAGGGTATCTGTGCGGTTCCCTATCTCCCTTATTTCTCTTGTGAGACTTGAGGTGATTTGTTCAGATGTCTGTTTAAGTGCTCTGTGAAGCATCTTTTCAAATTGTTTGAGCAATCCTGAGGGGATTTCCTTGTCACCTTTATCCAACTGTGGTGACACATTTGAGTCCTCTCCCTCACTATCTGAGGTAATATTGGACAGAGATGCCATAAGATTAGTTGTTTTGGCAGTTTTAGCTGCCGTTTGCTTTCTCTGTTTCCCTGAGGGGAGCTGTTCTGAGGCGAGCGGTGCTGTCTTAGTGGTGCCTTTGCTCAGCTGAGCGCCGCTTGGAGGATTCGTTTTTGTCCTGTTTCTGGCACCTCCTAGCACCATTCTTTCACCCAAATGTCACCCTCACCTTCCTACAGCTTGTGGTCCGTTTATGGGATGGTTTGACTGGATCAAATACCGGGTTATCCACGGCTTTCTTCCCCGAGTAGCGGAGCTCTAGGCAGGCATTTCTGCTCCTCTAGAGCCCGCCCACACGACCTAGAATCTGTTGTTCTGATATTTCTTAATGAAAGTAAAGTATTCTCTGCATCCAAGAAGCTTTCAACGCATTATATCAATACTCTGCTAACAGAACATATGCTTTACAGTTTATGTTTTCCACAAGTTATCTTTAAATTTACAAAGGCACACAAGAAAAATCTGTAAGCATAATTAAAATCCTCATTAGATTAACTGATATGCCATATAGCATGTGTGACCCTAGATAAAATAAACTAATCCTGGAATTGTAAACTTGCTGAGCTGACAACAGACATCTGCATACTTCTTTTACATATTAAACGGTTAATAGTTAGTGCAATGAAATGGGGCATAAATGACAATCAGTAAGTAAGCAACAGTTCCCAGAGTAACACTAAGTGCTTGTTAATGTAATCCTAAAATGTGACACTTTTTCTCTTCAGTGTTTCAATCTAAATTCCATAAATAAGGTTGTGCTTTGTTGTTTTATTTGCTGCTGTCTGATGTTAGACTCCGCAAACCATTCTCATGGGCCTTAGACATCAACCTAGACCCTGACCTTGTAAAGAAAAATTCTTCCATTACTGTCATAGGTCACTTAGACTGTGCGTCATGACCTGCTTCTTATTCTTTCTGTAATCCATTTGGGGAGTTTTTTTTTTTACTTTGACAACTCTATTGTAGCTAGTTGGAGTCACTTGGGGCTATAAAGTGAATTTAAGTCCATCTCTCCAGATTTTAGATTTTCCCTATGAAAATAGGAACAAGTCACCAAGCAACCCCATGACATACACTGTCATTTACTAATATATAGATCTCTCTCTCTCTCTCTCTCTGAGTAGAGAGAGAGAGAGAGAGAGAGAGAGCGTGATATATATCTATATCTCTCTATATAGATAAAGGGCCAGATTCAGGTAGATTGGCACATATTTAGGCGGGTGTAGCGTAGCGAATATACGCTACGCTGACGAGGCGCAGAGCGGCGAGCACACTATTCACAATGGAAATGCTCCCAACGATGCGCCGGCGTAACGTAATTTCATCGGCGTAAGGCAGCGCAAGTCGAAGTGGGTGTGACCTTATGCAAATGATCATCCGAGCGTGGTGCAATGCTTTACGCCCGGGGACCTCGAGGGAGTCGTATACCTCATGGAGGATCCCACCATCCCTGTACCCTACCAATCCTCCTCCCCATCAGGGGAAGCCCCTCCCCCTCCTCCCCCATCAGGGGAAGCCCCTCACCTTCATCCCTCATCAGGGAAAGCCCCTCAAGGGCCTCCCCATACACACGGCCCCAAGCCTCTCCTGCCCCCAGGAAGGCAACATGCAAAACTAGGGGTGTTCCTGATGGCATACAGGAAACCCTTGCCAGGGATCAGGCCCGCTAGACCCGCCATATTGGTGCTGTCGCTGTTGAGATGAGGAGTGTTGGAGACAGCCTGGCATCCACGTCCAAGATTCACGACAGCCTCCAAGACGTGAGCTGTAATTGTGCTGCTGTTGTCACCAGCCTGGGGAGCTGCAGGCCACCACAGCAGGCTTTGCGGCTGAAGTGAAGAGCCTGGCAGTGGCCATCGTGGCAGAGGGGAGGCAGACCAGGCTGCTGCTGGCAGACACAAATGCGGTCCTCACCCGCATTGCCCTGGCGTTGGAGGGCAGGCAGCCAGCCAGGGAGAGTCCAGGGGATGCTCCTCCACCCCCCCACTTGAGGCTCCCCCCAGGCAGTTAAGGAGCCGGAGCCTTGGCACCAGGCGTAGCCCACGACAGGGCAGATGAGTGCCATTTTTGTTTTTTATTTTGTGCTCACGTGATGAGTTTATATTTTTTTGTCTACTCAGGTTATGAGTTTTTCCTTTTTTTGTCTATTCAGGTTATGAGTTTTTTTATTTTGTAGTATCTGCACACGGTGAGGAGTGCAGGCTACAGTGTGACTGGTGTGTGAATGTGGGGGTGGCACTCCTGCCAGTAAGGGGTGTCACCCTGGGTTGTCAGGGAGAAGTTATCCTTTACGACCGTGTGAATGTGGTATGAATGGACAGCAACACCATTGGGGCCTTGGCGCGGCGTTGCTGCTCCCAAGTCTTGCATGGTGGACTTGGACTAATCCAATGTGAGGTGGATGTGGTGTGTGTGATCTAGGGACCACAGTGGTGTGCATGCGTGCATTGTCCGTGTACCATGTTGAATGTGTGTGCTTAACGTGCAAAGATGCCTACCACGAGTATCCTCCTGACTGCTCTTCCCTCAGCAGACGGGGTAGCTTTGGGCAGGGGGGACTGTGTGGTTGGGGGGTCAGGTCATCACTTATGTCAATCTGCAGGCCCTTTCTCATGGCGTAGTTGTGCAGCACACAACATGCACTGATGATCTGACACACAAAGTTTGGGGAATATAACATATCCAGGCATCGGAAACGTGACTTCAGGAGGCCAAATGTGCACTCCACCACTGCACGGTTACGTATGTGTGCATCATTGTATCTTCACTCTCCTCTGGTTTGGGGATCCCGGAATGGAGTCATGAGATGGGGTGGAGTGCATATGCAGAGTCACCTGGAAGGGAAAAGACAGGAGGATGTTAGCCATGCATGTGCCCCTCGTGATGATGGGGTCAGACAGTCATGCCTGACTCCCATGTCACTCACCAACCAGCCAGCTGTCCTTGTACACGTTCTGTTCGAATTCAGTTGTGATGTTGCTTTGACGGTATATGTAGCTGTCATGGCTGGACCCAGGGTGTTTGGCATGGACGTGCCTTATGAAGTATTTTGATGGAATGCCACTGCTTACAATTGTGGTATATGTGCTCTGCTGCATGGGGGGAGGGGGGGTATAGTGGCACATGTGTGTAATCAATGGCCCTGTTGGTGCGTGGGAATCCTGTAATGCTGTAGAAATCCTGCATTGCCTTCTGCCGCAGGTGCTCATGGGTGGGTTTGATGATGTGGTGGGACATGCGTCTGAGGATTGCGGGGACAACCTGGTGCACACATCTGCTCATGGTGGATTGTGACATCACAGCCACAACTCCACTTGTACGCTGAAAAGATCCACTGGCAAGGAAATGGAGTGTTGCCAGTACCTTGACCAGTGGCTGCACTGCATGTGAGCGGTGTGTCTTGCTGGTGATGTCATCATGCAGGGCTGTGGCTATTTCCAGGATGGCATCAGGGCTGAATCTGAGGATGGGATACACCTCTAAATCCCCCATGCCAAATACGTTAATGTGCATTCGGTATATCCTCTCCCGTGCCCTCCTCCTCCGTGACTGTGGCCACAGTAGTAGTGCTAGGACCGCTGCTGCCCCTGGCATGTTGGCATACGGATGTGTTGTCCTGCAAGTGTGGTTGGTCAGCTCGTCCGTAACGGTGCTGCTGTAGCTGCTCTCCAGCTGACCTGTGCACGTCTGCTGCTGACCCCTGCTTTATGAGGAGTAACTTTGCGGCGGACGTTCAACTTACGTGCGGCGCGCGTAGCCAGCGTTGGGCGCAAATACGTTTGCGAATTGGCGTATCTCACTCATTTGCATATTTTAATAGGAAATCAATGGGCGCGCCAGATGCGTCCAGCGTAAATATGCGCCTACGATACGCCAGCGTAGGAAAGTTACGTTGGTCGGCAGAAGCCTATTTTCAGGCGTATCTATTTCTGTGGGTACAGCGCATAGATACGACGGCGCACATTTTGAGGGCCAGCTTCAGGTAGAAGTTACGCGGCTTATCTCTAGATAAGCCACGTAACTTCTAAACCTACGCCGGCGTATCTGTTTTCTGTATTCAGAAAACAAGATACGCCGGGATTGAGTTAAGATACAAGCGGCTTAATTGTATTTCGCCATCGTATATTAACTGCAATTTTAAAATGGCCGCTAGGGGCGTTCCAGCTGATTTACGCAGAGAATATGTAAATCAGCGAGATACGCCAATTCCCGAATGTACACCCGCCCGCCCACAGCAGTGACTTTACGCCGTTTCTGTAAGGGGTTTCCCAGCGTAAAGATAAAGCACCAAAAAGCAGGCTCATCCTATGTTAAGTATGGACTGTGTGACCGCTTTGAATTTGAAAATTTTTACGTTGTTTGCGTAACTCGTCCGTGAATGGGGATTGACGTCATTGACGTTCACGTCGAAAACACTGTCATAATTTGGAGCATGCGCACTGGGATACATTGACGGCCGGCACATGTACAGTACGTTCGGCGCGGGATCGTGCCTAATTTAAATACTACACGCCCCTTTGAATTACGACGGGCCATTTACGCTATGCCGACGCAACTTTAGGAGCAAGTGCTTTGTGAATACAGCACTTGCGCATAAAGTTGCGGTAGAAATGGATACCTAGCAAACTCAAACTAGCCAGAAATAAATCCCAACAAATCATTTTCAAATACAAAGATTTTCGTTGCCCAGCTTTGCAAATACATGTGAAAGCCACATCACTGTGTCAAGGCACCTCTACTAAGTGTGGTCCTTAAAATGGTTCCAAAGTCAGGAAATGTTTACCTTAAAGGCTAAGATCACTTGTACATAATAAAGGTAAAAAAAATATTTGCATTTATTATTTTTTAAAACAGGAACCATTGGACTCGCGATCAGCAGATGCAGCAGATGCAATGTTAGGCTCCTGCACACACTGCTTACAGCTCTGCTGCCCTGTGCATGGGATGTCATTGCAAAAGTGAATGAACTACAGGCTTGCTGATCAAAGTCTGCTGCAGTGGCCGCCTTCACCTGTAGTTCATTAATTCACAGGAAACTGTTAATGAATGACGTGCCTATGTGGGTGGAAACCCGCACAGCTGCGATACTTTAAAAAAAGTATTTATAGAAATAGTGATCAGGGTGCAATTCATAAAGTTTATATTTAACTTGTTGAAGAAGAAAGCATTCCATGGGACAACCACAACAGTGGCACAAACAAGTTTAAATCCTAAAAATGATGATATCACCAGTGTGAAATCAGTGCATGACAAAAGGCATCATAAAATATAATAAAAGAAACATAATTAAACCACCAAAATGTCCTATATTGGGGAAGTGAGGTACCGAGCCAGAGCCATAAGAAAAAACGAAAAGAAAATAAATCCAAAATGGCATCAATGAACTCATGATGTCAAGCGCTGTACAAACGGCCGAGAATCCCATCATAATTTTTTTTTTTCATTTTTCTCTACGGGATTCTTGTCAAGCTTTCTTTGCATACACACTGTCAAGCCAAAATCTTGTTGTTCTCAAACGTGGTGACATACAACACTTACAATGGCACTATAAAGTTTGATTCCACTGGTGCCACCCTTGGGGCTGCTTTTGCTAATCTCAGGCCGCGTACACACGTCCGAGAACCTCGTCGGGCTAAACCCATCGTTCCGCCCGACGAGGTTCTCGGCCGGCCGTCGAGTTCGTCGACCAGGCTGTCGAAAAAGGCGTCGAGCCATTAGTCCCGATGACCCGTCGAGCAAATAGAGAACCTGCTCTCTATTTTGGCTCGACGAGCTTCCTGACGGGACGCTCGACGAAAGTGTACACACGATCGAGCTTCTCGGCAGAATATGGATCCCAGCGAGCTTCTCGCTGGATTCTGCCGAGAAACTCGGTCGTGTGTACAGGGCCTCATGTTACTGAGTGTTAGTAAAAGTTTGGTGAGAGACGATTCACGCTTTTCAGTCTGTTACAGCGTGACGAATGTGCTATCTCCATTATGAACACTAGTTTTACTGAAGGTGCGCTCCCGTCTCATACTTGATTCTGACCATGCGCAGGTTTTTGATGCCGCGTCCACGCGATCATTTTTCAGCATAAAAAATACTTCGTTTTTCAGCATGTCCAAAAACGAAGTTTTCCCAACTTCATCATTAAAACTACGTTATCTACACACCATCGTTTTAAAAAAATGATCTAGCAAATCGCGGTGACGTACAACACGTACGACCGCACTATAAAGGGGAAGTTCCATTCGCCATTGGGCTGCTTTAGCTGATTCCGTGTTAGTAAAAGACGATTCGCGCTTTTCTGTCTGTTACAGCGTGATGAACGTGCTTACATTATGTGCTTTCCGTTATGAATGGTAGTTTTACCAGAACGAGCACTCCCGTCTCATAACTTGCTTCTGAGAATGTAGTTTTAGCCCACACACGATCATTTTTTACAACCCGAAAAACGACATTGTTTAAAACTACGTTAAAAAAATGCAGCATGTTTGAATTTTTTTTTGTCGTTTTTCAGAACCTGAAAAATGATGTGTAGCCCACACACGATCATTTTAAATGATGTTTTTGAAAAACAATTTTTTTTTAATGCCGAAAAATGATGGTGTGTACGTGGCATAAGACTCGCAATAGCATACACACGAACGTTTTTCTCATCGTAAACAAGCCCGACCAGAATCACAACGAGAAAATTTATACTCCTGACGAGAGCAGGTTCTCTTTTTTTCTCGTCAAGATTCACAACTATTTCTTTGACGAGAAACCATACACACAAACGGTTTTCTCAGGAAAAAGCTCTGCCAGCAGTTTTCTTGCCGTGAAAAACGAGCGTGTGTACGAGGTTTTAGTGAGAAACCTGTGAGTGTAATGCACAGTACCACAAACAAAAACAATACAGGCATTACGCAGTAAAGACAAATCTAAAATTAGCGATTCTCATGGCATAATTGATAAATGTAATGCTTAGTACCATAAAACATAAAACCCCCATACACACCCAATACTGCAAAGCTCCAATATAGGAAATTCTGTGGTAACAAATAAATGGCCAGTTGGCCAAATGTGTGAAAACTAAACCCCTGTTTTTAACGCATTTTTCTACATTTGTACATAATTTTTCTACTTTTGTGCTTTTTTGTCTTCTTGGCTTATATGTTTATCATTTGCAATTTGCTATCATGTTGTACATTATTGCCCTTGCATCCTTTGATATTGTTTTTGTAAACATGCTGGCTGCTATACTTTCCATCTAACTAGATGGCTCTGTGCTCTGTCCCCATTCTGGTCCGTCTATGCGCAGGCTTGGCTGACGATGGATGAGATCTGTCCCTGCCTTGGCCGGTGCGCTGGGATGAGCATCTCTGTTTCCCCCTTATTGAACTATGTTCTACGAGTGGGGAACCCGCTCCCACCAGCGTGGCGTGACGATGCACTGCTCCTTGGGGCGTGGCCGTGCCACGCACCGCCGTGTCTGGAAGACGTCACGGATTCTGCAGTCAGCTGTGTGTATTCACAGCTGACTAGGTGGAAAAAGCCGATCTCTGTGTGCATGCATGCTGATTGGCTATGATCCAATCGAACCTGGTATGTAAGTGTTGTTGTTTGGTCGGTTTGTGTCAGTTCTCTGGCCGCTGAACTGCCATCAACATCTCTGCCGCCCCTGTCTAAAAGGTAATGAATATTTCTCTTCTAATTATTCCATCTTTAAAGGAGTTGTAAAGGTATTTATTTCCCCTAAATAGCTTCCTTTACCCTAGTGCAGTTCTTCTTCACTTACCTCATCCTTTTTTTTTGCTTTTTAATGTCCTTATTTCTTCTGAGAAATCCTCACTTCCTGTTCTTCTGTCTGTACAGTAACTACACGCAGTAATGCAAGGCTTTCTCCCTGGTGTGGAGAAAGCCTCTTGAGGGGGTGAGCAGGACACTCTCTACTTTGCAGATAGAGAACGGAACTGTGTGTTTGTGGGCGTCCTGACACTCCTGCTCGCCCGCTCAAGAGGCTTTCTCCACACCAGGGAGAAAGTCTTGCATTACTGTGTGTAGTTACAGACAGAAGAACAGGAAGTGAGGATTTCTCATAAGAAATAAGGACATTTAAAAGAAAAATTGAAGGATGAGGTAAGTGAAGAAGGACTGCACTAATGTAAAGGAAGCTATTTAGGGAAAACAATGTTTGTTTTACCTTTATAACTCCTTTAACCACTTTAGCCCCGGACCATATTGCTGCCCAATGACCAGAGCACTTTTTGTGATTCGGCACTGCGTCACTTTAACTGACAATTGCGCGGTCGTGCGACATGGCTCCCAAACAAAATTGGCATATTTTTTTCCCCACAAATAGAGCTTTCTTTTGGTGGTATTTGATCATCTCTGCGGTTTTTATTTTTTGCGCTATAAACAAAAATAGAGCGACTATTTTGAAAAAAATTAAATATTTTTTACATTTTGCTATAATAAATATCCCCAAAAAAGATATAAAAAAACATTTTTTTTCCTCAGTTTAGGCCGATACGTATTCTTCTACATATTTTTTGTTAAAAAAATCGCAATTAGCCTGTATTGATTGGTTTGCGCAAAATTTATAGCGTTTACAAAAAAGGGGGTCGTTTATGGCATTTTTATTATTATTTTTTTTTCTGCGTTTTTTTTCGGTACTGCGATATTATGGCGGACACATTGGACACTTTTGACACATTTTTGGGACCATTGGCATTTTTATAGCGATCAATGCTATAAAAATGCATTGGATTACTATAAAAATGCCATTGGCAGTGAAGGGGTTAACACTAGGGGGCGGGGAAGGGGTTAAGTGTGTTGCTGGGTGTGTTCTAACTGTATGGGGGGGTGGCCTCACTAGGGGAAATCACTGATCTTCTGTTCATACATTGTATGAACAGAAAATCAGCGTTTCCCCCGCTGACAGGAACGAGAGCTATGTGTTTACACACACAGCTCCCGTTCCCCGCTCTGTAACAAGCAATCGCGGGTGCCCGGCGGCGATCGTACCCGCTGGGCACGTGTGCGGGACTCGGGGGGCGCGCGTGAGCGCCCTACAAGTCTCTAAAGGGAGGACGTAGAGCTACGTGCTCCCGCGAGACAGAGCCACCGCTCCGCAGTAATATGACGGCGGGCGGTCGGCAAGTAGTTAAGCTTATATACTTATGTATACTTATGCATACTTTATCCAGAAGAGGGATCTATAATTTCTCATATTTCCTTCTTTTATAATTATTTTCACAGTGCTGGTCTTGCTGTTGTGCTTCACACTGGACGCCTTCTTTGAATGCGTTATGATGCCAGACTTGTGGGCATTTTCATAGCCACCTATTTGTACATGGATTTATGCAGGTAGCATGTACTGTTTTTCGTGCTGTTTTTACATTTATTTTTGTGAATCTAATATGTAAGTACCTTCGGCTAATGCTATACTTCAAACAGTTTGTTTACAGTATGGTGATGTTTTTTCTTTTAAATATCATTATATATCTGTACTTATATTACTGACAAGAACATTAGCCTTCTAACTACAATACCACCCCTGAGGAAGGAAAAGACTCATACCAATGCAAAATAATTTCCGAAACATGTTGGGTATATGTATGTGAATCCAACTGGCTGATCTCAATTCGTTTGGGGTAACAATTTGGATCAATATGTTCTATGTTATGATGATTTTTTGGTATATTGTTCTACTATGTATTTTAAGTGAATCTGTGTTTATACACATTGCACTTTTTATCCTTTCTTAAATAATAAAGCTGGCATTGTTGTGCCGTTTTTATCAATTACGATTTATATTACTACATTTCTCTGGCATTTAAAGTCTATCTCCCAATGCACTTTGTTGCATGTCTCCTCTATGCTGTTTTTAATGCATAATGTTAGACAGGATAATTCCGTTGGTTGCAGGCTGGTTGGTAAGTTGAACTAGGAATTTTCTTTGGTTTTTCAAATTCCATGTGCTTCTTGCTGCAGATGACAGTTATATCTTGGGGCAGTGGGCATTTGTTTCACTTCGTTGCCAGTGTGCTACAGTATATGCTGGGTGTCCAGTGCACCCCTGTGCCTTTAAGGAGTGGTGGGCTCCCTCCAGGCTCACCTGCCCTCTGCCTATCCATTATAATGCATGTGCTTCCACTGTGGAGGATCTCAAAATTTAGAGTTAGTACTGAAGATAATACTGGGGTGCCACGAAGTGGCTCTGCAGCTCACACATTTATTTGCAAATGTGTCCAAACTAAACCCCTGTTTTTAACGCATACTGTAAGGCCCCTTTCACACTGGGACAGGACGTGCAGTGGCGGTATAGCGCCGCTAAAAATAGCCGTGCTATACCATCGGAATTGCGGCGGTATTCGGCCACTAGCGGTGCGGTATTAACCACCGCTAACGGCCGTAAAAGGGTTAATACCACCCGCAATGCACCTCTGCAGAGGCGCATTGCCAACGGTATAATAGCGGTTTCCCATTACTTTAAATGGGAAGGAGCGGTGAAGGAGCAGTAGACACACTGCTCCTCTCACTGTTCCAAAGATGCTGCTGGCAGGACTTTTGGAGCGGTCGGGCTTTCACATTGAGAATGCAGTGCAGGGGTTTTTTAGGCGGTATTTAGGCGTTATTTTTTATAGCTAAACCACCTGAAAAACTCCTCATTGTGAAAGGGGCCTTAGACAGGATAATTTGGTTGGTTGCAGGCTGGTCGATAAGTGGAGTTTTGAATTTTCTTCAAAGGAGAAGTGGGGAGAAGTGGGGACATTCTACCAAAAGATAGACTCAGACAAAGATAAAGGGGCAGATTCACGTAGATCGGCGCATTATCATTCCGGCGTAGCGCACCACTTTTCCGTTAGACTTGCGCAATCTAGCCGCGTAATCCGGCGATTCACGTAGCTTTTACGCAAGAGCTTGCGCAAACGTAAGGTTTTTTCCGGAGGCGTAAGGAGGAGTAATACAAATTGGGAGGGACGTGGGCGTGTTACATTGAAATGAGCCGTGACCCCATGCAAATGAAGGGCCGGCCGACTCGCGCATGCGCGCGTGAAGGAAACCATGTCAGCTCCGTTGTGCGCATGCTCACAACTCGGGAGCGGCGCAATCAGTGAAATTGGAAATGGACTAGGGCAACTTTATGAACTACGCAGACAGCATAAATAGACACACACAAATGCACTTCCTTTGCAAAAATACATCCCTTTGTATCCCTCCCTATACAGCAAGGTGCTTTTGTTTGTTTGTGTCTTTGAGATATTTGGGGACTGTTTTGCAGAGTGATTTTTGTCTTTTATGTGTTTTCTTTGTTGTTATTTTGTTTAAATTATATTTTTGCTGGGCATTTTTTATTTACATTATATTTTTGCTGGGCATTTTTTTTTTTTGCTCGTCATTTATTTAATTTTTTTGGTTCTGTTTGTGTATGATTTTGGAATGTGGGGGTGATATTCCTGCAGGAAAAGGGGTGTCACCCTCATTTGTGGTGGAGAAGTGATCCCCAGGTCTGTGTGAATGGTGTATGAATGTACAGTGACATAATTGGAGCCGTGGCATGGCGTTGCAGCTCACAAGTCCTGCATGGTGGACTGGTGCCAATCCAATGTGATGAGGATGTGGGGTGTGTGTGCTAGGGACCACAGTGGTGTGCATGCATGCATTCTCATTGTGCCATGATTAATGTGTGTGTTTAACGTGCAAAGATGCATAATGTGAGCTGGCATGAGATGGGGTCATGAGATGGGGTACCAGTGCATATGCAGAGTCACCTTGAAGGGAAGAGACAGGAGGATGTTAGTCATGCATGTGCCACTTGTGAGGTGTGCATCACGGGAGGGGATAGTCATGCCTGACTCCCATGTCACTCACCAACCAGCCAGCTGTCCCCATACATGTTCTGTTCGAAATCTGTGGGGATGGGGCTCTGATTGTATATGTAGCTGTCATGGGTGTCATGGGTGGTGCCATGTGTTGGGCTGCTGATGTCCTCCTGCAGGGTTGTGGTAATTCCATGATGGCATGAGGGGGGAATCTGAAGATGCGAGACACCTCAGAATCACTCATGCCAAAGATGTCTATGCGTGTGTGATATATCAAGTGAAGAGTGAGGGGCTTGTATCAGATAAGAATATTGTATTAGATTAATTTAAATTGTAAATTTTATGTAAGCAAATAAAAAAAAAAAAAAAAACATCTCCCGTGCCCTCCTTAGTGCCATCCTCCGTGCCCTCATCCTTCTTTGTTCATCTAAAGTCAGTAGTATAGCTATGCGCGACGATGCCCCTGGCATGTTGGCATACAGATTGTTGGGCAACACGTGTGACTGCTGAACTCCTCACTAACAGTGTTGCTTTATCTGACAATTAGACTTTTTTTCAAAATTTAGACCAGCTTTTAGGTCCTCTAACTTTAGACAGGACATTTTGCAGTTGCGCACATCGCGTAGCCTGCGCAGCAACTGCGTTTTTTTGTGAATCCCCGTAACTCCCTCATTAGCATATTTGACTAGCAAATCAATGGTGTGTCTAGCGCAGTTTTGCGCGAAGGGAAGCGAATGTCTAATTCAATTACGCCGGACCAAAAAACGTAGATTTCTGGCGTATATTGTTTTGTGAATCGCGTCCAACTATACGCACGCGCACATTTAGACTTACGCACGCGCAACAGCAGTTGCGCAGGCGTAATCGCTCTGTGAATCTGGCCCAAAGTGCCTATGTAAGCACCTAGCATCACAACCTAAGAAGAAAGCTGCAGTATCAAAAATATATTGAAACAATACCCCTAGTGCCCAAATGGATGTAGTTCTTAAATCGGTCAGTAGGGGCATATATAGCACAATTATACAATACAAATCTATAGTACAAAAGCAGCAGGGTTGAGCAATGAAAAACATACACAAATACAAGCGACGTATCAGTATGTCATCTTTTATGTACAAACATATAAACTCATAGATATACAAATTAATCACTTAAAAAATTACTCTAAAAATCAAGCTGCAGTATAAAATAAATAATAAAGAGAGGCCCCTATTGTCCAAGGACTTGAACAACAAGTGCCAGCATGTGTATAGACAGTAAATTCTAAACTAGAAAAAAGTTGGAGATCAGGAACAAAACACAAAGATATGGCATACCAACACTTCGGCATATACTGTATGTGAAAAAATGTATAGAGTTATAAATAAATTTACACTATAAATGAACCCCACACATATTTTATCCTCCATTTCCCTTTAGTGAGAATAAACTTAAGAAATGGATACTATGGGCCAGATTCATAGAGCAATTACGCCTGTCTAACTGGTGTTAGACAGGAGTAATTTCAAATTTCGCGCACCGTATCACTAGTTTGAATCCTCAAACCATGATACGGCGGCTTCGGGCTTCGATCCGAGAGGCTTACGTCTTCGTAAGCCTTCGGATCTACGCTGCCATCTATTTGCGGCCGCTGGGAGGAGTTTGCGTCGTTTTGATGCGTCGGGATATGCAAATGTTTTTTTACGGCGATTCCCGAAGATACGAGTGGTCGTCGCAATCACTTTTGTCTATTTTTTTGTACGTAATGTTAGAGCAGCTTTTTGCTGCTCTAACGTTACGTAGCCCATGTTAAGTATGGCCGTCCTTCCCGCTTCGAATTTATAAATTTTTTTTTTTTGTTTACGTAACTCGTTCGGGACTAGGATCGCCCGTAAACGACGCTACCTAAACAACGAATGACGTCACGACGTGATTTCGCGCAATGCACGGCGGGAAATTTGCGAACGGAGCATGCGCAGATCGATCGCCGCGGGAACGCGCCTATTTTAAATGATTCACGCCCCCTACTCGTCTATATGGATTGCGACGGGAGAAATACACTACGCCGCCGTCGTTTACTGGACAAAATCTACCTGAATTCCACGTAGAGCCAGGTAAAAAACGGCGGCGTAGTGTATTTCTGATACGCTACGATAATCCATTTCTGTGTGAATCTGCCCCAATATTTTTTTATTTTGGCACCTTCTATCCAAGTGTTCTATTGTTTTAGAAACAAATGTCTTCAGGGGTAATTCTTTCTTAGGATCAGTGCCTGGTATAGAGAGGCATAAAGCTGTCTGGTGCTTGACCTACTTTCTGACAGCTGGCAAGTTGCCATTTACTATTACAACGTCCTGATACCTAACACAATATCAAAAACTACAAATTAGATCATAGCATCTGGATTATTCATTTGTTCCTGAAAGCCCAGATGCATCATTAATGATCTTTTCCTACTTTTTTATAGATTTTCTTTGTTATCTCTCCAAAAACAGTTACTGTAAAAGCTTAAAAAAGTCATGTGTCATGGGAAAATACATTTTTTACTTGTGTTAGAAAAAAAAGATTATAGGGCTTATTTTTAAAAAGGAGTTTAGAATCTTAAAGTGATTGTAAAAGATCACCTTGCAAAACAACCAATTCAGTTTAAAATAGAAATGAAAAGCAACACATTTTTGTATAGTTATAAAAACATTCTAAATACTTTTTTCCTTTTTTTATAATTGATCACACGCTCTCTCTGTTTTCAGCTACATAAGAGCTGGGGGAGGAGAAGCAGCAGCACACTGATCTTCCCAGTGAAAGGCTGTCCAGGGGGGAGGGCGTGTGTCAAGACAAGTCTGACCATTGGAGGAGAGCACACTGAGTTCCCAGCACAGCAAGAGAACTGACCACACTAGGATTCATTTACTTAAAATGGAGAATACAAAATCTGGCGCAGACACCACCATTTGTTTTATAATTTCCACTTTTTCTGGCAAGGACAGATTACCAGGTGTTTGCAGCAGTGCCCCCTAGCTGCAGGAGCTCTCTATTTTCAAAATCTGGTGCCGCTCTGCATAGAAACCATAGAAAATCAGCTTTGAGGTTTCTTTTTTTTCAAAGCTTAATTGAACAAGCTGAAGTTAGAAGCTGATTGACTGCCATGCACAGCTGCACCTGCCTTAGCACTCTTCAGTTTTAGCAAATCAACCCCACTGTTTTCTTATGCCTAGTGTGGTCAGTTTTTAATAGGAAAGCAGGGGGATTGGAAGGAATAACTGGGATTTCACACAAAGGAAGCAATACTATGAGAACAGGATATTTTTTCATACAAGTACATCAGGCACATATCAGGAACAGCGATGACCCATCCATTAGGAGCGCCCAGGCACCGCCCCCTCTCTCCAGGCCACCCCCTATATGCAATGGCTAGATTCATGCATAGCCCGATATTTGACATGTTTCTACATAACAGGCGTCTGCTGGGAATGGGAAATAATGTAATTACCACTTTTGCACAGATATTTTAAATTTTTTTATGATTTTTTTGTGTAAATTTGTTTACAAATGTTTATATACTGCCACTTTTTGTGATTCATTTTACACATTTATTAACTTTATTGGATTATTTATGTTTACTGTAATCACTGAGCATTGATTGGTTGCAGATAAGGGATGCACGCTTGTTTCTCTTTTAAAAATAGTTCAAGTTTACACAATTCACAGCACTCTTTTATTTATACATTTTTTTATGTATTGGTCTTTTATGGAGAGAAGCTCAGAGTTGCATTTGGTTTATGTTGTTTCCATCACCTGCATGTTGAGAATATTGCCAGAATTACACTGCAGGTCATATGAAGAGAACAGAAAAAATGACTAGGCGCTGGAGAAAATACTGATATAATAAACAAATCCGCGCCAAAGAAATAAATAAAACCTACCACTGTGCAGCTGCTATCATTAAAAGTATAACAAATATACTCAAACAAAAGCTAAATATAAATGTATGGCAGAGCTACTGTTGCTCTCACTTAGAAAAAAATGTAGTCCTTTCTATATAATAAATAAATAATCTAAAAACAGTGGGCCAGATTCAGATACACTTAATATTGCGCTGCGTAATCGAAATACTCTATGCTGCCGTATTTCACCAGGCTCTACACCGAATCCTGGTAGCTTTTTGCCCGTACGCTACTATTTCTCGCCGCGTAATCAAAATACGCGATTGGGGGGCGTGAAGCATTTAAATTAAGCGCGTCCCCGCGGCGATCGAACTGCGCATGCTCCGTTCAAAAATTTCCCGCCGTGCATTGTGCGAAATCACGTCATTACGTCATTCGTTGTTTGAGTAGCGGCGTTTACGAACATTCCTATTCCCGGACGACTTACGTAAAAAATACTAAAAGACGTCGGAAAACGTAGAAATTCGACGCGGGAACAACGGCCATACTTAACATGGGCTGTCTAATATTAGAACAGAAAAAAGCTGGTATAGTGTTACGCAAAAAAAAGATGACTAAAGGTGCCGTAAGAGATTGCAAATGAAGATCGTAATTTCGGGGATCGCCGGCAAAAGCTCATTAGCATACCCCGACGCGGAAAACGACAGGAAGTCCACCCAGTGGCCGCAATTTTATTGCAGCATAGATCCGAAGGCGTATGAACACGTAATCCAGTCGAATTGAAGCCCGCAGCCGTCTATTCATGGTTTGAGGTTTCCGACTAGCTAGAAAACGCGCGTAATTTGAAATTACTCCAGTCTAACACCAGTTAGACAGGCGTAATGGCTCTGTGAATCTGGCCCAGTGTCTTCACATCTGTGTGCCATAAATTGATATTTTGTCTGAAAAAAAAAACATGCGTGATCAAAATTCAGAAAACATTATAGAGTGTCTAGTGCTCAAAAAGATAAAGTAAATCAAATCAAAAGCATCAAATAGAAAGATTCAATGGGACCCTTCATTTAATGCATTCTATTTGATGCTTTTGATTTGATGCAATTTTATCTTTTTGAGCACGAGACACTATAATGTTTTATGAATTTTGATCACACATTATTTTTTTACAGACAAAATGTATATCAATTTATGCCACACGTGTTGAAGACACAGTTGTTTTTAGTTTATTTCATTATTTGCCCCACAATCACCTATACATGTATGCAGGGGAGGGCTGGCAGCCTTAGGCTTGGGGGGCAAGTCCAGTCAAGTGGCACATAAAGCGTGGAAAAGTGATGGATCGAGGAAAACAGATTTTTCATGATCGAAAGAGTTCGCACAGAGCCTCCCCTTACATCAGAGTCCGCACAGAGCCCCCCTTACATCAGAGTTTGCACAGAGGCCCCCCTTACATCAGAGTCCGCACAGAGGCCCCCCTTACATCAGAGTCCGCACAGAGGCCCCCCTTACATCAGAGTCCGCACAGAGGCCCCCCTTACATCAGAGTCCGCACAGAGGCCCCCCTTACATCAGAGTCCGCACAGAGGCCCCCCTTACATCAGAGTCCGCACAGAGGCCCCGCTTACATCAGAGTCCGCACAGAGGCCCCGCTTACATCAGAGTCCGCACAGAGGCCCCCCTTACATCAGAGTCTGCACAGAGGCCCCCCTTACATCAGAGTCCGCACAGAGGCCCCCCTTACATCAGAGTCCGCACAGAGGCCCCCCTTACATCAGAGTCCGCACAGAGGCCCCCCTTACATCAGAGTCCGCACAGAGGCCCCCCTTACATCAGAGTCTGCACAGAGGCCCCCCTTACATCAGAGTCTGCACAGAGGCCCCCCTTACATCAGAGTCTGCACAGAGGCCTCCCTTACATCAGAGTCTGATCAGGGCCCCCCTTACATCAGAGTCCGCACAGAGGCCCCCCTTACATCAGAGTCTGATCAGAGCCCCCCTTACATCAGAGTCTGATCAGGGCCCCCCTTACATCAGAGTCTGCACAGAGGCCCCCGTTACATCAGAGTCTGCACAGAGGCCCCCGTTACATCAGAGTCTGCACAGAGGCCCCCCTTACATCAGAGTCTGCACAGAGGCCCCCCTTACATCAGAGTCTGCACAGAGGCCCCCCTTACATCAGAGTCTGCACAGAGGCCCCCCTTACATCAGAGTCTGCACAGAGGCCCCCCTTACATCAGAGTCTGCACAGAGGCCCCCTTACATCAAAGTCTGCACAGAGGCCCCCTTACATCAGAGTCCGCACAGAGGCCCCCCTAATATCAGAGTCCGCACAGAGCCTCCCCTTACATCAGAGTCCGCACAGAGCCTCCCCTTACATCAGAGTCCGCACAGAGCCTCCCCTTACATCAGAGTCCGCACATAGCCTCCCCTTACATCAGATATGTACAGTTTCGCTTACCCGTCAAATCTTCTATGAACATTTGACAGGCACCATAAGCCTTCAATGACAGATTCGACCTTAATTAATTCAGATTTTTAGACAAATGCAATTTCTAATGAAAAACAAAATAAATAAAAACACATTTCGGGAGTAACTAAACACATTTATTTTTCAGACGAAAACGAAATTCCGAAATAAAATATTTCAGTGTGCACATTTCTAATATTTACAATTCTTGTACAGCAATAAAAATGATCAGAAAATAAATAAATATAGGTACAGTGTAAAAATAAATACATAAAATAAATAATAATAATGAAAAAAAAAAAAAAATGTGACACTAGTGATAATGATGTGCTAGATAAATATCAATAGAAAAAATGAAACACTGACTGAGTGAAAAAAAATGATATCTGTAAATAGGTCTGTGAGACCTCAATAGGATAACAAGATGGGGTTAATTCCTAAATTAGGTAGAAACCTGAGAATTATCAAGTGAATAAATAGCAGTCCTTGTCAACAAACCAAAAAAAAACATTAATACCATTAACAAAGCGTCAAAGGTAAAAAATGTGAATATAATGAAAATTGATGCATAGTGCACATATAAACTTAACTGCTTGCCGACTAGCCGCCACAGTTATACGGCGGCAGGTCGGCTCTGCTGGGCGAGATCACGTAGATCTACGTTATCTCGCCGTTCAGCCAATCGGGGCACACATGCGCCCCCAGCTTGCCCCTGACGCTGAGCACCTGCGATCGCTCGTTACAGAGCGGGAACCGGGAGCTGTGTGTGTAAACACACCTGTCCCGGTCCTGTCAGGGGGAGAAATGCCTGATCGTCTGTTCATACAATGTATGAACAGCGATCAGTCATTTCCCCTAGTCAGTCCACCCCTCTTCAGTTAGAACACACCCAGGGAACATACTTAACCCCTTCCTCGCCCCCTAGTGTTAACCCCTTCCCTGCCAGTGGCATTTTTATATTATTCAATGCATTTTATAGCACTTTTCCCTATAAAAATGCCAAATGGTCCCAAAAATGTGTCAAAAGTGTCCGAAGTGTCCGCCATAATGTCGCAGTACCAATAAAAATTCGCTGATCGCCACCATTACTAGTAAAAAAAAAATATTAATAAAAATGCCATAAAACTATCCCCTATTTTGTAAACGCTATAACTTGTGCAATTGCTTATTGCTTTTTTTTTTCCGAAAAATATGTAGAAGAATAAGTATCGGCCTAAACTGAGGAAAAAAATATGTTATATATATTTTTGGGGGATATTTATTATAGCAAAAAGTAAAAAATATTCATTTTTTTCAAAATTGTCACTTTTTTTTTTGTTTATAGCACAAAAACTAAAAACCGCAGAGGAGATCAAATACCACCAAAAGAAAGCTCTGTTTGTGAGGAAAAAAGGACACTAATTTTGTTTGGGAGCCACGTCGCACGACCGTGCAATTGTCAGTTAAAGTGACGCAGTGCCGAATCGCAAAAGGTGGCCCGGTCATTGACCAGCAATATGGTCCGGGGGTTAAGTGGTTAAATATCCCCAGTGTTCAACAAATCCAATAATCCAGGAAAAAGTTCTGACAGGATAGTGCCTCCACCAAACAATAACACTGCCGCTTACCAGATGCACGCGATCTCTAATTATAGGAGATCAATATGCGCATATCGTTGATATCCCAGCCTGGGGTCTCTATTGGTAGCAAAAATCCCTCAGTGTGGTTCAATATTGCATAGAAGATGTCTCAAACAATGTAGCAATCCAGGATGCACCACATAAAGAAAAAGGAAGGGACTAGCATAGTGTGATGGTTGGCCACAGGTGGAGGCGGATCACATGACTGGTTCGGGTTTGGTTTAGGTGTGTATATATTTGAGTTGTGTACCATTTTTGCTTTAGCTATGAATAAGTGCTGATACCGAAATGCATCAGCTATTCACCCCACTGTCTGCTGTGACCTGTAGTGCTGTTTCCATTTTTTACCATTAAAGGCAACTTTTTAAAGAATTTTGTGGAAGTGCGGCTGTCCAGTCTTTTATCCAGTCTTCGCTTTATGCATTGTCTGCACCTACGCTTCTGAGAGGACACTGATCGCTGAGTGCACTCACCTGGAGCGGCAGTTTCTCTTTTCTCTAGCATAGCGTAAAACCCTTAAAAATTTAATAAGTAACATAAAAATGCACACTTACATCGAAGAAGTGAGATAAGGCATATCAAATTCAATCGAGCTGGCCATTCTTCGATTCAGCAGCCCATATCTTCCGGGTGCTAGTCCCTTCTTTTTTTATGTGGTGCATCCTGGATTGCTACATTGTTTGAGACATCTTCTATGCAATATTGAACCACACTGAGGGATTTTTTTCTACCAATAGAGACCCCAGGCAGGCATATCAACCATATGCGCATATTGATCTCCTATAATTAGAGATCGCGTGCATCTGGTAAGTGGCAGTGTTATTGTTTGGTGGAGGCACTATCCTGTCAGAACTTTTTCCTGGACTATTGGATTCGTTCAACACTGGGGATATTTATATGGACACTCTGCATCAATTTTCATTATATTCAATTTTTTTGGGGGTTTGTTCACACGGACTGCTATTTATTCATTTGATAATTCTCAGGTTTCTACCTAATTTAGGAATTAACCCTTCTTGTTATCCTATTGAGGTCTCACAGACCTATTTACAGATATCATTTTTTTTTACTCAGTCGATGTTTCATCATTTTAATTGATATTTATCTAGCACTTCATTATCACTAGTGTCACATTTTAGCTTGCAACAGAGCAGCTCTTTCTTTGACCATTAGTATTAGTGTTGTATAACATTTTAGTTGCTGCTTTACTATCTATCGAATTAGCACAGTACACCCCTCTTTTTCATTTTTTTTTTTAATGCATTTTAAAAAACATTGCACACATATTGTGTGACAAAAAAATTGCAATGACCACTGATTTTTTTCCCTAGAGCCTTTGCTAAAAAATATATATAATGGGTTCCTATGGAATTTCCTTGCAAAAATTTCAGATTTTTACTTGTTAACAAAAAGGGTCAGAAAAAAAATGGTCTTTAACCTCCCTGGCGCTATGATTCTTTCTGGTTTTAGGTGCTAAAAGCGGTATAATTATTTTGCATGAAAATTTTGAGTTTTATATTGTAGTTCTGTAAATCTTAGGAATAACTCACTTAAATCTGTCCAAACAAGAGTCTAATAGACATCCCGGGTATGATGAAGTTTGAAACACAGAATCATAAATTATAATATAATAAATAACTATACATAATTATAACAAATAATTATGTAATTTTAATAATTATTCAATAATGTAATCAAATCAAAAACACTGAAATTTGCTCAGTTGCAGAAATGTCGCTGTCATTACTTTTATTTTTGATCACAAATTTCCCCACAAATCGCTATCGCTCAATTCTGCAAGTGATTATAATTTATTATATTTTCTAACTGGTCTAAAACCACTTTTGACATAAAGGGACACTTTTTGGTTGCTATGGACAATTTCCAGTTTCCAGGCAGAAAGAAAATGTTTTATTATATAAAAGTGCACGTAGGACACTGGGCAGACCACTAGGGACAAAGGGGGTGTGTATTTATTTCATGCAGTACTGTAATCTGTAAGATTACAGTATACTGTATGTGTACTGTGTATTAACTTTTTTGAATTTGGAGCTATCTCCGCCCCCGTGTGTCGTAACGTCGCAGGGAACGGAGCTCGGCGGCACACGGGCACTGTGTGAATCGAGCGAGGACACAGTTTGATCACACAGCGGGTTGACAAGGTAAGTCTTATTAACTCTATCTATGTTTTTTGTAGTCTTATTAGGTTCATTGAAAAAGCAAACTCTCCCCCATAATAAAGAATATGCAAACCCAACATTTTTATTTTCCTGATACAGTATGTGCCTGCTGTACTTGTATGAAAAAGTATCCTGTTCTTTCTTTTTTTGTTTTGCTTCCTTTGTATAACATACATTGTTTCTGCCAGTTTCTCTGCTTTTCTATCAAAAACTGATCTCACTAGGCATAAGATCACATTGTGGTCAGTTTTCTAGCTGTGCTCCAATAAATAGATTTATCCTGACACCCCCCCCCCCCCCGCACAGCCATTCATTGGGAAGACCAGTGAGCTGCTGCTTCTCCTTCCCCCAGCTCTCTAAGTCCTCGTACACACGACCGAGGAACTTGTCGGGTGAAACACATCGTTTTCCTCGACGAGTTCCTTGTTAGGCTTGTCCAGAAACTCGACAAGCTTGCTTTGCGTACACACGTTAAATACCAAATCTCCTTGTTCTCAAAGGCGGTGACTTCAAAACATGCATGTTAGGAAAAAGTTTGGTAAGAGACATTTGCACTTTTCAGTCTGTTACAGCGTGACAAATGTGCTATTTCCATTACAAACGCTACTTTTACCGAAGGTGCACAGGTTTCTTAGCATACACACTCTCGAGTTTCTCGTCAAAAAGCAGCCTGACGAGGAACACGACAAGCCAATTTGACTCCCGTCGAGGAAAAAGAGAACTTTCTCTCCTTTTTTTGCTCGTCGAGTTCCTCGACAGTTTCCTCGATGAAAAACGTACACACGACCGGTTTCCTCGGCAAAAAAGCTCTCCCACGTGTTTCTTGATGGATTCTGCCGAGGAAACCGGTCGTGTGTACGAGGCCTAAGATTCTTGCAGATGAAAACAGAGGGATTGTGATCACTTATAAAAAAAAAGGGGGGAAAAAGGTCATCGTATTTTTTTTATATGTATACACAAATGTTTTGCCTTTCATTTTTATTTTAAACTGAATAGGGTGTATTACAAGCTGGGGGTTTACGTATACTTTAATTGCTGAATAGTATTCATAATGTTTCCTGTATACCATCTAAAGCAATACCTGGTCTGAGTCTGTACCTGGACCATGTGATAAAACCTTTCATCAGCATTTAAATGAGTCACTAATTTTAGATCCCATTTTCTAAGGCACTTTGAGAGAGGACATTGTACAATGAAAATGACAAGGGTGATATTTCTCCCATGACTTTTTGCGAGATACACAAAGCTAATGTTCCAAAGAAAATAATTGAGCATGGTTATAAATTAAGACATATGGCAGCAAAAACAGAAAATAGCTTGTTACAACAAATTACTAGATTATAAACCTTTTATAAGAAGAGCATGGTAAAGTGTTAAAGTGTTTACCACCTAAATTTACTACCGTATTTCCCAGTGTATAAGACCAGGCATATAAGACGACCCCCTAATTTTACAGGTTTTTAAGATTTTTTGCATGTACTCATCGTATAAGACGACCCACCCTTCCGAGGCTTCCGGCACTTCATATCCTTCTTCGTCCTTGCTGGAGCTGAAGCCAATCACAGCGAGCAATGTATTATATTAATGAATACAAAGCCTCTGCCAATCCTGCTTGGATTGGCAGAGGCTGTAACATCATCAGTCCGCGCCTCTCTGACTCTCAGGCCCTGTACACACGATCAGACATGTCCGAGGAAACATGTCCGACGGACCGTTTTCATCGGACAAGGCTGAAGTGGTCTGAAGTGGCCCCTCGGACCAGAACGCGGTGACGTAGAACACAACGACATGATGAAAAAACAAAGTCCAATGCTTCCAAGCATGCGTCGACTTGATTCTGCGCATGCGGGGATTTTGGTCCGATTGTTTGTGCACTAACCATCGAACCTGTCCGACGGACAGGTTTCCAGCAGGCCTTTTTTCAAGCATGTTTGGAAATTCTTGTCCACTGGAAAACGGTCCGATAGGCCGTACACACGATCGAACATGTTCGCTGAAACTGGTCTGCGGACCAGTTTCAGCGGACATATTCGATCGTGTGTACGTGGCCTCAAAGCCAATCTGAGCAGATTACTATACTATACTATATGTAGCCTGCTCGGATTGGCAGAGGTTGTTACTCCAATCAGAGCAGGTTCTTTATTCATTTGAATACACCGCCCACTGGGATTAGCTCAGCGGTATATACTGTATGTAGCCAAAGCTACATACAGTATTACTGCACATCCAGCAGGCATCCAAGCACCTGACCGGGCGTATAATATGACCCCTGTTTTTGGCCAGTTTTTTTTTAGTGTAAAAGGTAGTCTTATATGCCGGAAAATACAGTAGGTTTTACATTAAAGCGGAATTCCGCCCTCCAAGGAAAACATTTATAGTCAGCAGCTACACATACTGTAACTGCTGACTTTTCATATTAGGGTACTTACCTGCCTAGGAATCCAGCGATGTCGGCACCCTAGCCGATGTTTCTATCAGCTCTCGGGTACTGCACATGTCCGAAGCGAGCTGCACTTTCTAAAATGGCCCGGCGGCGAGGGAAAGGAGGGCTGAACTTCTGAATGATATCGCCGCAGCAAGATCTTTCAGAAGTGGGGATGGGTACCTGTCATAAACAGGTACTCACTCCCCCTCCCCTCTACAAGATGCCAAATGTGGCACTAGAGAAGGGGGGAGGAGGCAGATAAGCTCAATTTACTCTTCTGTATTTATTCTTAATACAAAAGTATCTTCTGTTGCTCTCAACCTCCTCCCAATGTCTTTTTTGTTTTGTTTTGCCGCTGTGTAGTTATGTTTGTTCTCCATGGCCTCAATGTATGCTGGAATATAGCCTTCCTCTGCTTTTGAGATGAACTATGGACTATTGGGATTTATAGTGTGCATAGAGAATTGCACGTGACTGCAACTAAAAACAGAACAGAAAAAACTGAAAAACACAGTAAGAAGCATGGAAAATAGATTACAAATAGTGGATAGTGTACTGATTATTTTTAGAAAATAAGGATACAGGCATATTCCCCTTTAAGTACACAATGGGGTTTATTTACTAAAGCTGGAAAGTGCAAAATCAGGCTCACTTCTGCATAAAACCAATGAGCTTCTAACCCGAGCTTGTTCAATTGAGCTTTGGTAATAAAACTTAGAACTCATTGGTTCTATGCAGAAGTGAGCCTGATGTTTCACTTTCCAGCTTTAGTAAATAAACTCCATTGTGTACTTACAAGTGGGGTATGCCTGTATTGTTTAGGGTCCAGCGATGTCCACCGGCTGGCCAGACAGCTGAACAAAGCCAGGATTGGCTGTTCGTAATAGTAACCCAGAAGCGATGACATGACATTTACTCAGAAACCATTGGCACCATTTTTTTTAAATCAGAAGCTTTCAGAAACACCAATCTTGGTGTTTTTGAATGCTTTTAGGTTCAGAGGAGCCTTATAGACTCCATGTTTCCCATGTTTCTTAATAACGAGGACCTGTCACATGTTTACATTTCTTGTAACAGCAATTATAGTGATAAAAAAAAAATGAAAAATTATATATATATTTTTTTAAAGTGCCCCTGTCCTCCCCTCTGAAGGCGCACTGGTCCAGCATGCTTGCAAACAGTAATCATCCCACACATGAGGTATCATTGCGAACATCAGATCTCCTCTGTAAATCTAAAGTGGTAACCTCTAAAAGGCTTTTAAAGTGTTGCCTATGGATAGTAAAACGGTTTGTCACCGTTGCAGGGGAGTGCACAATTTTAAAGCATGTTTGGTATCTAGTTGCTTAGTGTAACTTCAACTTTTATATTTTAGAAAACATTGGGATATGTATTGTTGTTTTAATTGTGCATTTAAATTCTAAAAAGTGTATTTTTTCCCAAAAAATTGCATTTGAAAAACTGCTACGCAATACCATGTGACATAAAAAATAGCAAAACCACCAATTTATTTTCGAAGGAATCTGCTTTAAAATATATATATATAATATATATATATACGTGAATGACAGAAGGGTGTGTCTTGAGATGAGAAGTGAAAAAACATGTTCTCCACTCCTCATTTCAGCTTCATAAACTGACAAACCTGAGAAATCAGCCATGATCATCAGGATCTCAGCTCTTCTCAGTTTGATAAACGTACACCTAAGACTGGGACATTTTTGGTGAATTTGGTAAGGAATTGTTCACAAGTGAGTCACTGCTCTGTGTTTATGCAACATTTATGCAGTGTTTTCCAAACCTTATAACCAACCTTCAAGGCCAGCCATGAATATTACAATAGACACCACATAGTGCAGTACACACAAGAAAGGTAGTACAAAATCTGGAGCAACTCTGCACAGAAAGCAATCAGCTTCCAGGTTTTATTGCCAAAGTTTAATTGAACAAGCTGGACTTATTAGATGATTGGCTACCATACACAGCTTCAACAGAACTGACTGCACCAGTTTTAGTAAATCTTCCCCATTGTGTTGTGTTAAAAATTAAACAGCATTTTCAAGTTTTCAATGCTTGTCAGCTACATCTGTGAACTAATTACCGAAACATCTATATAGTCAGCACCTTTAGCACTTGGTGTGTTAATGAAGCGTGTTTATCCACTTGAATATCATGGGCCAGATTCAGGTAGATGGGCGAATCTTTAAGTTGGAGTAACGTTTCTCATTTACGTTACTCCGGCGAAATTTTAGGAGCAAGTACTGTTATTCACATAGCACTTTCTCCTAAAGTTGCGGCGGCGTATCGAAAATGAGCCGGCGCAATTCAAATTGGGCGGGTACGGGGCGTGTATTATTTAAACTAAGCGCGATCCCGCGGCGAATGTACTGCGCATGCGTCGACTGTCAATGCATCCCAGTGCTCATGCTCCAAATTCTGTCAGTGAACGTCAATGACGTCAAATCCCCATTCATGGACATTTTACGCAAGCGACGCAAATTTTTTTTTTTCCGACGCGATGACGACGGCTATACTTAACATAGGATACTCCACCTAGGGGGCATGTATTTATTTACGCCGCGTATCTCTTACGGAAACGTCGGAAAGTCACTGCGTCGCGCCCGAATACGATCGTGAATTGCCGATTCCCGCTGATTAACATATTTTTTCGGCGTTAATCAGCGGGAACGCCCCCAGCGCAATTTTTAAATTAAAGTTGCGATGCGATGGCGAAATTCAATTACGCCGTTTGCATCGGAACTCCAACCCGGCGTTTCTTGTTTTCTGGTTACAGAAAACAAAAACGCCGGCTTAAAGTGACAGTTAGGCTGGAGTATCACTGATACTCCAGCCTAACTCTACCTGAATCTGGCCCCATGACTTTTTCTAGTAATAATAATAGTCGTTTTTGCTAGAAAATTGCTTAGAAACCCAGAAAAAAAAGGGAAAATTTATATCAAATACTTACCGTAATTTTCCTTTTCTGATGGACTCCATGGCAGCCTACTTGTGGGTTAATCCCGCCTCTCATACCTCATAGGACCCTACTCCCATAAAGCTTTGCGTCTCCCCATAGACTGTGTTCCGTAATTTAGCCTACTCCAGCAATGGGAGGGAAACTCCGGCTGCCATGGAGTCCATCAGGAAAGGAAAATTACGGTAAGTATTTGATATAAATTTTCCCTTTTCCTGACAGACTCCATGGCAGCCTACTTGTGGGAAATAACTAGCCGACACACCCGGGTGGGAAATTGCTGATTAAAGAAAAAAAAGGTTTAATTGACATTGTCAACAGATAAAACATGTAAACCAAAATCAACCGACGACAAACAGGCCGGTTCTACGCAGTAATGCGTCATGAATGTGTTTAATGACGACCAGGAGGCCGCCCTACAGATTACTTCTGGGGAAACATGCCGGGCGGCTGCCCATGATGTGGAGATGCTACGAGTCGAATGCGCTGTCACCACTTCAGGAGGAGCCAACCCTTTTGCTTTGTATGCCCCTTGAATTACTTGAACTATCCATGCAGCGATGGTTCTGGGAGAAGCACGCATTCCCCTGCTTTTTCCATGGAAGGAAACGAATAGATGGTCAGATTGACGGAAGGCTGCTGTGGCTTCCAGATATTGTCTTAATACATGTCCGACGTCTAGAGGATGGACATTAGAGCTCTCAGGAGATCGAAAAGTGGGGAGAACAATTTCCAGATTTTCGTGAAAGACCGATGTTACCTTGGGATTGGATCCCAACATGGGAATTAGTACGACCCGATCAGGGAAATAAGTAAGAAACGGTTCTTTGGATCCTAGAGAACCTATTTCTGAGACCCTTCTGGCTGATGTTATGGCCACAAGGAAGACAGCTTTTGAGGACAGATCTTTGATGGATAAGTTATCCGAGTGCGTAGTTTCTGAAAGGAAGTCCAAAACAAAGGGAAGGTTCCATTTTGAGAACCTTGGTTTTCTCTGTGGCCTAAGCCTCATGGCACCTTTGAAAAATTGTTTGACAAGGGTGTGTTTGGCCCATGAAAATCCAGTGAAGGCCGAAATGGCCGAAATTTGAACTCTCAGGGAGCTGACTGATAAAGACAGATCCAGACCTGTCTGAAGGAAGCCAAGAACATCCTGAATCCTGGGATTACTAGGGGATCCATCCATGGAAGAGGCGAAATCCGCAAATTTTGACCATATTCTCTGGTAGACCTTGTTGGTGCTTGATCTCCTCGCACTTAACAGAGTGGAGATGGCTTGATTTGGACAGCCTAACGCAATAAGCCTTTCCCTTTCAAAAACCAGACCATCAGATGAAGACGGGATGGACATGGATGAGGGGTTACCCCTTGTAACAGGAGATCTGCCCTGTTCGGAAGCGGGACTGGAGCCCGGAAGCTCAGATGAAGCAGCAACGGGAACCATGGTCTGTTGGGCCAATAAGGGACTATCGCCACCACCTCGACCGCTTCCCACCTGAGTCTTGCCAGGAACCGGAGGATGACCGGGACTGGAGGAAAAGCATAGGCACTGTGAAAGTTCCACTGGTCTGTTAGAGCATCCACTCCGAACGCTTGGGGACAGCGACCCCTCGTATAGAATTTCTCTAGTTTGTAATTGCATGGAGATGCAAATAGGTCCACTTCCGGCACAACTCCCAGGGATAGGACCCAGCTGAAGACTTCGCTGTGGAGAGACCATTCGTTGTGGTCGAGTGTTGTCCTCGAAAGGAAGTCTGCTTGGAGATTTTGAGATCCGGGGAGATACACAGCTGTTAAATCTGAGAGATGTACTTGTGCCCACGACATGATCGGATCCACTTCCTTCAGCAGGGATAGACTGCGAGTGCCTCCCTGTCTCTTTATGTATGACACAGCTGTCGTGTTGTCTATTCTCAACAGGACTGACGATCCCTTTACTATGTGAAGAAAGGATTGAAGGGCACGGTAGGCCGCACGGAGTTCCAGGGCATTGGAACTTACACTCCGGGATGGTAACGTCCACTTCCCTTGAGCAAACTCCTTCAAGCACAGAGCCCCCCAGCCGCTGTTGCTGGCATCTGACGTAATTGTGATCCAGGAGATCGGGGCTAACGAATGGTAGTTGAGGAGATTTTTCCTTAGTAGCCACCAAAGAAGACTCTCTCGCATCGACGAAGTTATTCGAATGCGTTGATCCTGAGACTTCGGATCCCACTGTTGGAGAAACCCCTTCTGAAAGGGCCGCATCCTCCATTGTGCCCATCTCACCATGGGGACTGTGGAAACCATGGTGCCCACTATCTTGAGGCATTGCGAGGCTTTTAGAAAGGGAGAATCCAATGCAAGCCGGACTCTGTCCCGGACTACCGGGATCTTTGTCAGGGGCAAGGAGATGGAACATTGAACTGTGTTGAATTGAGCTCCCAGAAAAATCAGAGATTGTGTGGGTTGCAGATGACTCTTTTCCCTGTTTATCAGCCAACCGAACTCGGTCAGGGTGGAAATGACCTGGATCTGGTGTGTCAACAGCTGTTCCTTGTCTTGCGAAAGTAACAGTAAGTCGTCGAGGTAGTGATGAAGTCGAATGCCCTTGGTTCTGATCAGGGCGACGACAGCCAATAGAAGTTTTGAGAACACCCGGGGCGATGTTGTGAGCCCAAACGGGAGACACGTAAATTGGAGGTGGACATTGTCTACTGAGAACCGGAGATATTTTTGGAACTCCGCTGCGACTGGGACATGGAAGTAGGCATCTTTTAGGTCTATGGACATCAGCCAATCGCCTGGCTGAACCGCCTGACGAATAGTAAGCAAGGACTCCATCTTGAATTTTTCCTTTTTGATAAAGGTGTTTAGATGTGTCAGGTCTATTACCGGTCTCCAAGAACCTGTCTTCTTTAGAACCATAAACAGGGGCGAGTACATCCCTTGACCTCTTTCGGAAGATGGAACATGAATAGCGGCACCCAGAGCTAGGAGAGAGCTTGTGTATGACAGAAGAATTTTCCTTTTTTCTTCTGAGCCGGGTATTGTTGTGGGTACAAACTGTAGCACGGGTGGACTGATAAAGGTCCAGGTATGGCCTGTAGACACTGTTTTGACAGTCCAAAAATCTCTTATTGAGGCTGCCCAGATATGTCGGAACTGTAGTAGCCGAGCGCCTACTCTTTCCGTCTGGGCTGGCTTCGCATCAAAAGGACTTAGGGGCATCACGTCCGGCAGACGAGGGTCCCCTAGGGGGCTTCTGTCCAGAGGGCTGGACTCTCCTCCAGTTTTTCCGGAACTCGCGACCAGGTCTATACCGGCGCGCATCTCTTGAACGGTCTTGATCTTGCCTAGGGAAGGATCTTCTCTGACCGAACGGACGGCGATCCTGAGGAAGGAACCCAGACTTACCCCCAGTGGCACGGGTGATATCGCTGTCCAGCTTGTTCCCGAACAGGGAAGACCCCTGAAAGGGGATTCTGTACCACCCTTGTTTTGAAGCGGGATCAGCCGCCCAAGGGCGCAACCACAGAGCACGTTTAGCTGTGACAGAGGAGAGCATGATCCGCGCCACCAACCGGATAATGTCAAGGGAGGCCTCCCCCAGGAAGACGGACGCCATTCTCAGCTCATGAACCGGTGTGCTGCTGAGCACATCTTCGGAGACGTTCGCTAAGGTAGAATCCACTTCATCCGTCCAGGATTCCATTGCCTTAGACAAGGCAGCTAGGGCTAGAGCCGGTTTACAAGCCATGCCTGCTGTAATATATATTCGTTTCAGATCTGTGTCTATCTTTCTATCTAGACCGTCCTTAAAGGAGACGGTATCTTCCAGAGGGAGTGTGACATGTTTCACCAACCTCATCACGGCGGCATCAACCAAGGGAGCTGATTCCAAGCGTTTAACATGTTCACTTTTGAACGGGTACATCTTTGCTACTTTTGAAAGCAAAGAATTCTTTCTGTCCGTGCTGGCCCATTCGTCAGAAATGATATCTCCCAGTTCACCCAAGAAAGGAAAACTAGGGCGCTCCTTTTTAAGTTGTTTGAAATATTTTCTCTGTTTGGAAGGAGATTCCACCGGATCTTCCGACTTCAAGGCGATCTTTACCGCTTTCACTAAACTTGGTACTAGGGAAAAAATCAAATCCTGCAGGATTGACAACACTCTCTGCTTCACTGACGGAAGACGCACTTGGACTGCGTACACGTTGAGAGGGACCAGGCGTTTCAGGATTATCCTGTGTAAGCGCTGGAACTGGGTCATCAGGAACAGTAACATCACATCTGGAACCAGATTTGTTAAGGGATTCCTGGACTACTCTCCTGACCAGAGCCTCCACCTGATGACCATCATTTCCTCTCTCCCTCACAGCCTTGGAAATAACATAGTTCACAGAGGGATCTTCCTTCCGAGACCCGAGCTCTACATCCCCAGCAGACTCTCTTACTGGAGTGGCTGGAATGGCGGTGGGAATGGCGGCCAGATGAAGATCTGGAGCCTTCTTTGCGGTGTCTAGAAGATGACCTGGGGCGTCTGGAACTTGATCTGGAGTGACGATGCTGTAACCTGGATTCGTCAACAACTTCGCGTGCTGAAGATTGATGTTCAGACCTAGAGGGGCTGATGAGGAGGAAAGAGTTAACCTCTGATTACACAGAAACCCAAACAGCCAGGTAGGGAAAAAAAAGGAATTTTTTTCCATCCTACCTGCAGCGCAAGGGTTGGCCACTGGGGGGCGGTGAGACATCCATAGTGGAAGGAGTCACAAAAACTGCTAAGACAAACATATCAATGTAAGATGCAGCATGGATGAATCAAGCAAACAGGGCTTTAAAAAGGCAGTAGGCAAGAAACATACCTTGAAGAGGGAAGACTATCAATTTGGGGCAACGAAAACAGCAACAGCACAGCCTGCGTGTGTCCCAAAGATAGCTGTTTTGACAGCTATTTAAACCTGCCGCCCTGATGATGACGTCACCGCGCACGCCGCTCACGCCGCAATTGCGACGTGACAGGCGCACATCCCCACACAGACCTCGCGCACATGCGCGATCGCGACAATCCAATCGTACTGCGCATGCGCATCCAAGCCTCAATCTCGGCTGGAACCAGCGCAGGCGCAGAGACCAGAAAACAACGAACTGGAACGCAGATGCGTTCCAGCGGCCATGGCCACGGCGGAGACAAAACAATCAACAAAACAACATAGAGTACGGCTGCCATGTACAAGGTAAGAGAGGATAATACGTTACCAAGGATACCATTGCCGACTTGTCCTGGAACTGAGAGCTATGAAGCTCACTCCGCACTATTCGGGCATTCTTAAAGGAATAGAGGCCTCCAGCTAATAGCTAGGACGTTTGGCCATGTTGCTGCTTGCCTGCCAATGGCTGGTTAGTAAGCACCTGTTGATATTGCAACCGACGCCCATGTCTACCCTGCTAATAGCTGGGACTTGTTGGACACTAGAAGGTGAGCTCTATGTGCAGGATCATCAGGACTGAGGAAAAAAATAAAAGGTATTTCTTCTTTTTTCTGCTTTAACAGCATAGGTCCTAGGAGGAGGACAAAAAAGGAACACAGTCTATGGGGAGACGCAAAGCTTTATGGGAGTAGGGTCCTATGAGGTATGAGAGGCGGGATTAACCCACAAGTAGGCTGCCATGGAGTCTGTCAGGAAATATTTTTTTAGAGAATAAAATGGTGTACTTTGCAATTTTTTGTATCACACAGTATTTGTATATAGAAAAAGTGCAGCGCAAATATAAACAAATATAAATACTGTGACCAGTATATACTAAAAAGTGCATAGAAAATAAATAATCGTGATAATAAGGTCCATGTGTGAAAAAAAGTCCATAAATCAATCAATCCGCAGCCAGACCCAGCAGACAAAGGATTCCAGAATGGAAATGAAAAAGATGACACCAAAAGATATCCTCCACCAGTGACAGATGGACTCTCACCTCTCTACTTTGACCCGTATGGATCTCAAAGCTTAATCTGTGTAATCAGAGCTTCAGCTGCCAGCTCCCATAGGAAACGAGTGGATGGAAATGACACCTTAGATCCGGACCCAATGGCTTAAACCGATCATAACATCATATGGAAAAAGAAAGGGAAAAATCTAGTGCTCTCCAGTTGAAAAAGACTTTTAATCAAGCAATAAAAAGTTGCACTCACATGTAAGGACACTCTGTAAGCCGAGTGTCAGCATAACAGCATGTAACAGCATGTGTACAGGACCGTCTCTCTGTACTCTGCAGCGATCGTGGGTGACGTTCTGCGTGGCTCCTTCCCCTGTACGCGTTACATTCCGTGGGGGGACTTCCTCAGCGTGGGTTAAGGGAACACCTTACAGAGTGTCCTTACATGTGAGTGCAACTTTTTATTGCTTGATTAAAAGTCTTTTTCAACCGGAGAGCACTTGATTTTTCCCTTTCTTTTTCCATATGATGTTATGATCGGTTTAAGCCATTGGGTCCGGATCTAAGGTGTCATTTCCATCCACTCGTTTGCTATGGGAGCTGGCAGCTGAAGCTCTGATTACACAGATTAAGCTTTGAGATCCATACGGGTCAAAGTACAGAGGTGAGAGTCCATCTGTCACTGGTGGAGGATATCTTTTGGTGTCATCTTTTTCACTTCCATTCTGGAATCCTTTGTCTGCTGGGTCTGGCTGCGGATTGATTGATTTATGGACTTTTTTTCACACATGGACCTTATTATCACGATTATTTATTGTCTATGCACTTTTTAGTATATACTGGTCACAGTATTTATATTTGTTTATATTTGCGCTGCACTTTTTCTATATATATTTGCTTTTGGGATTTTTTATGAATTATCTCCAGTGCTGGCTTGCATAGTTTAGGTTCTAGTTTAATAATTTATTTTCCAGTGCTGAATATCTTTTTCACTTGTTCACACAGTATTTGCGCAGCATTTTTTTTTTAATACATTTTCACCCCCTTCCCGCCAAGGTCAATTTTCAACGTTGTCACACTTTGAATGACAATTGTGCAGTCATGTGACGTTGTACCCAAATAAATAATTTTTTCCCCACAAATAGAGCTTTCTTTTGGTGGTATTTTATCACCTCTGTGTTCTGAATTTTTATTTGCTATAAACAAAAAAAAACAGACAATTTAGAAAAAAAAAACACAATATTTTGTACTTTTTGCTATAATAAATATCCCAAAACATTTTTTTTCCCTCAGTTTAGGCCGATGCGTATTCTTCAAAAATATTTTTGTTAAAAAAAAATCACAATAAGTGTATATTGATTGGTTTGCGCAAAAGTTATAGCGTATAAACTAGGGTATAGTTTTAATGTCATTTTTATTATAATTTTTTTTATTACTACTAATGGCGGAGATCTGAGATTTTTATCGTGACTGTGACATTGCATCGAAAATATCAAACACTTTTGACACTATTTTGGGACCATTCACATTTATACAGCGATCAGTGCTATAAAAATGCCCTGATTACTGTATAAATGTGACTGGCAGGGAAGGGGTTAACACTAGGGGGCGATCAAGGGGTTAAATGTGTGTCCTAGGGAGTGATTCTAACTGTGGTGAGATGGGACTGATGAGAGGAGGAGAGCGATTGTTGTATCTACAAGGAACATACGATCAGTTCTCCTCTGCCCTGACAGGACATGGATCTGTGATGAGCAATCCGCCGGAGGCTCTTTACTGAGATCGGAGATCCAGGGTGTCAGACTGACACCCTGCATCACCGATCGCCGCGATGCGCGCCCCCTCTGGCGCACGCCGGCATGTTATCCTGCTGGACGTCAATAGACGTCCAGTCAGGATAACACAAACACTTCTCGGACATCAATATACTATTGACCGGGCGGGAAGTGGTTAAAGGATGCTTCCAGATTCCAATAACCCCCCCTGCCCGTAGGCACCCATGTTGAGGACATGTGGTATGGTTCACAAGGGGGGCATTTGCTCACCCCATCCCCTTTCCTGACCTGCTGCATGCTTGGATAAAGGTCTGAGATGGACTTTGGAGGGGGTGGCCCATGCCATTTCTTTATATAAATTATGGCATTGGAGTTCCCCTTAATATTTATACCAGACCTGAAGGGCTTGGTATGGATTAGGGGGGACCCCACGCCATGTATTTTCTTAACACATGACTTTCAAGGTAATGGATATTGAAAATGACAGGTTGTATTTACATTAAATACATACAGACATTATTCAAATGAAAATCAGAATGAATGTGATACAGAAAGCACAGTACTAGCCTTTTTGGCAAATATGCAATTGACCAATACTTCTGCAAATACGTAATTCAACTCATTGGGCCAGATTCTCAAAAGAGATACGCCAGCGTTTCGTAGGAAACACCGTCGTATCTCTCTTTTTTTTACTGGGTATCTATGCGTGTGATTCCTAGAATCACTTACGCATAGATAAAGTGATGATCCGACAGATGTAAAAACAATTACACCGTCGGATTGAAGATGTAATGACATCGCTGGCCGCTAGGTGGCCTGTATGTTGATTTCTCATTTGCCTATGCAAATGAGCCTAATCTGACGATTCCCGAACGTTTTTACGCCGCCCCGTCGTAGTTTACGTTGTTTCCGTACGCGTAAGGCTACCCCTGCTATATGAGAGGTAACCTTACGAAGTTCCATCGTATGCCATGTTAAGTATGGCGTCGGGTCAGCGTTGTCTTTTTCCGTCGGTTACGTTGTTTTACTAAGTCGTTCGCGAATAGAGATTTACGTAAACGACGCTCACGTCGGTTTCATTCACTTTTTCCGACGTGAGCTGGAGCATGCGCACTGGGCTGTTTTTGAGGCCGGCGCATGCGCAGTTTGATCGACGCGGAGGCGCGCTTAATTTAAATACAAGCCGCCCCCTTTGAATTACGCGGGGATACGTAGAGCCATTTACACTACACCGCCGCAATTTACGGAGCAAGTGCTTTGGGAATACGGCACTTGCTCTGTTAAATTGCGGTGGCGTAGTGTAAATGGCTTATGCTACGGCAGCGTCAATTCTACGGGAATATGGCCCATTATGTGCAAGTGTTGGTGAAAATGCAACTTTGCAGCTGTGTAAATAGGCCAATTATTTTAAGGAACAATCTGTTAATATATCATTAATCAATATCTCCTTATATACTAGGATAAAAGAAGAGGTCAGAATATGGAAATGTATTATTGTGTGATCTTCATATAGAGGTTACTACCCTTAAACAATCCGCCAAATGTCTTTGGCTTTCTAGTATCTCACTGAATCTAAATGAAAAGTCCTATCACCTGTCCCATAAACAGATCACAAGTTTTCCCAACTACTTTAAAACTATTGTAGCAGAAAAGTGAGATCTGTAAATAAATCAAGATACCATGATGTTACATCTTCCACAAATATATTTTTTCATCAGCAAGAGGATAACTCAATTAGCTGTTTTTATACAGTAGCAATTCAAAATCAGAGTTCATTTGAAACGTCGTTGGAATACCAGCCTAGACAATAAATCACAAATTCTGCTCTGTGTCACTTTACATAGTCTATCAAAATGAAGGAAGCTTTTGAAATTTTATGTAGCCCCAAGGGAATAGTGTGGATATTAATATGTGCTTAGCTGTCATTTTTTTTGGATAGATAAAATCTACTCAATAATAAGTCATTCTCAATTTATATTTCTTAGCCTGCCACCAGTTTTTTTAACTCCTTATTTGCGTGGTTCTGGTTCTATCTAATGACAAGGTGATCTTCTAGTAGACTTTACAGAAAATGTATATTAAAAAAAAAAAATGTATACATTAGTTTTAAATTTACTTCAACAATTTGATAAAGAAAATTAGCTTTTGTACAGTGCAACAACCTGTTCATATGAGTACATTAGCTACAATGCATGAGGACTCAGAGGTATTCAGTGGAGCAGTCGATGACAGGGAAAAGATACATTTTTTCTATATTTCACAAAGAATGAAGCTACTTTTATCATCTTCTAGGGAGAAGCTACCATCAATAGTGACTGGGAAAATATGATATCAAATGGTATAATATAAGTTAACATAAATCAGTGTTACAAATGTTCTAAAATGACAGAAAGCGAATCAATGTTTTTATTAAAGCTGTAAGTAATCCCATGCATGCAACATGGTAAATGGTAACTAGTCCTCTTTCCTCTCCCTTTGGGGTACAGCTCCCAGAGCTTGAGTTCTCTTGGGTGTAACTTCACCTTTGCTGAGAAAAAAAAATGTCACTAATTAGTGTAGCACCCTCCTAGTTAGGTTTCTAGGAACATTTAGTTTTCATGCTCCTTATGTAATTAAAGGAGCAGAGATTGTTTGGTTTGGTCTGTTCAGGGTTTCACAGGCTGGGAGCTTGACTGCTTCCCCCTAACTTTAGAGGAAGCTTCTAGAGCCTGATGTGGGAGAATTCAAATAACCTGCCTAAATATTGATTAGTGCTTAGCCAATCCCTGGGTAGATGGTGACTGGGCAGGTGATAAAAATTCTGAAGCCCTGGAGATATTGGCCCCATAAAGGAGAGTTCCCAGCTTCAGGGGGGGCTGTTGCCCCTGAGGCAGCCAATGATTGGCTTTCCGTCCTGCAAGCTTTTAGGAGCTGAAATGCTGAGAGGTAGAATCAAAAAATATAAAGGATAGTGGCACAGACTGTAGTCAGTAGTACTTGACAAGCTTGACAAAGGAGCGCACACTTCCTAGTGTGCACGCTCTGAAATGCGTTGCGATAACGTCCGTGACACCATCCTGCCCTACGCTGCATTCCAGCCCTCTCCTGTGATCTCCAGCTGCACTCCAAGCCTCGCTCTGGATCCCGTCTAAGCCCTGAGAGACTCCTGCTGGCCAGGATGCCAGCCCCACACAGATCACTAAGGCGAGACCACTGAGATAGCCGAAAGGAAGATTGGGCGATTTCAACTGGACTCCACTGTGCCTGCTTACAGATACTGTACTGTGAGTTTATAATACTTAGAGACCTAGAAGCAGCCTGGCTCTGGTTGCAAACTTTCTTCAAGGAAGTAGGATTGTTTTTCTGCCTGAGTGGTGTTCGGAGGAAGCTGGAAGGAGGCAGCTGTCCTGGGGACTTGTGAGTAGAGAGCCTACAAGTAACCCCTGTGATTGTGTAGTGTCCTGAAAAATAGCACTGGATACCAGTAAATATACATTGATACAAGCATAGGCGTGCCCACGGGGTGTGCCGGGTGTGCCCAGGCACACCCTAATCATCCCTGCTGTGCTTTTTAACATACACAATGTCAGTGTATGTAACAGTCACTCAGTCGCAAATACAGATGTGTACTGCGAGTAGGAGCCTGGGAGGAATGAGCAGGGAGGGAGTGAACTAGCCCCCACCTCCTCCACCTACTCCTGATCACTGGTTGCTATAGCCGCTTGGCGTCTGGCAACCAGTGACGTCACTGCCCACATTGCAAGCAGAGGAGGATTTCACTTCCTCCTCCGCGCTAGTGCTGCTGGGGAGTCATGCTGGTTCTCTCACCTCCGCTCCAGTGACTGGCTTGCTGCTTGGCTGTGAGGTGTTTCTGTTCCCACAGCTGCAAGGCATCTCTCCCTCTCACTTCCTCCCCCCTCCTGCCCATCTCATACTAACACAGGACTGAAGTCCCCCCCCCTCCTCCTTGGCTCCGATGTCAGGAGGGAAGGAGGGGGAGGAGAATGGACACACTGCAATCAACAGGAGGACGGGACATGCTGATCTGAGGTTGGTACACAATATTAATGCTTGGCACTTGCAGGAGAAGGAGACACAGAGACAGGGGGCAAGTTGTCAAAAAAGAATACTAGCAGTGATTTTGGGGGATAAGAGCATGCTGTATGTGCTAGTGGGGCACTTTAGGAGGGAAGAGAAATCATTTTTTATTCAACCCCTCCTTCCAGCTTAATTTCTCTCCCCTCCCAAAGTGTGCCCCTAGCACATACAGCATGCTCTTATCCCCCAGAATCACTGGCAGTATTTTTTTTTGACAACTTGCCCCCTGGGGCGGACTGATAACTCATGGGGCCCCCGGGCAATAGAAGATCATGGGGCCCCCTGTGTCCCCCACCCACACCTACACAAAGCCCTACCTACCTAAATCATGGGGCACACAGAAAGGCACATAGCAGGAACACAGGGTATGGGGCACACAGTAGGGTACAACACAAGGCACACAGGAAAGCACATCATGGGGCAAAGGGCACATCAGGGGGTACACAGCAGGGCACTGAGAACATCGAAGGGCATGGGGCACATCACAGGACACACAGCAGGGCACATCAGGTGGTACACAGCAGGGCACATGGCACATAGTAGAGCACAGGGCACATCAGGGAGTACACAGCAGGGCACAGAGCACATCACAGGGCATAGGGCACACAGTAGGTCACATCACAGGGCACACAGTAGGGAACATCAAGGGTCACAGGGCACATTAGGCGGTACACAGCAGGGAACAGGGCATGTGGTACACAGTAGGACACATCAGGGAGTACAAAGCACATCACATGGCACACAGTAGGTCACATCAGGTGGTACACAGCAGGGCATTGAGCACATAGCAGAGCAAAGGACACATCACTGGGCATGTGGCACACAGTATGGCACATCTGGGGGGTACACAGTAGGGCACATCACAGGACAAGGTTGGAGGAGAAGGGAGGAACGAGACACTATCACCAAGGGAACTCCTGCGGTCCTGTTGGGGCTGAGCTCCCTACACCTGTACTCTTTCCCACGCCCCCCCGCCCCCACAATGGCCGGCCATCATGGTACCTCCAGACAGGGACGTACCTAGAGCATTTGGCACCCAAGGCGGATTCTATATCTGGCACCCCCACCCCCACTTTAAAATGTAAACACACCCCACTGTGCCCCCTGCACTCCCCAATATCTCATTGTCACTATTTTGTACCCCCTCTTCACAACTGGACCCCTTTACATTACACAGCACCCTACACCTCTGGACCCCTTTACATTACACAGCACTCTGGACCCCTTTACAATACACAGCACCCTGCACCTCTGGACCCCTTTACATTACACAGCACCCTGCACCTCTGGACCCCTTTACATTACACAGCACCCTGCACCTCTGGATCTGGACCCCTACACATTACACAGCACCCTGCACCTCTGGATCCCTTTACATTACACAGCACCCTGCACCTCTGGGCCCCTACACATTACACAGCACCTTGCACCTCTGGACCCCTTTACATTACACAGCACCCTGCACCTCTGGATCTGGACCCCTACACATTACACAGCACCCTGCACCTCTGTACCCCTTTACATTACACAGCACCCTGCACTTCTGGACCCCTTTACATTACACAGCACCCTGCACCTCTGGGCCCCTACACATTACACAGCACCCTGCACCTCTGGACCCCTTTACATTACACAGCACCCTGCACCTCTGGATCTGGACCCCTACACATTACACAGCACCCTGCACCTCTGGACCCCTTTACATTACACAGCACCTGCACCTCTGGGCTCCTTTACATTACCCAGCACCTCTGGACCCCTTTACATTACACAGCACCCTGCACCTCTGGACCCCTACACATTACATAAACCCCCCAGCTTTGGACCCCCTGCATGTTGCACAGTCATCTCTCCCCCCCCTGCATGTTACACAGTCACCACCCCCCAGGTTTGGATCCCCCACATGCTACACAGTCACCTTTCCCCCCTGCACAGTCACCTCTCCCCCCCCTGCACAGTCACCTCTCCCCCCCCCCTGCATAGTCACCTCTCCCCCCTGCATACTACAGAGTAACCCCCCCCCAGCATTTTGCACAGTCACCAACCCTTTCCCTCCCCTTCCTACCTTACTCACATACAGGGAGCGACTCAGCAGTGCTGAACAGAGGGCGGGAAATACTGAAGTTAACTTTTCATAATAACAATGCTAATGATTAGTTGCTATAACCACATTTCAGTCCTTTCATTTGAATGGGATGAAACCATGTCAGTCTGCACCAAGAGCTGTGCATGCGCTACTTTACAATATGCACAGCAACTGGATCGCATGGTATTGCTGATCATACATTCTGGTGCAGGCAAAAACACTGCATTTGCTACCTGCATTTGGGTAGTCATTGACCCCTTGGCACCGGCCACACACAAATATGCAGCTTCTCTGTGCCTGGGCCTTGGCACAGAGAGGTCACATATTTGAATGAATTGCAATCAGTAGTCAGCAAAAAAATGACAAAAATCATCTTTTTGTGGGGGTGGGGGGTGAACGTGTTTTTGAGCTTTGGTTTGAGGTGCACACCCTAATGCAATAGGCTGCGCACGCCTATGGATACAAGGTCTCCAGATGTCAGTTTCTTTTGCAATTTTTTACTAGAGCCAGAGTGATCGGACTGTTTTTTGGGTAACTGGCGGCCTCTATACTGCTTGGAAAAGAAGCAGTTAAATTCAGCAGCCCTTGCAGGTGTGGCGATACATTAGTTGCTCCACTCATGCTGCTGAGTCCTGTAGACAGTCAGTAGGCACATTGGTCTAACAGGCGGACGTGTGCCTAGGAGCTCCTCTCACCTGACCTCCAGTGACTCCATCCTCCTCGCAGCAGACAGCTAGGCAGGCAGGTGTTTTTTCTCCTCCAGTGATCCAGAACCAGGACAGGACAGCTGCTCTCTCCTCCGCCTTGGGCCCCACTCCTTCCCCCTGCTACTTCCCCAAGGTAAGGAGCTCCCTGGCAGCTCTCTCTCAAGGCTTCGTGGCCTGGTCTGTCCCCCCTTGGGTTTGAGTGCGGCCGTCCTTTTCAGGATAAGCCGCGGTCTCCAGCCCTGGGAATCGGACGACCGACACCCCCCCGCCGCATCCCAAACATTATACCTTCCCCCCCTGCCATTTCCACCTTTTCGGGTGGTTTTCGGGTGTTTTTCACCCCTCCGCGCCGGCCTGGAAGCAATCTCGGCAGCCGCGATTAGGAAAGGCCGCGGCTTCAACCGCGGCCTAGCGGCGCGCCGCTCCTCGCCAGCCCAAGCTCTCCCAATCTCCTGAAACAGCCCAGATACCCCCCCATAGCCCTAGAAAGTAGCTCCTACCCTCACTCGATCCCTCCTGGCCCTTACAGCAGCACCGATCCACCCAATTCTGGGAGTTCACCAGCCTGGATCTTGCTGCTGGTTTCAGTGGCCATCTCTACTACACCCAGCCCCAGGCCCCCCCTTGGTGAACACCGTAATACTTGATCCAGGGCTCGTCCGATCGCCTCTTGAGGGGTCAGGAAGGAATTTTTTCCCCTGCCACTGCATATTGGCATAGCATGATCAGGGGTTTTTTGCCTTCCTCTGGACCAAGTCAGGATAGAGGATTCGGCTAATCCTTGACTATCCTTCATCCCCCCTCCCCCCCCGGTGTTTGGCGACCATGATTAATCTGCAATACTCAGCAGAAACCATCTGGGGTTTGAGGCGATTTGCCGCAATACTACCAGCCATCACCAAAAAAGCCCTGCAAGCTGAGCGACTCTTTAGAACCGATCGACGATCGGCTATCAAGAGTCGCAGCCGCTTGCCACAACCGAAGCACATATCATGTGCTTTGATTAACACTAGATCGGCAGTAAAACACCGACTGGAAATCCATGACTTCATCCTGCAATATGACTTAGACTGCCTCTTTATAACAGAGAGCTGGCTCACAGCCGACTGCAACACCATTCTAGGAGAATTGGTGCCAGAAAATTATCGTATTATTACGGAAAACAGAATAGGGCAAAGAGGAGGAGGACTGGCGGTGATCCATAAGATTCATCTGGCGATCACAAAACCAGTCTTTCAAAACCCTCTTCCATTCATGGAAACCCTTACTCTACAATTGCAAGCAAACTCCCAGGAGACCGTCCGGATTCTACTCTGCTATAGGCCACCTGGCCCAAAATCGCAGCTTCTTCCATTATTGACGGACTTTATCTCCACCTATACCCTGAACAGCAAACACCTTCTGCTGCTCGGGGACTTCAACCTCTGGGCCAACTCCTCACAAGACCCCGTGGCCGATGCCTGCATTGACCACCTGGAAGGTCTAGGGCTACAACAACTAGTATGTGGGCCCACACATGCTTCAGGTCATACACTTGATCTAATTTTCAGACAAAATCTGGAAATAAAAATCTTGGAAAATGAACCGTTGCCATGGTCAGATCACCATGCCATCAAATTCATTCTTTCCAACTTCCCCCCCTTAACAAAAACATCAAATCCAGTGACTACACACTGGACTAGATGTCGGAAGAAGCTCCACTCGGAATTCTTCAAAGCCACGCTAGGGGAAAAAATAAAAACAATTCAGCCGCATCAATCGGCTGAAGAAACACTGGATTCCATTAACACAGCCCTATTACAGTCAGCAGACTTAATAGCGCCGAAACGAAAGACCCAGATCCGGAAAAAAAAACTCCAGCTGGTTCAACAACCAACTGGCGTTACTGAAGCAAGAGCGTAGAAGGGCGGAAGCCGCCTGGAAGAGAAGCCCATTAGATGAGAACCTCTCTATCTACAAGGCAATAACTAAGAAATATCACAAAGAAACCTTTAAGGCCAAGAAAAATTATTTTTCTGAGGCCATCAATAGCGCCCTGAATTGCCCCCGCGAACTCTTCAAGCTGGTCACTGCGACCATGAATCCAGGATGTCTTGAAGCCCCCAATTCGGACTCACAAGAATTTTGCAATGAATTATCGGATTACTTCATTAATAAAATCGAGGGAATCCGGCAAAGCATTCAGCAGAACAATTCCCCCCGTAGCCCCCCCTGTAATAATTTACACAACACCTGTAGTAATTCATCCCAACCAGGTAAGTTCACGCTGGAACCTATCACTATCCAAGCCACAAAACATATCATCGGTACTCTGCGTAACAGCACTGCGCCAAATGATATCATCCCCACCAAACTGTTGAAGGAGTGCGCCGACATCCTGGCACCTCCTATCACACAGCTTATTAACCAATCTTTCATGGAGGGCATAGTGCCCTCCCAGTTGAAGGAGGGTATAATTAGACCCATCTTAAAGAAATCTACCCTGGACCCCAAGGATCCACTCCACCGCCGCCCTATAACAAGCTTAAACACTTTTTCCAAGATTATGGAGAAAGCAGTGGTGCAACAGCTGCAACAGCATCTAGACACCCACAACCTACTCGACCCATTTCAATCAGGTTTCCGCCCTGGACACGGGACAGAAACAGCATTGCTCAAGATATGGGACGACGCTCTCGAGGCCGCAGACGAAGGAGAATCTTGTCTTCTGGTTCTGTTAGACCTGAGCGCAGCTTTCGACACAGTAGACCATAAGCTTTTATTGACCCGGCTAGCTGAAGTAGCCAAAGTCACAGAAGGCGATTTATCTTGGTTCTCCTCCTTTTTGGAAAACAGATCGCAAATAGTGAAGTTAGGACCTTTCTTTTCGGAAAAACGCACGGTATCATACGGAGTCCCTCAGGGATCCCCGCTGTCACCGGTGTTATTCAACATTTATCTCCGTCCGCTTTTTGAGATCATCAGCAGTCAAAAACTGCTCTATCACTCATATGCAGACGACACGCAACTGTATTTCCGCATTTGCAATAAAAAGGATCACCACCTCAATCTAGAGACATGTCTCTCTTTGATAGAGGATTGGATGACAAAGAGTTATCTGAAACTCAACGGAGCGAAAACAGAACTCCTTCTGTTTCACACCAAACGTAAGAATCTACCTGCAACAACTTGGACACCCCCGCCCATTCTGGGCAAAATCATCACCCCTAGCGCCAAAGTCAAAAGCCTTGGGGTTATTTTCGACTCCTACATGACTATGGACGCACAAATAGGGTCAGTAGTCAGCGGATCTCACCATCTGCTGTGCCTACTACGCAGGCTTATCCCTTTTATCCCCAAAGAAGACATATCGGTCGTGGTGGGAGCAATTGTTAACTCCAGATTGGACTATGCAAATGCCCTTTACCTCGGACTCCCAAAGTACCAAATCGCTCGTCTACAAGTCGTTCAAAATACGGCCGCTAGACTTGTGACTGGGAAAAAACCCTGGGAATCAATCTCACCTTCACTGAGAACCCTTCACTGGTTACCAGTAAACGACAGAATCACTTTTAAAGCACTCTGTCTAACGCATAGATGTATCCATGGGAATGCTCCCCATTATCTACGCGAAAAAATAAAAGCCCATAACCCTAATCGCGTGCTGCGATCCACTGATCAAAATCTCCTGCAGATACCAAAAGCCGGATACAAATCTAAAGGAGATAGAAGATTTGCGGTCCAAGGTCCCAGACTATGGAACGCTTTGCCAACCAGTATTCGGTTGGAGGAGAACTACTTAGCATTCAGGAGAAAGATCAAGACTCATCTCTTTTGATACCAAAGGAGACAGGAACAACAAGCGCCCAGAGGCGATTCAGTTCGCATGTGCCGCGCTATACAAGTTTTCATTCATTCATTCATTCATTCATTATTAAGATTTCAGCAAACCTTGTGACACAGCCTCCTATCTTCCAACATTTGAGCTTGAAAAAGAGGGACGTGCAAATGAAGATGACATACAAAAAGTGAGCGTGGTTTTGTGTCACTGCATATTGGGTGTGGCTTGAAGGGCATAGTTAAATGGAGTGAGTGCCTACTTGCTGTATATTCTTTATTCATAATATTACTTAGTTATCGTGTCCCAAGTGACAGTTTCACAGACACATACTCCACACCACAAAATGATCATCGCTAAAAATGTAAACTCTCCCATTAGATATGTCATTCTCCTTTAAACAGGATATCAACATAGAACTTATCATTTGCCTTATGCCCTGTACACACGATCGGTTCGTCTGATGAAAACGGACCGATGTATTTTTTCATCAGATATCCGATGAAGCTGACTTTCATCAGTCTTGCCTACACACCATCGGTTAAAAATCCGATTGTGTCCAACGCGGTGACGTAAAACACAATGACATGCTGAGAAAAATTAAGTTCAATGCTTCCGAGCATGCGTCAACTTAATTCTGAGCATACGTGGATTTTTGACCCACAGACGATAATTTTTTTTCAATCGGTTTTTTAACCATAAGAAAAATTTAAAACAGGTTCTATTATTTTTCACCGATGGAAAAAAAAACTATGGGGCCCACACGCGATCGGTTCGTCTGATGAAAATGGTCCAACGGTCCGTTTTCATCAGACAAACCAATCGTGTGTACAGGGCATTAGCCTACCTTAAAGGAGAACATATTTATGAATAGTTGAACACTTGTATAGAGCATACAACATAAAAGTGTATGAAATGCAGTAATCAGAGTATATAAAATGCAATATAGTGTGTGATTAGTAGTGGTCAAAGTATGTAATGTACAGCATAGCTTATAGATTGTAGCAGTCAGGAGTATATACTGTACAACAAATTATATCGAGGACAGTGGTCTGAAGTATGTAACATACAGCACAGTATTAACCACTTTTTCCCCGGACCATATTGCTGTCCAATGACCAGAGCACTTTTTGTGATTTGGCACTGCGTCGCTTTAACTGACAATTGTGCGGTCGTGCGACGTGGCTCCCAAACAAAATTGGCGTCCTTTTTTTCCCACAAATAGAGCTTTCTTTTGGTGGTATTTGATCATCTCTGCGGTTTTTATTTTTTGCGCTATAAATAAAAATAGAGTGACTGTTTTGAAAAAAATGCAATATTTTTTACTTTTTGCTATAATAAATATCCCCCAAAAATATATAAAAAACTTTTTTTTTCTCAGTTTAGGCCGATACATATTCTTCTACATATTTTTCGTTAAAAAAAATCGCAATAAGCGTTTATTGATTGGTTTGCGCAAAAGTTATAGCGTTTAAAAAATAGGGGGTCGTTTTATGGCATTTTTATAAAAAAAAAAATTTTTTACTAGTAATGGCGGCGATCAGCATTTTTTTTCAGTACTGCAACATTACGGTGGGCACTTCGGACACTTTTGACACATTTTTGGGACCATTGGCATTTTTATAGCGATCAATGCTATAAAAATGCATTGTATTACTATAAAAATGCCATTGGCAGTGAAGGGGTTAACACTAGGGGCAGGGAAGGGGTTAAGTGTGTTCCTGGGTGTGTTCTAACTGCATGGGGGGAGGGGTGACCTCACTAGGGAAAATCACTGATCTTCTGTTCATACATTGTATGAACAGAAAATCAGCAATTCCCCCGCTGACAGGAACGAGAGCTTTGTGTTTACACACAAAGCTCCCGTTCCCTGCTCTGTAACGAGCGATCGCGTGTGCCTGACGGCGATCGTACCCGCCGGGCACGCGCACGGGACTCGAGGGCGAGCGGGGGCGCGCGCACCGGCCGCCGGCGGCGCGCACGTGCCCCCTAGCGGCCGCTAAAGAGCGGACGTATAGCTACGTGCTCTCGCGTAGCAGTGCCATCGTCCCGCAGTAATATGACGGCGGGTGGTCGGCAAGTAGTTAAGAGCAGGATGCAAGAGTATGTACCAAAGTTCCCTTCAACTGCTTGTCATTATCAGTAAACAAATACCCCCTGATTAATTGGTGGCCAGTGGCCTAGTGAGTGGCAGTATTATTTCTCCTCCCTATCCAATGTATTAGTGGTTAGTTCACACTTGCTGCAAATCTTGAGCGGTTTAGATGCAGTTAGGGAGCACAAAATTCGCATGCCACTTGAATATAATGGATATCTATGGTTCCCATATCAGAGTTGCGAATTTAATGCTGGGAAAAAAATACTTGTGTGCTTCTTCGGTGCAGTTGCAATGCAAACTTCTATGCTGCAATGCAAACTTGTTTGTACCTCCACATCGCAATTCACAATGTAAATTCGCACCTCACCCTGGACAAAAACATGCATCAAATTCGCACCACATAGCAGTGCAGCAGTGTGATCCCAGTCTCAATCAGGATGTTCCCCCTCCCCCAGACAAAGCATTGCTGGTCATTCTATTCTTCCCTTTCCTCCACAAATCATTAGTGGTCAGTATATCAGTGTATGCTTCCCTTGCTTCCTAATAACTAGCTAATAACTAGTGGGCAGTGTATTCTCTTTTCAATCCCAAAACATTTAGTAGTCAATATAGTGTCTCTCCTCAAAGCATTGGTGATCAGTTTATTCTCACCCCCCCCCCCCCACTCCACAACTTTAAACATGATGGCCCGGATTCACGAACCACTTACGCCGTCGTATCTCGAGATACGCCACGTAAGTGTAAATATGCGCCGTCGTATCTGTGCGCCGTGCCCACAGAACTAAGAGACACCTAAAAACTGGCTTCAGTCCACCGACGTAACTTGCCTACGCCAGCGTATCGTGGGCACATAGTTACCCTGGACGCATCTGGCGCTCCCATTGATTTCCTATTTAAAATATGGAAATGAGGGAGATACGTCGATTCACAAATGTACTTGTGCCCAGGCGCATAATATATGCGGTTTGCGTAAGTCGTATGTCCGGCGTAAAGTTATTCCCCATATATGAGGCGCAACTCATGCAAAGGTATGAATCAGGGAACGAATGCCGTCGAATTTCACGTAGTTTGCGCTGTACGTGAATAGGGCTGGGCGTAGGTTACGTTCACAACGTAGGCAGTGATTCGACGTATCTTAGGCAGTTGTTTCAACATGATTGTGAGCATGCGCACTGGTATACGTCCACGGGACAGCGCATGCACCGTTCGTTTTAAGTACTTGCCTAGCACTCGGCACATCATTTGCATGGGGTCACGCTTCATTACCATGTATCAAGCCCACTTCCAGCCCACTTCCACCTACTTCCACTTACGCTGCCTTACGCCTACGAATATATGCTACGCCGGCGCAGAGTTGGGAGCCTTTGCTTTGTGAATTCCATGCTTCCCTCTTCGCGCTGCGCCGGCATAGCGTAAAAGACATACGCTACGGCGGCATATATATATACGCCGATGTATGTGAATCCGGTCCGATCAGTGTATTCTCAGCCCCATCCTTGAACTTGGTCAGTGTATACTCAGTATCAGTGTTACAAAGTCATAGAAAGCTGTATATTGAACTCGAAATACAATTTGTAATAAAAATAAATTATAATACGTTTTATGCAGCAGTTAAATATTAACATTAAATTATAATGTGGACTTCTTATTTTAGTCGTTTTTTTATAATTATAATTAGAAGTAATCATTGTTAATGTCATTTGACACACGTTGGTGAACAGTATGATGATCCAGCACCCCAGAAAAGTATTGAGAGATTTTTAAATCTGCAGAGGAGTAACTTGCCAAGAATCACACATATAAAGTTATTCAGAAGTTGGTAAAATAAAAGAGCTGACTAGCCTAAAATATTTTTCCTGTTTCTTTTTTAGTATCATTTGCAATTCTTGCAGCAGAATTGTCACACTGAATAAGCCATAAAAAGTACAAGTTTGTAGTACATCTTGAAGTTCAATTTCAAGGAAAAAAAAAAAGCCTATACAGAACCTGTTACTTAAAGCGGAGGTTCACCCTCAAACGGAACTTTATATCTATCTTTTCTGAAGCCTCAATAAATGCTTGTAGCGTTGTTATTTTTTTCTAAATGTGTACCCTTACCTGTATTCAGCATGACTTCCGGGTCTTCTTCCCTGCGGGGGAGTGGGCGTGTCACTCCTTTTCCCCGACGACTCGAGGCTTAATGGTCGCAAGGTCTCCTGGGAGTGACGTTGCTACACTCACAGGAGACCATTCGGAATAGCTAGGCGTGTATTCTCGCGCTAGCTCGAGGTGTCACGTGGTGCGGGAAGCGGGTCACATGACTCGCAAAGCGCGTCATGTGTCAAGAAATCCAGGAAGTGTTTGCTTGTGGGATTCAAAATACCCACAAGCAAGATGGAAAAGCACAGGAGTATTCTTTCTAAGTTCTTCTTTTTTACGAAAACGGAGCAGACGGACGTACGAGCGGCTAGCAGGTGAGGCGTACCTAGCTAGCTATATTACCATGCATTGCACATAAAAAAAAAAAAAGCAAAACCAGCGGAACCTCCGCTTTAAACTTCTTTCTTGAACAAAAGTGCACATGGACTAGTGGATTTAGAAAATCTATATGAAACCCAGTGCCATTTTAAAGGCACTTAAAAAATGTTTTTTTTTTTATGGAACTTTTTGGTACTTAACCACTTAAGACCCGGACCAATACGCTGGTAAATGACCCAAGGTGTTTTTGCGATTCGGCACTGCGTCGCTTTAAAAGACAATTGCGCGGTCGTGCGACATGGCTCCCAAACAAAATTTGCGTCCTTTTCTTCCCACAAATAGAGCTTTCTTTTGGTGGTATTTGATCACCTCTGCGATTTTTATTTTTTGCGCTATATACAAAAATAGAGCGACATTTTTGAAAAAAAAACACTATTTTTTACTTTTTGTTAAAAAAAAAAATCAAATAAACTAAATTTTAGTCAAACATTTAGGCCAAAATGTATTAAGCCACATGTCTTTAGTAAAAAAAAAAAATCGCAATAAAAAAAATAGCTACCTAGCGGGAACAGCGACACTAATACAGCGATCAGAAAAATGATCGCTTAGTGACGCTGGCAATAGGGAGTGAAAGGGTTAACTAGGGCGGTGATCAGGGGGTTAAAACTTTATTAGGGGGGGTGGGGGGGCTATCCTGAACCTAGCACTAACTGACTTTTACACTGCCTGTCACACTGACACTAAATGCAGTGATTAGATCACTGCATTCAGTGACACTGTGACAGGGGGGTGGGGGGGCAGATCGCAAGGGGTTAAGTATACCTATGTGTGTGTATGTCAGTGTAGTGTTAGTGCACACTTACTGTGAGGTGTTCCTCTCATCGCAGCGGTTGGAAATACCGCTGCGATGAGAGATTACATCACTTCCCCCTTCTTGTGTAAACACAGGAGGAGGAAGTGACAGGGCGGGAGAGCGCAGGGATTGGCTGGGAGCAATCGCGGGGGGGCGGGCAAACACGGACATCCGCCCGCTCGTCCCGGATCGCTCCCGGAGACACGGGGACCGCCGCACGCCACGGAGTGGGTCCCGATCGGACCCCCGACCCGCTACTGGGCGAGGACGTAAATTTACGCCCTTGTGCCCAGCCGTGCCATTCTGTGGCCGTAAATGTGCGTGTGGAGGTCCTTAAGTGGTTAAAGTGACAATCTACAACTGTATTTCTGCTAAAATTGTATAACTTTGATATATTTAGTTAGAATTAAAAAAAAATAGAATAAAAAAAAAGTACAGTTATTCAAATCTCCATCTTAACCCATCAACTGTATAGTATTATAAAGAGTATAACTATTTTTACACTATTAAGATAAATATACATTGGTGAGTTAACAATTTAGATATAAAGCTATGACAGAGAGATGATGAAAACCTTGACATGCTTCATGAACTGAAAATCCACTTGATTAGGAGAATACATGGTAGTATTTATTAATTGTACAGACACAAAATTACAATATATACAGATTATATGCAGGGAAAATATTGTACAATCAAAACAATTGCAGTACCAAATGCTGCTTACATCTATTACCACAGTGATCCAAAACACTACAATAAAATCAAAAAAGTTGCTTGTGTGTGCACCATTGCTTTTAGGTAGGGAGGACTTCAGAAGATCAGAAAAAAATTGCTCACTGTATATGCAAATCTTTAAAAGATTTTGTTCATTAAAAAAATAAGAATGATACATTAAAAAATAAGAATTATACATTAAAATATTCTGTTTAGTTAGTTAAAGGGGTTGTAAAGTCAGAAGGTTTTTTATCTTAATGCATAGGTGGAGGAGCTCGGGAGCTGGGAGGTAGCCTCTCCTTACACGGTCATGGAGAGGTGTCCTGAAACAGGAGCTGGAGAAGCAGTCGGTCTGCATGTTTGGGTAAATGCTTCAGGAAGGACTCGGGGCAGGAGTCGGTGAGTGAAGCACAGTGGAGATCTGGAAGAGGCATGCCAGGGGAGCTTGGTGCAGAGCCAGAGGGAGAGACTGTGGAGAGTTGTGTCAAATCGTTGCAGAGCCATGAGGGCGGGTGGGATTTGTAAGTCGGGCTTGCTGGGATCAGTAGTCTATAATCAAATATCCTTTTTAAGTAATGTCCACGACCACAAGAAGGGGTACTGCAGGTCCCCGGCCTACTAAGGATCATCAGTTGAAACTACTACTAGGACTAAAGCCGTGTACACACGATCGGTCAAACCGATGAGAACGGTCTGAAGAACAGTTGTCTTAGGTTAACCGATGAAGCTGACTGATGGTCTGATGTGCCTACACACCATCAGTTAAAAAAACGAACGTATCAAAGCGCGGTGACATAAAACACAACGACGTGTTGAAAAAAATTAAGTTCAATGCTTCCAAGCATGTGACGACTTGATTCTGAGCATGCGCAAATTTTTAACCAATGATTTTGCATACTAACGATCGTTTTTCACCTATCGGTTATCAATCCATTGGTTAAATTTTAAAGCAAGTTTGCTTCTTTTTTTTTTTATCGATGGTTAAATAACCTATGGGCCTCACACATGATCGGTTTTGACCAATGAAAATGGTCCTTCAGACCGTTGTACTCTGGTTAACCTATCGTGTGTACGCGGCTTTATTCAGAGTGAGGCCTGGTCAGCTCAAGATGGCAGGACAGGAGTACTAAAGCTGTGACAGGAAAGTAATGTGCAGGAGGAGAAGTGTACTGGAGGTAAAAGTCTGCAGGGATGAACCGCTATAACATTTCCAAAGTAATGAGCGAACCACTATAACATTGCAAATACTAATTTATTCTCTGGGCATCCCATATCCCTTCCCCAACCAAGTTCCATCCCCCAAATAAAATAACAAAACAAAGCAAAAGACTTTTCATTGTCTACAAAGTATGACATATACAGTAGATGTCTGGCAGCAGGGTGAATATGCGTGGATGTAGTAACTCGTAGCAACACACCGCTACACTGCATACAGAGGGCAGGGTTCAGGGTATGCTGCATACAGAGGCCAGGGTTCGTTGAACGCTGAATACAGAATGCAGAGTACAAGGGTGCCCCTTTTTTCAACAAATGGCCCCCTCCCCTATTACAGTGCTCTCCTCCCACCCCCAAACCCTGCTGCTTGACATTACCTGATAGGGAACTGCGGCTGCAGAAGAGCAGGATAGGTTACTCAAGAGGAAAGTGTAGTGTAGTCGTGGGGCACGTTGGGCCATGGGCACAGGCTTCAGGAGTTGTTGCCATCAGACAAGCATCAGGTTCCAACTACCTATCTATGTAGAGGGGCGGCAGGCGGAGCACAGTTGAGAATACTTTGCAGTCAAAACTAGAAGAGCAGGATCGGCAAATTCAGCTGTCTGCTGCTTCTGCCACTGGCCCCTGCCTGCTTGTATTTAAAAATAATTCCACCATCAGTCAGCTTCATCGGTTAACCGTTCGGACCGTTCTCATCGGATGGACTGATCGTGTGTACGTGGCCTGAGAATGATGCTGCCCTTAAGCCTCATACACACGATCAGTCCATCCGATGAGAACGGTCTAAAGGACTGTTGTCATAGGTTAACCAATGAAGCTGACTGATGGTCTGATGTGCCTACACACCATCAGTTAAAAAAACGATTGTATCAGAACGTGGTGATGTAAAACACAACGACGTGCTGAAAAAAATGAAGTTCAATGCTTCCAAGCATGCATCGACTTGGTTCTGAGCATTCGTGGATTTTTAACCGATGGTCGTGCCTACTAACGATCGGTTTTGACCTATCGGTTTGGAATCCATAGGTCAATTTTAAACCAAGTTTTTTTTTTTTTAACCTAAGGTTAAAAAATCTATGGGGCCCACACACGATTGGTTTTGACCGATGAAAACGGTCCATCAGACCGTTGTCCTCTGTCTAACCTATCATGTGTACGAGGCCTAAGGTTCCATCCCTTGTCCACAATCCTGTATTGTTGGGGTGCAAAGCGCACAGCACACTTTTATATGATTTCTTTAAAGAACAGGTACAAAAGAGGGATGTTACGTGTATGCGATACCCTGACATGGACTTTTCCATATCTGATGTAATTAATATATAACGTTCATGATTAACACTTGACATATTGCAGGTAATTAGGAACATGTGGTACAGATTTACTAATGACATGGATGACAAGTGAAGCTAATGCAGCACAGTTTGTTTACCCTTTCATGCAAGAAATGCTGTGAAATCTTCTTGTTTTCAAGGTTTATTGCATGCTCTGATGTTTTATAATCAATGGGCTCTCACAAGTTGGAGATGCATTTTATGTTCACTGAAATTCCATTGTTGTCAGCTTTCAAAGTAATAATAAGCATGATAAATGGTGTATTCCAGATCTACATCAATAGAAGTTTTCGTTTATATTACCTGACATCTCAAGCATGAGCTCTGCAAAACAGGACAACCCATTGAGTTTGTGTATAACCAGAATTGGCATACTGTTGTTAGCCAAGAGAAAACCATTAATTTAGAACTGTATATTCAGTCCCATCAGCAGGCAGTCTGAGACAGTGAATTATTGCAACTTATATCTTATCTGTCTTCCATCCCCTTGTTTTTTTAAGCAGAAAATGCAAATACTGTATATTTGTATGTCTCTTAATTCCCTTGCTACAAGTGGGACTTTCTGCACATTGACAATTATTTTAATTACGTGACCTTTGTGTAAGACTGTTCATCATTTTTCTTCTGGTGTGTTAAAATTTCAACCTCCATGTATAAATTATACTTGGGCAGTGATACAGTATGCTGGCTTTCTCAATGCTGAATTTTTACATTAATGATAAACACTGTGTACTTGTCGTCAGTGGCGTAGGGTGGGTTGGCAGTACCCGGGGCAAGGCAAGTAATTTGCGCCCCCCAAACCTGCAAACTTGGGCTGCATTCACACCTGAGCGTTTTGTCGCCTGAAGCTCAAAAACGCTAGAGGGGAAAAAAACATTATTCTCTATGGAGATGGTTCACATCTCCACTCCAAAACGCCGAACGCCTGAAGCTCAAACAAGTCCCGGACCCTTTTTTGTCACGCGAATCGGGCGGCTTGGGCGTTTTACATTGGTGACAATGACCTGTACAAAATCGCGGTAAAAAACGCTGCGTTTTGTCGCAGCAAATCGTGATATAAACCGCTGCAATTTGTCATGGCAAATCGCGGTAAAAAACACCGCAAATCGCCTACGCTTAGGTGTGAATGCAGTCTTAGGCACTCCCCAAGTCCCTTCCAACAATACAATAGTTCTGACCAACCTGATTACTTTACTGACACACTACACTGACCACCATACTATACTGTCCACTACACTGAGAACTACACTGACCACTATACTGACCACTACACTGATCACTACACTACACCGTCCACTACACTGACCACTACACTACACTGACTACTATACTGTCCACTAAACCTAAAATTTGGAGGAGGCAGCCAGTAGTCTCACACACTGGCTGAGGGCCTGAGGGCTTTCACACTGGAGTGTTGCATTGGTAGGACGGTAAAAAAAGTCCTGCCATCCGCATTTTCGAGGCGCTGTAGGAGCGGTGAATATATCGCTTCTACAGCACCCCTTCCCATTGAAATCAATGGGGGAGCGCCTCCAAAATGCCCGCAAAGCGCCACAAAACAGTGTTTTTGCAGGCGGGTTTAACCCTTTTTCGGCCCGCTAGCAGGGGATTATAATCGGAGCTATCATCCGAAAATCATGGCAAAAATGATGGTAAATCGCCGCTAAAAGTAGCGCCACTTTAGCGCTGACGCGCCCAGTGCTTCAGTGTGAAAATACTCTAAGTCCCCTTTCACACTGGTTTGACGTTAAAAAAGCGCTTGTAAAGTGCCTGAAAGAACATTTATCTGCAATCATCTGCACTCGGGCTTTCACATTGGGATTGCAGATGCAGCTTCTTTAAGGCCACGTACACACGATCGAACATGTCCGCTGAAACTGGTCCGCAGACCAGATCAGACAGTTTTCCAGCGGACAAAAGTTTCTAAACATGCTTAGAAACTTGTCCGCTGGAAACCTGTCCGTCGGACAGGTTCGATGGTTAGTACGCCCAACCATCGGACCAAAATCCCACGCATGCGTCAAATTGATTTGACGCATGCTTGGAAGCATTGAACTTTCTTTTTTCAGCACGTCGTTGTGTTCTACGTCACCGCGTTCTGGTCCGAGGGGATTTTGGTCCGATGGTGTGTACGCACATCAGACCAAAAGACCACTTCAGACATGTCCTGTCAGGGACGTTCTGCCCGCTTCCGTGGGCGTGCACGCACCTAGGCGCGTGCATGTAACACAGCCGTTGCGCGCGTTTGCGCGCATGCGTGCACGTTAGGCGCACGTTAGGTGCACATCATACGCAGCGTCCTGCTGCCTATAAAAGACACTGCCAGTATGCTGCACATCGCGGCTTGATCTGCATACGTTCCCCGTGGTTCCATACTCCGTTCCAGTATCTGACCCGGCTTCTTGACTCTGTTTCCTTCTCCAATCCTGACTCTGGCTTGTATTCTGCCTGATTACCCGTTGCCTGGACCCGGCCTGAACTCTGACTATTCTTCCGCCTACTGTTTATGCTGACTGCTCCAAGTGTATGACCCGGCTTGTCTGACTCCGCTGATCTACGTCTGCTGCTCTGCTGACCCGCTGAGGCTGCTCTGCTGACCCGCACCTGTATTCTCCAGCCTGCTGTCCTGCATCACCGGCTTCCTGTCTAGTGGTTCCAGCTTCATCAGCGATAACACCAGAGCTGACACCCTTACTTCACCGTGCTCTTACCATCACTGTCTCCACTCCAGTGGTCTCTGAGCCGGGGTTGTACGGGAGGTCTCCCTCCACGCTTCAGGCTCACACCCAGGTACGTAACAGTATCAAGCCGCCATGTCTGAGCCTGAAGGAGGGACCTCACTTATGGACAATGTCGTTCAACATCTCACAGCCCTCACTCAAGCTGTGAAATCTCTTCAGGATAGTCATATCTGGGTAGATAAGCAGACACAGACCCTGGCTAACTATACAGACTTATCCCCAGCGATATCATTCCCTGAACCTAGGGTTCCTCTTCCCGAGAAGTTTTCTGGGACCTGAAGCGAATTCCGGGCGTTCCGTAACGCATGTGAACTTTACTTTTCGCTGTTACCTCAGACTTTCTCTTCTGAAGTCACCAGAGTGGGCTTCATTATCGCCCTGCTGCAAGGGGAACCCCAGACCTGGGCCCATCACCTACTTGAAACCCGTCATGAAGCTCTTGATTCTCTGTCATCCTTCTTTGATGCCATGGCCCGGCTTTATGACGACCCTCAGCGTACTGCCACTGCCGAGGCTGCCCTCCACACGCTCCAGCAAGGCCACTGAGCCGTCGAGGACTATGTGACTGACTCCCAGTGGAATGAAGCGGCACTTCGGCATCGGTTCCGTCTTGGTCTCTCCGAGAGCTTGAAGGATGAACTGGCCCGGATCGGTGTTCCTGATGCCTTAGAGTCCTTAATCTCCTTGTCTATTCAGATAGATCGACGGCTACGGGAGCGCAGAACTGAAAAAAACACTCTGCAACTTCGTCCAACTTGGATGCTTCCCCGGACACCAGTCCCCGCCTACTCTGCCAGTGCTAATACGGCTTCTGGGAGTTCCTCATCCTCTCACCGGACTGCTGCTACCACCAAAACCGGGCAGCTTGGACTAATAAGACATTCGTTATCCACGAAGGAACGACTTCGCCGGCAGCAGAACTATCTGTGTATGTACTGCGGAAGGGCTGGCCACTACGTTTCCACTTGCCCTGTTAAGCTACGAAAGACCTTGGCTACCTCCTCTTCCAGTTTTGTACCGACCCCTGCCAAGGCCACTCACCTGGACTTACCTATTCTGCTTCATTTACCAGAAAGAACCATACCAGTTACTGCAATAATAGACTCAGGGGCATGTAGTTGTTTTATTGATCTGGACTTTGCAACTTCAACCCAAAACTCAGGGTCTTTCCATCTTCCTGGCAGATGGGTCCCGAATCAAGTCCGAAGTTGTATCCCAGGAGACTCCCTTTTTGCCTGTCGTCACTTCTATGGGTCATAAAGAACTTTTACGTTTGGATGCTATTGCTTCTCCTATGTTTCCAGTCATTCTGGGCCTACCTCCAGGCACACAATCCCTAGATCGATTGGGGAAACGGACAAGTTACATTTCAGTCTTCCTACTGCCAGCAGCACTGCAGGCCCTTGTGCCCTAGCACCAATGGTCCCTTACTATGCCTGGAACCAGACCCAGAGGTACGCGCTGCAGTACCCCAACAATACCATGAATTCCTGGATGTTTTTAGCAAGAGAGGGGCTGAAGTCCTGCCACCCCACCGTCCGTACGATTGTCCAATCAAACTTCTACCTGGTGCCGAGATTCCGTTCGGACGGATCTTCCCCTTGTCTGAGCGGGAACTAGAGGTTCTGAAAGAATACGTTGATGAAAACTTAAAGAGGGGCTTCATCCGACCTTCTACCTCCCCAGCAGGAGCAGGAATATTTTTTGTAGAAAAAAAAGACCATTCCCTTCGGCCCTGTGTGGACTACAGGGAATTGAATAAGATTACGGTTAAGAACCGGTACCCTCTGCCCCTGGTTCCCGAACTTTTCCAAAGACTCAGGACTTCCTCTGTATTCACCAAGTTAGACCTGTGGGGGGCATACAACCTGGTACGCATCCGCGCAGGGGATGAGTGGAAGGCGGCCTTTCGTACTAGGTTTGGCCATTATGAATATTTAGTGATGCCCTTCGGCCTATGCAACGCCCCTGCAACATTTCAGCATCTAGTGAATGACATTTTCAGAGATTGTCTAGACATTTATGTAGTCGTTTATCTGGATGATATTTTAATTTTCTCCTCTTCCCTTGAGCAGTACCGAAGACATGTCAAAAATGTACTCTGTCGTCTCCGCCAACATGGACTCTATGCAAAACCAGAAAAATGTGAGTTTGAACGACAGAGCATCCAGTTTCTGGGCCTAGTGATCTCAACGGAGGGGTTCAAGATGGATCCACAGAAGGTTTCAGCTATCCTGGACTGGCCCGCACCTTCAGACAAAAAAGGGGTGCAACGCTTTGTGGGCTTTGCCAATTTCTACCGAAGGTTTATTAAGGGGTTCTATGCTATTATTTCCCCGATTACACAGCTAACAAAGCAACATGTCCGGTTCCGCTGGACCCCCGAGGCACAGGCCGCTTTCACAAACCTAAAAGGACATTTCACATCTGCCCCCATTCTAAAGTCACCCTGACCCAACTCTACCCTATTTACTTGAGGTAGATGCCTCAGAGACAGCAGTGGGAGCTGTCATTTCCCAACGTCAGGGTCTTAAGGACTTGATGCACCCAATAGCCTTCTTCTCCCGTAAGCTCACCCCATCTGAGAAGAACTACGATGTGGGGGACCGGGAGCTCCTGGCCATTAAATCCACCCTGGAGGAGTGGAGGTACCTGTTGGAGGGAGCAGCACACCCCATACTCATCTATACAGATCATAAGAACCTGGAGTACCTGAGGGCCGCGAAACGTCTGAGACCACGCCAGGCACGATGGGCATTATTTTTCTCTAGGTTTTCATTCCACATTACTTACCGTCCAGGCTCCAAGAACACCAAACCAGATGCCCTGTCCCGCATGTTTGATGATCCAAAGGAAGTGTCAGCACCAGATACCATACTATCGGAAGGTAACTTCTTACTGTTGCAAACTAGCCTGATGTCGAGCCTGAAACAAGCTTCTGTAGGTGCGCCTGAGCCCCCTGGAGTCACCCTTTTGCCCAAAGAGGGGTTACTGTGGAAGAACGACAACATTTTTGTGCCAGAAGAAGTCCGAGCTACAGTATTAAATCTGTGTCATGACCATCCCTTGGCAGGCCATTTTGGGATACACAAGACTCTAGAACTGGTCCAGCGCACATTTTGGTGGCCGGATCTTGAAAAGGACTGCAGGGAGTATATCAGTTTATGTGCCACCTGTTCCCGTAGCAAGACCACCAGAGGCAAGGCCTGGGATTTGCTCAGGCCTTTACCGATCCCTGACCGTCCTTGGAAAATGATTGCTATGGACTTCATAGTGGAACTTCCCCCGTCAGAGGGTTGCTCAGCCATTTTTGTAGTGGTTGACCGACTATCTAAGATGGCCCACTTCATACCATTGAAAAGCACGCCCTCTGCCATGGAGACCGCCCAGGTCTTTATTAAGGAGATAGTAAGGTTACATGGGGTCCCCGCAGACATTGTATCAGATAGAGGGGTGCAGTTCACCTCTCGTTTCTGGAAGGCATTATGCAAGGTTCTGAAGATTGAACTGTCCATGTCCTCGGCCTACCACCCCCAGACCAATGGGCAAACTGAGAGGACGAACCAAACCCTCGAACAATACCTCCGATGCTTCACTTCCTTTGTTCAGGACGACTGGGTAGCATTACTACCCTTGGCAGAGTTTGCTTTTAATAATGCCAGCCACTCGTCCACAGGCCAGTCTCCGTTTTTTGCCAACTATGGATTCCACCCAACCTTTCTACCCGACCTTATCTTTGATACAACAGTCCCAGCAGTCCAAGACACCGTTGATTTTCTTACTCGTAACAATAAGATTCTACAAGAAGCTCTGACCAAAGCGCAAGCAGCCAGTAAAAGGATGTTTGATAGGAAAAGAAGGGGAGAACTAAGCCTGCAACAAGGCGATCAAGCATGGCTATCCACTACCAACCTCAAGATGGCTTGTCCGACAAGGAAACTGGCACCCAAGTTAATCGGTCCTTTCCCGGTGAAACGGAAGCTAAATGAGGTCTCCTATGAACTTGCCCTACCAGAGTCAATGAAGGTCCACCCGGTATTCCATGTGTCCTTATTAAAGCCAGTGGTACCTGACCCTTTCCCAGACAGGGGGTCAGGACCACCTGAACCTGTAGTCATTGACGGCAATGAGGAGTTCAAGGTGGAGGCAGTTTTGGATTGCAGAAGAAGGAGAAACCAGCTTCAATTCCTGATCAAGTGGAAGGGGTACGGCCCAGAGGAGAACTCTTGGGAGCCCCAACAGAACATCCACGCCCAAGACTTAATCCAGGCATTTTTCCGCAGTCATCCCCAGAAAAGAGCCCTTTTTGGCACCCGGAGGTTGCCCTTAAGGGGGGGGCACTGTCAGGGACGTTCTGCCCGCTTCCGTGGGCGTGCACGCACACCTAGGCGCGTGCATGTAACACAGCCGTTGCGCACGTTTGTGCGCATGCGCGCACGTTAGCCGCACGTTAGGTGCACGTCATACGCAGCGTCCTGCTTCCTATAAAAGACACTGCCAGTATGCTGCACATCGCGGCTTGATCTGCATACGTTCCCCGTGGTTCTGTTATTGCATTAGGCATTCCGTTCCAGTATCTGACCCGGCTTCCTGACTCTGTTTCCTTCTCCAATCCTGACTCCGGCTTGTCGACTCTGCTTGTATTCTGCCTGATTACCCGTTGCCTGGACCCGGCCTGAACTCTGACTTTTCTTCCGCCTACTGTTTATGCTGACTGCTCCAAGTGTATGACCCGGCTTGTCTGACTCCGCTGATGTACGTCTGCTGCTCTGCTGACCCGCACCTGTATTCTCCAGCCTGCTGTCCTGCATCACCGGCTTCCTGTCCAGTGGTTCCAGCTTCATCAGCGATAACACCAGAGCTGACACCCTTACTTCACCATGCTGTTACCATCACTGTCTCCACTCCAGTGGTCTCTGAGCTGGGGTTGTACGGGAGGTCTCCCTCCACGCTTCAGGCTCACACCCAGGTACGTAACATGTCCGATGAAAACGGTCCGTGACCCTTTAAATGCTGTTAAAGGGTCACTATTTTAGCTAAATAGCTTCCTTTACCTTACTGCAGTGCTGTTTTTATGTTCTCATTGTTCGTTTTTGCTTTGATGTTGCTGTAATCCTGCTCTGATCTCCACACTTCTTGGTTGTCTGTTTCCTTATAACCACCATACTGGGAGCTTTCTCACTGTGGTCTAAGCTGTCATTTCTGTGTGTCTAAAACTTCCCAGAACCAATCAGATTCGTTTTAAAAACAAAACACTGCCGTGGATTTGTTTGTTTTTGTTTTTGTGTCTCTCTCTTCTTCACAGAAACATGAAGCCAATTTAAAAGTGAAACTAACCTGCAGGCACATTATATGATTGATTTTTATCTATTTTTAATCATTTTTAAAAGGAATCAGTTAACTTTTAGGTCACTATACCCTGTAAACAGTCATTTCAGCAACATTTTTTTTTCCTTTAGTGACCCTTTAAAAGGTAAACACGCTAAACACAGATTGTTTTAAGAAAATATATCAAAATGTAATAATAATTATTAAAAACAATTCCAGAGATTAATATGGACCCCAGTAGTTACAAAAGCAGGATAAATGATAGTATGCAGGTAGCCAACAAGTTTCGCACATAGGTGCTTCGTCAGGGCCTTGCAAATTTTCTTTTACAGCCTGCCGATTTAGTACTTTCCTGCCAGTTAGTGCATGACCTTTGCCTGCCTGACCATTCTCCGGATTTCGATTGTGTACTATTTTGCCTGACCTGTTGCCAACCGAATCTGCCTGACGACGTTTTGCCTGAATCCTCAGCATACAAGTTCCACTTCAGACACTACCCTTCACAGGTCTTCCCCCGCTCCCCATCCAGTAGTAGCCAGGGGCCCGAAGAGTAAGGCCCCGTACACACGAGCAAATAGATTTGTTCAAATCGGTCAGACCGACCGATTTGAACAAATCTGTCTGCTGGCTGTTTTGGTTTGATCACAGCGCGGTGACATGGCGGTGACGTTGATGCCGCCACGTCACCGCACCAGGAAGTAAATTACTTCCGTGCATGCGTCGAATCCATTCAACGCATGTGCGAGAAGACATGTTTGCTGGTTAGCGTACTAACCAGCAGACATATCGGGCGGACGGATTCCCAGCCGACAGATTTTAAAGCACACTTTAAAATCTGTCGGCTGGCCAAATCCGTCGGCTCGCCCGTACACACGATCGAATCTGTCTGCTGGGACGGTCGGGCCGACCGTTTCCAGCAGATAGATTTGATCGTGTGTACGCGGCCTAAGACTTAAGAGGCTGTGAGGTGGGCGGCGACGGGCAGAGAGTCGCTGATTGTTGCCATTACTAGTAAAGAAAAAATATGTCTCCGGATTTCATTTAAAAAATCTGGTCACCTTACCCTAGTATGTGTATGTATGAATGTGGCAGAATGCTTTTTTTTTTATCATGGCAAAGAGATCAGTTCAGATAGGCTTCAAATATACTAGATCATTTAGCTGTAATAAAAACATGAGCTAAATGTTAAGTAGTGAAATTACATTTTTTGTTTAAGCCAAAAACAGATTTAACCAGGAATACGTAGGCCTTCTGAGAAAACCAAAAATATGTAGCATAAACTTAATTTCAGTTTGATTTTGTTCATGGATGTTGTAAAAAAAAAGCTATTGTTTTTTTTTTTTTTTTTGTCTTGTGACTTACAGACAAATGAACTCACACTGTTCAATAAAGACTCACTAGGGTTCTGCAAGACAGATGCAGACAGTACTTTGCTGGCTCTTTTAAATCATCCCCATGCTGAGACCACATCTGAGACTTGTCTACAGGAAGCATTTGATGGATGTAAATAGTTATACCTACCAATCACTGGGTAAATAGATTTTATTTTTTGTTGAAAGAGAAATGTAGCAGTCCTGAATGTTATAAATAGTATCAGGTTTTCAAACAACTCTATCTATCCTATCTATCCTATCTATCTATCCTATCTATCTATCTATCTATCTATCTATCTATCTATCTATCTATCTATCTATCTATCTATCTATCTATCTATCTATCTATCTATCTATCTATCTATCTATCTATCTATCTATCTATCTATTTATCTATCTATCTCTCCCAATGGTCTCCAAACTGTGGCCCTGGGGCTGGATGTGGCCCTTTGCATGCCTTTATCCAGCCCTTGGGTCACTACTCCCAAAGATACAAGACACTATTCTGCCAACTGACACCAGCAATGAATGAATGAATCTCGCATTGACACCAATAACGGGACTCTATTCCTCCTACTGATACTAATTATGGGGCATTATTGCTTTCCAATGATACCAATGATTGGGTATTATTCCCCTCCCAATGATACCAATGAAGAGGCACTGTTCCTTCCAAATAAACCAATGACGGGGGAATTCCTCCCAATGATACCAATGATGAGGCACTGCTTCTTCTCCAATACCAATTATGGCAATGTTTATTCCCATAGTCCGGCCCCCCTAAAGTCTGAAGGTCAATAAACTGGCCCTTTGTTTAGAAAGTTTGGAGACTCCTGATCTATCCTAATGTAGGGTACACACTATAGGAAACTCAGGCGAAGGATCGTCTGACTTTCCTTGTTTTTTTCGCAGCAAATCTGAATTGATGAACACATTTTTTTACGACAAAGGCTTTTTTATGTTGTTTATTGTTTCTGAGCATGCGCAATCTTGCTTTTCTTGTACGAAAATCGTACAAAAACAGTACATGTTAAACAAAAATCATTTGTTCTTTTCCCGTACAAGAACATTTTTGAAGTTTGTTCCTTCAGGAATTTTCGTAGGAAAAGTCGGAATTGTCTGTCGAAAGTTGTGTACACATTATATGAACATTGTATGAAAGTTCCTTGGATGAAAATGTTCAAAATTGGAACTTCCGCTTGTTCCACTCCCCTCCCCTTTACATGCCACATTTGGCATGTAATTTTTTTGGGGGGGGAGTGGGGGCTTCAGGAGGAGTGGGACTTCCTGTCCCGCTTCCTGCTTCCGCCAAGCAGCCCCTCCCTGTAAGCGATCACATGGAACACATGACAGGTCCCATGCGATCGACTGTACAATCAGCAGCGGGCCGCGCCGCTCGCGCATGCGCAGTTCCGCTCCCGCATGCGCAGTGGGAACGCTGGAGCAGGTAAGTGATTGTTTATTAAAAGCCACCAGCTACACTTTTTGTAGCTGCTGACTTTTAATAAACATACATTTTGGCTGGAACACCCCTTTAAGACTTTATGATATGACTATAAAATCTTTATAGAGGTTCTAACACTTCCTCACTTCAAAACTAAACAAAAAAGCCTTTACATGAATCCAAAAGTGTTACTAAACAGTAAGATCAGTCTGTATATGCAGTAAAGCATGCTTGTTAACTTTGGAACCAAGGGGTCAATCCTCTGTTTCATCCTGTGTTCTCTGATCCTCCCCTTCTTCCACTGTCCCCCAACCATTTCCCGATAGAGCAGAGCATTGGGGGCACTCAGCACATGCTCAGTTTAGTGTGTATTCCTAGAGTTTTTTTTTGTTTTATTTGGGAAGTACATGTGATCGTCACAGGGCCAATCAGCACTGTCCAGACAGCGGGTTAGGGGTCATTCAGCCTCATAGGTCAATCAGGGGGGAAAAAAACTCCTCTTACAAGCTTTAACCAGACACTCATAGAAGTCACATGACTGATCTATCTGCCAATAAGAAAAGGTATTTAGCAGTTTATATTTACTAAAACTATTGCATTTCCATGCTCTGTGTACTGTGGGAGACCAGATATAGTGAATGCAGGGTCCTGGATTTAGTAATACTAATGCCCTGCACACGATCGGAATTTCCAATAGCCTAAAATTTGATGGGGGATGTTTTGTCGGAATTCTGTTCAAGCTGTCTTGTATACATACTGTCTGACCAAATTCCAACTGTCCAAAACGTGGTGACGTAAAACACTACGATGAGCCAAGAAAAATGAAAAGTAATGCTCCCGAGCATGTGTCGAGAGTTCTGAGTTCCACACAGACGATCGGAATTTCCGATAGGATTTTTTCTAAACTCCGACGAAAAAGTCTGATGGAGCCCACACAAGGTCGGAATATTCGATGAAAAAATTCCGTGTGACTTTTATCATCTGAAATTCCGATCGTGTGTACAGGGCATAAGTCTAATCTTTGACAGTTGTAAAGGTCCACTAAGCTTTTAGCCAGTAGCTTTAGAAACACAGGTATACATTGGATTGGGGGCCTAGCATAAATTATCTATAAAAGTTGACTTATTTAACTTTATTTATGTTCACTATTCTGATTAAACAGAACGGGAAGCAAAGTGTAAATGCATTAAATAGTCTCTTGTGAGATCCCTTGTGCTAATTCTGTCTGTGCTCTACCACCCACTATTTAATCTGAAAAAATAAATATCATCTATAGAAAAAAGTGCACAGCTGCAACATTTTGTACATATTTAGATGTCTTATAGAATTTTATTTCATATATATTGTGACATGAAGTCAGGTAAATCTGTGTGTGTGTTGTCCCAGAGGGGAGATACTTTTCTGCCTTGTTTAGACAATACACCAATTACTATTGGGCGTCGGCTGCAGAGATGGCCAGAGAGGTTTGGGGCTTGGGAAGGCTTCAGATGTTCAGAATTAAGCAATTAAAGCCACTATAAAGACAGCCTAAGGATGACGACTGATTGCTGCATCCTGAGGCTTTGGGGAGTTAAGGAGCAGTCACAAGCACTACTAAAGAGGTGAGGTGCTGATGGATATTTCTGTGCGAGAAATATCAAAGAGACTTTTTGCTTTCTGCTGTAGGACCAGCAGTGTCTGCCCAGCAGTAGGCTGTGCCAGACTCCATAGGTAGGTTCCTGTGTGGGGAAGGTAGACGCCCCAAGTGGCAAGGGTTTATTTTATGTTTTGTTTATGCTGTTTTGATGCTTGCACGTGTATCCAGCAATATGGAAAAATAAACCATATCATTTGTTTTCAATCATCCTCAACTGCCTTTTTGTACAGTTCAGCATGTAGTGAACCCATCCAGGGGGGTCACACACACTCGCTACCAAGCAAATCCCTCACACATGGTGGAGTGCCGCGGGCAGTTAAAGTAAACCCAAAATGGAGGAGATGCTAAAACAGCTGGTTATAGCAAATGCAAATCAACAGCAAGCAAATGCAAATCAACAGCAGACTAATGCAGGTTTGCAGCGGAGCCTTGCAGCTTAACAGGCTCACCAGGAGAGCATTGTAGCTCAACAACAGGCTCACCGAGAGAGAATGGCAGGTTGGGAACAGAGACACCAGCAGCAAATGGAGGCCATCATGAAACAATTTGAGATAACAGAGGAAAAGGATAGCAAGCCCTCTCTGATTGAGAATCCAGAGGACCATAATGCTATGGAGGTTACCACGTCTGTTGTTGAGACGGAATCATCACCGGAGTGTAGTACTTCACCAAAAGGAACAAAAAGTGGAGCCAGAGGAGTGTGCCCTGGCAGAGCCTGAAACTCCCGAAGTGAAGGAGCCGCCATTAGTAGTAGAAGAGTCTGTAGAGCCTGTTGAATCCAATGTTGTGAATGGCGTTCCAGATGTCAAACCAGAAGAGAAAGACCCTCATGTACAAGAAGATGCTGAGGAGGTCCCGACTGTCCCCGCAGTAGCAGCTCCTATGAAGCTGAATCGGCGGTCTAACAGTTCTGCTAAATACAGTAGAGAACCTTTAGCAAATACTTTGAAGAAACTTGATGATCCAGCTACCAAAGGTGTTACCTTGGAACTGGAACCCAACAAGTTTAAGGGCAAGATTTTGGATTGCTCCAGATCTTTTCCCAAGGCCAAGTTGCTGCGTTACCATATGAAGTATTTCCATGGCGTTGACAGGTCAGAGCAGGATCAGAGTCCTGACACGAGGCATATGCAGACAAGAGGCTCTTTAGCTCACGAAAAGGCCAGTCAGCAAAGCTCAAAGAGAAGATGCACCACAAACAGTTCAAATTCCCTCCGACCGTCCCTAAAAGACAAAAGCAAGGAGAACTTAATCCAGAAGTCTCATCGCAAGCCAGACAAGCTGTCTGAAAGTGTTATAGAAAAAGTAAGAGAAAAGTTCAAAGATTTCTTGAGTCTGAAGTCAAAGAAAAAGAAGAAGAAAAAGAAAGCAAAGTCAGAGCTGTCTGGTAGTGAAGGTTTCTAAGGAGCTCTCACCAAAAAAATTACAACCTTCAAAGCTCAACAGTGAATTTAAGGCCCGTGTTCCGGTAAAAGCAGCGATCATGGATGCCGTCCATATACAAGACTAAGTGATGAGGAGAAGCTCAGCGATTCTTGCACGGAAAGCTTACTTTGGAGTGATGAGGATTACAATAAAGAGATCCTTGTCACGCATGCTGATGATTTTCTAAATCTTGGCCGCAACAGGAGCAAGTACAGCTCTGCCAAGCAAAGACTTGTGATGGACAATATGGATGAGAATGCTATGGATGCAAATATGGGCGAACTGTTAGATCTCTGCTCAGGAAAGTTTAAGCAATCACAGTCCAACACTAGCCAGCCTGATGCAAATGACTCCAAGATAGGGGCTATGGATGAGTTGCTGGGACTCGGCTCTGGAAAATTTGTCTCTCAAGATGATGGTTCAAATCAAGAATCTTTTAGTTGTACAAAGGCTCATGCTGAAAATGAGAAAAATTACCTAATGTCTGAAGCCGTTGCTCTCTGTTCCGGTTCTTTCACCAAGAGAGAAAATGAAGAAAATAAGGCCGGGCTTGAAGATTCCCATCTTCTACCATGTGATGATTCTGACAGCGAAGAGCTTGCAGAAATTGAAAATGGTGTAGAAGATGAAGAGGAGGAAGTGAAGGAGGAAGTAAAGGTGGAAATGGCAGTAAAGGAGGAGAGGACGGGAGAGAAGAGGAGCGCCGAGGAAGAGCCGGTTCTGTTACTGCTGGATGTCCTGGAGGAGGATTACGCCCTGCAGGATGAGGCGTCTGCTGTGCTGGGGGGGGAGCAATTCCGAAAAGTGCTCCTACCCCCTGGGTTATGTGAAGAGACAAGCGCTGTACGCCTGCATCACCTGCACCCCGGGTAAAGAGGAGCCTGCTGGGATATGTCTGGCCTGTACATACAAGTGTCATGAAGGCCACGACCTGTTTGAGCTCTACACCAAGAGAAACTTTTGCTGCGATTGTGGAAATGCCAAATTTAAACAGCTGGAGTGCAAGTTATATCTGGATAAAGAGAAGAAAAACCTGGCTAATAATTACAATGACAATTTATTTGGCCTGTACTGCACATGTAAGAGACCGTACCCCGATCCTGAGTAGTGTTGAGCGGAATACGCCATATTCGATTTCGCGATATTGCGCGAATATATAGAAGAATATTTGCGAATATTCGCTAATATCGAATATTCGTGATATTTTATCCAAAAAAAATATGCGAAATTTCGCTAATGCGAAATTTGTTGCGAAATTCTCATGAACGGAGATCATTTCATGTATTACTAAACTAATATGCACTAAACACTAACTCTACACTAACTCTACTTAAAAGAAAGGAGAATAAGGGGGCAAAAGAAGGGCGGAGAAGATAATCGCGCAATATTCCTATTGCGCGATTATCTTCTCCGCCCTTCTTTTGCATCAGAGTCAATCAGAATAACTCGAATATTCGGCAAAAGGAATATCGCGCAATATTCCTTTTGCCGAATATTCAAGTTATTCTGATTGGCTCTGATGCAAAAGAAGGGCGCATCAGAGCCAATCAGAATAACTCGAATATTCGGCAAAAGGAATATTGCGCGATTATCTTCTCCGCCCTTCGAGTTATTCTGATTGGCTCTGATGCAAAAGAAGGGCGCATCAGAGCCAATCAGAATAACTCAAATATTTGGCAAAAGGAATATTGCGCGATTATCTTCTCCGCCCTTCTTTTGCATCAGAGCCAATCAGAATAACTTGAATATTCGGCAAAAGGAATATCGCGCAATATTCCTTTTGCCGAATATTCGAGTTATTCTGATTGGCTCTGATGCAAAAGAAGGGCCGAGTAGCTGATGCGATTCTTTTATGTTGCCGAAAATTCACAATTTTCGGCAACATAAAAGAATCGCATCAGCTACTCGGCCCAGGGTCTCTCTCTAATCATACCAGCAATGCTTTTAGACGTTGATGGAGATCACTAGGATGTGATCTGTTTTAAAAATAAATTTGAAAAAATACAAATATTCGCCATAGCGAATATTCACCGCAATATTCAAGTTATTCGCGAATACTCGAATATGCAATATTCGTAGCGAATATTCGCGATGCGAATATTCGTGAGCAACACTAATCCTGAGGATGAAACCCCAGATGAGATGATAAAGTGTGTGGTGTGTGAAGACTGGTTTCATTGTCGGCACCTAGGGGCAGTTCCATCGGAGCACGATGAGTTTCATGAGATTGTGTGCCAGGGCTGTATGGATCACTGTTCATTTCTTTGGGCCTGCTCTGCCAAGTTAGGAGTTCCTGGTGTCCCCAAGATTACCAAAGCAGAAACAGAACATGAAGATGTTAAAGTTGATGATTGTCCTATGGAAACAGCCAACACTCAGAATGGACTAACAATAAATAATGAAGAATGTGTGGAAGATAACGACGATGAGGAGGAGGCAATTCTTTGAAAGCTAAATCTGAAGGACTTTATGGAAAATGAAGCTGAACTTTCTGGAAGTGATGTTGAAAGTGAAATCCCTGACCGCTTCAGGGCAAATGAAGTGGCTGAAGTGCAGGAAGTAGGGTCATTGAGGAATCTGAATTGCAAGAAATATGCACCCAGGCTGAAGCTATTTTTGCCTCTGAATTATTTGCCTGTTGAAGAGCAGTGTGTTAATTTTTATGTTGATGAAATGAAAGCAGTAAATACCATGTCACCCCTACCACAGGCAGGATCTGTAGAGAGGGGTTTAGTGTCTATTTTTCAAAGTGTAGAATCTGTAATGGCAGGTGAGCCCTCTGAATGTTGTGAAACCTCCATCACTGAAGGGGTCAGAGAGGCTAATTCTACTAATTTATTGGATGCTTTTTGCAAATGTCTTGAAAGGAATGAAGAATATGAGAATTTGTGTCCAATAGTCAATGGTTTCAAAGAAACAAATACTAAAACATTTTTGGGAGACTATGAGGCAAAGATAGTTGAACAACTAGCTATAAACATAATTTCAAAAGTGATTGTAGCTGCTAGACAAGAAATGTTTGTCTAGCTCAGTTAATGATGTGTCCGATAGCAGTTGTCAAGTTCTTGGTGAGAATAGGGATGTGCTAAGAAGTAATGCACAGAGTAAGCAGTTGGTTCAAGAAAGTGACGAGGATTCAGTTTCTGAAAACCTTACATTGGGTTTGGTAGATTTTCACCATACTTGTGAGTCTGAACTATCACAAAGTAAGAAACTTGGAAATACAGAATTGACAAATAATTATTTCCGTCTAGAGCACCAAAGGGAAGAAAAACCGCCTAGTACATCGGTTTATCAGAGGTCTTCTGCGTAAGGCGGCGTACACACGAGGGGATATGTCCGCTGAAAACGGTCCGATGGACCGTTTCAGCAGACATCTCCGCTCGTGTGTATGGGCTAGCGGACAGATTTCTCCACCCGACAGATTTCAAAGCATGCTTTGAAATCTATCCGGTGGGAATCTGTCCGCCCGACATGTCTGCTGGTTAGTACACTTACCAGCAGACATGTCGGCTCCCACCACCGCCGCGCCGCTGCCGAATGGATTCGGCGCATGCGCGGAAGTGTTTTACTTCCTGGTGCGGTGACGTGGCGGTGACGCGGCGGCGTCAACGTCACCGCCGCGTCACCACTACGTCACCGCGCCGTCCGGCGGCGGGGAATTTGATCCGATGGTGTGTACACGCCATCGGATCAAACTCCCGATCGGACATATCCGATGGAAATGGTCCGCGGACCGTTTTCATCGGATATATCCGATCGTCTGTACGCCGCCTCAGACTTTAGTCCAGTTCATAGAAGAACAGATTTTTTTGAGTGTCACCATGCCTTGAAGGATTCCAGTCTTAGGCCTCGTACACACGATCGGACATATCCGATGAAAACGGTCCGCGGACCATTTCCATCGGATATGTCCGATCTGGAGTTTGATCCGATGGCGTGTACACACCATCGGATCAAATTCCCCGCCGGCGGACGGCGCGGTGACATGTCGGTGACGCGGCGGTGACGTTGACACCGCCACGTCACCGCCACGTCACCGCACCAGGAAGTAAAACACTTCCGCGCATGCGCCGAATCCATTCGGCGGCGGCGCGGCGGCGGTGCGGGACGACATGTCTGCTGGTAAGTGTACTAACCAGCAGACATGTCGGGCGGACAGATTCCCACTGGATAGATTTCAAAGCATGCTTTGAAATCTGTCGGGTGGACAAATCTGTCCGCTAGCCCATACACTCGATCGGAGATGTCTGCTGAAACGGTCCATCGGACCGTTTTCAGCGGACATATCCCCTCGTGTGTACGAGGCCTAAGTGTGTTTATATCTGAAGAAGGCATCCACATGGATGATCCATTGCAGAGCACAGTGTTATCAGCTCTTGGTATTGGTTATGACTCGCTGAGTTCTTCAGGGATTGAGCTATTGAGGGAAACCTTTGTGTCCATTGAAAAACCAATTAAGGTTTTGCATGGTTTACAACTGAAACTGAGTATATTACAAAGCAAGGAACACCCTGTTATGTACCTCAGCCGAAAGTTGAAGACCAATAGGAGAATAAATAGGTTGTTCCTGGCCCTTCAGGAACTTAGTTTTGTCGTAACGCATCGCCCCGGTGTTAAAATGGGGAATGCAGATGGTTTGTCCCGAGTGCATGCGTGCCTGGCAACCTGTGTCCCAACCCTAGGGTTGAAACAAAAGGGGGGGTATGTGACAGGAAGTCAGGTAAATCTGTGTGTGTGTTGTCCCAGACGGGAGATACTTTTCTGCCTTGTTTAGACAATACACCAATTACTATTGGGCGTCGGCTGCAGAGATGGCCAGAGAGGTTTGGGGTGTGGGGAGGCTTCAGCTGTTCAGAATTAAGCAATTAAAGCCCCTATAAAGACAGCCTAAGGATAACGACTGATTGCTGCATCCTGAATCTTTGGGGAGTTAAGGAGCAGTCACAAGCACTACTGAAGAGGTGAGGTGCTGATGCATATTTCTGTGTGAGAAATATCAAAGAGACCTTTTGTTTTCTGTTGTAGGACCAGCAGTGTCTGCCCAGCAGTAGGCTGTGCCAGACTCCATAGGTAGGTTCCTGTGTGGGGAAGGTAGACGCCCCAAGTGGCAAGGGTTTATTTTATGTTTTGTTTTGTTTATGCTGTTTTGATGCTTGCACGTGTATCCAGCAATATGGAAAAATAAACCATATCATTTGTTTTCAATCATCCTCAACTGCCTTTTTGTACAGTCCAGCATGTAGTGAACCCATCCAGGGGGTCACACACACCCGCTACCGCGCAAATCCCTCACAATATCCATAAACTGTTATGTCCATATATATTGATGCATAAATAAGCAATAAATAAACTATGTTTGTGTTTGGCGTCCATGAGATGGGTGTTTGGTTCTAGTGCAGACGTTTTTGATTAAATTGATTTGGTGCCCTTTTCGGCATATGATGATAGGCTGCAATGTGTTTTTCTTGCATTTTATTCGCCAGTAGAGAGGACCCACCCAGCACCCGGCCGACCGGCCCCTTCTAGTTCTTTATAGAAGAGCAGGCTGGCTTTAGGGACTTTCAGGCTGGAGTGTGGGTTCCTCGGGAGACCCAGATATTTATTGCTTTAGGTTGCCTACATGTAGGACATACTCCAATTTATCATCTTGGTACCTGAGATGTTTACCCTTCATCTGTTTCCAGCTCAGGAGGCATATCCAAATATTGGTTAGCATTTATTGCTGGATGTTTTTTTCTTTTGGTCTAGCTTATAATTGGCTGTTATGACCCATCCATATTAGTGTATACATCTGTTATTAGAATAGGGAGTCCTGGTTGGTCGAGCCACTAGATGATATACACTTGGTGCAGGGACTGTATAACCATCGGCTGGATTTTGAGTGATTCACCATACCCAGGTGGGTCTTGTGTTCTTTGTGATATAATATTGATGTAGGTGTAAATTTAAAAAAATAAATAAATAAACATATATTTAATTCCTTAGCTATGTATAGATGTGTGTGTTTCTAAGCACATCTTCTTTCTCCTTTGCTTTTTAAAGGTTTGAGGATGAACAGTATTCCCTGACTCAGCTGGGGATCTTTCTACTGCATGCTGGTTGCTGACAAGACGATCTATCTAGCTTGAACATGCCAGACTTTTTGAGGTACACTTATAGGTGTTGTCTTTTTATAATTCCCCTCCCATTCTTTTCTTTTTGTCTCCATTTTTGAGGGATAGCTAGCTATATGTCCATGCATAATGATGCATGTTGATTATTTTTATGCTTGTCTATACACAGCATAGGTGTGGAGCTAGATTCTATGGAATGAAGCCCGGAAGAAGCAGCCATTGTTCCGGGAAACATGGTACAGTAGCAAGCTCCATATAACACCCTCTGATAATATGCTGTGACAAGCTTCATATAACACCATTTAATGTTATGTTGCACATTTTGTAATTTTATCTATGTATGGGCTTTTTTGGTACCCCCTTGTTGCTTATATGTGTGTGTATGTGTTTTTGTATATACCGTATTTGTTGGACCATAAGACGCACTTTTCCCCCCAAAAATATGGTGGAATATGTGTCTGCATCTTATTAACCGAATGTGCATCAGGCACTGCCCCCTGCCGCCGCTGTCAACGCCCCCCACCTCTGCCAGCAACTCCCCCAGCTCAGTGCTCTGTTATGGGCTATGGAAAGAGAAAAAGCCAAGTCCCCCCACCCGCACAAATCTAGCCCCCGTCGGCCAGCTCGATATAGCGGCACTTGCAGGGGTGGACTGACACAAGCCCAGCGACGATCGCCCTGTGATTGGCCGGGCTGCCGACATGGACGTCTGTGATTGGCTCCAGTGGCGAATGCAGAGACGGGGTTGGTCTGTGTGGTCTGTGAGTGACCAAGCTGCATGCTGCACGTGTGAGTCCCGCTTCTCTGCCTGGCGTGCTGTGTCTCCTGAGGTCTCCCTCTGTCACACTGTCAGACCCTCTCCCATTCTATCAGTCAGCCCACCTCTGTATGTCGCTCTCCCACTCTGTCAGTCAGCCCCCTTCTCTATTAGGTCACCCCTCTGTCTTTCAGCCCACCTCCCCTCTGTCTGTCAGTGCCCCCCCTCTTTATCAGCCCCCCTTTCTATGAGCCCACCCCTCTGTCAGTGCCCTCCTTTCTATCAGCCCCCCCTTATTATCAGCGCTCCTTCCCTCTCTGTCAGTCATCCCCCTTTTTCTACCTCCCCTCCCCTTCTATCAGCGCCCCCTCCCCTTCTATCAGCCCCCCTCTCTTTCAGCCACAGTAGGGTGCATCGTGCCAGCCAACCACTGAACAACAGCAAGGTGCCAGCCACCTACTGTGACATTCCCACAGCAGGGCCAGGGTGCCAGCCAGCCACCCAGGGTGACCCATCCACACCAGGAAACCAGCCAGCCACACACAGGAGCCAGCCCGACATGTCCTGACACTTGCTGAGAAGATATAGCAGCCCGAGTGATGGCACAGGTTGGGCTGCTTTATTGGCAATGGTCTGGCTGCATTTCTTTGGCAATGGTCTGGCTGCATTTCTTTGGCAATGGTCTGGCTGTATTTCTTTGGCAATGGTTTGGCTGCATTTCATGGGCACTGGTAAATATTTTAGTACACCATTTGGTTAAGAATATTTTTTTTCTTGTTTTCCTCCTATAAAACCTAGGTGCGTCTTATGGTCAGGTGTGTCTTATAGAGCGAAAAATATGGTACTTCAATATTAATTTGTTTTAATGAATAATTGTGTAGGTTATAGCACCAGGGAATCACCATTTAATGCCCATTCCTTTATACTCTCTATTTTTTGCAATGATCTAATATTTAGGGCTGGTGTTCTCTGGTAGCGAGTAATCTATTTGAGCTTGGGACCTTGAATATATAGCTTTACAATACTGTATTTGTGTTCTCCTTTAAAAGTGCAAAAACTCTATTATTTTTAAAAAATAAAATAAATATAGATTACGATTAAGTGATGGCTTTTAGAGACTATTTAATAGCTATTGTACCACTGTGAAATACTGTATTTTTTTTCTGTGTTTAGCTTTTGGAAACATAGATTAAATAAAAGAGAGGTGGTGTCAAAGCTCTTTTGGCCCTTCTTCTCCTGTGGGTCATTTAATGCACTTAGTTCTGCACTCCTGTGATCCATATTCAGCAGATAGCAGTCCAAAGTCTGCTGTTCACTGACGCAACGTCATAGAGACAGTATAGGCTCTGCAGGGTGACAATAATATTGCGATCCACCCAGATTCCTGAATGGCAGCTGGCTTAGCCTCTCAGCACTCTGATGGGAGCCTGAGCCAGCCGCCCCCACCCCTTCCACAGTCCGGCGTTCCATTTAGCCATCTCCTTGCTAACTCTGTTGTCAGATGGCCACGGGGAGAGGAGGGTGCCCTGTCTGGCCCTATAGCCAGGCTTACAAAGCACATAGGAGCATGGGACAAAGTATTAAACGTTTTTGTCCTCTAGGGAACAGGACACTGTATAAAATTTAAGCAAGGGTTAGTTTTTAAAAAAGGTAAAAAACTACTTTTAATAGAAAGAAATAACAATATAGAAAAAGTACATTTTGATGGCCATAGTTATGTCTAACCTGTACAGTAAATATAAGATTTTGCAGATCTGCAGGCTGTATTCTACATAAACCTTTCCTGTGAATCCCATAACCATCATCCATGTTTAATTCGTTTCAGGGAAAGTATATTGCTGCATAGTGTCTCCTGACATTTGCCTATTGATTTTGTGAATTTTAAATAATATGAATAATAAAGAAATACATTTCTAAGTCAGGGGATTTATTTAATCTATGTCTCTTATGATAGCTTGTAATAGGCAGTGACATTTATTTTATTCTGTATAGCACTTTTGACTATGGTTTCTTACATTAGAGTAACCTACAAAGTTCCAGGTGCCTTGATGCCCTCTCCACTTCACCATGTTCAACTTTTTAATATCAAAATATTTAGAGCATTTGAACGGTATGAAGCTGGTTATAGATGTTCCGTTTTTTGTTTTTTTTTGACCAGCCAGTGGGCTGATTGAAAAAAAACTGAACAAATTCCCCCATCCACACAAGCTGGATTGAGGAATTCTCCTTGCTGTGGTATTGTATTCCGACAGCGGGGACACCTCCACTGTCAGAGTACACTGATCAGCACTGAAGCTAATTGGCTGCAGCACTGATCAAATGAAAATTTGTAAGCAGTCCCATTTAAGAGGAGTCAATCATAAGATCGACTCATCTCGCATTGAAAATTCATCTGGTCCCTGCTAAACCAAACACATTTCAATCCATCTATGGCTAGCTTAAGTAACAATTACGAAACATCTGCTTTCATGTTGCCAGAGAGAACACTCAAAAAAGGCTTCTCAGTTTTATTTTACTATTTTACATAATTCAGAAAGAGATATTGGACCACATCTTTGATGCATTTTTTAACCATTCAAACTTCTGTTTCTTGGCAGAATTAAAGTGATAATAAACACTTTCTTGTTTTGTTTTGAAAATAACAAACATGTTATACTTAGAGCCGGTTCACACTCCCGCGGCACGACTCCGGGGGCGACTCTGCAAGTCTTCCTGAGGACGACTTCAGAGGCGACCAGCAAAACGACTTCTGTATAGAAGTCAATGCAGGTCTCCCCGAGCAGCCCCCAAAGTCATACAGGAAACTCTTTCTAAGTCGGAGCGACTTGCGTCGCTCCTATTAGAACCGTTCCATAGCATTGAATGAGACGCCCCAGTGTGAACCAGCTCTTACCTGCCCTAATCCTTATCTTCTTGGGTCCCCCTGCCGACGCCCCTGGCCCCTCCCTCCTAGTGAGTTCCCACAGAGCAAGCATCTTGCAATGGGGGCACCCAAGCAGGCTTGTTCCCGAGCTGTGGCACTGCATGTCCTCATTGGCCAGTGGCTTCAGCTGCTGACTCAGCCAAGGAGGAGGGAGAGTCCCTGGAGAGCCGAGACTTCCATGCACATAGCTGTATCAAGATGGAGCTCTGGTAATTATTAGGGGGGTGTGGGGAACTATTGCACACAGGAGGTCTTTTTACCTTCATGCATAGAATATGCCTAATAAAGAAGAAGGGTAGGCAATGCATGGAACAAAACTTGAAAAGAAAAGGTTGGACAGCCGCACTTCCAAAAATCCTTAAAAAAGTTGCCTTTAATAGTAAAAAGAAACAGCACTACAAATCACAGCAGGCAGTGGGGTATTAACTGACGCGTTTCGCACTGTAGTGTCAGCGCTTAGTCATAGAATGGGCCTTGAGCCTTTAGACCCAATTTAATGTTAAAGCAGAACTATAGTCACCTTAAATCCAGCGATGTGACATTACTGAAACTCACTGCCGGCTGCTGACATCTACAGGCAGCTGGCTTTTGGGTCTCAATCACCAGCTACTGTCATTGGCTGGGCCAAGTTGATGTCACCTTATCACATGCGTAGGAGGGTGGGCAAATTCAGTATTGGCAAATTTGTACAGTAAGCTGCTCTTGTGCGACTTACTGTACAGGGGCTGACAGGCAGGTAAGTAGCTTTAATGCAGAAGAGACAAAGCATATCTCAACTGCATTAAAAATCCTGCCTGTCTACTATTTTAATTTTGGAGCCTAAAGTTCCACTTCAAATACATAACTCATACTTACAGTACATTGATATATGGGTCAGCTAGGCATTGAAACATTGGTTGTTGCCTATTCTTCTTGGTCTCTGTGTTAGTACCTATATCACTCATTATGTAGTAGCCATTGAGTTTTTTTAGATTAAATAATTTACTTTGATGAATATGTATTTAAATGCCGCAAAGTTATCTTTGAATTTACTCCATTTATCATACTGATTGGTGCCTAAATCATACACTTGCCATATTAACCTGCAGTATATGTAATTAACTTTAATTTTATTAAAATTTATTACGTCTAAGGTTATCTTATCTAGTATTCCTATTTAAATTATGTGCACTTTGTGAAATGAAATGTTCTTGATGCAAAATGAATTTTTGTTTGCTTATTGTATCATCAATCACACTTTTAGACCAGCATGCTTTATTCAACTGGAGAGAAAGCTGCAGTATTACTAGAAACACTGGTCCCTGTCTCTTAAATTGTATGTTAGTGCAAATAAAAAAAGGATCACGAACAGTACTCAATTGTTTCTGTCGCATTAATACAGCTACAATCACCTCAAGAATTAAAAAAGCAGACGTTGAAAAGGGGAAAATTGGATCTTATTTTAGCCATGCTTTATTAAATTCCAAAATGTATTGATTATTTATATAATTCATTATCATAGATTACATTACACAGATTCCTTCACAAGAGATCAACTTTCACAAAGAGATTCATCTGCCTGACTGTACAGTACTATAAAGAGTGAATTCATGGAGTCAGCTTTTTATGGTCTGCCTAATCTTCTTACTCTAACAGCATTCCATTTTATGTATTCCATTTGCATGCATGTGTACATCTTAATAGACTATTAAACCCATTATGTGACCTACTTTTGCAGGATTTAGGACTTGCATTTCATTGGTATGCATACATTTCCACTGTGATGTTATATAAAATTAAACAGGTCATTTCATTTATTTATGATTTTATTTTGTGTGCATTGCTTTTACATATCAGAAAGCAATAAGTCGGGTGATGCAATCTTATGCCTCGTACACACGACATGTTTCCATGTTGGGAAAACTGCCATGAGAGCTTTTGGGCGGAAAACCGGACATGTGTATGCTCCATCGCAGTTTTCCTGGAGAGGAAACTGCCGGAAAAAATAAGAGAACCAGTTTTCTTTTTTCCCCGTCAGGATTCCCGGCAGACTTTTTCCCATTGGGAAAACCGGTCGTGTGTATGCTTTTCTGAGGGGGAAAAAACGTTAAGGCTCAGAATCAAGTACGAGACGGGAGCGTTCTTTCTGGTCAAACTAGCGTTCGTAATGGAGATATCACATTCGTCACGCTGCTAATTATTGCATCGTTTAATGCAGCGCATGAAAAGCGCGAACCATCTCTCACCAGACTTTTACTAACACGAGGATCAGCAAAAGCAGCCAAAAGGGTGGCGCCAGTTGAATGGAACCTTTATAGTCTCATCGTACGTGTTGTACGTCACCGCGCTTTGGCCTGAACGTGTTTATGCAAGGCAGGCTTGAGAGGAATTCAGTTGGGAAAAACTTTGTTTTTTTTCCTGCCGAGAAAAACGGTCTTGTACGAGGCATTAGGTCTTGATATACTTACTAGTAGAAAGTAAGATAAGAAAGTAAGATGAAGTAAACTTGTATTCTGGATAAGCCAAACCTACAAACATGTCAAGGAAAGTCAAAAATACTGAGGCCATTCCACATTCTGTATGGCACATCAATGGGGAACAGGGTCATCATGGTTCCTGCTGAATAGGGCAAAGTGTAGGCTTGTACCTTCTGGTCTCCTAGCCCCAATCTGCTGCCTCCAGCAGATTTTTTCCCCTAAAATCCTTAAAACCCCACAACCGTACCAGGCCACATGCTCTCAATCTGGGAAGGGTTCCCTGATAAAGCACCTTACCCTATGTCGAGGGATACAAGGGCCTCATCCCCAAATCCCAATGAATGTGGGGGTCTGTGGTGGGTAATTATCAGAATCTCTTAGCCCCATTTAAATAGGGGGTCCCTTCCCTACACTTATTGTGATTGGCATGGGTCTACATCACTGGATGGTATAATTGATGATGAATTTACACCATGAGACTTTTTTGTGTTTTATTTACTTTTTTTGTGAATGAGTAACCAGGGGGAACTATATACTCTTTACTTATTCAAACAGGGGATATACAGTATGGTGTATATCTGGGACCCACCTTATTTTAAAGGGGCTGCCGAATTCTGTAAGTCACCCACCTCCCTCCTACAGACCTCCACATTCACTATACCAGGAATGTGGGGGAAGGAACCCTTGTCCCCGTCAACTTAGGGACAAGGTGATTGGACAAGGGGTTCAGATACCCTCCCCATGTTGAAGACATGCTTGTCAAATTGTGAACATCTAAAATGCTACATGGCTGCAAACTTGAATCCACACCTAGTGACATAGGAAGTTTGGTTGTGAATTCATCCTACAAAATGGCTTCAAGTGCGTACTTGGAAGTAAGTCAGCATTTGCATTTTGCATTTGCTTTTGCTTTTTTTTTTCACTTTATGAGGGTCCTTGTGTGGCCGAGAGATGCATTCAGTGAAATGGAACAAAGGTACTTGCACCTTATAGTTTTGCATATAAATGCTTTTTTGAAGTTGGGTGACAAATTACATGTTTACTTAAATTATGTGTTTGAAGTAAGAAACGAAAATGCAATAAAACACTTCTACATTTTAAAATAGATAGTGAAATGTTCAAATCTCAACAGAGCAGCTTGTTTCCCTGTTTTCTCATCACTAATATATTTTTTTATTGGTTTCTTTCTTTAAACCATGACCATGTCTATATAGGCTTTACTTATATGATTATTGGTTCACATTGTAATGTCCTTTTTGTGGCTGTACATTGCATTTGAGAGGTTTCGACATTTTGAAGTGGCTTTATTTTCATACTTGTATGTGCATTGAAAAACAATAAAGATATATTTGTCTCTAAATTTCAACAGAACTGAACTTTTAATTAGATATATTAACCCTGAGTTTATCAGATTTGCAAAGTCTTATGCTGGGTACACACTGGCTTCTGTCAAACAGGCATGCTAAAAAAAGCACCTGGACAGCTTGCGCATTGACAATGGCTGCAAACATTGACCTGTGTGTTCTGCCAAGGGGCTGGTCTTCTTGTCAGAAAACAATAGCGCAGTGGGGGAAATCACTGTACTAACATTGCTTGTGAACTGTTTTTTTCTATTCTGCATGCTGGGTTGAATGAAAAAAAAACATTTTGTGTGTACTAGGCCTTAGGAGCAACAACCTGAATAAAAAAGCCTGTCTCCTGCCAGGATGCTGCAGAGGAGGACCCTTGTGCTCTGTGTTAAAAAGCAGTGGCCCTCTGCATAGGCCTGACACATTATTGAATTATTGACATTATTAAGAGTTCAATTGGGATTTAATTTCTGAACTAAACGTGAGTATTAAACGCATTGTTTGTTTGGAGAAAGGTAGTCTTGCAGATAGGTTATGTGCTATAGGGCAGATGATTTAGATTCTGTTGTCATTACAGAGTTACCTATTTGAGATGTAGCCTGTTTTCATGATCTTTATTGCACTAATCCATATAGTGCCTTGCAATTGGTAATGAGAATTGGTTTTGAATTAGTCATCTATTTGCAAGTTAAAATGCAGCTGGTTGTTGTTTGATTGCAAGACCAAGATTTACTGAAGATTAATTTGTTTAACATTACAAACCTTCATTCACCCCTAGACATGACATCACCATTATATGGAAGAACATTTTTTTCCCTAATTAAGCTTAATCAGTGACTATTGACTGGTCCTGACCATGAAACAGCGTAATGTTTTTTTTTTTTTAAAGGCTACACATTTTCAAGCAAATATTTTGTAACAGAAACATATTTACTCCCCAGGGTATTAGAGCAGTTTCAAAAAATTATAGGGCCAGATCCACATACAAATAGATTGGCGCAGTGTATACACTACGCCGCCGTTTCTTACCTGGCTTAACTTCGAATCCTGGAAGAATTTGCGCCATAAGTTACGGCGGCGTAGTGTATTTCTGCCGGCGGAATTCAAATTGGCGAGTAGGGGGCGTGATTCATTTAAATGAAGCGTGTCCCCGCGGCGATCGAACTGCGCATGCTCCATTCAGAAATTTTCCGCCGTGCATTGCGCTAAATTACGTCGCAACAACGTTATTTTTTGGACGTAAATTACGTACATTCCTATTCACGGACGACTTACGCAAAAATGAAAAAAAAAATCAAATTTTGACGTTCGTGGATCGACGGAAAAAGCTAATTTGCATACCCGATGCAGAAAACGACGTGAACGCCACCCAGCGGACGCCAAAGTATTGCATCTTAGATCCGAAGGCGTACGAAGACGTACACCTGTCGGACCTGTAAGTTATTTTTAGTATTTTTAATTTAATTTGTTGGCTAAGTGAAAGGCAGTGGAGTGATTGTCAGAGAAGGGTAGCAGACTCTGAGCGGTTGGTAAAGTGGATGAGTCTGGCAACAACATTCATGATGGATTGAAGGGTAGCCTATGTAAAAGAAAGCCAATGAGGAAAGAGTTGCAGTATTTGAGGCAAGAGATAACCAGGGTGTGAATTAAAAGCTTTGTGTTGTCATTGGCTAGAAAGGGATGTATTTTGGAGATGTTGAAGAAGGTTGAGGGGGCAAGCTTTGGAAAGTGATTGGATGTGGCACCAAAAGGAGAGTTCAGAGTCCAGGATTACACCTAACAACCTGGCATGTTGGGATCAGTTGATGGTTGTGCCATTGATCTTGACAGAGAAGTCAGGGGAAGGTGTATGGAGAAGTGTTATAAGCTTGGTTTTGGATACATTTTTGTATGACATCCAGCTTGATATGTCTATAAGGAGTCTGATGTTGTGTGCTGAGGGGGAAAGAGATAGATTTGGGTTTTGTCAGCATAGAAATGATATTAAAAGCCATTGGAGGCTATCAGCTGACCCAGGGAGAAGGTGTAGATTGAGAATAGAGGTCCAAGAACAGAAACTTGGGGGACCCCAAATAAGAAATGAAGAGGAGGAAGTAGAATTGTAAGTGACAATGAAGGTGTGGTGGGATAGGTAGGATAAGAACGAATGAAGAGCGCAGTCATGGAGACCAAAAGGAGTAAAGTTTTTTTGAGAAGGAGGGGGTGGTCAACTGTATCAAATGCATATATATAATAGGTATACATAAAACTAAATTTGGAGAAACAGTTGTACAGAATAGTTTATATAATATGCAGGCTTTTCAAACGCAGGTGTAAACCTTTATATGAATTTGACCTAGACCCTTATTTTTCATTGGTTAAAAACTAGCAATAACAGACCACAGATACAGGGGTAGACAAACAAAATAAGCAGACTGTGCAACTGCTCAAGGCCCTTCGGGACTTACGGGCCTATTTATACTGGCTGTGGGATGGATGGGTGCTGCAACCCTCCCATTGCCATGTAGACTTGAACATGACAACTAGAGATGAGTTTGGCCATCATAAGAATAATAATATTTTAAATGTCATTGAACTAAACAGCCATGTGTTCATGTAAGACCATTGACATCACCAGCATTTTTCCATTTAAATGTGCTGCGGGGTGGAGAATGACCCTGCCTCCAGCTGATTGGACTAAAAAAGAACACAAGTTTGATAGTCAGATAGAAGTGAGTTTGATAAATTATCAAGCTAATTTCTAACGACAGCTGATCACAGTAAGTAAGTAATATAAAAAAGGAGAGAGCGGGACTTTAAATGAGGCATGTGCAGGGAACAAGTTACAATGGGTGGGGGGAAAATAATAATATATCTGGAATCAGTTATAAGTTAATTAATTTAATACTTTCACATAATGCATCGTACATAACTATATTGCATTATTGAAGAAATTTGATAAACATATACATTTCACAGATTAGGTTGGAAAAAAGGTTATTCTCGACAGTGACCCAAGTGTACAAACAGAAAGTACAATGGAATATATTGCAGTAAATACATGTAGAAGAATATGTATTGACCTAAACTGAGGAAAAATATATTTTTTTTTGTATATTTTTGGTAGATATTTATTATAGCAAAAAGTAAAAAATATTGAATTTTTTTTTTAAATTGTTGCTCTATTTTTGTCTATAGTGCAAAAAATATCACTGGGTCCTGTGTAAGTTAATTTACAGATTTTTTGTAAAGGTGAACCTTAATTCTAAACAGCTCACACTTCCCTAACAGTATCATGATTATCTATCAAGATATAGTAATAACATATACTCACTGTCAGAATGTTTTTACTGAAATATTAAAACCGTATTATATTTATGGAATTGTGCAAATATCTTTGGTTTAGGAGATTTTAACATTTTTAAACAAACACAACCAATTAATTTAAGTTTATTTATCCATGCTATTTTGAAGACAAGTGATTACAACAATAATATCAGATATAATTGGTGATAATACAAAAAGATAATATATACATTCAATTATCAAATATATATTGGAAATACAGATGATACATTTGACCACAAGCTCTTATTACAAAAATTTCATATTTCAACATTTTATGTCTTATGCTGCGTACACACGGTCGTTTTTTGCGATGAAAAAAACACAACGTTTTTTAAAACGTCATTTAAATTGATCGTGTGTGGGCAAAACGTCGTTTTTTGTCTTAAAAAAAACGACCAAAAAAAAATTCCAACATGCTTGAATTTTTTGTGTCGTTTTTCAAAACGTCGTTTTTTGTTTCACAAAAAGTCACCGTGTGTAGCAAAAACGTCGTTCAAAACGACGTTTTTCAACCCGCGCATGCCCAGAAGCTAGTTATGAAGCGAGCTTCAATGGAAAAGAGTGGTGAACGTAACCTCGCTTTTTGTGAAAAAACGATGGTGTGTATGCAAAATTGTCTTTGAAAAGTGACGTTTCAAAAACGTCGTTTTTTACTTCACAGAAAACGTTGTTTTTTTTCATCGCAAAAAACAACCGTGTGTACGCGGCATTAGAAAACCTATACTTAGTAACACTTAGTAAATTGCTTTCTGTGGCTCTATGGATTTATGTAAACAGGCTAGGCGTTGACTTTAACAACTTCTTCTATATATTTTTGGTAATAAAAATTGCAATAGACGTATATTGATTGGTTTGCGCAAAAGCTATTGCGTCTACAAACTATGGGATAATTTAGGGACTTTTATTTTTTTTACTGGTAATGGTGGCGATCTGTGATTTTTATTGGAACTGTGACATTGCGGCAGACAAATCTGACCCCAAATTACACTTTTTGGGGACCAGTGACATTATTGCATTGATCAGTGCTATAAACATGCACTGATCAATGTAAAAATTACACTGGCAGGGAAGTGCGTTCCCTCAGCGTGTTATATTTGTAGGGGAAGAGAGGAGGGTGAATGGCAAATGTATGCTTGTGCCACATCCAGTAAATATGAGAAAAGAAAAAGGGGGTTCCCCTGGGTGGACTTTTAAGGCACTTATATTTCAAAATATACAGGATATTGAAAGTAAAATAGGCTTTATTCACAATTGTACATATTCATCAAAAACAATTTTTACATATTAAATTAAAATACAGAGGCCTAGATTCACAAAGCGATTACGCCTGTGTAAATGTTGTTAGACTGGAGTAATTTCGACTTACGGGCGTTTTTACGCTAGTCGAAATCCTCAAACCATGAAAAGACACCTGCGGGCTTCATTTCGACTGTATTACGTGTTAGTACGCCTTCAGATCTACGCTGCCAGAAAATTGCGGCCACTGGGCGGACTTCCTGTTGTTTTTCACCGTCAGGGTATGCTAATGAGCTTTTGCCTGCAATCCACAAAATTTCGCACTTTCAACGCAATCTCTTACGGCACCTTTAGTCATCTTTTTTTTCCGTTTCATATACCTGTTTTTGCTGGTCTAATATTAGACAGCCCATGTTAAGTATGGCCGTCGTACAATAGTTTTCCGTTCAATAGGAATGTTCGTAAACGGACTCAAACAACGCGTAAGACGCGCAATACGGCGGGATTCCTGAGAGTTAATTACATGCATTTATAGCATTATTAAATATATACAAAACATTTTTCTTTCAAATGATTTTTATTAAATAGGTTTTGGAGCGTAAGACACAGAACAAACATAAAATATATACAAAACATTTTTCTTTCAAATGATTTTTATTAAATTTTTCACAGAACAAACATAAGCCGGTTTACAATATCGGCACACACAGTACCAACAATTCTTCAGTACCGAGTAGGGATATTTAAAAAAAAACCAACAACACAATAACGATTAAGTAAAAAAAGAAAGGCGAATAAGAATTATGCCCCTATGACCAATAAAGTAGAACGGACCTAGCATCCTACATCTACTTGTGGATGCGTCGGCCCCTAAAGCCGGTATGGCACAGGCATTGATATCTTAGAATGCTACACAGCAGTACAAAGTACAATTGGGAATAGAGTGACACAGAGAAAATAAAAAAAATAAAAAGAAATACAAAACACACACTAAAACAAATAAATCAAAAAACGTCACACCAGAGGATACATCACAAAATGCTAGATCCAAAACTTGTATCGGAACACGTAGTGTATGAGGAGCTTATGTACACAAGGAAGATTGAAGGCAGTAGTCTCAAGAATAAACCAAACATCATAGGCCTACTGTGCAGGTTGTCAGGCAATTCCATGGGAGGTTACTAACCTACTAAGGGATCGTATTTAAGCGTCCATGGGTTCCACCCCATGTTAAAGGATGGAAGATTTTGGGATTGAATAGCGAAATGCTTCTCATATGATTTTTGAATATTGACCCTTCGGATAACTTCTTCTATATTGGGGACCTGTTGGGATTTACATTTAGAAGTGATAGTTAATCTGGCAGCTATTAAGACATAAGTCACTATGGTTCTGAATTGTTTGGGGATACTATTAATGGTCAAGGAAAGGAGCGCGAGATGAGGGGTTGGGATAGTTACCTCTCCTGTAACCGAGGTTATTAGTTTAAAGACTTCACACCAAAATTTGCGTATCACTTTGCAGCCCCAAAGAATGTGGTAAAGGTTTCCCCTTGCCCCACATTGCCGCCAGCATAGACTAGAGTCTAGATCAAAAATCACAGAAAGTCTAACTGGAGTGAGGTACGATCTATGAAGAATCTTCAACGAGAGATCCCAATGATTGGTACAATGGGAGTAATTAAAGCAGGAGCTAACAGCTGCTTTCCATTCCTCCGAAGAGAAAATGGATCCTAAATCTTTTTCCCAATTTAACATGGTAGACGTTTTGGAGAATTTATCTCGTTGTTGGAGAAGGGCGTAAAACCACGACAGGCCCCCAGGCCTACCGTAATTAGCAAGCAGATAACTCCATGCGCCACCGTGAATGTCATAAGAACAGTTAGGGCTCTTGGATCTAAAGTGTAGTATTTGAGCTTTAGCGTAGGCGTGTGAGGAGGGGTTTCTGATAATTAAGTCTCCCATGACTGAATACCCTCCTCCAACCACTTACGTACATTAAGGTGTGGAATTAAAAATTCATATACTTTGACATTAGTAACTTCTTGATGCAATTTAGACACAGAGTCACAGACCTTGTGAAGTGTCTCCCAGGCCGAGAGAGTCGCTACTATGGAGGGCAGTGGAGGAGATGGGAACTCTACATTGGTCAATTTGGCAAGTAATAAGGAGGGAAAATCCCTATGTTGGATGACAGCCTTTTCTATTTAAACCCAGAGGGCCAGATTCACGAACACTTGCGCTGGAGTATTTGGATATGCGCCGCGTAACTGTGATGATGCGCCGTCGTTTCTATGTGCCCGTACCCACCAAACTAGATGCGCCCAATAACGGGTCATTTGCGACCGGCGGAACGTTCCGACGCCAGAGTATCGTCAGCGCTTATTTTCGCTGGGCGCATCAGTCGCGCCCATTGATTTCCCCTGCAAATATGCAAATGAGGGATATTTCACAATTCACGAACGGATTAGCACCATACGCTGGCTACATGCGCCGCGCGTATCTGATCCGTCCGGCGCAAAGTTATTTCTACAAAAGGCTGCTTTATCTTTACTCCAGACGGTCACAGGTCAGCAGGAGAGCAGCTACAGCAGCGTTACCGACGATAGGAGCTAGCTGAGCACCCCCACTTGCAAGGACAACACCTCTGTGTGCCAACATGCCAGGGGCACTCGTGGTCCTAGAACTACTGATGGGTCCCCTGGAACCAAGAAGGCGGGCACGTGAGAGGATATACCGCACACGTATGAGCCTCTTTGGCATGGGGGATGAGGAGGTGTATCGCCTATTCAGATTCAGCCCTGATGCAATACTTGAACTAACCACAACCCTGCAGGATGACATCACCAGCCCAACACACCGATCACAAGCAGTGCAGCCACTGGTCAAGGTACTGGCAACACTTCATTTCCTTGCCAGTGGATCATTCCAGCGTACAAGTGGAGTGGTGGCTGGGATGTCACAGTCCTCCATGAGCAGATGTGTGCACCAGGTTGTCCCTGCAATCCTCAGACGCATGTCCAACCAGTTCATCAGACCCACCACTGAGGAGCTGCGGCAGAAGGCAATGACAGATTTCTACAACATTGGCAGATTCCCACGCACTGTGGGGGCCATTGATTGCACACATGTGGCCCTACAGCCCCCCAGTGCCACAGAGCACATATACCGCAATCGGAAGCATTGGCATTCCATCAACGTACAGGTGATAGCCGATGCCCAACGCCTCATATGGCACGTCCGTGCCAAACACCCCGGGTCCAGCCATGACAGTTTCATATACCGTCAGAGTCCCATCCCAGCAGAATTTAACCAGAACATGTATGGGGACAGCTGGCTGGTTGGTGAGTGACAAGGGAGTCAGGCATGACTATCCCCTCCCGTCATGCACAACAGAAATCGCACATGCATGACTAACATTCTCCTGTCTTTTCCCTTACAGGTGACTCTGCATATGCACTGGGACCCCATCTAATGACTCCTTTCCGGAACCCCCAAACCAGAGGAGAGAGAAAATACAATGAAGCACACATCAAAACCCGTGCAGTGGTGGAGCAAACATTTGGGCTCCTGAAGTCCCGTTTCCGCTGCCTGGATAAGTCTGGGGGGGCCCTATTGTATTCCCCTACCTTTGTGTGTCAGATCATCGGTGCATGTTGCATACTACATAACTTTGCTATGAAAAAAGGCCTGCATATTGACATACGTGATGACCTGACCCCCGACCCACACAGCCCCCCCCTGCCAGAGGACACCCAGTCTGCTGATGGAAGAGCAGTCAGGAGGGTCCTCGCCGTAGGCATCTTTGGACACTAAACCAAAACATTAATTACACAGACAATGCACGCGTGTACACCACTGATGTCCCTAGATCACACACACCACATGCACATCGCATTGGATTAGCCCAAGTCCAGCATGTAGGAGTTGGGAGCAGTAACGCCAGCGTCAAGGCCCCAATGATGTCACTGTCCATTCACACACCTTTCACACATCATTCATTCAGCCGTGGGGTTCACTTCACCACCACGGCCGAGGGTGACACCCCTTACTTTCAGGAGTGCCACCCTCTCACATTCACACACCATTCACACTGTCCCCTGCACTCCTGACCGTGTGCAGTACAAAAATAAATTAGAAAGATCATATCCTGATCAATAAAAGAAAAATAATCTCATAACCTGAGAAAAAAAATAAATAAACTCATGACCTGAGTATGTGAAAAATAATAATATAAAACCAGCCACAAAAAAAAGGCCTCATCGGGGATGCCGGGGGCTTCTTCTGGGGGCCCCTCTCTGGCTCCGCAGCTGCCTGGATGGAGTGGGTGGGGGTGGGGGGGCATCTGGAGGTGGCTGATCCCCAGGTGGGCCACTCCTGGCAGGTGTGGCCTGCGTGCCCTCCAAGGCCCTGGCTATCCGTCCAAGATAACTGTTGGTCTGGGCCTGCATCCGGAGCTGACGGGTCATCTGGTAATGCTGGGCCCGCCGACTCAGCCTCCCCTGCTCCCGGATGGCAGCACTGTTACCATGGATGGCAGCAGTGTTGGCCTGGACGGCTGCAGTGAGGTGCTGGATATCCCCCTGCACCTCCCCCAAAGTGGTGACCACTGCAGCGCAATTAGAGCTCACATCCTGCACTGCGTTGCTGAGGTTGGCAACGGAGCCCAGGCTGTCCGACACTTTCTGCAAGTGGTCCGCTATGGCCCCCATTTGTTCTGTCTGTCTGGCGTGATCCCTTGCCAACTGGTCCTGGACACCATCAGACACCCCCCTGGTCTTCTGGGTCGCCTTCCTGGGGCCAGAAGATGGAGGTCCTCGGGTGGAAGGAGTCGCCCTTGAGGGGCTTCCAAGGATGGGGGAGGGGACGACAGACGGGCCAGGAGAAGGGGAGGAGACAGACAACACCAAAGAAAAGTCCTGCTCTGCCACAGCAGGATCTTCCACAACCACCTCGGCAGGTGTGGTGTGGCCACTCTCCTCCTCCACAACCTCTTCACCACCCAGTGGCTCAGGCACACGATGGCGTGGGGGGGATGGGGTGGAATGCAGGCTGACAGATGATGGCCCAGCTCCGTCATCTGTGGATGACACAAAGCAGACACATGTTGGTGGTCCCACACACTTGGCACATGTACCCCCCCCCCCAAATGCAAAACATCAAATAGGGGATTAAAAAACACTTACCTGTCCTTGTGCCTTCCTCCACGGAGTCATAGCCTGCGACCCCCTCCACCTGCTCCCTCTCCAGGCAGCGAGCAACCACCTCCTCCTCTGCGGTCAGGGTGACAGGACATGGGGGACCACCACCTGTGCCCCTCTCATACCTCCTGATGGAGGCCACCTTGTCCCTCACCTTGCGCCGCAGGTCATTGATTTTCTTTTGTATGTCCCCAGCAGTCCGGGTGGAGTAGCCCAGGACATTGACCCTGGCAGCAATCGACTCCAGGATGCCCTGCTTCCTCTCCCGGCTGGTCTTGCGGCTTTTTTTGCCATGGAGAAATTCATTCTCCGTCTCCATAGCCGAGATAATGACAGAGACCTCCTGGGTATTAAAATTGAGGTTCCTCCTCTCTCTGGGGGTAGCGGGAGCAGCCATTACAGAGCAAAAGTATCTTCCCTGGGGTGGGGGGAAACGGAACTACTTTTGCGCCGGAATGGCGTTTCCGCCAGCGCTTTTAAGCGCCCAGCGGAACGCATTGCGCTGACGTTTCCCAGGAAGTGGTGCCGACGGAAGTTGTGAGCATGCGCACAAGGGGGCGAGTGGAGCCGCACTCACTGCGCATGCTCCGTGGATGATGCGCTGAACGTAAGCCTCTGCGCCGGGCTCCGCCCATCATTTACATATGATCACACCCACTTCCACTTGCGTCGGGTTACGCCAGCGCATTATCGTTACTCTGGCGCAAGTTTACGCGCAACTGCTATGTGAATTACAGGAATTGCGCTGAAAGGGTCTTCAGAGTAACGTAAATGAGAAGCGTTACTCCAGAGGAAAGATACTCTCATCTACCTGAATCTGGCCCAGAGTTTCTCAGATTCCGGCTCAAACCAGGCCTTCATCTGGTCCAGTACAGCAGCTTTATAGTAGAAACGAATATTCGGAAAACCCAAACCCCCATTAGATCTATGTCTTTGAACAGAGGAGTAGGTGACCCTGGGTAGTTTACCTTTCCAAATGAATTGCCTGAACAACTTATCCACCGTATTGAAAAAAGTTTCCGGTATACAAATGGGGATAGTCCTAAAATAATAAATCAATTTAGGTAAAAGAGACATTTTCAAAGCTGCTATCCTCCCCAGCCATGAGAGTTCATAAGACGTAATATGTTGTAAATCATCCTTAACAACCGCAATCAAAGCTGAGAAATTCACATCATACATTGAGGATACCGGAGATGTCAATCTAATACCCAAGTATGGGATGGACTTAGTTACCCATTGAAACGGATATTGTTTCTTTAGTAAAGATATTTGGTATTTGTTAATATTGATAGGCAGTACGCATGATTTCGCAACATTGAGTTTATAGTAGGACACTTCACTGTATTTCTGCAGAATTTTACTGATTCTATCAAGGGACAAAGTTGGTTTGGATAAAGTCAGTACCACATCATCGGCGAACAAACCGATCTTATGGGAATGGTGGGCTACCTCTATTCCAGTAATAGAATCGTCTGCTCTAATGGCCTCCGCCAGAGGCTCCATCAACAAAGTAAATATTATGGGCGAAAGAGGGCACCCTTGGCGCGTACCGTTAGTAATATTAAATTTATCAGAAAGAGCGTTGGAGGTAAACACTCTAGCTGTCGGGAAGGAGTACAAAGCAAGGACCGCGGATAGGATCATCCCCTGAAGACCAAACTTTTGGAGGGTCGCTCTGAGATAGCCCCAATGGACCCTATCAAAAGCCTTCTCGGCGTCAAGGGCTAATACTATCGTAGGTAGTTTTTTAGTTTCAACCGTGTGGATAAGATTAAGTAATCTCCTTGTACCGTCAGGGGCCTGTCTGCCCTGAACAAACCCTACTTGATCTGGTTTAATCAACCTAGGGGTAACCTTAGCTAACCGGTTGGCCAAGATTTTTGCGTATATTTTTAAATCTGTATTTAATAAGGAAATAGGCCTAAAGTTCTGAGGGGAGTCCGGTTGTTTGCCCGGTTTAGGTAAAGTAATGATTGTAGCATGCAGGATTTCCTCAGGGAACGAGGCTGAAGCTGTAGCTTTTTCAAACAGCCGTCCTAGGTAGGGAACCAACGTTTGCGAGAACGTCTTGTAGTATTCCGACGTAAAGCCGTCGGACCCAGGGGACTTATTATTAGGTAGGGCCTGAATTGTGTCACTAATTTCGTTGGCCAAGATGGGTGCGTTAAGTAACTGTAGTTCTTCATCAGTTAGAGAGGGGAGGGATACCGATCCCAAAAAAGCAGCTATAGAATTAGCCGTGGGTTGAGGCGTGGAGCTATCTGATCTCAAGTTATATAGGTCTTGGTAGTATTTCATAAACGCGTTAGCTATTTTATCCGGATGATGTTCAACCGAGCCTGTATGAGGGTCTTTAATCGAGGGAAGGTTGGATCGTCTCTGTCGTTTGGAAAGATAGTTAGCCAGCATCTTACCTGCTTTGTTACTCTGAGCATAAAATTTTGCTTTAGTACGTCTAAGCAAATTTTGATGGTCAGAAAGTAACAAACGCACCTTTTGTCTACAGTCAAACAGGTCCTTCTCTAAAGTTTGAGACGGTTTCTGTTTGTGGGAGCTTTCCAAGTTCGCTAGATCCTTCAGCAGATTATTTAAAATTTCCCCCCTACGTCTCTTATCCCTAGCAGCTGCTTGAATAAGTAGCCCTCTGCAAAAAGCTTTATGGGAACACCAAAGTACATTAATATTGACATCCCCGGTATCATTCAGGACAAAAAATTTAAGAAGCTTTTCATTAATTTTTGAGTAAGAGACTGGGTCCGCCAATATCCTCGTAACTCGTTCATACCCCTGAAAAGTTGCCACCACAATCAGTGGCTTAAAGCCGTCCCTAAGAGCCAATACTTAAGACTCCGTAGGAACTGCTCGGACCCTTTAGAGTTTTTTGAACAAGCCAGTGTTCTGACAGGCAGGTTTCTAGAAAAAGGCTATGATAAGGATTTCCTTATCGAGACTCTGGAATGTGTTAGCTCCACTGTTAGATCTGATCTTTTGAAAGAGAAACCACCTGGCGAACGCAACCTTTACCCTGTCGGTGTACCTTTCATTACACCCTATTCAGTTCAACATGGAAGTGTTAAGCAGCTGATAGGATAAACATTGGCATTTGGTTAGGAATGACCCTATACTTAGGGATCTCTTGCCTGATAAGCCTAGGGTCATCTTTAAGGGTGCCCCATCCCTTAGGAACCGTATAGCACCCAACGTTTTAAATCCACCTCATGACAAATTAACTTTTTTTGCCCAATTAACTGGATACTATCAGTGCAGACGGTGCCGAGTGTGTTCTATTAACTGCATTAGAAATAGACGCACTACGACCTTTGTCTCCACCGTGACTGGGGTAGAACATTGTATTAAACCATTCATAACCTGTGCAACCACTGGGGTAATTTATTTGCTCCAATGTCCGTGTGGTCTTCAATACGTAGGCAGGACTAAGCGACCATTACAGGTCCGATTGAATGAGCACATCACGAATATTCTTACAGGTTTCGATAAACATTCGGTATCCAAGCACTATCTCTTGAAACACAATAAGGATCCATCTAAAACACTGTTTCTAGGCATTGATAAATTTAAGCCTCACTGGAGAGGTAGTTCCTTGGTTAGAGAAATCTCTAAGTGTGAAATGTCATGGATACATCGGTTAAAGTGTTATAAACCCTATGGGTTAAACATTGATACCAATGTAAATGCTTTTATTGATAATGCATAACAATCCACTGGTTGTAAAAGCCTTGGCCTGGTTCACCGGGATGGGTATATATATTTTTTCTAATTCATATAGTTTTTTATATATCCCATTAATTTACACACAATTTTTAATTTATATATAATTTCATTATTTTTTTAATTATATTTTTATATTTTTTTTATATTAAGTTATATATTCATGTATTAATTGGCACAATTCACTTTGTTTGCAAATATTAATTATTTGATTATCACTGGCCACACATTTATACTGTGATATTCTGTGGCTCAATTCACAGTCACATTTTTATCACTAAGAGTTCATTTATATGGACTTTTTATATTTTTTTGGGATGTCATTCTCACTGATCCCCACTAGGAGGAGCATTTATTATTTCGGTTTTTAACCGATATTTATATTCACATTTTTGGTCCATGTTTGTATTTATTTATGTGTTTATTTATATGCTTTTTGGTTTATACCAATATGATCTCTGGCAGGTTCTGGATCTGGTCTGTACGTATGACTATTTAACAGTTATAGGCTTGTCCTTGTTCCAGACTACTGCCTTAATATTAAACACTTCACGCCCATACTCAAAATGGCGTTTTCGGTCTTTCCGGTTCCGGTGACCAGGACGAGGCTTGTGTTTATCTAGCGGTGACTCACTGCAGAGCCCATCCCCATTGACAACGTTAACCTATAACGAAACGCGTCTGGGACGTAGGCGTGCAGTGACGTCACCGCGTTCGCGCTGAGGAGGAAGGGCTCCTGTTGTATGCCGGCCGGCAATATTTACTCTCTGCTAAACTTTATACGACCTGTGTAAGTGGCTTTTTTTACTTTTTTAAATAAAATGCATTGGTAATGCACTATGTGCGGTCTTATTTTTCCTTTTATGGCCGACTATTGCTCGCTTGCTTGTACAATTGATGCATAATCCACTGTGATCATCTGGCGAGGATCCTGCGATATACCAAGCTCCATAGCAAGCCGTGTGATTGATTTCTGGGATATGCTTTTGGATTCTATAGGCTTCTTTACAGCTTATGTGTGGTAAGCTCCTGTCCATGTGGTGGCGGCTCACTGTTGTCTGAAATACACCGGGGTGTTATCTGCATCACAGAATCTTATTGATTGGACTTTATATTTGGACATTATCACAGTTTTTAACCTATGTTGGCGCAATTTTTTCTTAAATATCCTCAGATTGTTCCTCCACAGGTAGGTCTGTGGGACACAGCCCCGACCTCCAATCTGAATGGAGATCGGCGCGTGGTCTGACCATGTAATAGAATGGATCTCAGCAGACTCAACCCGTTTGAGCAGGCCGAGATCGGTCAAAAAAAGATAAATTCTGGAATACACCTTGTGGGGGGAGGAGTAGTAAGTAAAGTCTTTCTCTGAGGAGTGTAAACATCTCCATGTGTCATACAGACCCTTTTCCAACAATAAAGATTGAATCTCCAGTCTATGAGCAGGATTTGTTCCTGAGCAGTCTATGTGTCTGTTGACCACCGAGTTGAAGTCCCCACACAGGAGAAGAGATCCACGTTTAACATTGTCCACTTTTTTTAATAATGACCTCAGAAAAGCACTCTGCCTCTTATTCGGGGCGTAAAGATTTACTATAGTATAGGTGCAGCCGTTAATATCACAGATTAGAATAATATATCTACCATTCAAATCTTTAACGACCTCATGTAGTTGAAACGCAACTGAATGCTTAATGGCTATAAACACACCTCTTTTTTTCACCGGAGCTGGAGCATTGAAAACATGGGGGAATGCTCTGTGCGAGCACTTCGGTTGGTTAGTAGCCATAAAATGAGTCTCCTGTACACACAGAACCTCCCCTTTAAGTCTGTCAACCTCCCTCCACATTGCAGATCTCTTAAAAGGACTGTTCAAACCATGAACATTCATGGAAACCATAGTGAAGGCCATCATTCGGGAGTGAAAGGATATGCTGAGTTCAAAGATGGACTGATGCAATACTCATGTAATATCAATTTGTTACCTTTAGGTGGCAGCAGATGATCAAAAAAGGACGACCAATTTAAGGCAAAGTAGAGCGAAATATGCATTGTAAATCTTCCAATTGCAAGCATGGAATCATCGATCGGGAGCTCCTTAGGTAAGACGTGAAATAAAAAAGAGAGCAAAAAGAATAAAAAAAACAAAACCAAACTGTAAAAACAAAACAGTAAGACCAGTCACAAAATGCGAATAATTTCCGCATGGTAATAACAAGGGGGTAACGAACTCCATGTGAGCCTTACGAAACTTTTCTCATAGCCCAGGGAAGTGAAACTTGCAAGGAGCCAGTGTGAAATGGCCCTGGAGCAGATCAGGTAGAGCACCATTCCGGTGAAATCCTAGCAGGAGCTTGCTTGGGTCTTAGATCAGGATCATCGACTGGCAGCAGGTCCCATTTTTTAGCTAAGGTGAGACCTTCCTCCAAACTCCTGACGACAAAGGTGCGGTTCTCCCTGACAATCAGTAGCTTGGTGGGGAACCCCCATGAGTAGGGAATCTTGTGGTTTTGTAAAAGCTTAGTAATGGAGGATAATTTCCTACGGGCCTGCATGGTATGCTGGGATAAATCTGCGTATACAGAGACATCCGAGTAGGGAGCCGGTAAAGGGTGATTCTTCCTTGCAAAGCGCATAACCTCATCTTTAATATGGAAGAAATGGATTCGAGCAATTATATCCCTTGGTACAGCATCTGGAAGGAATTTGGGCTTAGGGAGACGGTGGGCCCTATCCACGATGGGCCCTATCCACGATAATCTCTCTCTCATGGGCTTCAGGTAAAATGGCAGCTATGAAACGTTGTACATAATTACTCAGCGCCTCTGGGGTCACAGACTCTTCTACCCCCCTCATTTTAATGTTATTCCTTCGGGACCTGTCTTCGAGGTCTGCGATCTTATCTCTCATGTCCTGAATATCCCCTTCCGCCTCATTGTGAGCATCAACTAGCTCATTATGTGCAACAGCAAAATCACTCATTTTCTCCTCCACATGGCTGATCCTGTCACCTATAGATGTAACATCAGACTTAATCTGCGCAATACAGTGCATCATGTCTCTGTGAAGGGATCCCCTTAATGTCACCAGCATCTCCTTCATAATAGTATCGCTCAGCGGCTGCCCTGAAGTGGGGAATTCATTAATCTGGTCAATGAATTCCCTTGTACTATTCTGCGAGTCGTTCTGATCTCCCTGCTCACCTGCATAAGTGTGGCTGGTGGATCGCTTCTGCGAGGACTTTTGCGGGCTTGTTATGGGAGAGGGTCCTGGAGTAGAGCCTCCGCTGCTTGCCAGCGATACCGCCGTGTCGTGCATAGGGAACGAACCACCCGCCCTTCCGCTCCTCGGTGAGCCGCGCCGCAAGTCCGAGGCTCCGGCGCCATCTTGAGGCCCAGGCGTACTAGATGGCGGGTAGAAGTCCGTGAGTTTCCGCGGCTTCTGCTCGTTTTTTCGTTTCCCCATCACTCCACAGCGTGTGTAGGGATCGTAGGCTATCAGATGAGGGTCACCAGGGCTAGAGAAGTTGCGTTTAGCCGCTAAGATCTGGCTCGGTATACGGAGCTCTCTCCTCACCCGACCGTCCGCATCAGCTGCCGGCCACGCCCCCTATACAAAACATTTTTATATGTAATATATATACATATAATTGTTCACTTACGTATTATAAAAGGATGATGAATATTTCATTGGATACGTTTTAAAAGAATTACAAATATACACAGCACGCTGGGTTCAGGCAATGAGGTTGCCAGTCAAAGAAGGGTATCAGGATATACAATTAATGCAAGTTTGGGGTGTTCATTCCATTAAGGAGAAATTATTCCAAAGATCAAGATGGTGGATCAGCCAGAAGGGATATACTGGGACTGGAATGGAGGTGCCTAAAATTATATAAGATAATAAATACCAATAATAGATTGTACCCAAATAAGGCTAAATAGTACATATTATCTAGCGTAATAATTTGCTATGATAGCAGTTTATATGTTAATGAAGGGTTATATGTATAAGTACCTGATTATATGAGATCCGCAGCAAACCTAATAATGTCCGCTGTCAAAGAGTACACTGAATTACTACAGGGATAGAAAAAGATATGACATTACTATTAATCTAGCCTTAATTTTAACCTCTATTTTTTTTAAAGTATTTGTAGAGATATTTAAATAAATATTATATACAAAAGAAAGAGGGAGGGGGCTAAATCAAATATATGCACTATATAATCATTGGATTTAATTATATTAACCACTTAAAACCCGGACCTTTAGGCAGCTAAAGCGATGTGGCTCCCAAACAAAATTGGTGACCTTTTTTTTCCCCACAAATAGAGCTTTCTTTTGGTGGTATTTAATCACCTCTGCGGTTTTTATTTTTTGCGCTATAAACAAAAAAATCAATATTTTTTACTTTTTGCTATAATAAATATCCCCCAAAAATATATAATTTTTTTTTTTCCTCAGTTTAGACCGATACATATTCTTCTACCCATTTTTGGTGAAAAAAATCGCAATAAGCGTTTATCGGTTGGTTTGCGCAAAATTTATAGTGTTTTTAAAAAAAAAAAAAAATTGTGACTGCAACATTATGGCAGACACTTCGGACAATTTTGACACATTTTTGGGACCATTGTCATGTTCACAGCAAAAAATGCATTTAAAATGCTTTTAAAATGCATTGTTTATTGTGAAAATAACAATTCCAGTTAGGGAGTTAACCACAAGGGGGCGCTGAATGGATTATGTGTGACCTAATGTGTGTTTACAACTGTAGGGGGGTCTGGCTGTAGGTGTGACGTCATCGATTGTGTATCCCTATAAAAGGGATCACACGATCGATGATGCCGCCACAGTGAAGAACGGGGAAGCCGTGTTTACACACGGCTCTCCCCGTTCTTCAGCTCCGGGGTCCTGGAGCTTCGGACCAGGTCGCGAGAATGTGCCGCAACCCACGGCTGGGCACTAGCACAGGACGTACCTGTACATGCATGTGCCCAGCCGGGCCATTCTGCCGACATATATGTGCAGGAGGCGGTCCTTAAGTGGTTAAGGAACAGAAAAAAATATACAGTACAGACCAAATGTTTGGACACACCTTCTCATATTCTGTATATAATCTTGCAGCGGCATGCTATTCCATCCGGTTTGCGTTTAGTTGGACCATCATTTATTTTTCAACAGGACAATGACCCCAAACACACCTCCAGGCTGTGTAAGGGCTATTTGACCAAGAAGGAGAGTGATGGGGTGCTGCGCCAGATGACCTGGCCTCCACAGTCACCGGACCTGAACCCAATCGAGATGGTTTGGGGTGAGCAGGACCGCAGAGTGAGGGCAAAAGGGCCAACAAGTGCTAAGCATCTCTGGGAACTCCTTCAAGACTGTTGGAAGACCATTTCAGGTGACTACCTCTTGAAGCTCATCAAGAGAATGCCAAGAGTGTGCAAAGCAGTAATCAAAGCAAAAGGTGGCAACTTTGAAGAACCTAGAATATGACATATTTTCGGTTGTTTCACACTTTTTTGTTATGTATATAATTCCACATGTGTTAATTCATAGTTTTGATGCCTTCAGTGTGACTCTACAATTTTCATAGTCATGAAAATAAAGAAAACTCTTGGAATGAGGTGTGTCCAAACTTTTAGTCTGTACTGTATATATTTGTGTGTGTGGGGGGGTGAGCTTACTGAAACAACAGAGATCACTGTTCCCGATCACTGGGACCAGTAGATCCCTTTCATGTCACTACCCAGACTGGGGAAATGTCTTGTTTACAGTTCCCCGTTCTGCCTTTTGGTGGGTGGGGGGTCTAGTTTAGCATAGTTTAGGGGGCTAGGGAGAGAGGACAGTTTATGATCTTTATAGGGTAACTCAAAGTTTGTGGGAAAAAATAACAAATGGAAAAAAAACAAAAAAACATATAGGGCCAGATTCTCGTAGGGATGCCTATCTTTGTGCGGGCGTAGCGTATCTGATTTACGCTACGCCGTTGCAACTTTAAGAGGCAGGTGCCGTATTCACAAAGAAGTTGCGCCCAAAGTTACGGTGGAGTAGCGTAAATGGGCCGGCGTAACCGCGCCTAAATTAAAATAGGCAGGTAGGGGGCGTGATCCATGTAAATTAATCATGACCCCACGTAATTGACGCTTTTTCTGCAACAAAAATTAAATTTTTTGGTGAGATACTCCCAAAAGGAAAGCATGTCTAAAGGGATACAGACCCTGCCAATTTCCTCATTAGAGCCCTAGCGGTGCAGCGGCTGTTTAATAAGTATAAAACCACTCCCATACAGACTCACGGACACAAACAAACAGCTATTCTATTTTTTTCAGAATAACAAAAGTTAGGAAGCTGCAACAAAGTTTGTTAAAATCCTTACAATGTACATAGATCACCCAGAAGGGAATTTTTTTCTCAACAAGTGAAGTTACACTTTAAAGTGGTTGTAAACCCTTTACAACGACTTTAACCTACAGGTAAGCCTGGATTTAGGCTTACCTGTAGGTGCAAGAAATATCTTCCAAACCTAAAAGGTTTAGGAGATATTTGCTAAGAATAGCGGCACCGATGACATCGGGCATAGGCGCACTGAGTGTGCCACTACTAACGGCATCATGCCATTAGTGGTGGCTCCCGCACGCATGCATGGGAGTGACTCCATCGCTGCTCCGGCCAGTCACAGCGCCGGAGCAGCGATACACGGAAGTCACTCCTGGTATCATGACAGTGTCGGAGGAGGCGTATGAGGGCCGCTGCGGGGGCTTCGATCTCAGGTAAGTACTTCATCATGAGCTAGTATGCTACGTATGCTAGCTCATTATGCCTTTGTCTTGCAGGTTGTTTTTTTTTTATTTTTTTACAAGAGGGTTTACTTCCTCTTTAAAGTTTCCACCACATTTCCTGGGGTAAAGAATTTACAAATGATGTCATATTAGATACAACAATGAAAATATGATGATGAGCATGTTAAAAATGTGAACGCTGTGCCAAAAAATATCTTTCAGGTATATTTAAATTATGTAATTTTTTAGATAGACTATTTTTCCCATCAACTCCCCTGTCATTTGCAATTTTTCGAGGAACATATAAAGCAAGCTTTTAAAAAATACATACAGTAGATTAATTTATAGCTTTCTGAATATATCTCCTGTGTCCAGTGATAAATGGCTTTGCTGTTCTGCTTATGCTCTAAGAACATAGGGCTCCTATGCGTTTTGTAGCACATTAAAAGAAAATAGCAGCAATTGTGAGAACAGGTGCACCTCATCCACATTCACAGGGTCAGAGTCAGGGCGGTTTTGTTCTGCTCTAATAGGCAAAATATTATAGCACATTATTTAGCCCCATCTGGGGTTGTTAATGCTATCAAACCAAACCAAAATAATAACATGGTCTGTTAACACTCTAGCTTGTATAATCCATCGACATCACAGAATAATGTGTTATTGCTAGTGTGTAGAGCAGCTGACCTTAAAGGTAAAATATCAATTTATGGGAATACAATTTTACATTTATGCATTGATCTTAAGCACAAGTGTTTTCTTGTATACAGAGGAGTATAAACGCATGTGATAAACACAGATGTGTGCGGAAAATAAAGCAAATGTAAAAGCTTTGATCTTTATAATACTATCAGTATAGTCTAGGCAAACCTCTTCAATCTTGTAGAAGCAACATGGAATCCAATAGGCTACATATGTGTCTGAATGTCAACAGTCTTTTAAATGACATACCATATGTCAGTGTTTCTCAACCGGGGTTGAGTGTATGACTCTAACCCAGGGTTCCGCGGGAAGTCCCCAAGGGTTCCGCGGGAAATCTATGGTGTTTTCCCGTCCCGATGACAGTTTCTGTCAGGCTGATGATTTAAAAGCTGTGTCGTGCCGTCGCTTCAAAAACTACGCCTTCCCCTCAGAATGTTCCGTGATAGGCGGAACACAAATTTTCCCAGCAGGGCCTCTGTTCAGTGTTCCGCCTATCACGGATGTCCTCTCGTCCGAGGATGAGAAGGCATCCGTGATAGGCGGAACACTGAACAGAGGCCCTGCTGGGAAAATTTGTGTTCCGCCTATCACAGAACATTCTGAGGGGAAGGCGCGGTTTTTGAAGCGGCGGCGGGGCACGTCTTTTAAATCATCAGCGCGGCTTTTAAATCATGGATGCCCACAGCCTGGAAGCCAGAATAAGATAGGGCGATCATCTTGGCCGGCACAGTGGTGGCAAGTGGGGGCAAGTGATGGCACACTGGTGGCAAAGTGATGGCACAGTGGTGGCAAGTGATGGCACAGTGGGGGCAAGTGATGGCACAGTGGGGGCAAGTGGTGGCAAGTTGTGGCACAGTGGTGACAAGTAATGGCACAGTGGTGGCAAGTGATGGCACAGTGATGGCACAGTGGTGGCACAGTGGTGGCAAGTGATGGCACAGTGGTGGCACAGTGGTGGCAAGTGATGGCACAGTGGTGGCAAGTGATGGCAGAATAAGGTAGGGCAATCGTCTTGGCCAGCACAGTGGTGGCACAATGGGGACAAGTGATGGCACAGTGGTGGCAAGTGGTGGCACAGTGGTGGCAAGTGGTGGCACAGTGGTGGCACAGTGGGGGCAAGTGATGGCACAGTGGTGGCACAGTGGTGGCAAGTGGGGGCAAGTGATGGCACACTGGTGGCAAAGTGGTGGCAAGTGATGGCACAGTGGGGGCAAGTGATGGCACAGTGGGGGCAAGTGGTGGCAAGTTGTGGCACAGTGGTGGCAAGTAATGGCACAGTGGTGGCAAGTGATGGCACAGTGGGGGCAAGTGATGGCACAGTGATGGCAGTGGTGGCACAGTGGTGGCAAGTGATGGCACAGTGGTGGCACAGTGGTGGCAAGTGATGGCACAGTGGTGGCAAGTGATGGCAGAATAAGGTAGGGCAATCGTCTTGGCCGGCACAGTTGTGGCACAATGGGGACAAGTGATGGCACAGTGGTGGCAAGTGGTGGCACAGTGGTGGCACAGTGGTGGCAAGTGATGGCACAGTGGTGGCAAGTGATGGCACAGTGGTGGCAAGTGATGGCACAGTGGTGGCACAGTGGGGGCAAGTGGTGGCAAGTGATGGCACAGTGGTGGCACAGTGGGGGCAAGTGATGGCACAGTGGTGGCAAGTGATGGCACAGTGGTGGCAAGTGATGGCACAGTGGTGGCACAGTGGTGGCAAGTGATGGCACAGTGGTGGCAAGTGATGGCAGAATAAGGTAGGGCGATCGTCTTGGCCGGTCCTGGCTACCGACCTGACTTACCTTGATCTGCCTTGTCCCTGTCCCTGGCTCTAATCCTTGGCTTGTTCTACCGACTCTGCTTATACTCATTTGCCTATGTATGACTTTGGTTCGCTCTCCTGACTCCTCTGCTGCCTGATTTCCAGTGTATGACTCTAACTTGTTCCTGATTCCACTTTTTGCTTTTGCTCCTGGCGGATCTTCCGTACATGACTACCAGCCTGGCTTCTGACCCTGCTCCTGGCTCTCCCTACTGCCATATTGCTTACCAGCTTGGCTCCTGCCCTGAAGTGCATCTTGATTGTCCGGCCATGATACAGTGAACATCTCCTCTTCACTTCAGCATAGCGCAGCTGGCAACCCCTGCTTCTTTGGGCGTAACACTCCCTTTTATCACCTTCAGTGGTGTTCCGCACTCAGCCGCAAGGGAAGCCCTCTCAGCACTCCAACCTCCAACCAGGTACGTGACACAGAGTAAGAATGCAGCAAGTAAAAAGCAAAGTCTGAACTCCTGGTTTGTATTATTTTCTTAGCTCAGTGACACGAAAGTAACCAATGGATTAGCATGAAAATCAGGCAGCTAGAATCTTGAGGTCAGTAATGGCAGCCTACACAGTCCCTGAGTTTAGGTTTCCTTACTATATTACTGGGCCCTAAGTGAAGATCACACCTTTGTACATATTGATTCAGGGGACTATTTTTAAAGGACCAGACCCTTTCTTTAGCTTCATCTAATAAAACATATGAGTATTAACGCACACTGGGATTTTGCAGTTTAAATCTTGTTTACAGAGTGTCCTCTAACCGTGTCTTCTGGGGTCCCTCGGCGGCTGTCTCAGGTCCTTTTCGCAAAAGCATTCCACCTTAATGCGAGCGAGCGAGCATGGTGGAAAGCTTTTGCGAGCGCGCTCCCGTGATACAGCAGGGGCCGTACCCGCCGACTGTATCACTCGGCCCCGCCCCCCGGTGCACCGCGTCATCTGCTGTGATTTACTTTTAGCTCTTTAGCTCTTTACTTTAGCTCTTTACTTTTTCCAGAGATAACAGTCAAATTTAACCACTTCCCGCCCGGGCAATAGCCGATTTACGGCCGGGAAGTGGTTATGAAATCGTGACTAGACATTCTCAAACGTCTAGCACGATTTCATGCCGCGCGCGCCCGTGCGGGCGCGCAGCGCGGCGATCGGTGATGCGGGGTGTCAGTCTGACACCCTGCACCTTCGATCTCGGTAACGAGTCTCCGGCGGAGCCTCGTTACCACGTGATCAGCCGTGTCCAATCACGGCTGATCACGATGTAAACAGGAAGAGCCGCCGACGGCTCTTCCTCACTCGCGTCTGACAGACGCGAGTACAGGAGAGCCGATCAGCGGCTCTCCTGACAGGGGGGGTCCGCACTGATTGTTTATCAGCGCAGCCCCCCCTCGGATCGCCACACGGACCACCAGGGAGTGCCCACACTAGACCACCAGGGAACATAAAAAAAGGGAAAAAAAATGACAAAAAAAAAAAAAAATGACAAAAAAAAAAAAGTCAGCAAGAAAAAAAAAAGGGGGCAGTAAAAAAAAAATGATTGGCAACATTGATCTATTAGTGCCACCCCTCAGTGATCATCAGTGCCACCCCAGTGTCTGTCAGTGCCACCCCACAGTGCCAATCCATGCCCAGTGCCCACCTATCAGTGCCCACCTGTGCCACCTATCAGTGCCCACCTGTGCCACCTATCAGTGCCCACCTGTGCCACCTATGAGTGCCCACCTGTGCCGCCTATGAGTGCCCACCTGTGCCGCCTATGAGTGCCCAGTGCTGCCTATGAGTGCCCATCAGTGCCGCCCATGAGTGCCCATCAGTGCCGCCCATGAGTGCCCATCAGTGCCGCCCATGAGTGCCCATCAGTGCCGCCCATGAGTGCCCATCAGTGCCCCATACCAGCGCCGCCTATCAGTGCCCATCAGTGCTACCTAATCGGTGCCCATCAGAACTACCTCATCGGTGCCCATCAGTGCCACCTCATCGGTGCCCATCAGTGCCACCATATCAGTGCCCGTAATTGAAAGAGAAAACATACTCATTTACAAAAAAATTAACAGAAAAAAATAAAAACTTTATTTTTTTTTCAAAATCTTTGCTCTATTTTTAGTTGTTGCGCAAAAAAAAAAAATCGCAGAGGTGATCAAATACCACCAAAAGAAAGCTCTATTTGTGGGGAAAAAAGGACGCCAATTTTGTTTGGGTGCAGTGTAGCATGACCGCGCAATTGTCATTCAAATTGCGACAGTGCTGAAAGCTGAAAATTGGCTTGGGCGGAAAGGTGCGTAAGTGCCTGGTATGGAAGTGGTTAAGGCATCCCCTGCAATCATATTTTCATTATCGCTAATATGCATTTTGGAACTTTCATGGGTAAAGCAATGCAAATGGCAATGTTTTTCCTAGTACTACATTAGGATTGTGTGCATGATAATGGAGGCAGAAACATTTCCAGGCAGGGTGAAGAAAGGACTTGGCATGGCAAACATCAATTTCTTCAGACCAAAGTAATGACGTGTACACACAACCGTTTTTCATGATGTGAAAAATGTTTTTTTTTTTTTTTTATGTCATTAATAAACGATTGTGTGTGGGCTCCAGAGCATTTTTCATGAAGTGAAAAATGGCCATTAAAAATTTAGAACATGCTCTATTTTTTCACATAGTTTTTCACATTGTAATTTTTCACATTGTGACAAACAGTAGTGTGTGGGCTTTAACGACGTGAAAAAAATGTGCATGCTCAGAAGCAAGTTATGAGACGGGAGCACTTGTTCTGGTAAAACTAGTGTTTGTAATGGAGATAGTACATTCGTCACGCTGTAACAGACTGAAAAGCACGAAGACTGAAAAGCGCGAATCGTCTCTCACCAAACTTTTACTAACACAAAAGCAGCCCCAAGGGTGGCGTCATCCGAATGGAACTTCCCCTTTATAGTGCAGTTGTACATGTTGTACGTCACCTAGCTTTGCTAGAGCATTTTTTTTTCACGATCGTGTGTAGGCAAGGCCGGCTTAACAATAATCGGGTTGAAAAAAACTTTGTTTTTTTCTAGACCATTAAAAATGGTCGTGTGTATGCAGCATAATGGTTTGTTTCCTCTGGCCGTATGCTAAATGTTCTATTGTTAACAATTGTCAGTTTTGCCCTGCAATGAATAGTGGTGAGATGGCAGTGCAATGTGTCAGGGCTGGGCTCAGCCCTTCTTTCTCTGAGCTGGCCGGTAAATTGTCAGCTAATATCTCTCCACAGTGACTCGCCTATTGATGATTTCCTGCTCGTCAGTCTTGCTTACTTAAAGGGGTTGTAAAGGTACAAGTTTTTTTACCTTCATGCATCCTATGCATGAAGGTAAAAAAACATCTAGCAGCACCGCCCCCCCCGAGCCCCCGTTGTACTTACCTGACCGTTCGAATCTCCCGGGCGCGTCCATGTCATCCTCTTCGGTTCCCAGCCTGGCCGTTGATTGGCTAGGCTGGGCGGATTGATAGCAGCGCAGCCATTGGCTAGCGCTGCTGTCAATCAGGGCGGATGACGCGGCGCGCTGGGGGGCGGAGCCGAGTGATACAGTCGGCGGCTATGGCCGCCGCTGTATCACGGGAGCGCGCTCGCAAAAGCTTTCCTCCATGCGAGCGCCCTCGCATTAAGAGGGAAAGCTTTTGCAAGGAGGAGCCCAGACAGCCGCCGAGGGACCCCAAAAGACAGGTTTCCGGGCCACTCTGTGCAAAACGAACTGCACAGTGGAGGTAAGTATCACATGTTTGTTATTTTTTTTTAACAAAATCCCTGACTTTAGTGTCCCTTTAAGCCGTCCTGCCCAGATGATCTCTGCCTTCACCCAGTCAACATCACAGAGGCTTTCTCCTTTATTCCTTTTAAAAACATGCTTGGCTGATGTTCCTTCTGGCTCCAGGTCTTGCTGGCTGTTTCACTACGCTGATTCCTGGTCATTGTCCTCCCTCTGAGAGCACTATGCATCCATGTGGCTACTTTTCCAAGAAATTGACACCTGCGGAGTGCACTTACGAGATTGGGGACAGAGAGTTGTTACCGATCATTGTAGCCCTTAAAGGGTAAGTAACGTTTTTTTTTTAATAACAAACATGTCATACTGTTATGGCGAACTATGGTTTACAACCTTCCATGTTGCCTGACTCATTGGTTCTGCAGAGAATTCCAGCATTATAAGAACATCTCCATGGTCTTTGTTCCACTTGGGCACAAGTCCAGGAGGCTTTGCAACATGCCAATGATGGCTATAGACTCCATGCTGACCGCAGATGCCTGCCTGCACTTTATTACCAGGTTGGGGACAGGCTCTGGCTATCATCTAGCAACTGCCGACTCTGTGTTCCCTCTCTGAAGTTGGCACCTTGGTTCATTGGGCCTTTCCATATTCTCTGCAGGATTAACCCAGTGGCTTACGCTTTAGACCTTCTTTCTTTTTTTGCAAATACATTTTTATTTAAATTTTCCATAACATACAGGCAAGTGTCATACATCAACACACATGAGTTACTGAAGAAAAAAGGAAAACAACATTTGAATGTGAACAAAAGACCAGGAGTACACCAGTGCAAGAATACAGATAGAGTACACTAATACAATGGAGCACACCATGTCATAGGGCGTGCACCATACTATCTTCAGTCCACTCTATACTCCTGACACAATCACTCAAAAGTGGTGTTGAGGTGACACCAAGGAGTTGGTACCAAACAAAACCTTAGAAAGGGGGACTAGGAGAGGTCAAAATAAACAATGGGATAAATAATAAAGAAAGCAAAAAAAGTAAACAATAAGAGGGGGAAAGAGGGGGGAGACGAGATGAGATGGACTTTGTGTAGTATAAAAGCTGAGGGAAATGGATTTACCTGGGAGTGTGATGAGCAGCTGCTGAGACTAAGTAATCAAGACCTTCTTTCTAATATGCGTATCTCAAATGTATTCCATGTCTCCTTATTAAAACCTTTGGTCTGCAACTTGCAAAAACTTGCTTGGCTGATGTTCCTTCTGGCTCCTGATCCTGCTTGCTGCTCCACTATGCTGATTCCTGGCTTCCTGACTGTTTGGCTTGTTTGTCTATCCGTTCCGGTTACCGAACTTTGGTTATATTTTGACTCAGTCTGATTCATGGTTTCTGACACAATGTTTTCAGCACATTGTATTGTAAAAAAAAAAAAAAATATTCTAAACTTGATTTAAGGTGCACAAAGTGACACTCTATTGATGCCTCTATACAGTGTTTTTGCTGCAGTACGATGTATTTGTTGGACCATTAACTGATCTTTTTAAATAATATCTTCTAAAAGGGATTTGTTCCCTATGACTGGCTAATATTGTAGCTATCCACAAGAAGGACAGCAAGGTAGAAGCTGGCAACTACAGCCCAGTGATTTTAAAATCTTTTACTGTAAAATAAAACGAGAAATATAGCCAAAGCTTTATAAGCTGTTCTTCTATGGATCCAGTTTGTTCTGCACTCTTGTGTCCCATTTTCAGGCTTTTAAAGTACCACCTATGGAGAGATTTAGCTACTGTCATTTGTTACCATTCCACTGGCGTACTATTTACTCAACGTAACATTATCTTTCACCCAAAAAATGGGCATTATATTGCTTTTGCATGAAAGCAAATGCTTACCTAAAAATATGCTTTTGATAAACCGCTATGCAAATATTGCACAATATAAAAATTACAACAGCAAGGGATTGTGAAAAAAAAAAAAAAATTACAACAACGACCTATTTATTCTCCATGGTCTCTGATTAAAAACATATCTAGCTATAATGCTTATCTAAGTAATTTTCTAGCAATAAAATGCTGACATGCATGAGAGAAATGTCAGAACTAGCCCAGAATGGAAGTGTTTAAGGTAAAAATCCTTTTGCTTTGGCAGCACAGTGGTCCAGTGAGTAGCACTTTCGCCTAGCAGCAAAAAGGGTCGCTGGTTCAAATCCCGACCACGACACCATCTGCCTGGAGTTTGCATGTTCTCCCTGTGTCTGCGTGGGTTTCCTCCGGGTACTCTGGTTTCCTCCCACACTCCAAAGACATGCGGGTAGGTAAATTGGATCGTCCAAAAATTGACCCAGTATATATGTGTGTATGACTGTGTGTCTTAGCGTGTCAAGATCCTACGGGGTAAAAATGACCGCACCAGCCAAGCAGACACTGGCTGGAAAAAGCGCCCAGAGGCGATTCAGTTCGCATGCGTTGCGCTATACAAGTCATTCATTCATTCATTCATTCAGAACCTCTTTTATATAGTTTGCTAAATATCATATTGCATATTTTTAATTTTCCAAGAATATTTTACATTGCGCTCATACACTGACTAATGATACTTTCTTTCTTAAACCAAAAGATTCTTTAATATACCAAAAACACATGGAATTAAGTATTAGTTACTAAAGATCAGCTGGGGTATCCTCCAAACCCATTTCTAAACCTAAGCTCTGAACTCGCGCCTTTTTGTACTTTGGGGCTTTAGGGTGACAGAAGCTGCAGGGTGGGTAATGACCCAGCTCAATGGAGTACACAAAAGTCAGAATTTAGTTTGGGGTTGAGTTTGGAGGATGCCTGAGCTCATCTCTGTTACTCATTACCAAAACCTTAACATCTCCTAATTAAAGGGCGAAATAGTGTCCAGCCATGTATTTATAGTCTGGCTGCCAAATATCCATTCTCCTGACTACTGTATAAATATAAACACATTATAATAAAGCCCCTATTCATCTCCATATTTTTTTTAATAAATAGCCACTACTATTGATTATAATCTCATACATAGCTTTCTATCTGGATTACTGATTTAACAGTTTAAGCAATAGCTTAGCAAATCCAGAATCTATGTTAAATAGACAAATGGATGAATAATTTGACACCTTTTCATTGCATAACTATGCTATTACATCAAAATAGTAATTTAATTTCTTCACGCTGACAACAATCTTCTGTGCGCTTGACCTATGTGTCTCGTGGTTAATATTCCAGCTGAGTAACTTGTTCAGTAATAACAGTTACTAGTCTCTTGTCTCCCATAGATCTCAAACTTCTAGGTGACTAACCTTCCCTGTTTTATCATTTTTGTGTAATGCATTCCTGCTCGTTCAATTTCTTATTAGTATTATGTGGCACCAATGGATTTTCTGATGACTACACATTGTTACCTTTTCTTATTTACTTGATCAATGTATTGTGTAGATCAACTTTACTACCCTCACTGCAGTGATGCGCCAACAATATGTGTATGTACAGTGGGCTCATTCTAACAAGCTCTACCTTGTACATTGTATGTGCAAATGACTGCAAGCAGAATCCTAAAGTGGTACGGTTATTTTTTATTTTTTTTGCTGATATGAATGATACTTTGAATAATACTAATGCTGATACAGTAAAACATCGGTTTGAGTGTAACTTGGTTTGAGAGCGTTTTACAAGACAAGCCACATTTTTTAATAAATTCTGACTTAAGATATACAAGCGATGTCTTGAAATACAAGTAGTGTCATGTCACAACTGAGTATAAAAGAGAAGAAAGGTGCCTCTAAGTGTAGCAACACAGTTACATTTATTGAAGGTACAACATTTAGAAACTCACATGGTTGATGATTAAAACAGGCACATCTAAGTATGTAAGCATCTGGGGTAAAAATGTCCACACAGACTGTCCTCCACTCTGCCATTGACGTCATCACTTCCACTCTCTGCTCCTCAAGCGGTTCAAGCCTCACTTTCAGATCGCTCTACTGCAGGGTAGTCTTCCTGGTCACGATTGCAGACAGCTGCATACTTAGATGAGCCTCTTTTAATCATCAGCCACGTGAGTTGCTAAATGTTGTACCTTCAATAAATGAAACCATATTGCTACACTTAAAAGCTCCTTTTTTATACTCTGTAGCTCCTGCTCAATTTTGCTAATCCCCTTATGGAAGCTGCCATTTGTGGATGGACAGTTATGGTTACACAATCTATTACATTCCTATAATCTTTTTTTATATGGACTATAAACTGAAGTACTTATGAATACATCATTGTGGAATGAATCGTTTGAGTTTCCATTATTTCTTATGGGGAAATTTGCTTTGATATACAAGTTCTTTGGATTACAAGCATGCTATGAGCTGACAGCTTCCATGATCACCCCTCTGCATGCCTGGAGGGTAGGCCTAGCTTGTGAGAGCTAAAAACAGCTTCCCCTAATGCACCGATATACCTTAATCCCAACTTGCCACATACAGTATATATAAGATATCAGATTCCAATGCCTGGACTAAATATGGTATTAAACTGATTTTGCAAGTAGAGTTATGTCAGGCGTTAATTCCCTTATCTCAACACTCTTCAACATATAATATCCCTCCGCATTATTGCTTTCATCATTTACAACTCTCTCATGCCTTTGCTGCACAATTTCCTCGGTCCTCCTGCATAATTGTGCAATTGGGGCTGGAACGAGTACTCCGTACGGCGTGTGGTTAGAAGCCCACTTCACACTTATATTCTCACTTAATCTGTGTGTCTCTACCTCCTCTTGAGGGGCTATAGATTCACTGGCAATTCCTGCATTGGACAATGATGATTGGGACAATGTCTGGGATTTCCCTTTCTGATCCTTGGTTTTAATACGTGACCGTCTTGTACAATTTAAAATAGTACACAGCGAAGACTTCCCTCCTCATAGGCTCCACATGATGAACACAGACATTTCACTGGAATGTTGGCAGTGCGGTATTCCTCTGGGAGATTTTTCGCACATTTTTTGGCACTGTCCCAAAGTTAGGATATATTGGGAGGAGGTGCTGGCTCTGATCGATCCGGTCGCTTTTATTTCCGCACAACCCTCCATGGAAGTTTGTCTATTGGGCCAAGTTGAAACCATAGTACCGACTGTAGCTAAAACAACACCGGTTGGTCTGCTCCTTTTCTACGCTAGGAAAAATATTACTATACAATGGAAGAAATTCTCCTCCCCTGTCCCAGTGGAAACAACTTGTGAATAATAGTCTCCCTTTGTACAAAAATACTTACATGAATAGGGGTTGTCCCACAAAGTGACAAGGTATGCCGCAAATGGCTGGAGGAACCTTTGGTTATGAAGTGAGTCACTACCTTTTTCTGCTGATTCCGGGTGAATATAAGATTTGTCTGAGGTCATAGTCTCTACTAAGTCTAATTTATGGTTGTCAGAGGACATTCAGTGTTATTAATAAAAGTGGCACCACTTTACTCTATCCAATGCCTTTCTGTCTCTATTCTGTTATATATCCAATATACGGATGGTGGCTGCACTCTCGAAATGTATGATACATTTCTTTGTTAATTTACCTTGTTTGTTTTATGTTTGGTTTTATGTCTGTGATGTATATACTAATACAATAAAACGATAAAAAAAAAAAAAAGTCTGTAATAAAGAAATAAAATGCAGTATAACCACTTGCCGGCCGCCGCCTGTAGATTTACGTCGGCCCCTGGAGCGATCTCCGTGACCGTGCCCACGGGACCTGCAGATTCGATGTCTGCCAGTGTCGCGATCGTGTCACAGAGCTGCATAACGGGGAGAACAAGGCATTTCCCTGTTCTGCCTATTGACAGGACAGTGATCTACTGCTCCCTGTCATCGTGTCCCTCGTAGCCCAGCCTCCCACACAGTTAGAATCACTCCCTGGAACACACTTAACCCCTTCCTTGCCCCCTAGTGGTTAACCCCTTCCTTGCTAGTGTCATTTGCACAGTAATCAGTGCACTGATCGCTGTATAAATGACAATGGTCCCAAAGTAGCATCAAAAGTGTACGAATTGTCTGCCATTTCTAATAAAAAAATATTTTTAGAAATGCCATAAAACTATCCACTATCTGGTAGACGCAAACCAATCATAATACGCTTATTGCGATTTTTTTTTATTTTTTTACCAAAAATATGTAGAAGAATACATATTGTCTAAACTGAGAGAGAATTTTATTTATATATTTTTTAGGGATATTTATCATAGCAAAAAGTAAAAAATATTGCTTTTTTCCAAAATTTACGCTCTTTTTTTTGGGGTTATAGCGTAAAAAAAATAAAAAAACACAGAGGTAATCAAATACCACCAAAAGAAAGCTCTATTTGTGGGGAAAAAAGGACGTCAATTTTGTTTGGGTGCAACGTCGCACGACCGCGCAATTGTCAGTTAAAGCGACGCAGTGCCAAATCACAAAAAATGGCTCGGTCATTTGGCAGCCAAATCCTCCGGGGCTGAAGTGCTTAAGGAAGGATTTACCCACTTCCAGACCAGGACATTTTTGTGATATAATGCGTAGTCGTGCGATGCTGTACCCAAACAAAATTTACATCCTTTTTTTTCCCACAAATAGTGCTTTCTTTTGGTGGTATTTGATCACCTCGCTAAAAAAAAAGCTTGTCAATTTTGAAAAACAAACTATGGATTTATTACTTTCTGCTATAATACATATAAAAAAAAAATATATATATATATATATATATATATATATATATATATATATATATATATCAATAAATATTTATCAGTTTGGGCAGATGTATATTCTTCTACATATTTTTTTGCTAAAAAAAAAAACGCATGTTATCGCGTCTACAAACTATGGGATAGATTTGGGGACTTTTATTTTATTGTTTTTACTGGTACAGTAATAGCAGTGATCTGCAAATTTTTAGCAGGACTGCAACATTACAGCAGACAAATCTGACCCCAAATTACACTTTTTGGGGACCAGTGACATTATTACATTGATCAGTGCTATAAAAATGCACTAATTAATATTTCCTGACACAGCATGACAGCATATACGTATGGGAAGGCTCCGCCCCCCTGCCCAATCAGGACCGGTTATACTATAAAAGTAGGTCTCCTCCCCTATACCCGCATTCTCTGTTTTTTCCTTCACTGCTACAGGCGGTTATACTACTGCTAAAGAAAGCAGGAATTTTTATTTTCCCTCACCTGGCCGGACACTTCCCGCCAAGCCGCACAGGTTCAAAGCCTCTCCTGTGATGAAGCTCCCCGCTGTACAGGCAGACCTGAACGCCTAATGGGGGAGGCCTCACCCCAGCAGGATCCAGGAGGATGGGGGTGAAGGCATATGGTCTCTAGGGATTGCTCATTTATCATGACGCCATGTATGGACATTCATTGGACTTTGAACATGAAGCATGCAGGTGGTAAGGCACCACATGGTGCACACAATTCTATTCAGTTACTGCTGCAAGTATAGGCAAGGATGTGGTTAACTTGCATTACTGAAGGGCTGTGGTTGTGTCTGCAATACTGCTAATGATGATAGCAGGTGCTGTGCTGGGCTGAAGCCTTCCATTTTAACTGAATAAGCCTGGCTCTACAGTCTTGATTTATTTCCTGCAGGTTTGTGGTTAATTTGCATTTCTGAAAAGCATATATTACACATGTGAATGTAACTGGATGTCTGTAATATCACTCTGTTTACTAATATTAAACAGACTATAGGATGTGTTTGCAGCATTGCTGAAGTTTGAACTGATATCAGGTGATACTGAGAGCCCTTTCATTTAATGCAGGGATTGGGCCTGCAGTATGGGCTCACTGTGTATGGAAGATCGGTCTCCTCCTTTCTGGTACATATGTCTAAGTAGGTTTAACTTGCTAGTGCTAATGTCATAGGATCGTTAATTTGTGCTGCATTTCTGTGATTACATTAACTCCACACTAGGTAAGGCTGTGATGTGTTTACTTCTATGCATTTACATGTTGACCTGGGTGCTAAAATGTCAGGATCTGTTTAGTCACACTCCTTAGTACTGGTTAGCAATAGGTAATTGCTTGTGTTATTTGGGGTACCCCACTGAAAGATATGGGGTTTGTAGTGGTTACTATTTATGGGAAAATTATCCCAGGCATCTGTGAACCAGTAGCAATCAGCCTTCCTAGAGACCAGCAACTTTGAATAAAGGTGAGGGCAGGTAGGTATATGCTATATCCTAAAAAAGAGTGCACATTATGGGCATAATGAGTGTACATCTCAAGCCCTCAACACCAAACACCAGTCTACCTGCTTCTGCGACAAGGGACAGATCCTCTTCAACCCTGAAAAAATCCCACTATGTAGCAACTGCCAGAAATCGCTACAGGAATCATAGTGGTCGGGTGTAACTGGTGTGACGGCCAGAATGCAAAACAAGGTTGCAGGCCAAGGACAGTGACAAAGGGGCAGAGACTGAGAAGGCCTACAGTCACTAATGGTTCCATACCAAGCCTAATCAAACAACCATGCTTGTTTAAAGGCAACCTCTACCTGAGAGCTTGCTTATGGAAAATTGCTCTGACTAGTTGGCAGACTTTAACCCCGTCCAGACTGACTGTGTGGGACTCAGGTACTAAGCTATTCAAGCAAAATCAGCTAAGGGGTACCTCTGCCTCTAGAGCATGAATGAAAACTTATATAGCGCGGAACATGCGAACTAAAATCGCCTCTGGCGCTTGTTGTTTCTGTCTCCTTTGGTGTCAAAGAGCAGCCAGCCAAACAGGCTTCAGCAGATTAACCAAGGGTACCATTCTTCCAAACAGAGGACACAATATCCTTGCAAAGACCCTGTGACAGCAAGTAGATCTGGAGATCAACAAGATTCATGCAGAGGCTATAGATCGAGGGTTAATGTACATGACAAAGTATAATTACCTAGGCGGTGTTCTGTTACTGTGTACAAGTGATTGTGTGAACTGTACTGTACGATGTGTTTGCAACATGTCTGTTGTTGTTTTAATAATCGCTTTTCTGATAAAAAAAAAAAAAAAAGATTCATACTACTGTTAAGTAGTGTTGTTGTCACCTGCGATGAGGCAGGATGGAAACTGAGCTCTGGTCAGTGATGAGCTCTATGGCAGATCCTAGATTGAAAGGGAATAGCCAATGATGCAGTTCAGTCACTGCGGATACAAGACTGTATGCTGTTTCTCCAGTAATCATTGTGGCCAGTGAACCCTTATGGCCCCTCCCACAAGTGAACACATGCCGCTTTAGTCAGAGTGGTGACTGTTCAAGTCGGATCTGGCAATATCTAGAAGGAAGATTAATTCCTTATGTTAATCACCAAAGACCAGAGGATAGCCAAAAGATTGACAAGTTAAACGTGGGAGAACTATGGCGGAGAATAAAGAAGCGATAATCTTTATTAGCCTAAACCCAAGTCGCCCAATAGGGTCAGCTGACAGTTGGATGTAAATTTCAGCGAAGGTTCCATGAGTCCTGGGCATTAGGAAGCCAATGGAATTGTTTCATTCCTCTACCTATTCATTGCATTCCCTTCATGATGCGCAAGGGCTATGATTACATGGTCGTTGGTCCAGAAGGATGGCATAGGCCATCGTGGCAATTAATCTCTCCAGTAAATCCTGACCTCCACAAATCCTACTCCAGGATTTTTAAGGAGTATTGTTCATAGCAGTGCGGCGACTTCAAAGTAGTCCCTACACTACGTTTGAACCCACTGTGGTCTAACTGGGGGCCGTGAGCGTTAAGAATACATAGGCATTGATTCAAGACGCATAGGAATCGCAGTAAAATCGCACAATTTTATGCCGTAATACTGGAAACCTAGTCCATTAAGCCCAACCTGGTGGTGCGATAGGGGTAGTTACCTTGGTATACCCTGTATGTTGTGGTCGTTCAGGCCGACTTGCGGGCACAAGGACTACTGGTAAGTCTTGTTTGAACAGCAAAGTGAATAACTTTATAGCGCTGACAAATGCAAACCGAATCGCCTCAAGGCGCTTTGTATCCAGAGTCGTGCTGATCCTTCAGAAGAGTTGTGGCACAATGGCTTCCAAGTTCTGGGAAAGGTCCCAGTACAGACTCTAATCAAGTCGGGAGGAGCCATCATCGAGAGACAAACTAGTCTCATTGCAGTAATCACCTACTGAAGGGTAATTTTGAATGGGGAAAAATGAACAAAATTAAGTTACACTCAGAGAAACAGTGTAAGTATCCCATTTGAAGAGATGCTCTTTCCTATTGGTTGCATCCCACGATCGGAAAAGCGATAAAGTACCCTGTAATAACCCTTGTGGTCCGAAGGGGGCCCAAGCAGGGTTGACAACTGTATTAACCTTAGTAAAGAGAGACTTACTTCCCACGTGAGAAACGATGACTCCACAGAGGAGAAAAGTCCCCGATTGGGGAGGTAGCTAAGCTAATCTTTCAGCATACCAATCATCACAAGTTGTCACTCGTGGGGTAGGCATGCCAATGAAGGACAAGGTGTCCAAAATCCAGAGCTACAGCGGTCGCAGACTAAAGTCTTTCGTAAACACAACAGAGGGAGCCTCAACTATGCTGAAAGGACTCGGCAAAATGGGGAAGGCCTAGCCTCGCTGGCAAGATGGAATGCAAAACTAGTCAACTTCTGTCAGAGGTATCTCCCAGCATGTTAGGGTTTTCTAGAACTTACAGCCAGAGGGCGTAAGATACAAAAGCCTGGATGACAAGGGACAGTCTTAAATGAAAGGCAGTCAAGGGATCGGCAACGAGCAAGACTATCAAGTTATTGGGTCTGACCGTAACCTGGGTGGCTTCCCAGAGGTGGAAGCAGATAAACTAAGGACAGCCAGCTGGGTTGGCAGATTAGCCAATACGTATATATTCAACAAACCTAAGAGTCTCCAGGAGGCCTATCTGGATTTGCAGCCGTTCGGTGGTGATGACGACAATTACCCTGTAGCTTGCAGGCAATGTTGCCCACGGGTACAGTCTCAGATCCGAAAACTCCATATTCTCCTTCCTGAGATTCAACACCTCATACAGCGTGCCAATGGTATCTTCCAAATTCATACAAATTATATCTATATACAGGAGACCAAGATGTGGAGGTCTCACCGTTGGTGTTGGAAATCTAATAGAGGTCAGAGTGTCTACTCCAGACTTCAAATACCTTAGCTAAGAGAAGAACCGACAGAATTTAAAGGATGGAATTCTCTGTTCCTTACTGGAAGGAATGAATTGTATACAGGAGAGCCTAGAGACGGCATGAAAGGATACTGAAACGCAGTCGTATCTATTCTTCACTCTCTGGGTTGCATATCCCAGCAATCAAGTCCAAAAGACCTAGGCAGGTCATTCTTTCCCCCATGGGGTCTTCCAAATAGTGGGAGACACATTATCTCACTCTCCATTTAGAGGGACAAAATATCCCAAATATGGCCAGGAACATGGGAATAAGTATTCCTTTTGGCAAATACAGTATGTAAAGTAGATCTAGAAGAATCTCAAACATCCAAGTGTCATACCATAAACTTCCTTGTGGCTGAAATGATCAGGCAAAATGGCTCTAGTCTCTTCCTCAACACTAGACAAAGGTTGGTATCGTGGCAGCCTGAGTTAGAACATCATCATCCTTTTGGCAGATCCAAACGGAAGTGTTTGAAGTTCCACAAACTTGGAAAAGAGATTCAAGGTTGAAGAGACATAGAATTGGCCCTTCTTCTTCTAGGAGAAAAATGATAAACTCATCAGGCTTAATGGCGTCGGAAAAGGACAATCCCACTGTCCAACGAAGACCATCGCAGTTGTACGGATACAATTAGTCAAAACCTAGATGGAGAGGACAAGTCCATCTGATGAGGGCAGAGACAGCTCCTCCAAGCTGGTGATGCATCCATTGACGGAACTCCAAAATAGTTCCTCCAGAGTTAATATCTAAACTACGACCTGGTCTACATTCCACATGTTGGGGGTCCATTCTGGCGGAACCAGCAGTTGTAACTACAATACATCTCAGTCGTTAGAGAGGATAGATCTAATCCTCTTAAACACTTGAGCAGTACCCACCCTTATTGTCTGGTGATTCTGTACATCCCATACGTATATGCTGTCATGCTGTGTCAGGAAAAGGGAAAATTTTATACTTACCTAACGGTAATTTTCCTTTCCTGATGCAAGCATGACAGCATATAGGTCCCTCCCTTTAAAAAAAATAAAAAATACAGAGGTCTGAAACAGTTAAGTAGGGCCTTGCGCAGTGATAATAAATTACGAGAATGCGGGTATAGGGGAGGAGGCCTACTTTTATAGTATAACCGGTCCGGATTGGGCAGGGGGGCGGAGCCTTCCCATACGTATATGCTGTCATGCTTGCATCAGGAAAGGAAAATTACCATTAGGTAAGTATAACATTTTCCCTTATAAATGACACTGGCAGACAAGGGGGTTAACATTAGGGGGTGATCAAGGGGTTAAGTGTGTTCCCTAGGTGTGATTTAACTGTAGGTGGGTTGGCTGCCAGGGACATCACAGAGATTGCTGTTGCTGGTAACTGGGAACAGTAGATTTCTGACATGTCATCTGGCAGAACGGGAATCCTGCTTGCTTACATAGATCCCCGTTCTGCATCTGTACACCATGATTGCAGGTTGCCGGAAGACATTGAATGAATGAATGACTTGTATAGCGCTACACATGCGAACTGAATCGCCTCTGGGCGCTTTTTGCAGCCAGTGTCTTCCTGGCTGGTGCGGTCATTTTACCCCGTAGGATCTTGACACGCTTGGGACACACAGTCATACACACATATATACATATATATATACTGGGCCAATTTGGCCAGGATCCAATTAACCTACCAGCATGTCATTGGAGTGTTGAAGGAAACCAGAGTACCCGGAGGAAACCCACACAGACACAGGGAGAACATGCAAACTCCAAGCAGATGGTGTCATGATCAGGATTTGAACGAGCGACCCTTTTGCTGCTAGGTGAAAGTGATAACCACTAGACCACTGTGCTGCCTTTAAGTCATTACGTCTGCTGGGCATGCGTCTTACGCACACAGCGGCACCCGATATCTCCCATGCATGGACCACTGTACAGTTATGGCACTTTGCGGAGGAGAGACGACCTGCAGGCGTATAATGACAGTGGCTGTTCGACAAGCAGTTAAAAGCATGGGGAAAAAAATTCCCATTTAACCAAAACACAGAAGAAAAGCAATGGATTTTTCATTAAAGGGGATCATTTATATTTGGCGGAAGTTGGTGTGTCTGATTTCTCTAAGTAATGAAGTTCAGTAGTGATCATTATTAAAAAAAAAAAAAAAGTACCAGTTAAGCTATGCTGTGATATATGTTACAATAGATTGATCCTAGTTACTCCAGAAAGACATTACAGCCTACATAGCATGGATAGCAATTGCATTGACTGTTGATTTTAATTGCAGAGAAAGGGAGAATGTCAGGTTGCTCTATAGATCAAATGCTTTTACTTGGTTTATTTATGGGTAGCGTTTGAAGAATTCACTGTGTAATCATTAAACCTATTTGTTTCTGCTGATAAACAGGTTTTTCAATATTATCATTCTATAATTTGCCTTGAAACCTAATCAGAACTCCTATATGTTAATATATTAACTGCCAGTATAGCAACTGAATGGTTGTGCTATATTAAACTTTGTTAGCTCGGTTTAATACTACTTTAATCCCAGCAGCACCAGAAGATTGGAAGATCAGATTATGGCTCAGGGGGTTTAGTACACGCCCCACACTATAAAAGGCCGCCTGCAGGTCGGCCTTGTGTAGTGTGTTGCGGCGGTGGTTAGAGAGAACAGAGAGAGAGAGCAGGCAGGCTAGTCAGTTAATGTTACAGTGTGTAGAGGATATACTGTATATACATCCCAGGTGTTGTATATATATTTATACACTGTATAGTTTAGCTAGATCAGTTCTTCCTAATTAACTGGCAGGCAGGAACCACTTAAGGTCCGCCTCCTGCACATATACGTCGGCAGAATGGCACGGCTGGGCAGATCCACGTACAGGTACGTCCTGTACTACTACCCAGCCGTGGGTCACGGGCACGCTCCCGCGGCGCGCTCCCGTGGCCCAGTCCGAAGCTCCGAGACCGCGGGACTCGCGGAAACCGATCGCTGCTAGAGTGCGGCGATCGGTCCCCGGAGCTGAAGAATGGGGAGAGCCGTGTGTAAACACGGCTTCCCCGTGCTTCACTGTGGCGGCTGCATCGATCGTGTCATCCCTGTTATAGGGGGACACAATTGATGATGTCAGACCTACAGCCACCCCCCCCTACAGTTGTAAACACACATTAGGGAACACATAGCCCCATCAGCGCCACCTGTGGTTAACTCCCAAACTGAAACTGTCATTTCCACAATAAACAACGCAATTTCAATGCATTTTTTGCTGTGAAAATGACAATTGTCCCAAAAATGTGTCAAAATTGTCCGAAGTGTCCGCCATAATGTCGCAGTCACGAAAAAAATCGCTGATCACCGCCATTAGTAGTAAAATAATATATATATATATATATATATATATATATATATATATATATATATATATATATATATATATATATATAATAAAATGCAATAAAACTATCCCCTATTTTGTAAACGCTATAAATTTTGCGCTAACCAACCGATAAACGCTTATTGCGATTTTTTTTTATTTTTTTTTACCAAAAATAGGTCGAAGAATACGTATCGGCCTAAACTGAGGAAAACACTTTTTTTTTTTTATATATATTTTTGGGGATATTTATTATAGCAAAAAGTTAAAAACATTGCATTTTTATTTAAATTGTCGCTCTATTTTTGTTTATAGCGCAAAAAAACAAAAAAAAAAACGCAGAGGTGATCAAATACCACCAAAAGAAAGAACTATTTGTGGGAAAAAAAGGACGCAAATTTTGTTTGGGAGCCATGTCGCACGACCACGCAATTGTCAGTTAAAGCGACACAGTGCCAATTTGCAAAAAGGGGCCTGGTCCTTTTAGCTGCATTTTGGTCCGGGGCTTAAGTGGTTAAAATCACTGCTCCTGGGAGCAGTGATTTTAATGATGCTTAAATTAAAAATTACTTTAAATATTGTACCTGCTGGGTGTCTATAGTTTGCCTGTGAAAACGTCTTTGAGAGCCCGGGTCTTGCCCGAGTGAACATGTATCAATGGAAAAAAGTTTTAAAAACAATAGTTTTTTCAGGAGTCCTGAAAAAAAACTACCGTTTTTAAAAACTTTTTTTTTCATTGATACATGTTCCCTGGGGCAAGGCCCAGGTTCTCAAAGACGTTTTACGACAAAAACTTGCATATTATGCTTTAAAATTAGCATTTGAATTTGAACGTTCGAGTCCCATAGACGTCAATGGGGTTCTAAATGTTCGAGCGAACATTCGGTCCGTTCGAAGGTTCTGGTGCAAACCGAACCGGGGGGGATTGTTCGGCTCATTCATACTGCAGATGTCTTCTAAGATTTGGTCAAGTTTTCCCAGTATGGACAGAGCCAGGCAGCAATCTCCTTCCATATGGTGGCTTTTACCTGACTGTCTTTGCAATTTTAATGTCCTGGATCGTAAAGCACTGGATGATGTTGCACTGTAGTTATCAGTGTATCTACTCCCAACCATTCTTTGTTGCTTATTTTTTTCCTTTTGCAAAGCTTTATACAGCCCTGGTGACAGGTCTCTCTATCTCCAGCTTGTGTTGTATGGCTTACAAGTGCAGCTAAACTTAGGCAGCCTATAGATTCGATTTTCTTTCCCTCCACCACGGGACTCGATTTCCCCATCTCAACACAATAAGTATTGTTGGATTTATCCCTCCTGCAGCACTAAAGTGTTCTTAGGGGGGAGGGGGCCTTCTCAACCAGGAGAACGATCTAATTGGGCAAAATCAGCCTGTCCATATACGAATCAAAGTTAGGACAGTCCCGGCTGAACCAGACAAATTTAGATCCATGTATGGCTGGCTTTAGACTAGCTAGAAATACGTTGCAACAGGTTATCATGCATTGACATGCATTGCACTTTAAAAAGGTGCAGCATACTGTACTTTTTTCAGCACAAAATAAAAAAAGGCAATGCAACACAGATCTCTGTCGGGAGCTACACTCACTGAGAATCATTGATTTTTGATGTCTTGGTGTTGGGAATGCATCTATAAAAGTATAAAAGCATACTAGTGTATATTATGTGAATGGACTCTCAAGCTATTCTGGGTTTAGATTTGCATTTATGTCTCAGTGCCTTCCATTCTTTTGCAATCATTTTTTTTTGTAAAGGTGATATTTCAATGTGCAGAGGCACAGTGAGAAGTGTGGAACAGTTCCAAACTTTTCAAAATCTGGAGCCCTGCCATTAAGACAAAGTATACAGAAAACACAAATCTGATGCATCATCTATTCATCATAATGAATATGTCAGGGTCTCTCATATCCACTATATTGATACTTTGCATACTAGGCAAAAATGCAATAATTACGTAAGCAGTTACTTAAAGGGGTTGTACGTTTTTTTTTATCTTAATGCTTCTATCTATTAAGATTAAAAAATCATTCTGTGTGCAGCAGCCCCTCTCAGCCCCCCTAATACTTAGCTGAGCCCCATCTTTATCTAGCGATGACCACAAATGCCTCAGCTGTCCTGGTCTCTCTCTCCTGACTGGCTGAGAGACAGCAGCAGTGCCATTGGCTCCCTTTGCTGTCAATCATACTCGGCCAATCAGGAGATAGAGGGAACGGGAACGCCAGCTCCATGTCTAAAAGGATACACAGAGCTGTAGTTTTGGCTCGGGTATCCCCACAGCAAGCAGCTTGCTGTGGGGGCACTTAACAGGAGGGAGGGGCCAGGAGTGTCAGTACTGGATCCCTCTAGGACCCAGCACTCTCACCTGACACAGCCTTGGCTGGGAAACACTGATTGGCCAGCTCTCCTTCAAAACACCTGTGGCTTCACCCAATCAGTGCTTGTGATAGAGTTACTCTGCTTAACTTGTGTGATCCAGCCTGACCTGTTTATCTGTAAACCTTGTGTATGACCCGGCTTGTTTGACCCTGCTTGTTGCTTCCGATTTGGTACCTTTCGAACTCTGACCCATCCGTGTATGACCTGGCTTGCCTAGACCACGCTTTGCCTGACTCCTGTAAGCAACATCCATTGCAGCGGTGCACTACTAGCACCAGCAACACCACCAACATCCACACCTGCGGTGAACTACAAGTTCCAGCCTTCCTGCTCATCACAACACCTACTTCAGCAGTGAACTACAAGTGCCAGCTGTCCCGCTCGTCTCAACCCTGCATCCGTGGTGAACTACAAGTCCCAGCGCTGACCTGCTTCTCAAGACCTGCTCATGGTATGTGCTCTTGTTATTAAACTATAGGCATATTAGCACACCTGAACTGTTGTCTGCTGCTAGCCTGATATGAAACCTGACAAGGAGCACCAGCAAGCAACCCAAGAAGAGGAGGATCTGGGCTGCCCTGTGCAAAACTACTGCACAGATGAGGTAAGTATAATATGTTTGTTATTTTAATAGAACAAAAAGCAAGACTTTACAATCACTTTAATCAAAGTGTCTTCTGTGTTGCAAAACTCAACATGGAAGGTCTTGAGTTTCTTAACTGGTTGCAAAGTATAAACAAGCTGAATGTTATTTAACAAAAATACACTCTAAAATCCTTTAAAAATTTGCAATTTTTCTACATGTGTGGTGCACATAGAAATGAGCTCAACTGACCATTGAAAGACCAAACATTCAGTGTTACAAAATGAGAAGTTTACATTACAGTAGCACCAGTACACTCTGTAATGATCAGATTTGCATTCTGGAATAACAAACAGCAGCTGTTTTCATTTAGTTAGGTGTCTAGAAGCAGCTGTAAGCTGAATCCACACTGATGAAAAAAAAAGCAAACTCTTTTTTTTATTTTTATAAAATGCTTTGCCACCCTATGAGTATGAGGCGTCAATTACATTTCTGAACTTAAAATAACTGTAGACCTGTCATTTGTCTTTGCCAGTTTAGGTTGCTTACTCTCCTGGTTTCTGTGTTACTGCTGCTGTTGTTCGGTCTCTATTCCTGCTCTCCTGCCTCTATAACCCGGCTAAAAACCTTACCGCTCCTTCGGTGAACCCCCTGGGACGTTTTGTGGAGGATTCTGGTGGATGGGAAAATGAAAAAAACAGCCCGCGGCCTGGATGAATGTCACCACGCACTCCGGCCATGATGGCCACCGCAACACCGCGCCGCTCTCATCTCTTGCATCCACGCCGGAGCTCTTTGCGGAGGACCCTGATTCATCTCCCCCACCTTCCCCTGGGACCTCCACCACACCAGCGCTGCCTGCCCCTGCATCACCTAGCGAGGATGGCCTGGAGGAAGGCCCGGAACCGGAGCCGGAGCCAACGCTGCTGGACGTCCTTAAAATTATCAAGGTAAACCATGCAGATACTATGGGGAAGATGGAGGAACTTAAGCTAGACTTTACTATAATGCGGCAAGACATGCATAAAGTGCGGGACCGGGTCTCAGAGGCGGAATGCCATATCTAGGCCCGGCCATTCCTGCCCTTAAGGCCCAGGGCACTAAAATCCGTTCGTTGGAGACAAAATGGACAATTTGGACAATCGTTTATGCAGGAATAACCTGCGCTTGGTGGGACTTCCGGAACGGTTCGAGGGATCTGACCCGGTTGCATTCCTGGAGAGCTGGTTTGCCCAGGAATTTGGAACGGACTGCCTATCCCCCTGTTTTGTTTTGGAGCGGGCCCATAGGGTGCCTGGTAGGCCGCTGCCTCCGGGTAGCCCCCCTCGCACCATGATAATGCGCCTCCTCAATTATAGGGACCGTGACTCTATCCCACGTGCTGCCCGTCTTACACGTGTTGCTCAAAAAGAAAAGAATGACAAACTCATTGCGCAGATAAAATAGACTGGGGGTGACATAAATGTAATATACCACAGTTGCACTCACACATGGCCGGCAATAAGATCGCATATAGGAAGGTCAGTTGCATAGATAAATCTCCTCACTTAGCTGTCCATGCTTCACACAGCACTGAGGTAAATGGCTCCTCCTTACGCGTTACATCACTGGGCACGTGACTTTTTCAAAGGTGGCCGGTTCTTTCAGGGGAGAAATGCCTGATCGTATGTTCATGCAAAGTATGAACAGCGATCTGTCATTTCCCCTAGTAAGTCCCATCCCCCTTCAGTTAGAACACATTTAGGAAACACAATTAACCCCTTGATCGTCCCCTAGTGTTAACCCCTTCACTGCCAGTGACATTTTTACAGTATTCAGTGCATGTACAGAAAAAGCAAGCAAACTCCTGCACACGGGTGGAATGTCCAACACTTAGTATTCTGCATGGAAAATTCCACAAATGTCAAAAAGTAGTAATAACAGTGGCCTTGCTGCCCTTCATGGATTGGAAAGGTCCTGGCAGAAAACAGAAAAGGGAAAAACAAAGAAATCGGTCTACAGGCTTTTCAAAAAACGATAAGGTAGATATCCCTCAAACCCCTCAAACCACTCTCCAAGATAGGGGGGATAGAGGTATGTTGCTGCCGGCATCAACATACCTCTATCCCCCCTATCTTGGAGCATGGTTTGCGGGATATCTACCTTATCGTTTTTTGACAAGCCTGTATACCGATTTCTTTGTGAGTAGTTTTTTAATATTTATATTCAATAAATTGTCAAATGGTAATACACTAGGCTGGTGCACCTTTCTTTTCCTTTTCAGTATTCAGTGCATTTATATAGCACTGATCGCTGTAAAATTGTCAATGGTCCCCAAAATGTGTCAAAAGTGTCTGACGTGTCCGCCATAATGTCGAAGTGCAGATAAAAATCGCAGATCGCCGCCCTTAGTAGTAAAAAAAATTATAATAAAAATTACATAATTCTATCCCCTATTTTGTAAACAGTGCTCTGGTCATTAAGGGGGTAAAATCTTCCGGGCTGAATCGTTGCATTGATTGCAAAGTAATGTTGGAAGGATATCGTCTTTTGTCAAGAGTTCTAGATGAACAGTCTTTAGAAAATAATTATATCTGGGAGTACATGTTGTTCACGTGTAATTCAATGGTATAATCTTGTGGGTTCAGAGCCCGCCAAGTGTTTGTCTACTAGTTGGGCCCAATCGGTGTTTGATGAAGTTCAGTTGTTTATATGGGATTGAGGTACTGTATGTCTGGATGAAGAATCTAGAAGGGGATCTAGAGCAATATTAGAATGGAAACAGAGTGCCTATTGGTTAAAGGGGTTGTAAAGGTTCGTCTTTTATTTTCTAAATATGTTCCCTTAAGCTAGTGCATTGTTGGTTCACTTACCTTTTCCTTCGATTTCCATTCTAAAGGTTTTTTTCTTTGTTTGAATTTCTGACTTCCTGTTTCTCCTCAGTGAGCTTTCAACCATCATCCGAGCGGTGGAAAGTCATTTAGAACCGCTTACTGAACACCTTACTGAGGAGGAACAGGAAGTGAGAAATTTAGACAAAGAAAACAAAGAAATAAACATTTAGAAGTGAAATTGAAGGAAAGGGTAAGTGAACCAACAATGCACTAGCTTAATGGAACCTTTTAAGAAAATAAAAACAAACCTTTACAACCCCTTTAAGGCAATAAATCATAGCAAGAGTATATTTTGCCTCAATAATTTAACCTTTAAGAAATATGTATCACCCATATGTGGCCACTTTTTAATCCATCACCCTAAAGGGGGTCTGCTTGCTCATCCCAATGGTATTGGACATCTTTTGAATATTTGATTTCTGTAGTAGCACTAAACATTGCTTTTATCATGCACAACAAATCAAACTGACATGAATCAACACAAGTGCTTCTCTCAAACACCAATGTGTAGTAGCACATTTGCTTAAAGGGGTTGTAAAGGATCCCCCCCCCCCCCCTAAATAGCTTCCTTTACCTTAGTCTTTACCTCCTCCTTCGATTTTGCTTTTAAATGTCCTTATTTCTTCTGCGAAATCCTCACTTCCTGTTCTTTTGTCTGTAACTCCACACAGTAATGCAAGGCTTTCTCCCTGGTGTGGAGAAAGCCTCTTGAGGGGGCGAGCAGGAGTGTCATGACTCCCACTAACACACAGCTCCTTTCTATATCTGCAAAGTAGAGAGTGCCCAGACCATCCTGCCTGCCCCCTCCCCCCTTAAGAGGCTTTCTCCACACCAGGGAGAAAGCCTTGCATTACTGCATGTAGTTACAGACAGAAGAACAGGAAGTGAGGATTTTTCAGAAGAAATAAGGACATTTAAAAGCAAAATGGAAGGATGATGTAAGTGAAGGAGGACTGCACTAAGGTAAAGAAAGCTATTTAGGGAAACATTGTTTTACCTTTACAACCCACAGAGGTGTAACTACAGTTCACGAGGCGCACACAACTTCTCTCTGGCACCTGGTAGTGCCATCTGTGACAATGCTGTCATTGATCTTTACATAAAGTGCAGCTACTTTAAATTAAGGACAGGGAGGAGGAGATCTGCCAACATGGTACACAACACAGAACCATGGCTGTGGGTATAAGTTGTCAGGGAATTCTTAGCCCACTCCCCTCCTCAACACCACCATAGGGAATGCAAAAAAAGGTAGTCTAGATGTATGCTTCTTTTCCGATACAGTATAGTGAATGGGCATTGTTATGCTGGTAAATTTTGTTACTGGCAGGACAACCAGGTAAATATAAAAGGGAAAATGAAAGCTAATAAAGCTACGCCAACTAAAGACTGGTAAGATGTAATCAATCAGCACATGCTGGTCTAATTTGTATGCGTTCATTCCACTGGGTAGCATTTTTCCAGAAGCTAGGAGACTTTTTCTGCAGGATTTATTGTTTGGACATCTGTCTGCTAAGGATTAATTATTGTATTTGGTAGACATGTGCATTAATTTTCGTCTGGATTTCAGGTATTTTTGTTATCGTTTTGGCAAACGATAACAAGAGCGAAAACCGAAAGATCTGACATAAACAAATGCTTTATTTTCGTTGCAACAACAGTTTGATATAGATAGGAGATTCGACATGACGCTGACAATAGCAATCTGTGTCTATCGAACCTGCGGTCGAATGTGCCTAACCTAACTCTATTAGTCCGAGATTATTCTACATAGAGAGAAAAGATTTGACAATATAGAGAGAAAAGATTTGACATAGAGAGAAAGAAAGGGGGGTGAATGACAAATGTATGCTTGTGCCACATCCAGTATATATGAGAAAATATACATATTTATCAAAAAAATGAAATATTGAATTAAAATATACAGTTTCAAAGATTGTCACTATATAGGTAAATGCATGAAAACCTTCTTTACACCCCTCGCGTTTCTGGGTAACCTTTGTCAGGGTGTGTAGAGAAGAACAATTAATTCATCTACGTGTAGCGCCTGTGTACTTTATAGTACCGGTGCTAGTTAAATTTAGAGGGAGATCAGAGTGTAGTTAAACTCTGATGCAAATTGTTGTGTGTAGAATAGGGTCTCTGTCTCAGCTTGGCTGTGCTGCAGGCTTATTCTGTTAAACTGGGGTGTTCTTCCAAGCCCGGTGCTGCAGGTGGCAGCAGTGGAGTCAAGGTTTGGTTGCTCTTTCCCAGCAACCAATCAGGAGGGTTTGACCTCGCTGTGTATGCTGGGGAGGGGTATTTATGGGGCAGACGCCATTTATCATCCTTCTACTACATTTATAATACGTAAGTGAATAATTACATGTATATACATCATATACAAAAAAAATTGTATATATTTAATAATAATGTTCTAAATGCATGTAGTTAACTGTATGTATTTTCTTAGTTGAATTATTTGTCCTTCCCTACACATCCCTGAAGAAGGTTACCCCGAAACACGTCAGGTGTAAAGAAGGTTTTAATGTATTTACCTATATGGTGACAATCTTTGAAACTGTTTTTAATTCAATATTTTTTTTTTTTGATAAATATGTATGATTGTGAATAAGAACTCTTTTTTTTACCTCAATATCCATATATTTGGAATTAATACTATCAGTGCCTTAAAAGTCCACCCAGGGGAACCCCTTTTTTCTTTTCTGACATAGAGAGAAAAAATTTGACATTATAAAGAGAAAAGATTCGACATTATAGAAAAAAGATTCAACATAGAGAGAAAAGATCTCTGTTGGAATTGGGTGGGGGAAGTAAAATAAAAATAATGATGATGAATGTTATTGGTAAAATAGCTAGAAGTTTGCACTTGGGGAAACAAACATGAAAGACGTCTTACTGTTGGGGTAGACAATTCTACATGAACGACGAAGATTCGACAAAGCAGCGAAAAACATACAAACGTTGAATCTGTCATTGAAGGCTTATGGTGTCTGTCGAAAGTTCTAAGAAGTTTATACGGAGCAGCTAAACTGTACGACGCTGCAATCGTACATTTCCGGTCAAATGTATCCCCCCATAGGCTATAGAAAAATTCTATTGTTGACTACTAGTAATAATAATTAATAAATATAATTATTACTAGTCATACAACATTAGAATTCTTCTATAGCTTGTAGGCGGAACATTCAATGGGAAATGTACGATTGTAGTGTCGGACAGTTTAGCTGCTCTTCTTTGAACATTCGACATACACCATAAGCCTTCAATTACAGATTCTAGCAATTAATTCGAATTTTCGGATGAATGCAATTTTTAACGAAAAACTAAATAAATAAAAACAAATTTCGGGAGTAACTAAATGTATTTTTCGAACGAAAACAAAATTCCGAAATTTTAGTGTGTCTAGTATTTGGTAATATGCAATACATATTTTTTTTCTTGGGTTTAGATGTGCATTACTGTTCATTATCAAGAAAGGGCAGATTTGTTTTCTTGTTTTTGTCTAATGTTCATACATTTGGGGCCAGATTCAGGTAGATGAGAGTATCTTTCCTCTGGAGTAACGCTTCTCATTTACGTTACTCTGAAGACCCTTTCAGCGCAAGTCCTGTAATTCACATAGCAGTTGCGCGTAAACTTGCGCCAGAGTAACGATAATGCGCTGGCGTAACCCGACGCAAGTGGAACTGGGTGTGATCATATGTAAATGATGGGCGGAGCCCAGCGCAGAGGCTTACGTTCAGCGCATCATCCACGGAGCATGCGCAGTGAGTGCGGCTCCACTCGCCCCCCTTGTGCGCATGCTCACAACTTCCGTCGGCACCACTTCCTGGGAAACGTCAGCTCAATGCGTTCCGCTGGGCGCTTAAAAGCGCTGGCGGAAACGCCATTCCGGCGCAAAAGTAGTTCCATTTCCCCCCACCCCAGGGAAGATACTTTTGCCCTGTAATGGCTGCTCCCGCTACCCCCAAAGAGAGGAGGAACCTAAACTATAATGCCCAGGAGGTCACTGTGATAATCTCGGCTATGGAGGCATTTAATGATTTTCTCCATGGGAAAAAAAGCAGGAAGACCAGCCGGGAAAGGAAGCAGGGTATCCTGGCCACCATTGCTGCCAGGGTCAATGTGCTGGGGTACTCCACCCGGAGTGCTTCAGACATTCAAAAAAAAATCAATGACCTGCGGCGCAAGGTGAGGGGCAAGTTGTCCACCATTAGGAGCCATGAGAGGGGCACAGGTGGTGGTCCCCCATGTCCTGTCACCCTGACCGCGGAGGAGGAGGTGGTTGCCCGCTGCCTGGAGAGGGAGCAGTTGGAGGGGGTCCCTGGCTATGACTCCGTAGAGGAAGGCTCCAGGACAGGTAAGTGATTTTTACCCCCTTTTTGGTGTGTTGCATGTGGGGGGGGGGTGGGTACATGTGCCAAGTGTGTGGGACCACCAACATGTGTCTGCTTTGTGTCATCCACAGATGACGGTGCTGGGCCATCATCTCGTGCCGGCCAGTCCACCCCAACCCCCCAACGGGATGCTGCTGACGAGGCCCTGGGTGCTGGAGACACCGAGGTGGAGGAGGAGAGTGCCCACACCACTTCAGCAGAGGTGGTTGTGGAGGAGCCTGTCCCTGAACAGGAGTTTATTTTAATGTTGGAGGAGTCCTCCTCCTCTGCAGGGCCCTCTGTGATCCCCTCCCCCATCCTAGGTAGCCCCTCAAGGGCGACTCCATCCCCACGGGGACAACCTTCCTCTGCCCCCAGGAAGGCCACCCGGAAGACCAGGGGGGTGTGTGATTTGGTCGAGGACCAGGTGCTGTTGGACCACGCCAAGCAGACCCAGCAGATGGGGGAGATTGCTGGCCACCTGGACCGGGTCGCTGACAGCCTGGGCTCCATGCCCAGTGGTGTTCAGAACATTGTTACCAGCCTGGGGGAGGTGCAGGCTGATGTACGGCACCTGACAGCAGCTGTACATGCCAACACTGCTGCCATTCGGGAAGAGGGGAGGCAACGGCAGCGTGACCAGCGGCACAATATCACCCGCCAGTTGAGGATGCAGGCCCAGACGAACCTCTATCTGAGCAGGATTGCAGTGGCCTTGGAGGGCAGGCAGCCAACAGCTGGCCGGAGTGGCCCATCCGGGGAACAGCCTCCTCAAGATGCCCCCACACCCCCACCACCACCCACTCCCTCCAGGCAGATGAGGAGCCCGAGAGTGCCCCCAAGGAGGAGCCCCCGTCATCCTAGATGAGGGTTATTTTTGATTTGGTTTATATTTGTGCTTTTTTTTATACTCAGGTTATGAGTTTATATTTTATTTTCATGCTCAGGTGATGAGATTTTTTATTTATTTTGAACTGCACACGGTCAGGAGTGCAGGGGACAGTGTGAATGGTGTGTGAATGTGAGAGGGTGGCACTCCTGACAGTAAGGGGTGTCACCCTCGGCCGTGGTGGTGAAGTTAACCCCACGGCTGAATGAATGACGTGTGAAAGGTGTGTGAATGGACAGTGACATCATTGGGGCCTTGACGCTGGCGTTGCTGCTCCCAACTCCTACATGCTGGACTTGGGCTAATCCAATGCGATGTGCATGTGGTGTGTGTGTGATCTAGGGACATTAGTGGTGTACACGCGTGCATTGTCTGTGTTATTAATGTTTTGGTTTAGTGTCCAAAGATGCCTACGGCGAGGACCCTCCTGACTGCTCTTCCATCAGCAGACTGGGTGTCCTCTGGCAGGTGGGGACTGTGTGGGTCGGGGGTCAGGTCATCACGTATGTCAATATGCAGGCCTTTTCTCATGGCAAAGTTGTGCAGAATACAACATGCAGCGATGATCTGACACACAAAGGTAGGGGAATACAATAGGGTCCCCCCGGACTTATCCAGGCAGCGGAAACGGGACTTCAGGAGCCCAAATGTTTGCTCCACCACTGCACAGGTTTTGATGTGTGCTTCATTGTATTTTCTCTCTCCTCTGGTTTGGGGGTTCCGGAAAGGAGTCATTAGATGGGGTCCCAGTGCATATGCAGAGTCACCTGTAAGGTAAAAGACAGGAGAATGTTAGTCATGCATGTGCGACTTCTGTTGTGCATCACGGGAGGGGATAGTCATGCCTGCCACCCATGTCACTCACCAACCAGCCAGCTGTCCCCATACATGTTCTGTTCGAATTCTGTAGGGATGGGGCTCTGACGGTATATGAAGCTGTCATGGCTGGACCCGGGGTGTTTGGCACGGACGTGCCATATGAGGCGCTGGGCATCAGCTATCACCTGTACGTTGATGGAATGCCAATGCTTCCGATTGCGGTATATGTGCTCTGTGGCACTGGGGGGCTGGAGTGCCACATGTGTGCAATCAATGGCCCCGATGGTGCGTGGGAATCTGGCAATGTTGTAGAAATCTGTCATTGCCTTCAGCCGCAGCTCCTCAGTGGTGGGTCTGATGAACTGGTTGGACATGCGTCCGAGGATTGCAGGGACAACCTGGTGCACACATCTGCTTATGGAGGACTGTGACATCCCAGCCACCACTCCACTTGTACGCTGGAATGATCCACTTGCAAGGAAATGAAGTATTGCCAGTACCTTCACCAGTGGCTGCACTGCTTGTGAGCGGTGTGTTGGGCTGGTGATGTCATCCTGCAGGGTTGTGGTTAGTTCAAGTATTACATCAGGGCTGAATCTGAAGAGGCGATACACCTCCTCATCCCCCATGCCAAAGAGGTTCATACGAGTGCGGTATATCCTCTCACGTGCCCGCCTCCTCCGTAGCGAGGGACCCAGTACTAGTCTTAGGACCACGAGTGCCCCTGGCATGTTGGCACACAGAGGTGTTGTCCTTGCAAGTGTTGTTGTTCAGCTTGCTAGTTTCGTCGGTAACGCTGCTGTAGCTGCTCTCCTGCTGACCTGTGACCGTCTGGAGTAAAGATAAAGCAGCCTTTTGTAGAAATAACTTTGCGCCGGACGGACCAGATACGCGCGGCGCATGTAGCCAGCGTATGGTGCTAATCCGATCGTGAATTGGGAAAAATACCTCATTTGCATATTTGCATGGGAAATCAATGGGCGCGACTGATGCGCCCAGCGAAAATAAGCGCTGACGATACTCTGGCGTCGGAACGTTCCGCCGGTCGCAAATGACCCGTTATTGGGCGCATCTAGTTTGGTGGGTACGGGCACATAGAAACGACGGCGCATCATCACAGTTACGCGGCGCATATCGAAATACTCCAGCGCAAGTGTTCCTGAATCTGGCCCTTGGTTTGTCCACTAAATCCTGCATTTCTGAACTTTGTTTTAAACATTATTTATGTCTTTCCCTGAATTCCCCATTGCAATGAATTCATTTCAGTTTTTTAATACTTTCCCCTACAAATATATAAACTCTTAAGCATCAACTGTGTCAAGGCTTTGGGGAGATTTTTTGAGTTTATCAAAAGAATTTAAATAAAACAATAACACAGTCAGGCACAATGGATATATTTTTAACAATGGAATATTTTATTGAGTTTACAATGGATATTTTTATTGAAATGTCAGCATTGTCATTCAGAACGGGTACAGAGAGGTTTGATATGGAACTGCAGTGAGCTGATATTAAAGAAAACTTGGCAGTCCTTTTAATGCCGGTGTCTGCATGATGGCCGTATCTATTAATAGGGATCATTGTGTTTGTCTGATTTTCAGTGACAAATATATATCTTTTACAAACTGGATATCTTAACCCAAAAGGAAAAATCACAAAAACTGTGTTTTGCATTGTTAAAATGTAATCAAATTAAACAATTTGTGAGGCATGCTATAAGCTCAACAAACATTGTTTGTATGCAGTTAAATCTATTAAACACTTCTTATTCTTAAAGGGGTTGTAAAGGTTCATGTTTTTTCACCTTAATGCATCAGTCCTGCACTCGGAGGCTATGGATGCTGAATTCAGGACTTGGGAACGCGGCCGCAATGTAACCCCCTTTGGGAGAGCACTTCCCAGAGGGGGTTATCTGAGGTGGGGAGGAGCCGAGGGAGCCTCCGGGGACCCAAGAAAACGCTGTTGGGGGCCACTCTGTGCAAAACGAGCTGCACAGTGGAAGTAAGTATGACATGTTTGTTATTTAAAAAAAATAAAATGCAAACTTTTACAATCACTTTAAAGGATCACTAAAGGATTTTTTTTTTAGCTAAATAGCTTCCTTTACCTTAATGCAGTGCTGTTTTCATGTTCTCATTGTTCGTTTTTTGCTTTGAAGTTACTGTAATTCTGCTCTGATCTCCACACTTCCTGCTTGTCTGGCTCCTTATGAAAAATCTCATGGGAGCTTTTCACTGTGGTTCAATACAGTATGACATTACTGTCCTTCAGCTGGTATGGGGTAAACCACTTCTCAAATAAAACAGGGTGAAATGCTAGTAGCTCTTACCTGTGGCTTTATTCCCCAAGGCATACAACTGCAACTTTGCATGGAAACATTGTGGACAGAACATAGAGATATAGAAGAGTGATGGCAGAACAGGAGGTCCTTTTTAGCTCTTGTGTGATTTTTTTTTTTTTTGTATGCTTTTTTTTTTTTTATCTTTTGACCTTTCAACCTTTTTCCTCTTCCAATCATGTTTTAACCACTTGAGGCCCGCGCTACCGTCGGATCATCTCTCATTGCCGGCTCACACAGAGACAATGTCCTGTCTCTGGAGGGGAGGAGCCCGATCTGTGTTCCTTCCTACATAGGGACACAGATCGGTCACCCCCCCCCAGTCACCCCCCCCTCCCCCCACAGTTAGAACACACCTAGCATACACATTTAACCCCTTCCTCACCCCCCAGTGTTAACCCCTTCAATGCCAGTCACATTTATACTGTAATTAGTGCATATTTATAGCACTGATCGCAGAATAAATGTGAATGGCGCCAAAAATGTGTCAAAAGTGTCCGATGTGTCCGCCATAACGTCAATAAAAATCGCAGATCGCCGCCATTTCTAGTAAAAAAAAAAATAATAAAAAATAATAATTCTCTCCCCTATTTTGTAAGCGGTATAACTTTTGCGCAAACCAGTCGCTTATTGCGATTTTTTTTTTTTTTTTTACCAAAAATATGTAGAATACGTATCGCCCTAAGCTGAGAAAAAAAAATGTGTTTTTTTTTTAATTGGGATATTTATTATAGCAACAAGTAAAAAATATTGTATTTTTCTTCAAAATTGTCGCACTTTTTTGTTTATAGCGCAAAAAATAAAAATCGCACAGGTGATCAATTACCACCAAAAGAAAGCTCTACTTGTGGGGAAAAAAGGACGTAAATTTTGTTTGGGAGCCACGTCGCACTACCGCGCAATTGTCAGTTAAAACGACGCAGTGCCGGAAGCTGAAATTTTACCTGGGCAGGAGGGGGGTGTAAGTGCCCAGTATGCAAGTGGTTAAAGAGTGTAAATCCATGTCTTTAATAAACATTGTAACCATTGCTGAAGGAAGGAACTCTCTCAATTTGAACTTCATTTAGCTATTTTACTGCAACTAAATTAACTTTCGCAAAGGCATGGAAAACTCCTGTACTTAGCTTTGAAGCAGTCAAAAATTGTATGAATGATATCATGGTGACTGAGAAGTTGAAGGCTATCCTCTTTGACAAGCAGGGCCAAGCGACTGTGGGTTGCATATACCTAAACTTCTAGGTTTGATAGTACGTTTCTCTCAATCTAGCACTTCTCTGGCACAGGCCCTGTGGACTCTTCTCTTTTTCAACTCTTTTTTTTTTAAATTTCCAGGCTTCCTTTTATTTTCTTTATCACTCCTTTTTTTCCATCTTTCATTTTTTCCATCTTTTTCAATTTATGTATTTACCTCATGTGTCTATCAGGCATTGTCCTGTTTGGGATGGTTATGGTGATAGCATGTTTTTATTTTTGCATTGCATTTTCCTCAACTGTGAGGCATTACAATTCTTTAATCTAATATATTTAAAGTATGCATTCAAATTCATATCACCTCTTTTATTTTAAAAGTTATGACCCATTCTTCGAAAGTCTGAGGATTAGAATAGCTAGCGTTATTATCAGTGTTCACTTCTGAGATATTTTGTTTGTTTGGGTTAACAACATGTATGTAAGGGGTACAGGTCTAGATCAAGCTCATGTATTGATCCCGTCACCTATTCAGTTATAGTAAAGTAGGAACTAGGAAAAACAGTCTGTACTGCTCCGTACACACGTGCAGGATTTCCAACAGGAAAGGTTCCCGTCAGAAATACCAAAGGGAAGCCGAGAACCTGCTCGGTCAGTCTTTCACCCTCCACACGGCTGGTTTTCCCGACTGGAAAACTGCCATGGAGCTTTAGTTGGGAATCCTGGCCGTGTGTATGCTCCATTGCAGTTTTTCCCATAGGAAAAACTGACAAAAACCGCCAGGCAAATGTCTGCCGCTTTCCCCATTGGGAAAAAAGGTAGCTGGTTCTCTTTTTTGTCCAGCGTTTTTTTGGGCAGCTTTTATGTCATAAAAAACTGTGAGGCCTCGTACACACGATCGGACATATCCGATGAAAACGGTCCGCGGACCATTTCCATCGGATATGTCCGATCGGGAGTTTGATCCGATGGCGTGTACACACCATCGGATCAAATTCCCCGCCGCCGGACGGCGCGGTGACGCGGCGGTGACGTTGACGCCGCCACGTCACCGCCACGTCACCGCACCAGGAAGTTAAACACTTCCGCGCATGCGCCGAATCCATTCGGCGGCGGCGCGGCGACGGTGGGGGACGACATGTCTGCTGGTAAGTGTACTAACCAGCAGACATGTCGGGCGGACAGATTCCACCGGATGGATTTCAAAGCATGCTTTGAAATCTGTCGGGTGGAGAAATCTGTCCGCTAGCCCATACACACGAGCGGAGATGTCTGCTGAAACGGTCCATCGGACCGTTTTCAGCGGACATATCCCCTCGTGTGTACGAGGCCTGAGGAGCATACACACGGCCGGGATTCCAGGCCAAAAGCTCTCCTCTAAGTTTTCCTGTTGGGAAAACTGCCCGGGTGTACAAGGCTTATGTCTGCAGAGGATCCGGTGATGAAAATCTGGAAAATAATGTAAATAACGGTTATTATTTTTTGGGGATATCACAGAATATTACCTAAGCAACCCTTTTTTTTTTTTACTTCAGAAAAACCATAAGAGGGGAAAACTGATACATGCAATACTATCATTTAAAGAGGTGCCTGCATTTGTTTCCCTTTTTAGGTATTTCCCCTTTATTCACCTGGTCTTTGTTAGGGTTTACATACACTTCAAATAAATTAGTATATATCAGTATTTATATATAAATCAGATATATTTATGTAACATATATTCTATGGCCCTATGCTGATTACTCTGAATAGCATTTAATTACAACATACTTAGGTATGACTGCCAATGCCATATCATTTTTTTCTAGCATATGTAGCACTACCTCCGAAGGAGCTACTGAATATTTTCGGGCGGCATGTTGCCTCTATCTTCTCGCCATCCAGGGTACTAGATGAGAGCTGAGAAAGTTTAATGTCCACACTTTGCACTTCTTTTTCTAAGATTTATTTGCTGAACGTGATAGAAAGATAAAATAAGTGAATGAAGAGGTGGAAGGGTAACAAGTAGATAGTGCAAGTAGTTCAGGTGCGTAGTTTCTAGGGTTGTCCCGATACCACTTTTTTAGGACCGAGTACAAGTACCGATACTTCTTTTTTTCAAGTAGTCGCCGATACCGAATACCGATACTTTTTTTAAACGTGTCCCCAAATGCAGCCATGTCCCCCCACATATTGCAGCCATGTCCCCCCACATATTGCAGCCATGTCATGTCCCCCACATATTGCAGCCATGTCATGTCCCCCACATATTGCATCCATGTCATGTCCCCCCACATATTGCAGCCATGTCATGTCCCCCCACATATTGCATCCATGTCATGTCCCCCCACATATTGCATCCATGTCATGTCCCCCCACATATTGCATCCATGTCATGTCCCCCCACATATTGCAGCCATGTCATGTCCCCCCACATATTGCAGCCATGTCATGTCCCCCCACATATTGCAGCCATGTCATGTCCCCCCACATATTGCAGCCATGTCATGTCCCCCCACATATTGCAGCCATGTCATGTCCCCCCACATATTGCAGCCATGTCATGTCCCCCCACATATTGCAGCCATGTCATGTCCCCCCACATATTGCAGCCATGTCATGTCCCCCCACATATTGCAGCCATGTCATGTCCCCCCCACATATGCAGCCATGTCATGTCCCCCCCACATATGCAGCCATGTCATGTCCCCCCACATATTGCAGCCATGTCATGTCCCCCCACATATGCAGCCATGTCATGTCCCCCCACATATGCAGCCATGTCATGTCCCCCCACATATGCAGCCATGTCATGTCCCCCCACATATGCAGCCATGTCATGTCCCCCCACATATGCAGCCATGTCATGTCCCCCATGTCCCCCCCGAGCGGCGGGCGGCGGCGGGGGGGGGGGGGGGGAAGTATTCTATTTTGGTATCGGGGGTATTTGCGGGAGTACAAGTACTCACGCAAATACTCGGAATCGGTCCCGATACCGATACTGGTATCGGGACAACCCTAGTAGTTTCAATTTGGAAACACTCCTGCTTCCAGTGACACAGCTTTTGTCGCCACTCTAGCCAGAGTGGGTATTGCGCACCCGGATAGGTTTCTCTCACCAGCCTAGCAGCCGGGGGGCACACGGAAAATGGTACAGTCTGTGCCACAGACCTTCCCACAAATGGAGACACTTTTTGGTCCAGAATCCTCACAGTACAGGATTCAGTACCCGGATCTCTCCAGAGTAACTTCTTGTAGAACTTGAGACTGACAGGCGATCACCATCAAGCGTTTCAGTAAATTGTGCATCCTTCGATGAAGTCCAAGGCCTCTCTTGAGATACCAGCTTCGTGCTCGGTCCTCTCCAAGATAGGTTCTTCATCAAGCGGCTTTCTCCCTTAGAATGGACAGCACAGGATCACCTTCCAATGCGTAGACCCAATCTGCTTACTGGGCCTACTCAGAAGATCACAACCCCAGGCCAACGTGGTCCCGGAACCAGGATTACAGGAACACGAAGCCCCGGCCAGGAGGGCCACGCACAGGGGGTGGTGGGACGACAAACTCAGGATCGACGACCCCAGACCAGTGACGTCTGTCCCTTAAGTACCCATCTCCAGCATGCACAGCGGGATTATCAACCCCACTGATTGGCTGCCGAGGGAGAATACTCAAATCACCTTGACCTAGCTGCTGTCACCCTTGGCCTGGAGTAACAACTACACTCCAGGCGAACAATCGTGGTCACTTACAGCACAGCCTGGCTGGAACAGAAGCCCAAATTTGCTCAAAATCACACGTCTAAGTAAATTAACTCTCAGACTTCCCTTTACAACAGCTCTGGCTCAAAAAGAGCAAGCCGCTACACAAACTTGATGAATGTCCTTCATCTACTTAACCACTTCAGCCCCGGAAGGATTTACCCCCTTCCTGACCAGAGCACTTTTTGTGATTCGGCACTGCGTTGCTTTAACTGACAATTGAGCGGTCGTGCGACGTGGCTCCCAAACAAAATTGGCGTCCTTTTTTCCCCACAAATAGAGCTTTCTTTTGGTGGTATTTGATTACCTCAAATACTACTACCTCAATTTTCTACTTTTTGCTATAATAAATATCCCCCAAAAATATATAAAAAAAAAAAAAATCCTCAGTTTAGGCCGATACGTATTCTTCTACATATTTTTCGTAAACAAAAATCGCAACTAGCGTTTATTGATTGGTTTGCGCAAAAGTTATAGCGTTTTCAAAATAGGTGGTAGTTTTTTGGCATTTTTATTAATATTTTTTTTTACTAGTAATGGCGGCGATCAGCATTTTTTTTAGTACTGCGATCTTATGGCGGACACTTCGGACACTTTTGACACATTTTTGGGACCATTGGCATTTTTTTAGCGATCAATGCTATAAAAATGCATTGTATTACTATAAAAATGCCATTGGCAGTGAAGGGGTTAACACTAGGGGGCAGGGAAGGGATAAAGTGTGTTCCTATTTGTGTTCTAACTGTATGGGGGGGGTGACCTCACTAGGGGAAATCACTGATCTTCTGTTCATACATTGTATGAACAGAAAATCAGCGTTTCCCCCGCTGACAGGACCGGGAGCTATGTGTTTACACACATAGCTCCCAGTCCCTGCTCTGTAATGAGCAATCGCGGGTGCCCGGCGGCGATCGTACCCGCCGGGCATGCGCGCGGGACTCGGGGGCGTGCGCGCTGGCCGCCGGCGGCGCGCGCGCCCCCTAGTGGCCTTTGAAAGTGCGACGTAGCATGACGGGCTCTCGCCCAGGAGAGCCGACCTGCCGCCGTAGAACGACGGCGGCTGGTCGGCGTGTGGTTAATGATACCGAAACATAGGGAATTATTTATGAAAAGCAAATCCACTTTGTACTACAAGTGCACTGCAAGTGCACTTGGAAGTGCAGTTGCTGTAGATCAGCGGTGAATATCTGAAATGAGGGGAAGCACTGCAGATTTTATCATCTAATCGTGTACAAGCAAAAATGCTGTTTTTATTTTCCTTGCATGTCCCCCTCAGATCTACAGCGACTACACTTCCAAGTGCACTTTCAGTTCACTCGTAGTGCAAAGTGGATTTGCCTTTTGTTAATAACCCCCTATGTCTCAGAGCAGATAGATTATGTGATTCTAGCTGAACATGCTCTAAAACTTCGAAGAACTACAATAATGCTGTCCTTCTCTGAATGCTTAATTACATTAATTCTGTATAATCAAGTATATCTACAGTTTTCATTAGCTGTGTAACTCCAAGGTTGGCTAAATGCTAATTTGTAAATTGTGTTATTAAATAAATTAAACAACACTTAAATGTTAACTCGTAAACTGTGCATGTTTGTCTTTGTTAAATGTAATTACAAATCTTGTGAAATAGTAGATCAAGATGGCTTAGCAAATTTCAAAAACAGTAGAGTTCTGCTGTATACACCTTAAATAGGTTAAAAATGCAGAATAACAAACAAAAAAAACCTGTAAGACAAAGACATAATGAGCTAGTATGCATCCCACCCATATGGCTGTCCCCCTGTCGCACAAGTGGGGCACCGGGCGCATTAATTTCAATATGTTTTTTTTTCCAAAGCACATGATTAGAGCCAGGGGCTCTAATTAGCTTTAACCACTTAAGGACCGCCTCCTGCACATATACGTCGGCAGAATGGCACGGCTGGGCACATGCACGTACAGGTACGTCCTGTGCTTGCGCCCACCTGCGGGTCGCGGGCGCGCGCTACCGCGGCGCGTTCCCGCACCCCAGTCCGAGACTAAGTGGCGGGAACCGCGGCCCCGATCACCGCTGGAGTCCCGCGATCGATCCCCGGAGCTGAAGAACGGGGAGAGCCGTGTGTAAACACGGCTTCCCCGTTCTTCACTGTGGCGGCGTCATCGGTCCTGTGACCCCTTTCATAGGGATACACAATCGATGACGTCACACCTACAGCCACACCCCCCTACAGTTGTAAACACACATTAGGTCACAAATAAGCCCTTCAGCACCCCTTTGTGGTTAACTCCCAAACTGCAATTGTCATTTTCACAATAAACAATGCATTTTCAATGCATTTTTTGCTGTGAAAATGACAATGGTCCCAAAAATGTGTCAAAATTATCCGAAGTGTCCGCCATAATGTCGCAGTCACAAAAAAAAACACTGATCGCAGCCATTAGTAGTAAAAAAAAGAAAATTAATAAAAATGCAATAAAACTATCCCCTATTTTGTAAACGCTATAAATTTAGCACAAACCAACCAATAACCGCTTATTGCGATTTTTTTTTTTTTAACCAAAAATAACTAGAAGAATATGTATCGGCCTAAACTGAGGAAAAAAAATATTGTTTTATGTATTTTTGGGGGATATTTATTATAGCAAAAAGTAAAAAATATTGTTTTTTTTCAAAATTGTCGCTCTATTTTTGTTTATAGCGCAAAAAATAAAAACCGCAGAGGTGATCAAATACCACCAAAAGAAAGCTCTATTTGTGGGAAAAAAAAGGACGTAAATTTTAATTGGGAGCCACATCGCACGGCCGCGCAATTGTCTGTTAAAGCGACGCAGTGCCGAATCGCAAAACCTGGCTGGATCCTTTAGCTGCCTAAAGGTCCGGGTCTTAAGTGGTTTAAAAAGGTGGGCTGCACCCCGAGCCCACCCACTTGTGTGAACTGCTTCTCCTCCCGGACAATCAGGAAGCGGCTCCTGAGACCAGATTGGCCAGGAGTGTTAGAACGGGTCTCAGGACCTGCCTCGTGTTTCGCCCGGGAGGAGAAGCATCGGCCCCGGGAGCAGCAGTCTCTTTTCGGAGCCCTTCGCTGGATTTAGGACAGCAGTACACTGCCTCCGAAGGGGTCTGGGGTTTAGTGCCAGTGGATATCGATCACCGCGTGCAGGGGGGGGGGGTCTGGAGTGTAGTGCCAGTTTCACACAGAAGGAATGATTTTACAGCAATCCAGCATTTCAGCCTCCAACCTCCCCTCACAGCTTGTCCACTGCACAACTGCCAAATAAAAAAAGTACCGGCCCCCTCAAACCTCCCCTCACAGCCGGCCAACACACACTTGCAAAATAGACTACCAGCCTCCAACCTCTCCTCACAGCTGGTCTGACTCCTTTTTTCGGGTCCCCCGCTGGCACTCCTGGGTCCTCCTCTTTGGCGAGAGCCCCCATAGAAAGCCGCTTTCTATGGGGGCACTTGATCCTCAGAATCCCCTTCCAACCTCCCCTCTTTTCATCAGACCCTCTTAGCCTCCTCTCTCCTACACTAGGTGGACATTTGTGCTTTGCAGGAATGTGTACAAAATTACATGCAATCCCGCAATGCACAAAACAGACAGCTCTTTTGCAGGTGCCATTCATTTTTAGTGGTTCTATTCATTTTTAATTCCACCCCCACACACCTTCCTTTTATACTTATTTGCCCTCACTAACATGCATGGTAACAAAGTAGCATGCGTTTTGATGCAGTGTGATTTATAAAAAGGCTTTTTTGTGCATTCTTGCGGCTAGGTCAGCACATTGAAATGAATGGGGCCACTCTCAATGTGCTGCACAAAAACACACACGGCTGCAAAGGTGTGGGTTAGTTTACACTTGTAGTAGCCCTCTGAACAGTGGGATCACTTTTCAGAGGGCGTTTGACAGGCATTTGACAGGTAGTGAGGATGCATTATGTCTCCTCCTCACTGCCTGTTTAAACCCCTTAAAATCCGGCATCATTGTGCCAAAACTCCATTCATTGGATGCTATTGCAGCTCAGCCCCTTTCACTTGGGTCATGTTTAGTGGCAGTACTGCCTGTCAAACATGATGGGGGATAATTTTTTGTGGTGCTTGTGTATATCCCCATACAGCTCATGAAGGGGGGGTAGTAAAAATACAGCTCACCCCCCTGCTTTTACCACCCAACCCCCTGATCAGCAAGTGTAAACAAGGCCTAATGCCGCATAAATACGATTGGAAATTCCAACAAGAAAACTTGGATTTTTTCTGACAGAATGTTGGCTCAAACTTGTGTTGCATACACACGGTCACACAAATCTTGTCAGAAATTCTGATCGTCAAGAACGTGGTGACGTACAAAATGAACGATGAGCCAAGATCAATGAAGTTAAATAGGCAGTTCGGCTCTTCTGCTTGATTCTGAGCATGCATGTTTTTTTTGCGCGTCGGAATTGCATACAGACAAGCAGATTTTTCGATAGGAACTTTTTCCGTCTGAAAAATAGAGAACCTGCTCTCAATCTTTTGTTGGCGGAAATTTCAACAGCAAAAGTCTGACGGAGCATACACATGGTCGGAATTTCCGACCACAAGCTTACATCAGACATTTCTTGTTGGAATTTTCCATCATGTGTATGCAGCATTTGGGTTCATTCACATGGGCAGACAGAGGATGATAAAAGCAAGCAATAGAGCCCAATTTTCCACCTCCTGATCACCCCGCTGCTCAGGGCTGTTTGCTTAACAGCCATGGCAAAAACTAATGGAACGGTGTAACGGAACTATGTATTCTGCCTGTACATCTATAATAATCATGCAGTGGGATATTATGAGGTGTAAATATCCTCTGTGGGCCAGATTCTCTAAGAATTCCGGCGGCGTAGCGTAAGCCAGTTACACTACGCCGCCGCATCGTACTGGAGCAAGTGCTTTATTCTCTAAGCACTTGCTCCGTAGGTTTCGCTTACGTCGCGTAAATCGCGCAGCGTAAACCCGCGCAATTCAAATGGGGCGGCTTGTATTTAAATTAAGCGCGCCCCCGCGTCGAACGAACTGCGCATGCGCCGGCCGGGGAAAAAGCCCAGTGCGCATGCTCCAAAGGACGTCACATTTTCTCAATGTAAACGACGTAATCGCAGCGTACGCCAGCCCCATTGAGAATCGACGTACGCAAACGACGTAAACGACGCACAACACGACGCGGTCCCGAGGCCATACTTAACATGGCATCCGACGGGACACGACGGCATCCGACGGGACCTCGTAAGGTTACTCCACATAGAAGCTGGGGTAACCTTACGCGAACGAAAACGACGTACGCGACGACGGGGCGGCGTAAAAGCGATCGAGAATCGGCGTACTACTTCATTTGCATATGCAAATGAAAAAACAACGTAAAGGCCACCTAGTGGCCGGAGTTGTCATTACACCTACGATCCGAAAGTGTAATTGGATTACACTTGTCGGATGTAGAAGCGTATCTATGCAAAAGTGATGCACAGCATCACACGCATAGATACGACTAAAAAAAAAGGCGATACGACGGGGTATCTGAGATACTCCGTCGTAACGCCTTTGAGAATCTGGCCCTGTCTGTCTAGATGTAGATTGGAACTGAATCAGCCTGGTTCCTAAAACCTCTCCTTAGGTGTCATGGACAACTTCGGCCACCAGGTGGCGCTAGCGGTGCCTCGGCGCGCATGGGGCGCGCGCATTCGCGGCAATGGCACGCGCGATCACGGCACTGCGGCGGGCACGGGCACGCGCACCAGCGGTAACGGCACGCAGGCACGAGCAAACGTCACTCTGGCGCCAAAACAGGGCATTTAAACTTGCTGTGAGCCTTTGCATCTTGCTGTCCGGTCTACAGCAGTTCCTGTGATTACCTGTACCCGTCCTGCTTGCTCCTGTTCCTGACAACCCGGCCTGTTCCTGACTTCTCTTGTCTTCCGCCTGCCCTGACCTCTTGCCTGCTTGACGATCCGCCCGCCTGACCCTCTGTACCCGCTGCTGCCCGCCTGTTGCCGACCCGGTCTGAACTCGACTCTGCCTTACCTGCCGCACCTGTACCTGATCCGCCAGCCTGCTGCGGGCCCTCCTGCTGGGACTTATCTCCACCGTACTACGGTACACCTTCCCCGCTCTGGTAGTCCCTTGCTTCCAGTGTCTTCACCTGCCGCCTGCAGCTATCAGCCTACACCTGCTACTCTACGCAGCACTGAAGCCTCCTGAAGCCTTCCCAGCCCAGCACCTGCGCTGCAACCGGCGCTCGTGCGACTCTGTACTCCTGTACCCCCTGTCTGCTCTACCAGGGGTCTCGGGATCAGAGGAGTAAGGGCAGCCACTCCTTGCACGTCGGGCTCGACCACCAGGTACGTGACAGTACCGGACAGCCATGACCGAGCCCGCGCAGGGAGTGGATCCTATGCAGGAACTTTGTCGCCACCTGGATGGATTGACCCAAGCAGTCCGAACTTTGCAAGAAGGCTACACGCGTTTGGAGAATCGCGTCCAGGCTTTATCTGCTCCTGCCACCACCTCTGCTGCTTCTGGTGCATCCACTTCTCCTTCCGTAATCATGCTGCCGCCTGAACCCAGAGTCCCTATGCCAGAAAGGTTCTCAGGAGAACGTAGCAAATATCGGGCTTTCCGCAATGCTTGCGAACTTTACTTTGCTCTACAGCCACGGACCTTCTCCCTAGAAGCCACTAAAGTGGGTTTCGTCATCGCACTGCTTTCTGGCGAACCGCAAGCTTGGGCCCATCGCCTTATGGAACAAAAAGATGTTGCACTTGACAACCTGACCACCTTCTTTCAGGCCATGTCTCTACTATATGAGTATCCTCATCAGACCGCTTCCGCAGAAGCCGTTCTGCACGCCCTACAACAGGTTCGCAGACCAGCAGAGGACTACGTGTCCGAATTCCGCAGATGGAGTTCGGATACAAGGTGGAATGACGCAGCCCTCTGTTACCAGTTCCGCCTAGGCCTTTCTGAATCGCTCAAGGACGAACTGGCCCGGGTAGGAGTCCCAGGAACGTTGGATGCTCTAATCAACCTGACCATCCAGATTGATCGACGCCTGAGGGAGCGCAGAACTGAAAGGGCCACTGCCCCATCTCGCCCTGTCTGGATGATGCCACGGGTACCGCCCGCCTCCAACCCAGCTCTACCAATCTCTTCTGCCTCATCTGTTCCTGATACCTCGGAGCCTATGCAGTTAGGCCTCCTCCGCCCTTCTCTCACCCCTGAGGAACGCCAACGCCGCAGGGCTAACAACCTGTGCCTGTATTGCGGTGAGGCCGGCCACTACGTGAGGACCTGTCCCGCAAAGCTCCGTAAGTGTCTGTCTGTGTCATCTGTTCATTTTCCTGCTCTCCCAAGCAATTCCACTCACCTAGCTGTTCCTGTTTTCTTCCAGAAAGGACTATCCAAGTCAGCGCCATTCTTGATTCAGGAGCCTGCAGCTGTTTTTTGGATCAATCATTCGCCTCCAGACATCAGATCCCTCTTCGCCCTAGGGTTACTGGACTCTCTGTTTACTTAGCGGATGGCTCGGTGTTGAGATCCGGACCGGTTACCCAAGAGACCCAGCCTTTAGCCACCACCATTGCCAGCAACCACCATGAACTATTGTGCTTGGATGTGATTGACTCCCCCCTGTTCCCTGTCATATTGGGCTTGCCGTGGCTACAAGTCCACAACCCACAGGTCAACTGGACCACGGGAGAGATCAGCTTCCAATCTTCTTATTGTCAGCAGCACTGCCTGCAAGTGTTACCCTCACCTCCGTCCTTACTCTGCATGGACTCTGACGTTGAGACCCGTCAATCTGTCCCTGAGGCCTACCACGACTATCTGGATGTCTTCAGCAAGAAGGGAGCTGAGACCCTTCCGCCTCATAGGCCCTACGATTGTCCCATCGAGCTCCTCCCGGGGGGCCGAAGTTCCTTTTGGTAGGATCTTTCCCTTAACGGGACTTGAACTTGAGACTCTAAAAACGTACATTGAGGACAGTCTAAGAAAGAAGTTCATCCGTCCATCTACGTCACCAGCGGGAGCAGGGATCTTCTTTGTTGAAAAAAAGGACCACTCTCTCCGCCCCTGTGTGGATTACCGAGAACTCAACAAAATTACTATTAAAAACCGGTACCCTCTTCCCTTGGTACCCGAACTGTTCCAGCGTCTAGGGGCCGCGGTCATCTTTACTAAATTGGACCTCCGCGGGGCCTACAACTTGGTCCGCATACGTGAGGGGGACGAGTGGAAGACCGCTTTCTGTACCCGTTTCGGGCACTTTGAATATTTAGTCATACCTTTCGGACTCTGTAATACCCCGGCAACGTTCCAACACTTTGTGAATGATATTTTCAGAGACTACCTCGACCTCTTTGTTATCGTGTACTTGGACGATATCTTAATTTTCTCCCCTTCTCTAGAAAAACATCGGGGACATGTCAGGAACGTGCTTGGGCGACTCCGAACTCACAGACTTTATGCCAAACCTGAAAAATGCGAGTTCGAGTGCTCAAGCATACAATTCCTGGGGCTCATAATCTCAGTAAAGGGCGTGGAAATGGACCCCCAGAAGGTCTCCGCAATTCATGACTGGCCGGCGCCTGTAGACAAGAAGGGCGTCCAGCGCTTCGTCGGCTTTGCGAATTTCTATAGGAAGTTCATTAGGGCCTTCTCCAACATAATTTCTCCAATAACCGATCTAACTAAACAGACTGCCCGGTTCCGTTGGACACCAGAAACCCAATCGGCCTTTGAAACTCTGAAAGACTTGTTCACCTCTGCATCTGTCCTCAGACATCCTGATGCGAGCCTGCCCTACATCCTAGAGGTAGACGCATCTGAAACGGCGGTTGGGGCAGTTCTCTCTCAAAGACAGGGCCCCAAGGCCCTCTTACACCCTGTCGCTTTCTTTTCCCGTAAATTGTCACAGGCGGAGAGGAATTATGATGTGGGGGACCGAGAACTGTTGGCAATAAAGGCCGCTCTGGAGGAATGGCGGTACCTCCTGGAGGGCGCAGCGCACCCAATCTTGATTTACACAGATCACAAGAATCTGGAATATTTGAAGGTGGCCAAAAGACTTAAACCACGCCAGGCCAGATGAGCACTTTTTTTCACGAGATTCTCCTTCCATATCACGTACAGACCAGGGTCAAAGAATACCAAGCCTGACGCCCTTTCCCGCATGTATGGCAGCTCAGAGTCTTCCAACCCCCCGGATACCATCTTGTCGTCAGGAAACTTCTTGTTACTGCAAAGGGACTTGTTGCCCCAAATTAGGCAAGCCTCTACTGGAATTTCCCCTTCTTCAGGTCTGGAGCTACAGACTAGGGATAGTTTGCTTTGGTATCAAGACAAGATCTTTGTACCTGAAGATTTACGGGTCAGTGTCCTGAGTTCTTGTCATGACCACGAGCTGGCTGGCCATTTCGGGGTACATAAGACTTCAGAACTCCTGCAACGCACCTTTTGGTGGCCCCAACTCCTGAAAGACTGCAGGGATTACGTGGAATCATGCACCACATGCATTCGAAACAAGGGGAGTAAGCTCAGAGCCTGGGGACTTCTGAAACCGCTACCAGTACCCGAGAGACCATGGAGAATGATCTCCATGGACTTCATTGTGGAGCTTCCCCCATCGGAGGGCTTCACCACTATCTTTGTGGTAGTGGACAGACTCTCAAAGATGGCACACTTCATACCTTTGAAGGGTACACCCTCTGCCCCAGAGACGGCTAAAGCCTTTATCAAGGAAGTTGTTAGGCTCCACGGTGTCCCTGTGGACATCGTGTCCGATCGAGGGGTGCAATTCACCTCCAGGTTTTGGAAGGCACTTTGCAGCAGTCTCAAGATTGGCCTGTCATTTTCATCTGCGTACCACCCACAATCAAACGGGCAGACAGAGAGAACAAATCAGACGCCTGAACAGTATCTTCGCTGCTTCTCCTCCTTCTCTCAGGATGATTGGGTGTCCCTGCTGCCCCTGGCGGAGTTCGCATACAATAACTCTGTCCATTCGGCCACCAAACAATCACCCTTTTATGCGAACTACGGTTTCCATCCATTGTTCCTGTCCAACTCCGTTCCGGAGTGTTCGGTACCCGCTGTCCAGGAGACCTTGACCTTTTTTGATACTAATAACAAGATTCTGCAGGAGACAATGACTAAGACACAAGAGCGTAATAAAGAAATCTTCGACAAAAAGAGAAGAGGGGAACTCAATCTGGAACCCGGAACTAAAGTTTATCTGTCCACTCTGAATTTAAAACTTGCATGCCCCACAAAAAAACTTGGCCCTAAGTTTGTGGGTCCCTTCCCTGTCAAGAGGAAGATAAATGAGGTTGCCTACGAACTTGAGTTACCAGAGACCTTCCGCATTCATCCGGTCTTCCATGTTGCCCTGCTTAAGCCAGACGTTTCTGATCCCTTTCCTGAGAGAAACACTGGTCCTCCTGAGCCGGTTCTAATTGACGGCGAGGAGGAATTTGAGGTCGAATCCATCCTGGACTGCAGGAAAAGACGCAACCAAGTTCAGTTCCTCGTCAAATGGAAAGGGTATGGGCCTGAGGAGAATTCATGGGAACCAGAGGACAACATACATGCTGAAAGGCTAATCCAGTCATTTAAGGACTCCCACCCGCTGGAACTAGCCCGATTCTGCATCCGGAGGCTGCCCATTGGAGGGGGGCAATGTCATGGACAACTTCGGCCACCAGGTGGCGCTAGCGGTGCATCGGCGCGCACGGGGCGTGCGCATTCTCGGCAATGGCGCGCGGGCACGTGTGATCACGGCACTGCGGCGGGCACGAGCACCAGCGGTAACGGCGCGCGGGCACGAGCAAACGTCACTCTGGCGCCAAAACAGGGCATTTAAACTTGCTGTGAGCCTTTGCCTCTTGCTGTCCGGTCTACAGCAGTTCCTGTGATTACATGTACCCGTCCTGCTTGCTCCTGTTCCTGACAACCCGGCCTCTTCCTGACTTCTCTTGTCTTCCGCCTGCCCTGACCTCTTGCCTGCTTGACGATCTGCCCGCCTGACCCTCTGTACCCGCTGATGCCCGCCTGTTGCCGACCCGGTCTGAACTCGACTCTGCCTTACCTGCCGCACCTGTACCTGATCCGCCAGCCTGCTGCGGGCCCTCCTGCTGGGACTTATCTCCACCGTACTACGGTACACCTTCCCCGCTCTGGTAGTCCCTTGCTTCCAGTGTCTTCACCTGCCGCCTGCAGCTATCAGCCTACACCTGCTACTCTACGCAGCACTGAAGCCTCCTGAAGCCTTCCCAGCCCAGCACCTGCGCTGCAACCGGCGCTCGTGCGACTCTGTACTCCTGTACCCCCTGTCTGCTCTACCAGGGGTCTCGGGATCAGAGGAGTAAGGGCAGCCACTCCTTGCACGTCGGGCTCGACCACCAGGTACGTGACATTAGGTATGCTAATGCACCTGTCTATCCCCAAAGGTTAATTGATCTATTGTGTGTGTGAAAGACCTGTGTTTATCCTTAAGAGATGGTGTATTGTATTCCAAATTAGCAGTCTCTTGTCAGGTGTATTGAAATAGCATGTCAATTATGTTCAGAAGAACTGTCAGGCTTTGCGGTACCGAAATGTTTAGCTACTGATAAGATTATCTGTGATTGAGTATTGTTCTGGGGGTTGATTGAATTCTATTGATAAAGGAATGTGGCTTCTTTGGCCTGGTGCCAGGGTGTCTACCTTGGGGGCCCCCCTGTGGAAGGAGGGGGCGAAGGGTTCCATTGTTCCTTAATTACTCACAAGCTTGTAACTAGATATAAACCAAGAGACGTACCATTAAAGCTAGTCTACTTGACCCTTCAAAACGTAGCCCCGTCTCGTTCTTGAAAGGGCATGCGATGGGACTATTATTCTGTTCATTTTACAACTGGACCTGACTCTCCCTCTGGACCTTGTGGATGAGTTTATACTGGACTTACTTGCATAGCAACTTGCCAGGGAAAAGGAAGTCTCCAACGGCTGATACCCTCTCCATACTTGGGTAGCCGTTACAAACGGGTCACACTGCAATTGCATGCAATGCATTCAGCTGCAGCACAGTTGGTCAGCGAGGTTAAAACAGGCAGCCCTCTGATAATTTTTCAGAGAAGCAAGGAAACAAAGCTGCACATCTGAATGAGCCCTTACAGCCTCCTTTCCTCCCTAGTTCCCTATTGTTCTATGCACCACTCAAAGCCCTTATTGACTTCATCCCACTGACATTCCCCCCTCAGACTGAGCCAAGCGATGCAGCAGCTGTTTTTCCTCACTGACCCATATGCAGCACCTCTGCTCCTCTTAGCTACACCACTGACACAGGAAAGTTTTTTTCTTTCCAGTGACACCATCCACAGGGAAAAAAAAAAATTCTTCACTACTGTAAGCACCGATTTTAAACGTTTCTGTTTTCTGCAGGGCACCACTGTGCTTTTATTAGCCCCATCCCCTTCACTTGGGGGGGGGGGGGGTGAGTGGAACCGTTTTCTGCAGCTGTAGGCCCAATACTGGGGTCTCCTTCTATAATCTGTTTAAGATGTTACATGTGTATTTGCCCCATTGTGTGCCACCTTGGTGTGAATTTCCTTTGTTAATTGAGTCACCTATTGTTTCTTTCTGTCTGCTCATCTCTTGGAGATGTGATTTAATATTGTGTCCAATATTACCTTTTTATCGAACCATTGTGGAATGTTATGTGTTTATGCTTACGATAATGTGTAATGCACTTTGTGTATCCTGGATTTTGTTGCCGGTCTGGACACCTAGGCTTGTTTAATTGACTAGTAGTTATCTGGTTCATGCTAATTAGATCACTGTCAGCTATTAGTTTCTAGATGTGGATTAGTATAATGTTTATTTGGGCTTTTCCTTAGATGTGCTAATTGTCTAGAATAAGGTGATCAAGCTATTACTTGTGTGCTATATATTCTGTGTGCATTTTCAATAAAGAGTTCCACATCCAGTTTGCACCTAAGCTAGTGTCGTCTAGAAGCTCTCTATAATTTTCAAGTTTACCAAAACTAATGAACCACTAAACACCAATTAAGCCATGCTATTTCTTTATAAATGTTCCCTAAGTTGGTTCTAATTTCCTGGACAAGACAGGAGCACAGACATTGTTATGACAGTGTAGGAGGATGGTATGTTTGGTATTTTTTAGAAGGTCACTCCACTCAAAACCTTTATTAAAAGATGGAGGAGCATTATACTACCTAACTGTTCCTCATATGGTGTAATGAGATGCCTGGAAGTGAGATCCCAGATCTTCACATTTACTCCCACCATTACAAGGGGGGTTGACTCTTCTGAATAATTGATTCAGTTCATTGGATGGTGCATGCAACAGGAGAAGTGGGAACACCTCATTGTTCGCAGGAACAGAGCAAGAAACAATTGTAAGGTGATTAAACAATGGAAGTCATAAAAGGCCAGTGGGAGGCTAAGCTCAACAGATTTCACTTATAACTAATAAAACACCACTTTTATGTAGACCTACCCTTTAACTTTACAGGGGCCGAGTCCAGTTGTCTGTGTCAATGGATAAAGCATCCAGACTCTGGGGCATGCCTTGGAATGCAGCTTTTCTATGGGGGCACCTGAGAAGAGGAGGAGCCAGAACCGCCACAGGGGGACCCCAGAAGAGGCTTGGGCTGCTCTGTGCAAAACTCTTGCACAGAGGAGGTAAGCATACTGTAACATGTTTGTTATTAAAAAAAAAACAAAAAAACCTTTACAATCGCTTTAACAAAATGGAGGAACTAATACTGCTGCTAAATGAGGAGGATATAGACTTTACAATGTTGATCACTGTATAATCAGGGATAGGCATTGACCAAGGCTGTGGCAGACATTTTCCAAGTACAGATCTTCAAGGACATCAAGGTACATTTCAAATTAAAACCATCAAAAGACACTGTCTCCTCTCTAGCCTAGTTCTATAAGTCCAAATATGTTTAAATTAACATGCATATAAAGACTGCTTGTGGTATATGATTATAAAATGTTTAAAAGGTTTTTAAAAAATTTAAATTTTTTCTTCTACATATGAAGATGATCCTTGCAAAGTTTTTGTAGATTTTTTCAAAATAATGTTTACAGTTTTTTTGCCAAGAGTACCTATATTTTATGTATACTGCGTGTGTGTATATATATATATATATATATATATATATATATATATATATATATAATGGAAAGTACATTAAAAATTAATTATTTAGGCATGTGAAGTTTTTGTGACTCAAGTGTGCTTTGCAATTCCAGAGCTGGCACACTTCATGCTTAAATGTGATTGCCTTGGGGAAGAACGGGTTCTTTATAAACTTTAGTGAATTCTCTAGCGTCTAAAACTCTGAATTTTATTGAACACCAAACATTGTTTAATGCATTCAGCTCTATGAATTAGGTTTTACTATTTTACAGGTACATAGTACATAGTCCCAGCCATGATGAAGCAGCACCTGTCTTCCTTGCTTTCTCTTCCTCGGTTATGTTCTCCTTTTTCTCCCAGGGTGCGGCGGCCTCTCCTCTCACTCCAGTGGGAAAGCCTGAGTGCTTTCACACTAGAGCAGTGCGCTGGCAGAAGGCTAAAAAAGTCCTGCAAACTGCATCTTTGAGGCGCTGTAGGAGCAGTGTATAAACCGCTCCTAAAGCACCCCTGCCCATTGCAGCGGTGCTTTGAGGGTGCTTTTAACCTTTTTTTGGCTGCTAGCGGGGGTTAAAACCTCCCCGCTAGTGGCTGAAAAGATGTCGGTAAAGCGCAACTGAAAATAGCGGGGCTTTATCGCGATGCCTGCCAGCCCCAGTGTGAAAGTGTCCTTACTGCCTGCTGTTCCTTGCAGTTATTTTTCCTGGACATAGGCGTGCGCACAGGGTGTGCTGGGTGTGTCTAATCACGGTGTGCTGTGCAGATTTCCCCTGCTGCTTGTCTGCAAAGAAAGGAACTGGGGAATCTTCGTCCTCAGTCCCTTTCTCTTTCTCAAGTGAAGCACCAGGGGTCTGTTTACCCCTGATATTTCACCAAACCCCTCCAATGAGGCGCCTAAAAAAATAGTAAAAAAAATGATAATAAATGATTGTAAAAAATAAGGGTGCATGATGCATTTAGTAGAAGTAAAGGAATGTCCGCAACAGGTGCTCTTTGCTGTGCTCTTTATTACCCAGCCGTGTAAAAACAATAAAACTTGTGGTGAGGAAAGTAAAGTTGAAGGAAGAAAAGAGAATAGCAAATTCAGGCGTAATTATAGGGAAACAGTCCTGCTCCCAAGCGTAACACTTCTCTGCGCCACTCCCGCCCGAGTGAGATTAGTGTACCCGGACAGGCTTCTCTCACTGACCTGGCAGCCGGAGTATCACTTGAACATTTTGTAGGATAAAGTCTCTGCCACAGACCCTCCTTGGTGAACGCCAGGGAGACACCTCTGCCACAGGCCCTCTCTGATTGTAGTTACGGAGGAGATCCTCCTTAGGTGAACTATGCTGCTCCTTCAACTTGCCGCCCAGGTACCGACTGACAGGTGATCAATCCTTCAGTGTCCGGCTACCTTGATCCCCGGTGGTTTGTCGAGGCCCTTTTGGACCACCAGCCTCTTAATGGCGCTCCTTAGACGGACTCCCCACCATACAGCACTACCGCTTGGGATCCTCAAAGGTGGAAACCCAGTCGCTCACTGGGTTCCCGTTGCTGCTCAAATGTTCCAGGCCAACATGGCCCCAGAACCAGGAACACTGCGTGGCACGCATGCCCTGGCCAGGTAGGCCATAACGCCGGGGCGCCGTGATGTGGCCACCCTAAAGGTGGGTGCCACACTGGACATAGGAGAACCTAGAACCAATGGCATCTGCCCCATAAATATCCTCCACCAGCATGCACAGCGAGGCCAAACCCTCCTGATTGGCTGCTAGGGAAAAGCACCCAAGCCTTGACTCCACTGCTGCCACCTACTGCACAGGGGTGGGAAGAACACCCCAGCACAACAGAATAAGCCCACAGCACAGCCAAGCTGAGACATAGACCCTGTTTTGCACATAACAATTTGGATCAGAGTTTACCTACACTCTGATCTCCTTCTAAATTTAAATCGCACCGGTACCTAAAGTAATCAGGCGCTACATAAATATGTGTATACACTCACACAAACATATGTGTTTTAGCTTTGAGGTTCACACCCTAATGCAATAGGCTGTGCACACCTGTGTTCCTGGAGCTCTACTTTAAGATTTTTGTGCATCATAGAAATGGCTAACTGATCTCAGTCTTAGTCCAAATTTTTTAAATATTCATCTATTGCTGTTGTAATAAATATATAGCTAAGAGTTATATTCTTCTGTGCACAACTTAAATCATAAAGACACATTTGGCTCATACTGCTACATGTGAAAGCTACGTCCCGTTCAATCATTGTGATTTATTAGAAACAGAATCACATTCTCGGCTTGAGGCCCTTTAAAAAATAGGCTCATACAAAAATAATAATTCATTGACAAACTTGGCAACAACTGAGACTAGCCAGATGTGATGGATAACTTAAATATGACATACTGGCCCAGATTCACGTACATCTGCGCATTATTGGACCGGCGTAGCGCACCGCCTTTACGTTAGACTTGCGCAATTTTGCCGCGTAATCACCCTATTTTCGTAGCTTTTGCGCAGGAAATTGCGCATACGTAACGTTTTTCCAGAGGCGTAAGGAGGAGTAATACAAATTGGGAAGGACGTGGGCGTGTTACATTGAAATGAGCCGTGACCCCATGCAAATGAAGGGCCGGCCGGCTCGCGCATGCGCGCTTGAAGGAGACCATGGTCAGCTCCGCTGTGCGCATGCTCACAACTCGGGAGCGGCGCAATCAGTGAAATTGGAAATGGACTAGGGCAACTTTGTGAACTACGCAGACAGCATAAATAGACAGACACAAATGCACTTCCTTTGCAAAAGTACATCCCTTTGTATCCCTCCCTCTACAGCAAGGTGCTTTTGTTTGTTTGTGACGTGTCTTTGAGATATTTGGGGACTGTTTTGCAGAGTGATTTTTGTCTTTTATGTGTTTTCTTTGTTGTTATTTTGTTTAAATTATATTTTTGCTGGGCATTTTTTTTTTTTGCTCGTCATTTATTTAATTTTTTTGGTTCTGTTTGTGTATGATTTTGGAATGTGGGGGTGATATTCCTGCGGGAAAAGGGGTGTCACCCTCATTTGTGGTGGAGAAGTGATCCCCAGGTCCGTGTGAATGGTGTATGAATGTACAGTGACATAATTGAAGCCGTGGCATGGCGTTGCAGCTCACAAGTCCTGCATGGTGGACTGTTGCCAATCCAATGTGATGACGATGTGGTGTGTGTGTGCTAGGGACCACAGTGGTATGCATGCATTCTCATTGTGCCATGATTAATGTGTGTGTTTAACGTGCAAAGATGCATAATGTGAGCTGGCATGAGATGGGGTCATGAGATGGGGTACCAGTGCATATGCAGAGTCACCTTGAAGGGAAAAGACAGGAGGATGTTAGTCATGCATGTGCCACTTGTGAGGTGTGCATCACGGGAGGGGATAGTCATGCCTGCCACCCATGTCACTCACCAACCAGCCAGCTGTCCCCATACATGTTCTGTTCGAAATCTGTGGGGATGGGGCTCTGATTGTATATGTAGCTGTCATGGGTGTCATGGGTGGTGCCATGTGTTGGGCTGCTGATGTCCTCCTGCAAGGTTGTGGTAATTCCAGGATGGCATGAGGGGTGAATCTGAAGATGCGAGACACCTCAGAATCACTCATGCCAAAGATGTCTATGCGTGTGTGATATATCAAGTGAAGAGTGAGGGGCTTGTATCAGATAAGAATATTGTATTAGATTAAATTGTAAATTTTATATAAGCAAATAAAAAAAAAAAAAACATCTCCCGTGCCCTCCTTAGTGCCATCCTCCGTGCCCTCCTCCTTCTTTGTTCATCTAAAGTCAGTAGTATAGCTATGTGCGACGATGCCCCTGGCATGTTGGCATACAGATTGTTGAGCAACACGTGTGACTGCTGAACTCCTCACTAACAGTGTTGCTTTATCTGACAAGTAGACTTTTTTTTTCTTTTTTTAGACCAGCTTTTATCAGCTCTAATTTTAGACAGGACATTTTGCTGTTGCGCACACTGCGTCGCCTGCGCTGCCCCAACGTTGTTTTGTGGATCCCCGTAAGTCCCTCATTAGCATATTTGACTAGCAAATCAATGGTGTGTCTATCGCACTTTTGCGCGGACGGATGCGCCAGTCTAACGAAATTACGCGGGACAAAAAAAAGACGATTTTTTGCGTATCTCGTTCTGGGGATGCCGCGCAACGAAACGCACGCGCACATTTAGACTTACGCACGCGCATCTCCTGTTGCGCAGGCGTAATCGCTCTGTGAATCTGGGCCACTGTATTTTAAGGCATGGCTAAAACACATTACAATGTATATGCAAGTGCTTAACCTTTTTGTTATCTCAATCAGTGCTTAAAATGTTTTTTTTTTTTTTTTTTTTTTTTTATTATAATTGAAGCTGATGAAGTAGAGAGGCTGATATGAATAATTTAACTGGTGGTCACAAAAAGGAACACTGAATTTAAATATTTTCAAAAAGATGGTAGTGAAACAACATGCAAAACAACATGCAAAAACGAAACTAGAAACTGCAGGCACATTATATGATTGATTGTTTATCTATGTTTAATCATTTTTAAAAGGAATTAGTTAACTATTGTATCTCTATACCCTGTAAACAGTAATTTCAGCAAATAAAAATGTTTTATTTACAACTCCTTTAAGGATAAATGTAATAATGTTAACTCTGGGGTAGGGTTCGTCAACATACCAGTTATGTTAGAGATTAATGTAAAAACTGCATTCCAGAAGTTACGTACACATTTGCAATCCCAAAGCATATAAAAAGAGCCTGCCAATGGAACCGCAGTGTCACCAGCATAGTGGGGTGTGGTCTGGGTATATCTTGGACAATCTGTAAGGCCTCGTACACACGAGGGGATATGTCCGCTGAAAACGGTCCGATGGACCGTTTCAGCAGACATCTCCGATCGTGTGTATGGGCTAGCGGACAGATTTGTCCACCCGACAGATTTCAAAGCATGCTTTGAAATCTATTCGGTGGGAATCTGTCCGCCCGACATGTCTGCTGGTTAGTACACTTACCAGCAGACATGTCGTCCCGCACCGCCGCCGCGCCGCCGCCGAATGGATTTGGCGCATGCGCGGAAGTGTTTTACTTCCTGGTGCGGTGACGTGGCGGCGTCAACGTCACCGCCGCGTCAACGTCACCGCCGCGTCACCGACACGTCACCGCGCCGTCCGCCGGCGGGGAATTTGATCCGATGGTGTGTACACGCCATCGGATCAAACTCCAGATCGGACATATCCGATGGAAATGGTCCGCGGACCGTTTTCATCGGATATGTCCGATCGTGTGTACGAGGCCTAAGGTGTGAAGTAGCCACTATGTAAGATTTTAAGGGCATTATCCCAATGATCTGTACAGTGAGACACCGTAAAGTATTTTAAAGAGTGGCATGCTTAAAGTTTTACTAGACCCCAGCACACTGCATTTACTATGTCTGGCCTCCCACAGTAAACAGAACATGGAAATGCAATTATTTTAGTAAATATAAACTGATAAATACCTTTTCTCATCAACAGTCTAAGCACTCGTGTGACCTCTATCGGTGTCTGGTTAAAGATTGTAGGAAGAATTGTTATTCTTCCCTGATTGGTGAATAGATGTGGCTATGAGGACTTCTGACCCTCTGTCTGGACAGTGGTGATTGGCCCTGCACTGATAACATGCACTCTCCCAAGAGAAAAAATACTCTCTATCAATAAACACCAAACTGCGCATGTGCAGCTTGCTCCCAATGCACTGTTCTATCAGAAGATAGATTGGGGACAGTGGAAGAGGGGGAGGTTAAGCGAAGACAGGATCAAGCAGCCTTTTTAAACAATGTGGGGGAACCCCTTAGGTTCCACAGTGAGTATAACAAGCATGCTTTACTGCATACACAGAGTGATTTTACTGTTGTGGGTTTAGTAACACTTTGAGTAGCAGGTCCTGCATACACATTTTTGCTTAGATTTTCTAAAAGCAAATCAGCTGTTAATTTTGCAGGATCATCAACAAGTGGATCACTATGGAGAGATGGGAGCTGGCAATTAGCTGACAGCTGAGCTGCCAGCACAGCGAATGAAGGGCTGAGCCCAGCCCTGACAACAAGTCACTGTCAGCAAGGAGGCTCAAAATTACTAACTGTGCACTTAGACAAGGGCACAAAACAGTGGTTTCAATCAAAACTCTTAGGTTGCCTCTAAATAAGCATCTCTACTCATGTCTTAGGCTGCATTCACACCTGAGCGTAGGCGGCGTATTGCAGCGACATGGATTCGGCATTTTGTCCCCGCGATTTGCGGCGACAAGGCATAACCATGTGAACCATCTCCATGGCCGACAATGTAAATTCGTCCCTCCAGCGTATTTCAGGCTGCTACAGCATCGGGCGTAGGGCGACAAAACGCCTAGGTGTGAATGCAGCCTTAGAGATGAAGGTGATGAAATGGAGCTCTGGCCTCAGTTTATCTCAAAACATTTATACAATGTACTTTATTTTTCCCTTTGAAATAGATTAGCAGAAACTGTCTGAGACTACCAGATACAGTAAAAGTTTTCCAGTTTAATGGGAAACATTCTCAGGATTAGAGGTGAGATTACATCACATCTGATAATCTATTTACAAAATTTTGCTCATCAACCCTGCAATATTTTGGGATACAATCAATCAATTTACTAGGAAAATAGCTTGTTTTTATTGATTGCCCTGCACTAGGACTGGACACAAAGAAAAAAATACAAACAGCTATTCAGGAAGGAAAAAGCCAATAAAAAGAACCTTTTAATTCCTTTAAATTTTATCTAAGCTGCAATGTGCACATTTGGTGATAAATCTTTTGGCAATGATTATTTTTCACAGATTAAATCATTTTTTCTTTTCACATGTATCTGACATCTCCACCACTGCTGTGATTCATTACATTTGTAAGGGGTTAAAGGAACCAGATGCAGGTCACTGATCTAATACCATGTTTCTTCTCTTTGCCATGACTTTAAAAAGCCAGCTTACAATTCTAGTGCTATATCAGCCATAACCTCATCTATAACCTTCTAGGACCAATCATTAGAGAGAATTTAGAGTGCTCACTTGGAGCTTTCTTTCTTAAAAATGTACTGGTATATACAGTATATACAGTATATATCTATATAGATTGATAATTTCTACAGTATCTACCGGTATATTTTGAACAGTAAAAAACACAATGAAAAGAGGCAATCCAATACTCATAAAAGCTCCTTACGTTTAGCAATATTAACAATATTTAGCAATAATAACTGATGCTAAAAGACTCACTTGAGAACAATGAACACATGAACCACTGTAATAACTTTTTCCCCCGAGTTATGGGAAAACTATGAATTAAAAAAAGGATTTAGTTGGAACATTTTTGAGGAGAAGGTACAAAACTACTTGCATTTCTTGCAAGTTAACTTTAATGTCAACACTCAAATTGTTATCTGCTTGGTAGATGTGCTTTTCAACCTGTCTCAATTAACAATTTAGCTTTGGAACAAAGAAACGCAATTATGTGTTTTTATTATTTTTTGCGCTATAAACAAAAATAGAGCAACATTTTGGAAAAAAAAAATGCGATATTTTTTACTTTTTGCTATAATTAATATCCCCAAAGAAGATATAAAAAAAACTTTTTTGTTTAGGCCGATACGAATTATTCTACCTATTTTTGGTAAAAAAAAAAAAAACGCAATAAACGTTTAACGATTGGTTTGCACAAAATTTATAGGGCCAGATTCAGAAACACTTTACGCCGGAACAGGAACCAAGATACGCCTGAATTCTAGCTTGATACGACCAACGTAAGTCTCTTACGCCGTCGTATCTTAGTTGTATATTTACGCTGGCCGCTAGGGGCGCTTCCGTAGATTTACTCGTAGAATATGCAAATGAGCTAGATACGCGATTTTTTTTTGTGACTGCGACATTATGGCGGACACATTGGACAATTTCGACACATTTTTGGGACCGTTGTCATTTTCACAGAAAAAAGTACTATAAGAATGCATTGATTACTGTAAAAATGACAATTGCAGTTTAGGAGTTAACCACTAGGGGGCACTGTAGGGGTTATGTGTGACCTCATATGTGTTTCTAACTGTAGGGGGTGGGGTGGGGCCTGGACTTGTGACGTCAATGATCGTCTTTCCCTATATTAGGGAACAGACGATCAGTGACACTGCCACTGTGAAGATTGGGGAAGGTGTGTTTACACACACCTCTCCCCGTTCTTCTGCTCCTGTGATCGCGGGACACAGGTGGCGATCGGGTCAGCGGGTCCCGCGGCCGCGGAGCTTCGGACCGGGTCGCGGGCACGTGTCCGCGACCCATGGCTGGGCACTTAAAGGGGACGTACCTGTACGTGCCTGTGCCCAGCCGTGCCATTCTGCCGACCTATATGTGCAGGAGGCGGTCCTTAAGTGGTTAAAGTAGTACTAAAGGCTATACGTTTTTTATCCTAATATATTCACAACATTAAAATAAAATATGGCTTATGTTATGCCCCCTTTCCTCATCCACATACACCTGGTGTCCATCTTACCACCGGCTGGTCTTATATAGCGCAGCACAGTGTAGCTCCCTGAACTTCCTTAGGAGAGGTAACTGTCAGCGCAGATACAAAGTACATGTATGGTAGGGGTATGGTGATTAGTCCATTAGAAGTAACAGGCAGTTCAATGGTTAAAAATGCAGGTGATTTGGCTGTTCAATGGTGGCTGCTGTCCTTAGAGAGCTGACTCTATGGTAAACAAAAGAGGTGTAGAGAAAGGAAGCGCCACCTAAGTGCAGTATTAAAGAGGTTCTTTTAATGACACATTGTACAAAACACACTTACAAGAAGGTAAGGAAAGAAGGCTCATCTGTAACATCCTGTAGTCCTTGTCCCGGATCCATGGGCTGCTTAGAGGTGAAGATAGCAGAATGTGTGGAGTCTTCAGGCTTGTCCTGTGGCCATCAGGATGAGGCCTGTTCCAGCCTCACGGGTCACGTGACAAGTCATGTGATTACTTCCGAGGAACACTTCTGGGAGGAGGGTCAGACAGGGAGAACAAAGGCTGATTGGCCTACGCGCTCGGAGCCACTGCTCCTTCTATTGGCCACTATATACTAGTGTATAATGGTCCTTCACCGCTCCTTCTCATTGAAATCAATGGGAAACCGCGGCAATACCGCCCGCAATGCCCCTCTATAGAGGGGCATTGTGGGTGGTATTAACCCTTTATCGGCCGCTAGCGGGGGTTAATACCGCACCGCAAGCAGCATATAGGATGCTGAAACTTTAGCTTACATCTTTTTCTGTGAACATCCAGCACACTGCATTATGCACCATTACATTCAGCACACTGCACCATACAACATTACACCTAGCATACTGCATCATGAACCGCTACACTCAGAACACATGGGTTTATTTGCTAAAGCTGGAGAGTGAAAAACCAGGCTCACTTCTGCATAGAAACCAATCAGCTTCCAGGTTTTATTACCAAATCTTAATTAAACAATCTAAGGTTAGAAGCAGATTGGTTTCTGTGGAGAAGTGAGCCTTAAAGCTCGTACACACAATCGGATTTCCAACGTGGATTTTTGGCCGTGAACTTGTTCTGCATACAGACGGCAGAACTATTTCAGCCAACATTCGCAAAACGATGTGGTTTTTCTCCTCTTTAGCGCCACCCTTTGGGCAACATCTGCTAATGTTGTCTTATGGTTAGCATTGGTTCAGAGCATGCACGTTTGTACTTTGGATTTTAGTCCAACGAACTTGTGTACACACGATCGGATAATCCGACGGAACACATTTGTTGTCGGACAATTTGAGAGCATGGCTATCCAACATCTGTTGTCAGATCCTTCCAACAGTTGTCCGATGGAGCATACAGATGGTTGGATTATCTGACAAAACCCTTCCATCCCACAATTGTTGTTGGAATATCTGATCGTGTGTATAAAGCTTTATTTTGCACTCTCCAGTTTTAGTAAATTAATCTCACTGTGTTGCACATTCCATTTCACTAAATACACTGCACCTTGGGCCCTCAAAACACTCAATCTACTGCAATATACACCCCAAATCTACTTAGTGCACTGGACCTAAAGTTGCATCTTTGTGTACTGCACCAGAGGTGAAATATTTGTAACTTAATTCTACCACAGTAAGTCTGTAAGCAAATATGAGCCTTCTTGGGCTTTTTACTGACAGTAAATTCCCTCCACATCTACCTTCACTTACCTGCATTGCCTTACAGATGGACTATTGCCTGGTACACACGTCCATTTTTCTCGGCAGGAAAAAAGTAACGTTTTTCCCGATGTGATTTCTCTCCAGCCTGACTTGCATACACATGTTCATGCAAAAAAACAACACGTACGACGGCACTATAAAGGGAAAGTTCCTTTCAAATGGCATCACCCTTTGGGCTGCATACTTGATTCTGAGCATGCACGTTTTTTTCCCCTCGGAAAAGCATACACACCACCGTATTTCGCAATGAGAAAAAGACTGACGTGAAACACGACAAGAAAAGGAAGAGCTGGTTTTCAATTTTTTTGTGGGCAGTTTTTTTGTCGAGAAAACTGCTAGGGAGCATACACGCAAAACGGGTTTCACGACCAATATAAAAATGTCAGTTTTCTCATCGTGAAAACTGGTCATGTGTACAAGGCAATAAGTGTCAGAGATCCCTCTGCATTGCACCCTTTACCCACTGCCATTCTACATACTTACAGACTCCAAAAACAAAATTGATGATCTTTCTTCTTAATTAAACTGGCTGGGTTTAACTTGAGCCCCATCGTAGAATAGGGAACATAAACAATTTCTCAAAATGTGCCTGTATTAGATCGACCAGTAAATATACTTTGATTTATGCTATTAAATTCAATTAAAATTTGAGGTGTATGGATATATATTTTGGTTAAACACATTGTAGTGTAGAAAAAAGAATGGCATAAATAAGCTTACAAAAGCACAGCCACCTCTATTGGAACAATAGAATGAATGGTTAAGTAGTGACACTCTTTGTAGTTGTCATTATGTGCTAGTAACAGTCTGAAAATAAAGCATTAGTTGAGCCTTTGTCTGAATGGCCTCAACTTTTACTTACAAGGAAGAATTTAGAGAAGAACTTTGCTTCTGCAGCAATGAGATTCACAAAATCCCAAATCAAATTATTCTACCATCAGACACGGTGCTATAAAACTGCTCTAACAAAATTTTTACAAGCTAATTAGGGGGATAATAATTTAGAGATAAAAGTCACTGGTACACTACATAACATTTTCTATTTTGGTCGCATTAATGTACATAAGAAAATTCTACGAGCTACCCACCCTCTCATGTAGCAGCCATGCTTGGTGAGCTACAGGATGCTGAAAATAGTTAACACTAATTAGGATTCTTAGAAGTTATTACTATTTCAGCAACACTACTCCTGTGGGTATACAATCTCATTGCAGCAGAATATTATTCCAATATATGCAAGTAAAAAAGGCTAATAACTTGACCCAGCATGGTAAATCACCCCTTTATGGTAAATCACATAATACTATACACAGTACATATTCTGAATCAAAAGTATGTGTTTTATAGTTAAAACACATTCATATATGTGATATACTCTAATATGTGACAGCTAATACAACCTAAGATGCAACAACTCTGGGTCTTTTAACAGCTTATAGTAAGAATGAATGATTTTAAAGGATAAGTTCACCTTTTTTGAAAAAATAATAAATGCTCATTTTTTTGCAGGTAGAAAATTGTGCATTTATTTTTATGTTTTTATTAGGAGACTGTAAAGCAGGGGTGCCCAACCTTTTGAAGAGCGAGGGCCACTTAAGTGACTTGGTAATCGGTCGCGGGGCCACAATGAACAGAGTGGGTGGAAGGCATGTCCATGTCCGCTCTGCATATGCAGAGCGGACACGGATGCAGCCCACAATACTTTTTAGAATCCAAAATTAATTGAAGAAAATAAATCACCGCTCCAGGTGGGTCTGCTATACGATCACAGGCTGGCTCAGGATACCGAGGGTGCTAGCCATGAATAAGCACTAATCCAGTGTGAAACGCGTTGGCTGTTCCCTTGTTTCTATTGCTGTAACCCTGTGATGTATTTGCTGTTCGTTTAATAAAGACAACCTCAACGGGCCTTTGGAGTGCGGCTATCCATCTTTCATTCATTTCTCACAAAATACTTTTTAGCGGATCGTATTGGAGGTAGAACACAAGTCGGTTTATGTCTGCCACTCCTTAGAGGTGAATGGAGGGTCCAATTGGTCAGACTGACCGTGTGAAAGGGGCCCATGGCTGTTTTCACACTGGTGCGCTGCGGTTTACCCACACCAAGGGTGCAACGCAGTGTACCTTTGGCTTTCCTGCACTTTGCAATAGACTTCTAATACATTCTGCAGGATTGATGCACTTTCAGAAAGCTCACCAAACTCTCAGGTAATAACAGAAGTCTATGGCTCAGTGCAGGTAACCCGCAGGTAAACTGCTCTTCACCTGCGGATCAGTTTTGAAGCAGCCCAGTAACCACTGCAGAACAGATATGCCCATATATACACTGTGATTTTTGTAATAAACTAACCTTTAATAATAGTATTCTATTCTATTCTATCCCAGAGCAGGAGGTTGCGGGCCACATTGGAGGGCACCGAGACTGGTTGGGCACCCCTGCTGAAAAGCATTGCACCTGTGATCAGCAGATCCGGGGGGCAATGTAAGGCTCCTGTAGACTGTCTGTGTAGCTGTCTGCCCATACCTTGTACAATCAGGCAGTTACTGAATGACAGGAAGCATCAAGAGGGTTCATCCGTGCCCTCGTAGTTCATTAAGAACTACAAGCTGTCAACTTTAATGACTGATGGTAGTTTTAGTTCTCCCATTCTTAGAACTCTGTGAATGATTGACATGACTGGGAGGGGAATCACATATGGCCACATTTTTTCTTAATTGTGAAAGTGAGTGCAGGGAGAAGATCCAGATCCTGGCCCACTGTAACAACGGGAACTGAAGGGGGGAGGGGGGTGTCAGGGATGCGAGAGGTTGTGAGGGCTGCGCAGTTAGTAGCAATTTACACGTTACACCCTAAATACTCTAAATAAGGGTGATATAACATGTTACTAAAGGTTTTATCACACAAGCCGGCCTCCTATTTAAAGGGATAATATTATCAACCCACCTACAATGGGAAAGTGGGCACCTGGAAAAAAACTAAAAAGAATGCGGTGCCATTCCTATGCAACTCAGTGTGGTGCAATTTTCAGCCTATTTATTTAAATGGGCTGAAATCACACTGGTTTGCACCAAAAGCGGTACATGCACTACTTTTCAAAAATGCACTGCTCTGGATTACATGGAACCATAGTATCATGCGCTCTGGTGCAGGCAAATGCACTGTGTTTGTGATCTGCGTTTTGGGTGTCTTTAGGATTAAATTGACATCTGCAGCAGATTGCACAGCCAGTGCATTTTGAACACAGTATGGAAAATGTGCACAGAATGCAAATTTCCAGAACTGCATTCTCGTGTGAACGAGCCCTTAAAAAAGATAAAGAAAAAAAACTTGGCAGGCTGCTAACCTCACAATGTAAATAACCAGCAGGTGTTTATTTGACCTAATTCACATAGGTAGTGAACTTGTATGTATATGCATTTGAAGGACATTTAACCACTTCACCCCCGGAAGGTTTTACCCCATTCATGAACAGGCCTTTTTTTGCGATATGACACTGTGTTACTTTACTGACAATTGCGGAGTCGTACGACGCAGTACCCAAATACAATCGATATCCATTTTTCCCAACAAACAGTTTTCTTTTGGTGGTATTTGATCACCCCTCTGATTTATTTATTTTTGCTCTATAAACAAAAAAGTGACAATTTAAAAAAACATATATATTTTTTAATTTCTGCTATAAAACATATCCAATAATAAAAAAATAAAAATAATCAAATTTCTTCATCAATTTAGGCCTATTTCTATTTAGTTACATATATTTGATAGAAAATCCCAATAAGCGTGATTGGTTAGTGATTGGAAAGTTATCTACAAACTATTGGATATTTTTATGACATTTAAATTTTTAGCAGAACTGCAACATTGCGGTGGACAAATCAGACACCAAACTGACATTTGATCAGTGCTAAAAATATGCACTGTAAAGCCCTGTTCACACAATCGGTTTGTCCTATGAAAACAGACCAATGGACTGTTTTCAACGGACAAACCGATCGTGTGTGGGCCCCATCGGTTTGTTTTCCATCGGTGAAAAAAATAGAACATGTTTTAAATTTTCCATATGGATAAAAAAACAATCGTCTGTGTGAAAGTCCATCGGTCAAAAATCCACGCATGCTCAGAATCAAATCTACGCACGCTCGGAAGCACTGAACTTAATTTTTCTCAGCACGTCGTTGTGCTTTACGTCACCGCGTTTTGGCACGGTCGGATTTTTGACTGATGGTGTGTAGGCAAGACTGATGAAAGTCAGCTTCATCGGATATCCGACGAAAAAATCCATCGGATTAGATTCCATCAGATATCCGATCGTGTGTACGAAGCATTACTGTACTAATGACACTGTCAGGGAAGGGGTTAACACCAGGGGCGATCAAAGGGTTAAATGTGGTTCACCCCCATGGCAGATGGAGTGTGATTCCATGTTCTGTTCAAAATTTTTGCAGCTATTACTGTATGTATATATTTTGACTTTACTCTGTTGAAGTGTACTTATATATACAGTACAGACCAAAAGTTTGGACACACCTTCTAATTCAAAGAGTTTTCTTTATTTTCATGACTATGAAAATTGTAGAGTCACACTGAATGTCATATTCTAGGTTCTTCAAAGTAGCCACCTTTTGCAGCAGACACATCTCTAGAACAACTGTTAAGAAGAGACTGTGTGAATCAGGCCTTCATGGTAGAATATCTGCTAGGAAACCACTGCTAAAGAAAGGCAACAAGCAGAAGATGCTTGTTTGGGCTAATAAACACAAGGAATGGACATTAGACCAGTGGAAATCTGTGCTTTGGTCTGATGAGTCCAAATTTGAGATCTTTGGTTCCAACCACCGTGTCTTTGTGCGACGCAGAACAGGTGAACGGATGGACTCTACATGCCTGGTTCCCACCGTGAAGCATGAAGGAGGAGGTGTGATGGTGTGGGGGTGCTTTGCTGGTGACACCTTTGGGGATTTATTCAAAATTGAAGGCATACTGAACCAACGTGGCTACCACAGCATTTTGCAGCGGCATGCTATTCCATCCGGTTTGCGTTTAGCTGGACCATAATTTATTTTTCAACAGGACAATGACCCCCAAACACACCTCCAGGCTGTGTAAGGGCTATTTGGTTAATTCATAGTTTTGATGCCTCCAGTGTGAATCTACAGTTTTCATAGTCATGAAAATAAAGAAAACTCTTGAAATGAGAAGGTGTGTCCAAACTTTTGGTCTGTACTGTATGTTTGTTCTTTGTAAAGATATTCACACATGAACTCTGAAATATCTTCCCGAAGAAGCAGTCCCACCGTGAAACATGTAGAGGCTGAACTGACAAGGGATGAATATCTGATCCTCCCTACACGGATGGATACACGTCTGTTCTTGTAGTTCTTTCTTTCAGAGAAAAAAGTTTGTGTATATTGTATCTTTGCTCCAAATGACCATTTTTACTTTGGTTTTGTCCTAAATAAATGTATATATTTTTATATATTTGTGTATGTGAGTCCTTGCTGTACCATGAAAGTCCAAAGTTGCCTCAAACTCTGTCTTTTTTCTCCTTAAATTTGAAAGAATTAGGAGCGATCCAAGCAGGGTAAAAAGTGGGATTTTTACCAAAAGAAAGAAGCAGAAAATGAGGAGAATGAAGGCTAAGAGAAGTTTTGAATCTGTCCCAGATGCATAAAGAATGTTTTGTGATATGAGCTGCGGTGGCTCAACGCGATTGGCACTGCGCTGATAAGCCGTCCACCTCTGCAGCTAAGGGTTCAGATCCTGGTCTCGGCTGCATGTGAATTGAGTTTGGTGGTCTCAGCCCGGCTCCCAGTGGGTGTGCTATGCGAGGTAAGCCTGCGCTTAGTACGCCCTCCCCCCTCCCACAAAACCACCACACTTACTCGCACTCGAAATTGGGTTAACATGCATGCATTTTGGCCACGCGGTCTCTAAAAAAGAGAGGCGAAGGACTAACAGGACTGGCTGAGCGGGAGTCCCATCCGCGCCGTTGGGCTTTAAAGTTGAGCAGGTAGGGTGGGCTGTGTGGGAGGACCCCCTCACAACTGTCATTGCCACCCGGGAGCATGGACAAAGATGGCAGATTGCCTCTGGGGGAGGCCTGCCTACTCCCAACTCCTGCAGTCCAGCTCCTCTCTCGAATACATGCACAAAATGTGATAGGATTGTGAATAAAAGTATGATCAGTTGATCTTAACCATAACATGTTAGATACTGAAATAGGGTCACAGTTAATAGACTCAATTGTTAACCATAAAGGAATTTCTTTGGTTGCGTGGTATATTTGTAAATGTGCAAGGTGTGCAGCATTATAGTAAGCAGTAGGGTTGTCCAGATACCGATACTAGTATCGGTATCGGGACCGATACCGAGTATTTGCGAGAGTACTTGTACTCGCGCAAATTCTCCCGATACCTAAATAGAATACTTTTTTTGTATTTATTAACATGTTCTGTAAAAATTCTTTGAGTTTTTTTACTACTGCGTGACAAGAAAAGAAAATTTTTTTATTCATTTTTACTCATTTTTATTCTTTTATAATGTCTTGAGTTAGAGTTCTTCATAATTCTAAAGAAAATATCCTTAGTCTGTATTGTGGTTTGAAAACTGTCACATGACATTTAAAAAAAGTATCGGTATTCGGTATCGGCAAGTACATGAAAAAAAGTATCGGTACTTGTACTCGGTCCTAAAAAAGTGGTATCGGGACAACCCTAGTAAGCAGAGAGTGGATTTAGAGCAGTGGTTCTCAACTTTTCTAGTGCTGTGACCCCTTGAGAAAATTTCCCAAGTTGGGGGGACCCCTAACGGTAAAATTATTTTTGCAGCGTGGGTTGTCCGCATCCAGAGGATGATACAGAGGAGCTCATTGCGGAGATTACTGTGAAGGCTCTGTGATATTGGAATGATATAACAGGCTTTTTTTTCTCTTTGCTCTGAATCTCAACATCAACAATTTAAAATTCAGAAACTTAATGTTACCTCCAAGATCATAGACGATGTGAAACTCAGAAAGGTCAAATGCCTGGATCACTTCCTTTCCACATATATTCCATATTGAGTCCATATGATACATGAAAGCCACCATCTCCTCTTTTGACCTAATTGATATTAAATGAAAGCATACATTTTTACCACAGAAAAGTTTTCCCTGAAGGATTTTTTCCCTCACACTTGGATCCACGCAACTTCTGATGATCGATTGCCCATTGGCTCTACTGTCTCCCATTGACATCATCGCTTTCCAGGAGTTGGTGCACGCTCGATCGACACACCGTCGCTGACGCATGTGTCCACGTCATCCGGTAAGAGTATTCAACTTTTATCTGTACTGATTGGATGTTGCAGCGGATCATATGTGATAGACTGCTGAGGAAGTTTTTACTACCTGTTTAAATCACTGATAGACTCATTCTACAAGTTTTTGCAATTTCATTTTGCTTCAATGTGATAATTTTACATTGGGACTTTTTCATCACCAGAGTTTCCTCTTCTTGCTTTTTATTCACATTGCAATATATAATAGCATTTGCTTTTTATCTTTGCACAGTAATTGATATTTACATTATTGGTTTAATGCATTTATTTTTATATTTTGTTCCATAATTGGGTCACTTGATTTGAATCTCTCGATCACTTATTTGGTCCTACCCCAGATATTATTTAGCGCTGCACTTTTTTTTCTTTTTCGTGTCCGCATCCAAGGCAAGTCATTTGTGCCCCTAACGCATGGACATTTAGCGCTCCCTAAGTTCCTTTCCACTCGTACAGTATTAAAACCCCTTTATGGTACATTTGAGGATGTACCCCTGTTTCTCTTTGTTCTCCTTTCTTCCCCTTCCCCCCCCCATCCCTCTCTCTAGCCGTCTTTCGCTCCCCTTTTCTTTGTTCCTTCCCCTCTTTTTCTCTCCCTTCCATGTAGTCTCTATTTGTATTCCTTCTATTATTTCTTGGTGGGGGGTGGGGTTAATAGGATCAGTGACAGTGCTGGTGGGGAGTTGGGATCAGTGAACTTAGGTGCTCTTAATCAAGGTCATCTGCTGACCTGAGAACTGTAGTGGGGACTTTTAATGGCAACTATAATCACAGGTAGTGTTACTCCGCATTGACGGTGTCTCAGACTTTGTGGTGTCTCGCAGAAGTGACACCTATGCTGAAATCAGGAGATAGGGTCTCCTCCAGCCCCTCCCACTTCACATTCCTCATGTCAGCTGACTTCTAGTCACTGCCCCCCAGCCATGCCGTGAACTTAATAAGTGGCTGCGGGCTCCAGGAACAGCCCAGGATTTGGTGACCTCCTGGCAAATCCTCATTTGACCCCCAGGTTGAGAACCACTGATTTAGAGATTTGCAGCTTCGTTTTAACACAGATAAAGAAGATTTTGCGCTGTATAAGCTGTAAAAAAACTAGAAGGAACTGTATTGGCAAGACTCTAAAAAGATATGAAAACTTGGGCAATATACCCATCTTAATTGCATTAATTTTGCCTATCCAGGGTAGAGGGACACAGGACCATTGTGATAATAATTCAGTAACCTGTTTTAGTAATGGAAGGAAGTTAGCTAAGTATAAGTCAGTTCAATTATTAAGGTATGGAAGTCTATGAGGTGTCCAAGAGAAGGGAAGTGAATCTTTAGCAAGCTATAGGTCTGAACATATTGAAGGCCTCAGTTAGAATAGGAGATAATATATCAGAAAATGTATTGTAGTAGGAAGCAGAAAATCCATCTGGGCCGGGACAATTATTACGTTTTAAAGCCTTAATAGCCACGATGACTTCTGTTGCAGAGATGGGACGTTTGAGTCGATCAATTACATGAAAATGATGGGAAAGAAATGATAATGGATGTTTATTAAGAGCATAAACTAATACAATGGTTACAGCAACATTTGTGCCAAATAAGAATGAGGTAGCTGCCTTCAGGATCTTTAATTTCAGATGAAAGTACAAATGGGGTTGTATGGTGATTAGCTATAAGAACACCTCGTTGTTAGTAGCTGCCGGGCTGCATATACCTGCATATACCTGCATATACCTGTGGATAAGTGGAGCTGAAAAACTTAGGAGTAGATTAGTCAGTAAAATGGGTCTCATGTGGGCAAAGAATGTGGATTTTAGCTGCGGCAAATGAACAGAATACTTTAGTGTGCTTTTGTGGTATATTAAGACCCTGGATGTTTAGGTTCAAAATGTTTAAGGGGGCCATATCGGTAATATAATAAAAACGTTAAGTTTTGACAGTAGGATCGCATACAATTCAGTATAGGGGGTAGAAAAATGGAAAGACTGGAAAAAAAGGAAAGACATTGGCTCTCATCGAACAGATATTACTAAGATTCGTAAAATAATAAAGATAACTTATTGCTCAACAGAACAGCATACTGGGGGAGCGACAAGCAATCCACCAAAGGCCAAAGCGCTACTGACAGAAACCCACATAAAAAACTGGAGGTGCAAAAACACCACCAAAGAGAACACTCCCAACAATGAAAAATAATACATAAATAGAAATAATACCACTGTCCCATTGTCCCAAAACGTTACATGCCATCAATGTGTCATAAGAAAGCATATGAAGAGGGATGGAAGGGATGGGGTAAGGTGTATACAAGTAACAAAAAAAACCCCACAGAAAACATTAAAAAAAATGTTTTTTGCCTTCCTCTGGATCAACTGTGGGTATGGAGTTGGGTGTATGGGATGTACTGTGTTTTATTTTGTTTGTTTATTTTAATTTTTTTATGGTTGAACTGGATGGACTTTTTTCAACCTGACTAACTATGTAACTATGTAATAATAGCTTGAGGTAAAGAAATATAGCGGACAACTCACTGCTGTCATTAAAAAAAAAATAGACCAGCAGAAAAGTAAGGAGTTAAAACAATAGTTTGCATCGAGTGAGTTCTATGCTGGTTAGACAAAAAAAGAAAAGAAAAACAGGTTTACCAAACATCTAGTTAGTTGGAAGTTAAAGATATAAAAATCAAGAGTCAAACACAAAGAAAAAAGTCAGTCCATAGAGTCCTCAGGAGTTGGTGTAGGAGAAGAGAAATTACATTTCGATTTCCCCTGGTGACTTTTATTTCCTTCGGTACCAGCTGATTTTTGCAGGAAACGGGTAACTATTCGATTTCGTGTGTTGCTTGGTTGAGAGGGCATTCTAGAAGCTGGATGTTTTGTAAAGAAGATTGGAGTTCTTCAGCAGTATGTAAAACAGGGGGGGTGCAATCAGCGCAAAAATATAAAGATCAGAAAAAAATAAAAATAATAAGTGTAAAAATGAAAAATACTCAAAGAGTGAATTTCATATGGATGCAAGCTGAACACCAAAAGAACAATCACAAAATTCCTGAAGTAAATATATCAAACAGAGCAGTGCAGCGCAAACCTAAATAGCATAATATTAATATTAAAACGAATATGCTCATACCAGTGAAGACATAGTTGAATTAATAACAGTGAAAAAATAATAAAATAAAATAAAAAGAAAGTCCACATTTGCAAAGTGCAAACAAATCCTGTGATCGAAACAGTCAGAGTATCTCCACCATGTGACTTGGAAAACCAATATTTCAAATATTTCAAACGTGATCCCTTCACCAGTAAAGATGGGTACTCTCACCTCACACCAAGACCCTTGTTTTACCAAAGGTCTAAAACGCTTAGAACAAATGGCAGGAAATCCAGATGGCTCAAAGATGTGCAATTGTCAGCTGAAGGACCCGGAGATATGCAAGTATCCTCAGTGGCACCAACGAATCAATATGCAAAGAAAAAAGGCCAGATCTAAGAGCTTCCATATAAACCAGGTCTCTTTAATGAGTAAAAAATGTGCAGGGTACTCACATTCAAGTAGAAAGTACAGGCATAAAACACCATATCAGGCAGCTCAAATGAAAATGTGGGACATCAAGGAGTGACATGGGATGGTTCCTGACCCCGGACGCGTATCGTAATACTACTTCCTCAGCAGGGCCACTGAGGATACTTGCATATCTCCGGGTCCTTCAGCTGACAATTGCACATCTTTGAGCCATCTGGATTTCCTGCCATTTGTTCTAAGCGTTTTAGACCTTTGGTAAAACAAGGGTCTTGGTGTGAGGTGAGAGTACCCATCTTTACTGACTTCTTCAGCAGTAGGCAGACATATTTAGATCCTTGGTAAGTGAAGCAATTTGAAAATAGAAATTCCCATTGATGGGTAATTTGATGTCGCTGTAAAACTTGAAGTGTCTTCAAAGCCCGACACTTAGAGTTGGGATAGATCAGCAAAAAGTTGATAGGTGTGTGCCTGAAAAAATACTAAATCTTTGGTGTTTGGTGTTATCGCTCGCTCTCTCTCTCTCTCTCTCTCTCTCATATTGGCCATTGGAAGTTCAACATGGCACCTCATGGTAAATAACTTGAGGATCTGAAAAAAGAATTGTTACTCTACATAAAGATGGCCTAGGCTATAAGAAGATTGCCAAGACCATTGCCTTGCTAAAGAAGCTGAGGGTAAAGATGATGGACTGGCCAAGCATATCTCCAGACCTAAACTCTATTGAGCATATGTGGGGCATACTCAAATGGAAGGTGGAGGAGAGAAAGATCTCTAACATCCACCAGCTCTGTGATGTCGTTATGGAGGAGTGAAAGACTCCAGTGGCAACCTGTGAAGCTCTGGTGAACTCCATGTCCAAGAGCATTAAGGCAGGGCTGGAAAATAATGGTGGTCACACAAAATTTGAAACTTTGGGCACAATTTGGAAATTTTCAATTTCATCATCCTGCAGTTCAAGATTTGCAGTGCGCTGGCCCTGTTCTTTGATTTCCCTAGTCAGACTGTTTATTATATGATCTGAGGTCTATTTAAGGGCTTTGTGAGGCATTTTTTTAATTGTCTCAGAACAGAAGAATGATCAGGGTCTGTAAAAGATATGATTTGTAAAGTTTGTATAGATCAGTGGTTCTCAACCTGGGGGGCGGGACCCCCTCGTGGGTCAAATGATGATTTGCCAGGGGGCACCAAATCCTGGGCTGTTCCTGAAGCCTGCACCTCTTTTGCAGCCACCCAGCCGGGCTGTCCCTGGAGACCACAGCCGCCCACTTGGCCTCTTTGCAGCCACCCATTCAGTTCACAACATGGCTGGGGGGGGTCAGAGACTTTAGGTCAACTGACTGGTGAGGAATGTGAAGTGGGAGACATAGTGAGTAACACTACCTGTGATTATAGTTCCCATTAAAAGTCCCCACTAATGTTCTCAGATTAGTAAATTACCTTGATCAAGAGCACCTATGTTGGCTGATCAGAACTCTCCCACCAGCACTGCCACTCATCCCAACTCTCCCACCCCAAGGAGTGAGGGAAGGAATACAAATAGAGAATATGTGGAAAGGAAAAGAGAGGGAACAACAAATAAAAAGGGAGAGAAAGATTGAGAGCAAGAAAGACAGCTAGATTAAGGGATGGGGGGGGGGGGGGGTAGAAGAATGATGATAGAGAGATAAAAGGAAAGGGGAACAAAGAGTGGTACATACTAAAATGTACCACAAGGGGTTTTAATACTTCACAAATGTAAGGGTTAGGGGCGCAAATGACTTGTTTTGCTTTGGATGTTGACAACCCACGCTATGAAAATGTTTACTGTTATAGGTCCCCACAACTTGGGAAATTGTATCAAGGGGTCACAGCACTAGGGAGGTTGAGAACCACTGGTATAGATGAATCTGAGTCGTATTCCCCCTATGTTGCCACAGATACTTTAGAGCAGTAATTCTCAACTCCAGTCCTCAAGGTGCCCCAATAGTCATGTTTTAAGGATTTCCCTCAGATGAAATGGCTGTGCTAATTACTAAGGCAGTGAAACTGATCAAATCACCTGTGCAAAAAATGGAAAGCCTGAAAACTTGACCTGTTGGGGTGCCTTGATGACTGGAGTTGAGAAATATTGCTTTTGAGTAGGGATGAGCTTTGCGTTCGATACTAACGCATGTTCGACTCGAACATTGTCTGTTCGTTCGTTCGACGAAATTCGAACAAAAGCGGTCGCTCGCGCCAAATTCGAGTGACGCGAAACGGCCCATAATTCACTACAGCATTGCGCGCTGATGATTGGCCAAGCATGCTGTATGTCCCGCATGCTTGGCCAATCACAGCGCGCAAAAAACTAAGAGCCATAATTGGCCAAAGCCTGGGTGGTTTTGGCCAATTATGGCTCAGGGCTTTAGCACACGCCCCACACAATATAAGGCCGCCTGCTGGGTGGCCTCGTGTAGTGTGTTCTGGCTTGTTAATGAAAGCAGTCAGAGAGACAGAGAGATTGTCTTTTTATATATCTAGATAGAGCAGGCAGGCAGGCTAGTCAGTTTATCTTAATTTACAGTGTGTAGAGGATATATATACATCCCTAGGAGTTGTACATATATTTATACACTGTATAGCTTAGATAGATCAGTTCTTCCTAATTTACTGGCAGGCAGGTGATTGTGCTATTTAAAGACGTTATCACAGGTATAGACACCCAGCAGGTACAATATTTAAAGGAATTTTTTTATTTTTTTATTTAAGCATCAATAAAATCACTGCTCCTGGAGCAGTGATTTTAATGATGCTTAACTTAAAAAATAATAATGAAAAATTCCTTTAAATATTGTACCTGCTGGGTGTCTATAGTTTGCCTGTGAAAACGTCTTTGAGAACCCGGGTCTTGCCCGAAGGAACATGTATCAATGGAAATTTTTTTTTAAAACGGTCATTTTTTCAGGAGTCCTGCTCCTGAAAAAACGACAGTTTTTTAAACTTTTTTCCATTGATGCATGTTCCCTGGGGCAAGACCCGGGTTCTCAAAGACGTTTTCCAACAATAACTTGAATATTGGTCTTTAAAACTATCGTTTTTGAATTCGAACGTTCGAGTCCCATAGACTTCAATGGGGTTCTAAATGTTCGTGCGAACGGTCGGTCTGTTCGACGGTTTGACAGCTCATCCCTACTTTTGAGCACTGAGAGGACTTCACTGTGTGAGGTACCAGGGGGAGGGGATGCAGCTAGTGCCATTCTGACTGAAGCCTGAGGCAGCACTTCCTTGTTGTTTTTTGCCTTAATTTTCATGCAAGAACCATCACATTAAGTGGCAGGGGCTATTAGCAGACCGAGTAACAATATTTACTGGGTGAAGCTGAGCCAGGACATGGTATAATACGGCAGAAAAATCCCTTCAAGAGTAGAACCCTAAGCTGCCATATCTGCTCAGTCAGGCTCCGCCCATAGGCCTCTCACGTAATGATTTTTCAATAGTATCATTCAAACTAGGTGTCTACTTGTGTTTAGGTTCATTCAGTTTATCTGCATTTAAAGAAAATATTATTATGGGTGTCCAGGAGATTTTTTAGATATTTAACTCTGATACAATATGGTAAACTCTTAAAAAAAATGTAAATACATCTAAATACAGCTAAACCCAGGAGAAGGAACAGATAAATGCAGGAAAAGTTATCAGGGAAGCTTGTTCAGGAAATACGTAATGTTCACATGTGCAGGCACACTCCAATGTACAGAAGCATCACCATTGACAAGAGTACAGCAGCATACAGTCATTCACTTCTACGGCCAGCTGTATGCCCCACTTTCAGGACCTTAGGAGTGGGAAAGCACTGGGAATTTTTTATTTTATACCTGTTTGAGTGGGGCCTAAAAGTTGTTTATACTTCCTAAATAACTTTTCCTGAATTTAGAAAAGCTAAATGCAGTAGTGCAAGTGGGAATGTAGCCTTAGCTGTTAGAAAATGTCTGAAACATGACTTTAGAGTCTTTAATGGGATCTTTTAGAATAAATAAGCAGCTAGAGAAATCAAAGATGGTGTGTTTTAAAGCTTGTTTACTGCTAGTAATAAGTAAATATGTGATTTACTATCCTTAGTCTGGGCACTTTGAAGCGGTGCTAAACACTAAAATTGTTTTACCTTATTGCATTCCCTGCAGTAGTATTGCCTGGCATCTGGCACCTGGCATTATTAGTCAGTGGGAAAAAAAACATTGGTGTCATTGGTGGGCGGGGGTAGAAACATTGGGTCAGCGGAGAATAAAAAAAATCATGGATGTTCAGTGAAAACTTAAAGTGGTTGTTAAAGGATTAATGGTGTTTTATGCTGTATATTTCTCCTTGTTTTTCATGTAACTGCGTGTGATTTTTTAGTCATAATATCTTGTTTGTTCAGACATACTTAGATATGCCTGAATGCAGAAATGGTTTCTCGTGAGAACATTCTGATTTGTGTTATTTGTCAAAAAGGTATCATGAGACTGAGTCATATCGAAAATAACCTGAAATCAATCCCCCTATTGCTTAAACCACAGGTATCAAACACAAGGCCTCCAGGCCATTTCATGTGGCCCTTGCACCTCTCCTACAGCTGCAAGAGAGCTCCAGCCCTCCTCTAGTCCTCCTCCAGACCCTAATGCCACGTACACACAATCGTTTTTCGACATGAAAAAAATGTTGTTTTAAAAAAAAATCATTTAAAACGATCGTGTGTGGGCTTCATATGATTTTTCAGGTTCTGAAAAACGACCAAAAAAAAATTCGAACGTGCTGCATTTTTTAACAACGTTTTAAACTATGTCAGTTTTTTGGGTTGTAAAAAATGATCATGTGTGAGCTAAAACGACGTGAAAAACCCGCGCATGCTCAGAAGCAAGTTATGAGATGGGAGCGCTCATTCTGGTAAAACTACCATTCGTAATGGAGTAAGAACATTCATCACTCTGTAACAGACAGAAAAGCGTGAATTTACTAACACGGAATCAGCTAAAGCAGCCCCAAGGGTGGCGTCAACCGCGTGGAACTTCCCCTTTATAGTGCCGTTGTATGTCACCACGCTTTGCTAGAGCATTTTTTTTAAAACTACCGTGTGTGGGCAACGTCGTTTTAATGATGAATGTGGAAAAAACGTTTTTTTCTACATTATGAAAAACGTCGTTTTTTTTCATGCCGAAAATCGATTGTGTGTACGTGGCATTACTTTCTGCTTTCAAGCAATGCATCCAGCTTCTTCCCAGCAGCAGCATAAGGAAAGGGGTGCACTGTGATATAAGATAGAGCGGGATACTCAACTTCTGATGGTGTGGTGGCCCTTGACATCTAATGTAAAGGGGTGGGGGCGGTGGACATCTAATCTTACAGATACAACTGGCCCTTTTGAGGACAATCATAATGCCGGTGCGGCCCACAATGAAATTGAGTTAGACACCCCTGGCTTAAACTGTATACAAACTCTGGAAATCCCCTTCCTGCCCAGGCCAATTTTCAGCTTTCAGTGCCATCACATTTTGAAAGACAATTGCGTGATCATGCACAGTACCCATATGATTTTTTTTCACACTAAAAAAGCTTTCTTTTGCTGGTATTTAATTACCACTGTTTATTTTTTATTTTTTGCTAAATAAACTTTTATAAAATTTGAGTCTGTTTTTTGGCAAACAGGTAATTTTACTCCTTCACTAATGTGCACTGATGAGGCTACACTGATTGGCACTGATGAGGCAGCAATGATGGCTTTGATTGGTCACTGATAGGCTGCACCAATGGGCACTGATGATGAGACACTGATGAGGCTGCACTGAGAGACAACACGGATGGGCACTGATTGGCAGCAAGAATGAAGGACTCATTGCTCCAGGTGGATAATTTAGTGCCTGATAGGAATGTCCAACCAAGTGTAAGCCCCGGCCCACCTCCGTGAGAAAGTAGATAAAGTAAGAAATGGCTGCACATCGAGTGAAATCCAAAATGTAATTTATTGATTACCAAGAGGACATTAAAGATGACATCCAAGGACACCAACACACAGGTCTTGTAGACGCGTAATCATTAAATGGGCAGCACTGGTTGGGGACTGCACTGATAATCAGGACACTGATAATCAGTGACCTAATTATCAGTGTACATGCCCCTTTTACAGAAGCCAGTCGTCGGCTTTCCTCTCCCTTCCTCATGCTGTCAGAGTGAGGAAAGGAGTGCCGATAACCAGCTTCTCTTTACATCTTGATCAGTTGTGATTGAACACAGCTGATCACATGGTAAAGAGCCGCCAATTGGCTGTTTCTCTAAGTCTGTGATCAACAGTGTCCAGAGGACATTGTGATCACAGAGCACGCTGTCCACGCACCGCAGCAGGCACGCGACGGGCACCATGACGGTAACACTCTCATATGATGGTGTCCCAGAGCTGGCCGGCTGTAACAGTCATTAGGCTATAGCGTGGTCAACAAGTAGTTAAAAAAGAAATCACTTTCACTTTCAGTGGCCATAGCAGTATGTTATTACCAAAACATAAAAATAACAGAGTAGAAATTAAATGGAATATCAATTAAATCCAAGGAACCTTATATGGAATTTACTGTCTGGATAAAGCTGTAAGATACAGTAGGTCTCCATATGCACCAAACTGACTCAGAGATGATTGCACAGTTAAGAGCAGATGCAGTCATAAATATACAACCGGTTTACTGGCACTCACCCATACATATGTTTCAGTGCCTACAACGGGTCACTACCCAGTTAACATTTTGACCAAAATAGCTGCTTCGGAGATCTTTTGCAACCCCAAAGCTTCTATGACAATGACAAGGGCCGAACCATAACGGCCTCAAAATCATTCATTCTATCCACTGACTGAGCACAGCTTTATTTGACTTGCTATTTGACTTGCTACAGCTGTTAATGCACACTGTGAAAAATGTACAATGAAATCAGACTAAGCTATTTCAGTACAGGAGAGAAGCCTGTACAGCGTTGCAAGGTAAGGCTAGTGTTTACATTTAAACAGTACATTAAAACATGAATTTTAAGTAGGTATGGATGCTCCTAAATCTGACACCCATGTACATAAACTCTTATGCTGCGTACACACGACTGTTATTCATGTCATGGAAAAAAACGTTGAGAAAAAGTTTTTCTCGACGTGATTCCTCTCAAGCCTGCCTTGCATACACACGATCGTGATAAAAAATGCTCGAGCAAAGTGCGGTGATGTACAACACGTACGCCGGCACTATAAAGGGGAAGTTCCATTCGAATGGCGCCACCCTTTGGGCTAATTTCCTTCTCATAACTTGCTTCTGAGCATGCACGTTTTTTCCCCCGTCGTTAAAGCCGACTACAAGACCGTTTTTTTCGACGAGAAAAACGACGATGTGAAAAACAACGAGAAAAAATTGAGCAGGTACTACATCTTGTCGCCAAAAATGCTCTGGAGCCTACACACAACCGTTTTTCATGACCAATTTAAAAAATTTAATTTTTCTCGTCATGAAAAATTTTGTGTGTACGTGGCATAATACTTGTGTCCTATTCCTCCTTTTCTACTGTTGCAGATAGAACTGTGAACTAAGTTGTAATCCAAAGCATTGATGTTCAAAATCCTTTGCTGAAGTAACAGATTTGGTAATTGAAGGGAATAATGGCATTTATCTAAGTGTGAGATTCATTTATAAGTTATTGGAAATTGGAATTATTTAAAACAAGCTCATTAGAACAACATGTACAGTAAAAGATAACGCTTTAATAAAAATGAAATTGAATAAGAGATCAGCTAGAGATACCGTTCATACATGAATATTTAAACCAGTAAATGCATGCCATGAAAATAAACACTCAAATAATGAATGTGTGTCCTCAAATATTCATTTTAATTGAAGAAGATTAATAAATTTTATTAAATGAATATGTATATATAAAAAAAAAAAAACAACAACAATACTACAGCATTTAAAGGCTCCATGAAAATTACCGTATTTATCAGCATATAACACACACAGGCGTATAACACGCACCCTAACTTTAAGGCCGCGTACACACGAGCAAATAGATTTGTTCAAATCGGTCGGACAGACCGATTTGAACAAATCTGTCTGCTGGCCGCTTTGGTTTGATCGCTGTACACGCGATCAAACCAAAATCCCTGCCAGCAGACAACGCGGTGACGTGGCGGTGATGTTGACGCTGCCACGTCACCGCACCAGGAAGTAAATTACTTCCGTGCATGCGTCAAATCCATTCGACGCATGTGCGAGAAGATATGTCTGCTGGTTAGCGTACTAACCAGCAGACATGTCGGACGGACGGATTCCCAGCCGACAGATTTTAAAGCATGCTTTAAAATCTGTCGGCTGGCCAAATCCGTCTGCTCGCCCGTACACACGATCGAATCTGTCTGCTGGGACGGTCTGGCAGACCGTTTCCAGCAGATAGATTTGATCGTGTGTACGCGGCCTCAGAGGGAAGTTTCAGGAAAAAAAACTTTCCACTGCCCCTTGCATATAACACGCAGGCACAGTTTAACCTCTATTTTCAGGGTAAAAAAGTGTGTGTTATATGCCAATAAATACAGTAAATCAAAAAATGTTCAGCAACAACTGTGTTCTGTACACCCCAAACCTAAAAAGGCCCCAGCAATGCAAAATCATTTAGAATACCAATAAAAAAAATAAAAAAACATCCAAAAACCAACATTTGTTTAACCAAAACAATAAATACAATTATATAAATAAATATATATATATATATATATATATATATATATATATATATATATATATATATATATATATATATATATATAATGTGTATATATATATATATAGAAAAGGTCCCCAATAAACTATAGTTGAAAAAAGCTGCAAAGGGGTGGCACAGATGCTAACAAGCAAGCACACTTTCTTCTGGTTCTAAAAAAAAGAACACTTAAGCCCTGTTCACACTATTGGTTTGTCTGATGAAAACAGACCGATGGACTGTTTTCATCGGACAAACTGATCGTGTGTGGGCCCCATCGGTTTGTTTTCCATCTGTGAAAAAACATAGAACATGTTTTAAAAATTTCCTATGGATAAAAAAACGATCGTCTGTGTGGAAATCCATCGGTCAAAAATCCATGCATGCTCAGAATCAAGTCGACGCATTCTCGGAAGCATTGAACTTCATTTTTCTCAGCACATCGTAGTGTTTTACGTCACTGCATTGGACACGGTCGGATTTTTGACCGATCGTATGAAGGCAAGACTGATGAAAGTCAGCTTCATCGGATATCCGACAAAAAAATCCATCGGATTAGATTCCATCAGATATCTAATCGTGTGTACAGGGCTTCAGGTCTATGGAACTGTGAACACAGGGGGCAGTGTAAAGTACAGCAAAGTACTTTTTTAACAAAGCATCTCTCCCCTATACATATTTATCAGCTTTTTTTTACCTAGCTTCAACACACATGCTGACAATATGGCTGCTAGGAAATTCTACAACAATTATACTGTTAGATTGTCATGTGTTTGATGAACTTAGTTTTGTGTGCTTAATAATGTTCAGTGTCCTACTGGTCATTTATTGTAGTCTTTAGTTATCCTTAAGGTAATACTGTAATTTCTGTGTTTACAATATATTACTTACACAGGGGGTGACTTAAGCCTCGTACACACAATCTGATTTTTGGCCAACTGAGCATCAGACTTTTGTCAAAAGGGCGTGTGCCTGGATTTTGCCTTGTATACTAACAGCACACAATTGTCGGCCAACAAACATGAGCGTAGTGAGCTTCTTCTGCTAACTTTGTGTTAGAAGTTTGGTGAGTGTTGATTCGCGCTTTTCAGTTCATGGTTTCAGTTTGTTTTTTGAACGGCCGTTCGTCAACCAGCCATGTTGCGTAATCGGTGGAGAGAATGTGCTATTATTGGTCTTGGAGTTATTGCTTTGACCCAAGTCCAGTCCAGGAGGAGGAGGAGTTCTTGGACCAAAAAATTGTTGCTTAATCACGACCAAATATGTCATATGCCATTACTGTGGGAGCTCGAGAAGAATAATCCGGATGATTTTCGGAATTATCTCCAGATGACAGACCCCTGCTTTCACCAACTCTTGCCATTGGTGACCCCCTATATTAAGAAGCAGAACACAATGCATAAGGCTTGCCATCACTCCAGAACAAAAGGCTCATAGCCACCTTGTGGTACTTGGCGACAGTTAGAAGTCTCCAGGACCTCAAGTTTACCAAGGGGATCTCCCCCAGGCTCTGGACTCATTACTCCAGAGACCTGCTTTAGCCATTATTCAAGTACTGCAGAAGGACTATATTAGGGTAAGTTTTTACCTTTAACATCACATTCTATGTATTAATGTTTGCTAATATATTGTATTAATTTGTTGATTACATAATTATCAATATTGTAATATGCTGTGAATGTCCTATTTGTCCTCACGCATGCTGTAAGCTTTTCCTGCTCCTTTTTTATATTCAATTACAGGTTCGCTCATCCCAGAAGCGTGGTAAAAAAGCGCCTTTGACATCCTATCAAGTTGTTTCAGGCTGTTTTGACTCCAATCAACCTGGCACTTTACAAGATCAACCATGTGGTTCTGTGCTGTTGTATTTTACATCATTTGTTAAGGAGGAATGCTACCAGCTACCTTGCCTCACTGGCAAGTGACGTGGACCCTACAGTGGCAGGCCCAGCTGAAGAGGCTGCAGCTTGGCTGTCTGTGGGCATGCTGACGCCTATTGAAAATGTCCATGCTGGATTGCCCTCACAAATTGCCAGAGATTTACAGCACAAATACCTTAATTATTTTGTGAGTAGAGGGGCAGTGGTTTGGCAGAAAATTGTAGCTGATTATTCCTAATATAATTTTGAGATTATAAACTCATATTTAATTTGAACTACTGTTGTCTGTGTTTCTTATCTGTCTAATATGTTGACAAATGGGCTTTATTTTGGCCACTTGCTCCAATAGTGCAAATGTACCTTTTTTGCTACATAAGGTGACAATATCTTCTTCAGCTAAAATGGTGTGCTGTGGGTCTGCTACACACATACAATGTTTTTGTTCTTAATGGATCTAATGCATGAAGTTCAAAAACATTATGCCTTTTGAACTCCTTTAATTTTTGGCAGGCCCAGAGCACATTGTCACTGTAACTACAACAACTTAACTAATACACTGGTATTGAGCATTGAAATAATAAGCCACACATTGTTTATTAAAAAAACATTTTACTCAAAGCACATTCACATGTGCGTTTTAAAACAAACCAACATCTTGGTGTATAACATGTATGTTTGCCATTATTTTGCCTTTTTTTTTGTGTCTAAACAGGCTTGTTAGAAAACATAAGATACTGTACACATCCCCAACTCAGGAACTTACAAAGTTCGAGTTTGGTAAAGTGAAGGTCAAATGAGACATTAGTATCCCAAAACTGTGTGGATGTTTTCTTTCTCAGATGGGATGATCTCACCCCTCAAAAAGCCCAAATTTTAAGCCACGTACACGTGGAGGCATAGCTATTAAATGTCTCTTATGATCCTTTGCCTAAAATGTGTGTAGTTCCAAACATGTTAGTTTCTAAATCCCCAAAACACACAGTGTTATCTCCTATCACAGGGTATCAATAGACATGTTTCGGGGGTGAAACCTCTTCCTCTGAGCTTCTTAAGTTATGAGGAAGGGGTTGCACCCCCAAAATGCGTACATTGATACCCAGTGATGGTAGTTAGCACATGTTGAAACACTGTGTGTATTGTGGCTTTTTGAAAACTATATGTATGGAAATACACACATTTTAGGCATGAGATCATGAGGGAAATAAGAATGTTAAGGCACAATTTGGGGGCACCTTCAAATTTTGGGTTTTATATTCTTAAAAAATAGAAAAATTACAATTCACATTAGTTAGGACAGCGTTTCCCAACTCTCCTCCTCAAGATGCAAACCTAGGTCATGTTTTCTATACTTGTAGAATTTGGCATAGAGGATGTTGTCATGTTCACTGTTAGTAATTCTCACAGCCATTTTTAGAGGAAAATACGCCCAGAAGAGTGGAGTGGAGAAACACTGAGTTCTGTACCTAAACTTTCACATTTTAAAGTCAGAAAAATGTGGTAAATATTAAAATGGCAAACAGGAGCCAACAAGTGGAGCAAAAAACTTCAGAACAGGAAAAAGGATATTAAAATTTTGCAAGCATGTCCACAAAATCTCTGATTCTTCGCTGTAAAGCAGTGGCAGGCTCCTTGGTTTGCTCTAGATCCTCCAAACAATGCAACATTCTGTCAATCCTGCATCATGGAAGATCATGACCTAGTAGGAAGAGTAAAAAGTATTAAAGGAACCATGGTCAAGTGGCTGCAGCCTTACGTAGTGAGTTATGGTCAAGTTACTAGTCAAATTCTGGAAATACTTACCTACTCTATTGTTGCTTGCAACCTGCTTGCCCTTCAGACACCTACACTACTAGGAATGTACACACTGCAACTACTGTTTAATCTTGGCCCTGATGCCTGGGTCTCCAAAACTTGGGTACGTAGCAATACTGCCAGCTTTTTCCACCTCTTCCTTCTCCGTGCTAATGTCAATGCACTACCTACTTTTCTAATATGTGGAGTGAGTGTTTTGTTTGGACATCTAAACACTCAACATGTATACACATTTTAAGCCAGAATCCAACAATACTTAGGCCCTGTACACACGATCAGTCCAAACTGATGAAAATGGACAGAAGTTCAGTTTCATCAGTCCAAACTGACCGTGTGTATGGCCCATCAGTCTTTTGTCCTTCAGTCCAAAGTTTTAAAACTTGCTTTAAAATCGGACTGATGGATTCCTACCGATCGGTCAAAACCGATGGTTAGTACACAAAAGCATTGTTTCAAAACCCGCGCATGCTCAGAATCAAGTCGACGCATGCTTGGAAGCATCGAACTATGAGCCTTTGCTTTTTTTCTGCACGTCGTTGTGTTTTACGTCACCGCGTTCTAACACAATCAATTTTTGAACTGATGGTGTGTACGCACATCAGACCATCAGTCTCTGAACTGATGAAACTGAACTTCAGTCCGTTTTCATCAGTTTGGACTGATCGTGTGTACAGGACCTTACTTGCACAAACAAGAGGCTCCCGAATACTTTCTTCTTCTAGGTCACTTTGGCCCTCAGTGTGACTTGCATCAGGGTATTTGACATCTGTGCTGGGTCCAGGAGTCGGATCCCATGCCTCCAAACCAACATCCTGGATGAGCTCACTAAACTCTCTTTCCTCTAAAAAGAAACAATATACCATTCATTAAGCCCCATCTGTTTCTAGCATCCTTTTTGCTACATTAGTTGATCAACCTTGCACTTGGTCTGATGCCAATGTTTGCTCCTGAGTTGTTGAATCCACCATGCTGTACTCTGGTTGTTTTTCTGTGAAAAAATGCATAGAAAAAGGATGGTGATGTAATTTTACAGAGGGAAAACACTGGACAAGTGGCAACATTTTAAAAGTCCAGCAGTTGCCCCCCCCACCACCACTCTTGTCTCCTATGGGAAAGGGGATATATGAAGATCATCCTAGCAGGTGTGACTCTGTGTGACTGTGATCCCCTTGGCCTCTTCTCTACCCATGTCTACACTGTCAAGGCTGCATTAATGGGCACTGATGAGGCAGGCAGCAAACAGAAAGTTTTCTTTACCCCTTAAGTTATGGCATTTTTACTATTATTATTGTTTTTACTAGTCATGGCAATTGTGACATTGCGGCTGACAGATTGGACACTCTTGAATGAATGAATGAATGAAAACTTGTATAGCGCGGCACATGCGAACTGAATCGCCTCTGGCACATTTTGACACATTTTTAGGACCATTGACATTTATACAGCGATCAGTGCTATAAAAATGCACTGATTACTGTGTAAATGACACTGGTAGGGAAGGGGTTAACACTGGGGGGTTACATGTGTGTTCCCTCAGTGTGTTCTAACTGTATGGGGATAGGACTGAACAAACGACATGTCTCCTCTCCTTTGACAGCACAGGGATTTGTGTGTTTACACACACAAATCCCCATGCTCACGCTCGTGCACTTGATTGCGACCACCGGCCACACACATCAGGTCCTCTGGCGGTGAATGCGCACCCTTTGGCAGCTTTTAAAGGAACCCTGTACAAGATTTTGCGTAGCGGTGCCGCTGTGCCACAGTATATGTATGTGATCCACTCCCTGTGCGGGATGAAAAAAAAGCTTGCTGCACATTTTTTGTGCGAAGCCAATGCGAGTTCAGCCATACATCTGTATGGCCAGGGCTGTCTTTTCCATTGGGCACACTGGGCAGTTGCCCGGGGCCCCACTTGCCTGGGGGGCCCCCATCGGCTGCCCAGCGACCCCAGTAAAAAATTATGGAGAATGGCGGGTCAGAACTGTAGAACTGTATCGTGTCTACAGTCTCTGAGGAAGAGTCTGGAGAGGAGTTAAGAGTGGGAGCGCCGCTGGGATGGGGGTCACAGGAGAAGTCAGACATGAAGAGACTATAGGATAAAACCAGAGCAGCCAAGCTGGAGCCATCTGACTGAGCCTTGCATGGTGCACCTGAGAGGAGGAGGTCAGTGATAGCACCACCAGGCCAGTCTAAGGGCGGGTGGTTGCTAAAGAAAGAGGGGAGTGAATACAAAAATATTAGTGCCCCCCCTTACCTTAGTGTATTTACTCTACGGAAGGTGGTTCCCCTTTACATCAGAGTCTGCAGGATTCCCCCTTACAGTGCTAGGGGGAACTCAGTCTGAGGACCGTGATGTAAGTGGGAACTCTGATGTAAAGAGAAAGCAGTGGATTCTGATATAAGGTGGTCTCTGGTCACCAGAGCCCCCTCCACATTTAGAGTTCCCCCTTACATCATGATCTGCAGTGTTCCCCTTTACATAAGAGTTCCCTTTCACTGTAAGGGGGAATCCTGCAGACTCTGATGCAAGAGGAAACTCTGATCAGGCTGGGTTACAGTAACCTAACCTTCATGCCAATGAAGAAATTTGTAAAACTGTAATTTTAGGTACTTTTTTGCAGTGCCAATAAAAAATTGTGGTTCTGCCAGTAAATTTCATGATTTTTGGCAGTAAATTCTTGTGCGTGGTTGTGTAGACAGGGCCCCAGTGCACTGTATTGCCCGGGGGCCTATAATGCTCTTAAGATGGCACTGTGTATGGCTGAATTCGGATTGCATAAACATTGCATGTGATCGGCACAGCAACAAGGTGTGAATCACATGTGATGTCTGTGTTCGCATGTGTGAATGCAGGCTTAGGATTTAAAGAATAATAACAGCAGTTTTTTTATCTGCCTGGAGTGCAGCATCAAAGCAAACCTAAGTTTTGTCTGTGCAGAGAAAATCAATATGTTTGCTTTAGTTAACTCCTGCCTTGATGAAGCACAAGCTCACCTTCCCATCTTTCCCCCGCCTCTCTATTTACTTAAAAGGATAAAACAAAAAAAACGTAATCTGCCCAGGTATGCCTATTGCTGCATTAATACACTAAATACAATAAAATGTAATGGTATGCCAATATCATGCTTATCGAGCTAATAGGACAGGCAAGTTGTATCTGTGCATTCTGAAAAAGATGATGATAAATTCATTTTCACAATATCTTATTTGAATGTTATGTTTATCATAGCAAGTTACAGAGAAAATTTATGGAGTCTGTTAAAAAAAGAATAGCTTTCTTTAGCATAATGTGCCAATTGTAAAATAAAAACTTGACACCATGGAAATTTATGTAAACAAACAATTTCTTTCTAAAAGGTTTGTTATACATTTTGGACAGTAATTATTCATTATAACTAGAGAAACCAGCCACCCCAAATGGGATGCAAAGCTAAAAGTACATGCATAAATATTGCACACAGTTGCATAATACAGATTTATGTTGACTGTGCTCTAAGTCTCATGAGACTAAAATAGCATTGCAAATGCTAATATTTCCCTTCTGGCCCAATAACAACTCTGGTAGATATTCTGTAAAGTAATTTTGAGGGGTAATTTACCAAAGGAGTAGGGAACAAAATGAAAATAAATTGACTTTGAATACCAAATCATGTGCAACACATATAAAAACAAACACAAAAAAAAACATAGGATTTTGCCTAGTACATGATTGGATGATTGAAGTGAACACTATTTAAAGTGAACTTAATTTGAAACCATTTTCTTCCTCCTTATATTTACTTTATGTGGCACTGTTCTCCAGCCCCAGCCTAGTGAAATACTCATTAAAAACAAAAAAATTCCCCCCATTGGGATGCAAAGTGATATTATTTCTCGAAAAATTGCATGCAGTTGCATATTGCAGATTTATGTTGATGGTGCTATAAATTTGGTGAGATTAAGATAGTAAAGGCTAATATTTCCCATCTGGCCCAATAACGACATTGGTAGATGTTCCATCAATTCTGTATTTTTAAGTAAGTAATATTTGGGGGCAGTTAGTAGAAAATAACATGAAGCTATTCTAAAAAAAAAAAAAAAAAAATATTAGGTAAAAGTGGGAATTTTTAGGTACATAAATAATAAAAGCTATTTATAATTTTAAAATTCAAGAGTTTTATTTAGTACTATTATTTATAAAAATAAAAATAGTACTAATACACTATGGCCCGGATTCACAAACTACTTACGCCGACGTATCTCGAGATACGCTGCGTAAGTATAAATGTGCGCCGTCGTATCTGTGCGCCGTGCCCACAGAACTAAGATACGCCTAAAAACTGTCTTCAATCCAACGAAGTAACTTGCCTACGCCGGCGTATCGTGGGCGCATAGTTACGCTGGACGCATCTGGCACTCCCATTGATTTCCTATTTAAATATGGAAATGAGGGAGATACGTTGATTCACAAACGTACTTGCGCCCGGCGCATAATATACGCGGTTTGCGTAAGTCGTACGTCCGGCGTAAAGTTATTCCCCATATAGGAGGCGCAACTCATGCAAAGGTATGGACCAGGGAACATATGCCGTCAAATTTTCAAATTGTCAAATTGGGCGTAGGTTACGTTCACGTCGTAGGCAGTGATTCGACGTATCTTAGACAGTTGTTTCGACGTGATTGTGAGCATGCGCACTGGGATGCGTCCACAAGACGGTGCATGCGCCGTTTGTTTTAAGTACTTGCCTAGCACTCGGCACATCATTTGCATGGGGTCACGCTTCATTACCATGTATCATGCCCACTTCCAGCCCACTTCCACTTACGCTGCCTTGCGCCTACGAATATACGCTACACCGGCGCAGAGTTTGGAGCATTTGCTTTGTGAATTCCATGCTTCCCTCTCTGCTATGCGCCGGCGTAGCGTAAAGAAGATACGATACGACGGCATATATATGCGCCGATGTATGTGAATCCGGGCCTATAATCACCTAATATGAAAAGCATACATAGAGAACTATTGCCTTAACCGGTTAACGACCAGCTCCTGCACATATATATTTATTATAGAAAAAAGTAAAAAATATTGTAATTTTTTTTTTAAATTGATGCTCTATTTTTGTTTATAGCACAAAAAATAAAAACCACAGAGGTGATCAAATACCACCAAAAGAAATCTCTATTTGTGGGAAAAAAAGGACATAAATTTTGTTTGGGAGCCACGTCGCAGAACCACGCAATTGTCAGTTAAAGCGATGCAGTGCGAAATCGCAAAAAGTCCTTTGGTCTTTGGCCAGCCAAATGGTCCAGGACTTAAAGGGTCACTAAAGGAAAAAAAATGTTTTGCTCAAATCAGGCCTCGTACACACGAGGGGATATGTCCGCTGAAAACGGTCCGATGGACCGTTTCAGCAGACATCTCCGCTCGTGTGTATGGGCTAGCGGACAGATTTCTCCACCCGACAGATTTCAAAGCATGCTTTGTGATCCGATGGTGTGTACACGCCATCGGATCAAACTCCCGATCGGACATATCTGATGGAAATGGTCCGCGGACCGTTTTCATCGGATATGTCCGATCGTGTGTACGAGGCCTGCCTGTTTACAGGGTGTAGAGACATAAAAGTTAACTGATTCCTTTTCAAAATGATTAAAAATAGATAAAAATCAATCATATAATGTGCCTGCAGGTTAGTTTCACTTTTGAACTGGCTTCATGTTTCTGTGAAGTAGAAATAGACACACAGAACAAAAACAAACAAATCCAGGGCAGTGTTTTGTTTTTAAAATTAATCTGATTGGTTCTGGGAAGTTTTAGACACACAGTAATGACAGTTTAGACCACCGTGAGAAAGCTCCCAGCACTGTGGTTATAAGGACTATAGGCAAATACTTTTTCATCATGCCATACCATCAAGGAGGCATGTGATTGGCCCCAAATGTATTCTGCAGCAGGGCAACAATCCCAAACATACAGCCAATGTCTTTAAGAACTATCTTCAGCAAAAACAAGAACAAGGAGTCCTGGAACTAATGGTTTGTCACCTCACAGAGCCCTGATCTCAACATAATTGAGACTATCTGGGATTATACGAAGAGATAAAGGGATTTGAGGCAGCCTACGCAAACAGAAGTTCTGTGGTCAGTTATCCTTGGTGTTTGGAACAACCTACCTGCCAAGTGTATTCAAAAACTGAATGCAAGTGTACCTAGAAAAATCGATGCTGTTTTGAAGGCAAAGGGTGGTCACACTAAATATTGATTTGAACTGAATTTCTCTTCTGTTCGTCTACTTTTCATTTTGTTAATTGATAAAAAATAAACTACCAACACTTCTATTTCTGAAAGCATTTTAAATTTAAGGCATTTTTTCAAACCTAAAGATTTTGCACAGTTATTGTGTGTATATATATATATATATATATGTATATACTCACCAACCACTTTATTAGGTACACCTTGCTAGTACCGGGTTGGACCCCCTTTTGCTTTAGAACTGCCCTAAAGATTTAACAAGGTGTTGGAAACATCCCTGAGAGATTTTAATCAATATTGACATGATAGCATCACACAGTTGCTGCAGATTCGTCGGCTGCACCATCCATGATGCAAATCTCCCTTTCCACTACATCCCAAAGGTCCATCCCAATTGGATTGCGATCTGGTGACTGTGGAGGCCATTGGAGTTCAGTGACCTCATTGTCATGTTCAAGAAAAATGTGGTGAGATGTTTGGAGCTTTGTGACATTATCCTGCTGGAAGGAGCCATCAGAAGATGGATACGCTGTAGTCATAAAGGGATGGACAATCAGCAACAATACGCAGGTAGACTGAGGCATTTAAAGTGTTCAAAGATGGTATTCTGCATACCTTGGTTGTAATGAGTGGTTATTTGAGTTACTGTTTCCTTTCTATGATCTTGAACCAGTCTGCACATTTTCTTCTGACCTCTGACATTAACCACTTCAGCCCCGGCCCATATTGCTGGTCAAAGACCAGGCCACTTTTTGCGATTTGGCACTGCATCACTTTAACCGACAATTGCACGGCCATGCGACATGGCTCCCAAACAAAATTGGCGTCCTTTTTTTCCCCACAAATAAAGCTTTCTTTTGGTGGTATTTGATCACCTCTGCGGTTTTTAGTTTTTGCGCTATAAAAAAAATATAGCAACAATTTTGAAAAAATATATTTTTTACTTTTTGCTGTAATAATTATCCTCCAAAAATATATAAAAAAAACATATTTTCCCCTCAGTTTAGGCCGAGACGTATTCTTCTACATATTTTTCGTAAAAAAATCACAATGAGCGTTTATTGATTGGTTTCCCTGAAAAATTATAGTGTTTAGAAAATAGGGGATAGTTTTATGGCATTTTTATTAATATTTTTTTTTTATACTAGTGATGGTGGCGATCAGCAATTTTTTTCGGTACTGCGACATTATGGCGGACACTTCGGACACTTTTGACACATTTTCGGGACCATTGGCGTTTTTATAGCGATCAGTGCTATAAAAATGCATTGATTACTATAAAAATGCCACTGGCAGGGAAGGGGTTAACACTAGGGGACGAGGAAGGGGTTAAGTATGTTCCCTGAGTGTGTTCTAACTAAAGGGGGGGTGGACTGACTTAGGGAAATGACTGATCGCTGTTCATATATTGTATGAAGAGACAATCAGGCATTTCTCCCCCTGACAGGACCGGAAGCTGTGTGTTTACACACACAGCTCCCGGTTCTCGCTCTGTAACAAGCGATTGTGGGAGCCCTGTGGTGATCACGGCCACAGGGCATGCGCGTCGGCATCAGGGGCGAGCAGGGGTCGTGCGTGATGACATAGCTATACGTGATCTCGCCCAGCAGAGCCGACCTGCGGCTGGTCGGCAAGCGGTTAACAAGGCATTTTCGTACACACTGGATATTTTCTCTTTTTTGGACTATTCTCTGTAAACCCTAGAGATGGTTGTGCGTGGAAATCCCAGCAGATCAGCCACGCTCAAACTCACTTAAATCCCCTTTCTTCCCCATTCTAATGCTCGGTTTGAACTTCAGCAAGTCGTCTTCATCAAATCTAAACCTAAATGCATTGAGTTGCTGCCATGTGGTTGGCTGATTAGCAATTTGTGTTACCAAGCAATTAAACAGGTGTACCTAATAAAGTTGCCAATCAATACATATACTGTATATACTGTATGTATATATATATATATATATATACACACACACACACACACATATGTATATATATATATATTTTTGCACACAGTATATACATAGAGTATTTTGTTGTGAAATAATTATTTTATATCATGTATTTGCAACAAGAGTTACTAAAGATACAAAGTACATATTTATTCTGTAAGTTACCCAATTTATATGGCGCTAAAGTTATGTTCCTGCAACAAAGTGTAATGTCAATATTTAAAAAAAGTTTTTTATTTTTTTATTTTTTTTAGGAGAAAATTGTGAGAAAGAGGTTGATTGAGAATAATTATAATTTATTGTTAACTACTCAATAATTGGGATTTTTTTTTTTTAAATCTCTTTACATCTTTTTCTCCTGATCTGATCATAGCAGAACACTGTGATCTGTAACAACAAGTGATACACCAGTAAAACTGTGGAACAATTTACAAAGTTACACTGAATAATCATTGCAATCAACACAGAAATCATTGAAGAACAACCTTGACTGTCTCACTGCACACAGAAAAACACATAAGACAAACATAGAACTAGGGCATCTGAGAAATCTGAATTCCCACCCTGCATGCTTTTTTCATGTTATTGGCTCATTAAGTGACAAGGCCAGGGTCACAATGGAAATCCCACACTCTTGACATTTAGATATTTACATACAGAAAGCATCCGCAGTTTCCACATTTTACTCGTTTGTCTTTAGCCCCACCCCAAAAATGTCAGCATTGCCTATCCACCCACCTATTTACAATTCGGCATTTAACTCTCTTTTAAAACCCTTTTGCTTTGCCCCAATTCCACATCATGGCATCCTCTTCAGTGCCTCTTAGAGTAATGGAGACCTATGACCCAGCGCCGCAGTCTGGCCCTGGCACTGACCTGTTTCATTGCTGTTCATTGTTGTGATCCCATCACCCAGACAGCAAAACTAATATCTGTAGAAAGACAATCTCAAGCCCAGTCTAACTGGGGGTGTAAATATTTACTAAAGGAGTACAGTAAAATCCTGTTGGATAGGGCAGTGTGTTTAATAAATATTTTTGGTTCTGATTGACAATTTCTAAAAACAATGCAATCAATTTTACATTCCAGTTCAACAAAAGGACAGTCATTTATTCTAGTTATGCACTTTTGGAGAGGCAACATGGTGCATTCAGCTTATCTGCATTGCATAGTACTCTCAATCTAACTTTGGTGGCTGGCTGATAAGTAGAGAGAGCATAGTGATGACTTCATCAATAATGTGATGCTCCTTTATTGACCAATCAGCACACAGGGAGTGGGTGGTGACCAGGCTGTGTTGCTCAAAGGAGAAGTAAAACCAAAGCTTGTTTGTCTGTACTTCTCCTGTGGATCATGGGAGTGCAGTTCATTCTGCAATCCTGTGAACTGTTTTCAGCCGACAGCAGGCTGACATCACAGAGCGAGTCCCGGCTGGGGAAAGATCACAACCATATAGTCAGGATCCATCCAGAGGCCTGGATCAGCACCTGGCTCAGCCTTTCAAGTGAGTTGCTGAAAGCTTAATCCAACTACTCCCGCTCCTTCACAGCCCAGTGCTTTAGTGAAAACGGAAGTAATGAGAACCAAACGATCAGCAGTGTTTGATTGCTGGGTTCTCAGTCTTAAAGCCAGCGGGGGGCATGCTGCATCGGTCCAATGCTGCATCCAGCTAGCTAAGTATGATTAAAAAAATGAACAACAAATACGCTTCTTTTTTTCTTGCAGTAAATAAAAGCAAGGTCAGTGATCTGGCTTTGATATCTGTTAGGGATCCCGGAAGAGCTCCCTCCACATACACTGACAGAATGCAAGCCCACCCCCCCTCCCCCTCTCGCAGGTCTACACCCAAGACTCCCTGCAAGCCTTGGTTTGGTTAACTCCCGCCTGGTGAGATGGGGGACGTTTATCATGGGGATATTGGGATCCTTTGTCTGCACCACGGCCATCATCTCTGGTTACATGTCATCTTCTATATGCTTCGAGCTAATACAAATCCCCCTGAAGAAGACCAAATTGTGGTTGAAACCCGTCGGAGTATTTATATGGAAGCTACTTCATCAATGGCACTATATATTTATTCCATTGTATCATTTAATATTCTATCATTGTTGAGATTGGTCTCAAAATGTCTGTAACCTGAATGTATTTAATATTACAACCATCTGCATCTTCATTACTCGTGATACAGAAACCTAGTAAAGATTTATTTTTATATATTTCCATTTCTTTGAATTTAATATACTTTACACAGTATGTCGCTTAAAAGCCCCCGGGGGGAATTTCTCCATTTTTGTCTTTAAAACATTTTGGGGCGTGCGGCCCTTGGACTCTCAATATATGCGTTTTTTTCTTGTCTCTGATATCTGTTAGGAATGTCTAAATTACTTTCCTGGCTGAACAGAATTACACACTCTGTGTCAGTTGGAATAACATTTTTCAACTGTGTATTTATTTGTTTGCTTAAAGTAAGTATATTATTTTAGGTAAGTATATTTTAGAGGCAATGAAGAACAGCCAGCATTCTACAGTGTCCAATTACAAATAAAACATAGGTTTAAGTTTGAAAAGTATCTGAAAAATGGCTTTAATATTTATAGAATATTAATATTTTATTAGAAAGATTGTAAAAATTATATTCCTGTGGGATAGTAGGAACTGCTAGCTGTCCTGAGCATTACAGAAATGTCAGCTGGCCAGTTTCCAACAGATGTAGGCAAAATCGTATCAGTTAACAGAGGCTTCACTTTTCACAATGGTAAATCACTCAGCAGTACCTTTTCTGGCATATCCAACCTAATAATGTCTTGTCTTGTTATACTCAAAACTTTCTTACCTCTCAGGCAGAATAAAATATTTTACAGACAGTGGGAGAGATTTACTAACACTGGAGTGTGCAAAATCTGATGTAGCTATGCATAGAAATCAGCTTCCAGGTTTGATCGTCAAAGCTTAATTGAACAAGCTGAAATTAGAAGCTGATTGGCTACCATACACAGCTGCACCAGATTCTGAGTGCACCAGTTTTAGTAAATCTCCCACCTTGTGTTCTTAGAGAACAGCAGGTCTTGCAACATGTAAACTGTTAAAGAAAACTAATTAGTGGGGTTTCTGCAATCACTGGGCCTATTAGCCTAGATGTACACTTATGTGGGTGCAGGAATGTATGTAAATTGCATGCGTTTCCGCATCCGCCGACACCCGCAGGCAAAATGTGAATTTTCAAGTGAAATTGCATGGTGTTCATATATAGTGGACCAATTTTTTTTTTAAACCTGTTGTAAGTTGGATAACTTATTACAACATGTATAACACAAGATTGTTACTTGGATTATCATATTCATTCAATAAAATACTTTGACAAGGAAATTGCATGGTGTTTGAGAAGGTGCAGGGACATTTCCCCTCTGTTTCCTGTGGGCACAGCAGTCCATTCAGCAAACAGGAAATTGTCACATACCTGGTAGAGATCAAGCTTAAGAGGGGGCTTCTCTCACAGCACGAGGGCCGATGTAGCAGGCAGGATCAGCTGTTGGTTGCAGGAATCAAATGACCATGGATCATCAGATAGGACCCAAAGTGACACTTGATCAGCAGGCAGGAGCCAAGCAAGGATACAGGCCAAAAGGTAATCAACAGTAGGGCAGCAAGATGTAGAAACATCAGGCAGGGGCAGAGTCAGGAGACAAGCTAGGGTCAGTTCACAGCCAGGCTGTGAGGTACAGGAATATAAGGCAGAAGCAGAGTCAGGGTACAAGCCGAGGTCACAACAGGCAGGCAGGAATCTAAAGGAGCCAAAAGCAAGCCTGGTCATGCAGGGAAGGCAAATATAAGCTGGTCAGGGCACAGGTAAAGCAGGAACTAGCTGAAGACCAATCAGCATTCTGTTCATTTCACAATCCAGATTAAATAGGCTGTTTGGCACCAATGCCAGTGTTTAGCGTGTATGTGTTTGTGCGCATGTGCCACTTAGCCCACATGCTATTACATGTGTGTGCATGCTAATACAAATTTTGTATTGAGCCTTTGCTTAGAATTATGAACATCCGCTTGCAAAAGTCTTCTTGTTTCAATACGCATGAGGCTTTTCTTACAGCACCAAAGCACCCAGCTAGCTCTGGTACCTCCATGCACACTGTAGATGTCACCTTCTCCCTTGCTTGCAGATCATCTAGTGGGGGTGTTAGCATTCACAATGAACCCCAGGCATTTGCATTTTCCCTTTATCCCATCTCATTCTTAAACACTAGCGTTTAGGCACATTTAGCATCTTCTAGAAGCCTTTTTTCTGCCCAAATTCTGCTGCTCCTACTGTAGATGTACTGGCAGTGTTTTTTTTTCCTGCCTCTAAAAGCCCCTGCCACTAAATGCTGCTAATAGCCTAATGCCGCGTACACACGATCAGAATTTTCGACTTTTTCCATCAGATTTTCCGATCGTGTGTAGCCCCATCTCAGTTTTTTCATTGGAAATTCCGATGAATTCCATCAGAGCTTAGATAAGGAACATGTTCTATTTTTCTCCAATAGAATTCCGTCAGAATTCCGATGTGATTTGGTCGGGGCAAAAGCCTGATCGTGTGTACGCAGCATAAGTGTGCATGGACAATTGGCTAACATGGAGGGGCCATTACAGGCAGAAAAAATAAAACGCCATACGCCCCTAGGAGCAGCTGTAAAAATGCCCAGTGTGCATAGGCCTTACTGCTGGTCCTGCCTTGTATGTGATGATGCCAAAGGGCCTGTAAAAGCTGGAGTGCCAAAGAAAATTAGCTTCGGGAGACCAGCTGCATGGAGAGGATTATGCGGGAGTGAAGAAAATAAGCTAAGTATGACTGCTTTTAAATGGCACCCTAGATAAAATGAGCATTTAACCTTTGCAACCTTTGCAATGCAGTGGATACCTTACCGCAGGGGTAACTTTGTATTTTGCTCAAAGCTCAGCTTTAAATCATCTCTCCTATCCATGGATGCTCTTCTCTGTGATTAGGTTTCTATGAATAATTTACTAAACAATTACTATTCACATCACTTAACAATACTTCACATGTTAAATAAGGAGACCCTTTTGCATGATATACTAAAAGTAAAAAGGTTCCGTGGGTTATCTCTTATATTACAATGCTGAAAATACATTATTGAGAAAACAAAAGATTTAAAAAATCAAAGGGTACATTAAAAAATAAATCTAGGACTATTGTTTAGTGCAGTATTATTAGTATCAAAATTATTACAAAATACATTGCAGACAGACATAATTTGTAGCTCATAACAGTCACTCGGGAATCAAACTTTCTTAGGGTTGATTTTATGTTAAACAAATGACAGCTAAAATCTAATGGGTAGCTAATTTAGCACTGGATACCCTCTTCCACTTTTTGAAGGCAAGCAAATGTTTCCTTGCTCTGCATTCCATAGAATGCAAATGATTTCTTGCCCTCAGCTCGACTGCGTTGAATCTGACCCTTAAACAGATATAAATAAAAGCATTTTGCTAATGTCATATGCAAACAAAATCAATACAAATACTCACCTACTGAATAATAAAGCAAAAATGTATTTTGAGAGATAATGATCTTCTCAACAAAGAATATGATATATATATATATATATATATATATATATATATATATATATATATATATATATATATATATATTAAACGAAAGCAAACAATTTCACAATAAACATTGTAGATATCAGGTCATAGCCACAATTCTAGATGCTGAAAAAAACTTGTAAATAAATAGATTTGCTTAAGAAGAATTTGGAAAAATCAATGGTCCTTCCTGTGTCTAAAAATGAAAACCACAAATGAATAATTCAAACATTAAATGTATTAAATAACTGCATCCTGTTATTTTCACAAAAATCTTGTTCTATCTAGTTATGAGACATATGGACTCTGCACAATAGAAGAAGAAAACAAAGACTTCGAATAATTTAAGCTTACAGTCCCAGGACCTTGGATAGTAGTGTATCTTATCAATAGTAGTGTATCACTTCAGTCAGTATATATGCCATTTAAAGTATTATGATGTAAATGAGTGATCGATATCCAATGTATATGCATGAAAGAGCTACCAAGTATCAAATAACTACAGTTTGAGTCATAAGTTATTTCAGTCTTAGGGCCCTTTCACACTTAGGGCCCTTTCACACGGAGCGGTCCGTTTTGCGGTCCGCTCCGTGTGTCCATCGACCCAGCGGGGGTCTCCGCTGAGCTGTCGGGTGGACAGGGCCTATGGAGAATCGGATGGAAACGGACCGTCTGTCCGTTTGCATCCGATCCGTTCCACCGGACGGAAGAAAAATAGGACATTCTTCCGTCCGAAAATCTTGCGGAAAATCTTGCGGACGTTAGCGGATGCATCATCCGCTAACGGATCCGCTCCCATAGGGGCCCATTACAAGTTCGTTAACGGACTTGTAATTAGCGGATCGTTCGTCCGGTAGTGTGAAAGGGCCCTTAGGCCACGTACACACGATCAGACATGTCCGAGGAAACATGTCAGACGGACCGTTTTCATCGGACATCGAAGTGGTCTGTTGGTCTGATGTGCGTACACACCATCGGACCAAAATCCCCTCGGACCAGAACACGGTGACGTAGAACACAACGACGTCATGAAAAAATTAAGTTCAATGCTTCCAAGCATGCGTTGACTTGATTCTGAGCATGCGCGGGATTTTGGTCCGATGATTTCGTGTACTAAACATCGAACATGTCCGACGGACAGGTTTCCAGCGGCCAGGTTTCTAAGCATGTTTAGAAACTTTTGTCCGCTGGAAAACGGTCCGATAGGCCGTACACACGATCGAACATGTCCGCTGAAACTGGTCTGTGGACCAGTTTCAGCAGACATGTTCGATCATGAGTACGCTGCCTCACGGATCCCGTGAGGATCCGTTCCTTTAATATCCGCTTGCTCAGCAGTGATTGCTCCATTGATCCCCGCTGAGCTTGCAGATGACAGTGCGGTCCCTGCACACTGTGCAGGGACCGCCCTGTCAGATCTCCACTCTCCTCTATGGGGGGATTTTCCTTTGTCTGCAGAAATGTACCATAGCGGGGACCAATAAAATCGGGTGTCAGCGGATGTTCATCCGCTGACACCTGCTATCCAATAGGGATACATGTATGTCTGTATTTCATCTGAAATACGGACATATGGTCCGCACATGTGAAAGGGCCCTTAAAGTAGTTCTAAAGATTTTATTTTCTCTTATTAAAATAACTAACATATTTATTCTTGCAATGCTTTTACACAGAGCAGCCCTGATTCTCTTCTTCTGGGCTCCCCCGCCAGTGCTCCAGGCCCCTCCTCTTCCTTGGGTGCCGCCACACAAAGTCGCTTTCCATGGGGGCACCCATGCTTTCAGCCTTCTTCCACAACTCCTTATCTCTGCATCTTCCAGCCACATCTCATTTTCAGCCCTCTTCAGTTCTGACCTCTACATGTAACCTCCCCGCCTTCTTAAAAGCTCCACCATCCTCCACATGTCTTATTTTTGTTGCTGTATTAAACTGAAGCACCCAGCCAGCTCTGGTACCTCCATGCACACTGTAGGTGGCACCTCCTCCCTTGCTTGCAGATTATCTAGTGGTGGTGTTAGCATCTACAATGAACCCCAGGCATTTGCATTTTCCCTTTATCCCATCCTGCACTCTGCAGATCTGTTGGAGACAAGCTATCCCTGGTAAACACAGAAGCCAGACTTCTGTGTTTAAATGTGATAATGGTGATCAGGGAGCAGAGGGCCTGGGCCAAATGTAGTAGAACTGAGTTCCACCAAGTTCCAGCTGAAAAAAAAAAAACCTGACACAGACTGTCCACAAGCATGGAAATAGTGCTGGGATTTATTACTAGAAAGCTTAGTGTTCTTTACTGAAACTTGAGTCTTGTTACGGTACAGACATTAATTGTTTATATCTGTAGAAGATATACAGTCTCATGCATAGATGTGTCATCTGTGGCAAGTCCACACTTTGCACATAAGACATTTCACAACTGGCATTCCTTCTTCTCCACCCACTTTTGCTTATTGGCATATTTGCTTTCAAAAAGTATTAGAATTTATTTTGATCTAACAATGTACCAGCAGCACTGTATGTTTGCTTGTCCTGTCTTCTCTAGCCTAGGTTTGTCTTTCTTTTTTACATGTATTTCTTTCTTTCTTGCAGTATGCGTGACAAAGGCCAATAACCTATTTACTGAAGTATGAAGCAAAGTGAAGTTCAGTGAAATTAAGTAACCTGTGTTCACTTCAAACATCCAGTCATGTGCAGAGTAATAAAAAAAAATGAGAGAGAGAGATTTTCTGCACTTGAGTGGAGATATTGAAACAAACACAAGTTAATTTTTACTTCACTGACCTGCAGTTAATTTCACACTTTAGTAAGTTAGGCTGGAAGACTCAGACACGTCCTATTAACATTTACTTCTCCCTCAGCCACCTCCATCTGATCTTATCTATAGGTAGATTGCCTACACATGATCCCATTTTCTAACACTCCAACCCTGTTCTGGTTGGTTTTATTTCTTAATAAACCAACAGGACATTTGGTTAGCTCGATGAATCTGTAATTCCACCGTCACCAACCTGCAGCCATTGCGCCATTTTAGCTACAGTCTAAAAGGTACTGATTTTCACTTTTATCTGAACCCAGATTTACCTGATATAACTTTTTTTTTATATTTAATTTTTGCTCTGCTAAGGGGATACATTTCCAGCACAAAGACTATAAGTTTGATTTGCCAACGTTTACCACATCATCAAGGGTATCATGTTACTCATTTGCATAAATTATCACATGCGGTAAATTAAATACGATTCACAAAAAAAAAATTATTATGTGGTACACAACAAAAAAAAACTGTTGGTAAATATTGCAAAACGCTGTGCGGTAATCTGTTATGTCCAACTCACTAACAAAACAAAAAAAAAAAGTGCAATATTTAACACTATTCAAACACTCAGAAAGGGGAATTCCACCCACAAGAGCCTAATTCCACCCACAGAACACCCACAGAAAGAGGTGGGGTCTAATTCCACCAACAGAAAGTTGACACCTTTCCACCAGCAGTGAACACACAGAAATGTGGCATTATACATCACGAGTACACAAGTATTTTATTTTTTATTTTTTATTAAATCAAAAAGTCATGAGGTGCAATGAAATTTAACATAAAGAACTTTTTTAAGTAAACATTTACAAAATTGCAGCAATGTAGTATGTCAACCATGACTCCAGCTAGAAGTGGCATCTTAAAGTGGCCACTGTAATATTTTAATATATAGTCATCTTCTTTGCTTGCTGTGTAGACTCATCCCATTTATCCCTGAAGAGGACACAGCAGCAGTAGTTGGAAGACTCATCATTTCCTGACTCGACTATGAAAATTCCCTATACCTAGGACTACCCAAATACCAGATTTCTTGTTTACAAGTTGTCCAGAACACAGCAGCAAGACTGATAACAGGGGAAAAAAACATGGGAATCAATCACCCCGGCCTTGAGGACTCTACATTGGCTACCTGTAAAGGAGCAGATTACATTCAAGAGCCTTTGCCTCACCCATAAAAAGAAATGAGCCCTAATATTTATGCGAGAAAATCAAACACTACACCCCAAATCAGGCCCTCCGATCAATGAATCAAAATCTTCTCCACATCCCCAAGTCCCGCTACAAATCTAAAGGAGAACGAAGATTTGCAGTCCAAGGACAATGGCTATGGAAAGTTCTACCAACGAACATCCGCATGGAAGAAAACCATCGGCCCTTCAGGAAAAAAACGTAAGACTGACCTCTTCTGAAGGACCTTGGACAAGTTGGACAAAAGCGCCTTGAGGTGATTTAGTTCGCATTTGTTAGGTTACTCACTCACTTACTTATAAATGTAAATAGATAGATAGCGTATATAAAGCTCCAGTATTACCATATAGAGAGCGAGAGAGAGGAAAAAACCTCTCATGGTACAGTATTTCAAATCATTTATTTAAAAAAAGAAGGTTGTATTGCAATTACATGTATGTGACCTTATGTATAAGGCGGCGTACACACGATCGGACATATCCGATGAAAACGGTCCGCGGACCATTTCCATCGGATATGTCCGATCGGGAGTTTGATCCGATGGCGTGTACACACCATCGGATCAAATTCCCCGCCGCCGGACGGCGCGGTGACGTGGCGGTGACGCGGCGGTGACGTTGACGCCGCCGCGTCACCGCCACGTCACCGCACCAGGAAGTAAAACACTTCCGCGCATGCGCCGAATCCATTCGGCAGCGGCGCAGCGGCGGTGGGGGCCGACATGTCTGCTGGTAAGTGTACTAACCAGCAGACATGTCGGGCGGACAGATTCCCACCGGATAGATTTCAAAGCTTGCTTTGAAATCTGTCGGGTGGAGAAATCTGTCCGCTAGCCCATACACACGAGCGGAGATGTCTGCTGAAACGGTCCATCGGACCGTTTTCAGCGGACATATCCCCTCGTGTGTACGCGGCCTTACATCTTGGGATTTCCCATATGCGTAATTTGACTCCCTGTAATAGGGGGTCAATTAAGTCTGGTGAGTGCATAGTGTGTCTGCATGCTGGTGGAGAGGAACCTTTCCTATACTAATTGAGGATGTTATGCACGTGTGGGATCTATACATGGACTTCGTAATTTTTATGTATTTTGTATAATTTATTCACTATGGTGATATGTAATTTATTATATAAGAGCGTGATTATTTTTTTTTCATGTATCCTGGCTGTGGCTTGGTCCCTCAAAACACAGGTCCTGCTTAGTTCTCCCCAGATGTGAGCACAGAGTGCTGCAGCAGGTCCTTGTGCTCTCACAAGTCCCATGACTTTTTTTATTATTGTACATTGCTCCAGAGGGGGTTACATGTCCCATTATTCTCCAGCCCCTTGATTTGTCCACTGCTTCCCGGGGAGGGGGGGGGGTTGGCTTCACACAGAGGCACAGCTGCTGCTCCTCTGACCCATGAATCAATGCTGCTACCAGCGGGAGAGGGGTGAGCGTAAAATCAAACAGAAACACACAGCCTGCACTGGAGCACACAGCCACTACAGACTGCACAAGTGAATTCAGAAATTTCACTATACCTTTGTTTTTATTGTTTTTATTGTCCTATAATATGGATGCACTTTGCAGAAACAATTGCATTTTTTACCACTTCCAATACAACTTTGTAAATGCAAATGTAAAATTCCCCCTGCTACAGCAGAGAACTAGTACACAGCTATGTGTGTTCCTTGTTCTCAGACCCGCTGTCAATCAGAAATATTCATAGACTTGTTGTCAAGTTAACTGAAGCATACCAATGCTGTTAAACCTGTTTATGGCGTTTTAACTTAAAAAACTCTATAAGGGTAACCAACCAAGTCTATACCTTTATTGCAGTTCATTGTTAGTACTACTGCAAATAACTGCCATCTGTAATAGAATATTATAGGAAATAGAAGCAACAAATGTTTAAGCGGCTTTGCGAAAGACAATTATTATGAATATGTAGCTTACTGATTTTTCCATTACTAAACAGTGTCTAAATTTGGCTCAGAGCTGAATGTATTCCATCAATTAAATAGGGTGCACACACACCGTATAAAATGATTGGTCTGCCAAGTGTCTCTTGATAAGTTGCCGTTAGCTGTGTAAGGATGACAATAAATTGTCATTACTAAATGTAATCTATGTTTCTGTCACCTTCTTTCCTAGAAAAAAAAAAAACTGTTCCTGTTAAGAGGTGTGTATTAATATACAGTATGTGATAATAGAATTAAGAAGTTTTTTAGAGCATGAAATTAATATTACCTGCATGGTACTTGACCTCAATTATTACCAGGAATGCACTAAAACCTATCCTGGCACTAAAGGGTTACAGATGTAGGATTTGTCAACTGCCACTTCAAATACATAAAGAAGTTAAAGCAAAAGCATGTTGTCATTATTAACTAAGACATGTTTGTTGTGCTGGTTGTTTAAAGCACTTATATGAACTCAGTTACCAGGGAATCTCACTGGGGAGTCTTGCTCGAAAAATCCTTAGCTTTTTAATATCTTTAGCTATAATTGTACCCCTACCAGCATGTACTGTAAGAGGCCCTTTCTTACCAGGTTATAATCCTATTTTAAGAAGCATCTCTGTCCAACCTTAATGCCACAATGCGACCACCAGAACTTATTAATATGAGAGGTTGAATGTTATTAAACCCTTATAAAAACCTGCATGCTTGGCCAATCATAGCGCGCAAAAAAACGAAGAGCCATAATTGGCCAAAGCCTGGGTGGCTTTGGCCAATTATGGCTCAGGGCTTTAGCACACGCCCCACACTATATAAGGCCGCCTGCTGGACGGCCTTGTGTAGTGTGTTCCGGCTTGTTAATGAGAGCAGTCAGAGAGACAGAGAGATTGTCTTTTTATATAGCTAGATAGAGCAGGCAGGCAGGCAGGCTAGTCAGTTTAGCTTAATTTACAGTGTGTAGAGAATATATATACATCCCTAGGAGTTGTACATATATTTATACACTGTATAGCTTAAATAGATCAGTTCTTCCTAATTTACTGGCAGGCAGGTGATTGTGCTATTTAAAGACGTTATCACACGTATAGACACCCAGCAGGTACAATATTTAAAGGAATTTTATTTAAAAAAAATTAATTTAAGCATCATTAAAATCACTGCTCTTGGAGCAATGATTTTAAAAATGTTTAAATTAAAAAAACAAATGAAAGATTCCTTTAAATATTGTACCTGCTGGGTGTCTATAGTTTGCCTGTGAAAACGTCTTTAAGAACCCGGGTCTTGCCCAAAGGGAACATGTATCAATGGAAAAAAGTTTTAAAACTGTCGTTTTTTTAGGACTCCTGAAAAAACAACCGTTTTTTAAAACTTTTTTTCATTGATACATGTTCCCTCGGTCAAGACCCGGGTTCTTAAAGACATTTTCACAGGCAAACTATAGACACCCAGCACTGCAGGTACAATATTTAAAAGGAATTTTTCATATTTTTTTTTTTTTTTAATTAAACATTATTAAAATCACTGCTCCTGGATTTTAATGATGCTTAAATGAAAAAATAAAAAATAAAAAAATTCCTTTAAATATTGTACTTGCTGGGTGTCTATAGCTTGCCTGTGAAAACGTCTTTGAAAACCCGGGTCTTGACCGAGGGAACATGTGTCAATGGAAAAAAGTTTTAAAAACGGTCACTTTTTCAGGAGTCCTGCTCCTGAAAAAACAACCGTTTTCTAAACTTTTTTCCATTGATACATGTTCCCTGGGGCAAGACCCGGGTTCTCAAAGACGTTTTCCAACAATAACTTCGCGCGAACGGTCGGTCTGTTCGATGGTTCTGGTGCGAACCGAACGCGGGTATGTTCGGCTCGTCCCTACTCCCTGGCGGTATGATTCTTTCAGATTTTAGGTGCTGAAAGCGGTACCATTATTTTGCAATTATTTAGCATTTTAGATTGCAGGCCTGCAATTCTTAGGAATAACTCACCTAAATCTGTCCAAACCAGAGTCTCTAGTAGACTATGACAAAGTTTTAAACACAAAATCATAAATTATAATATAATAAAAAATAACAAATAATAATGTAATAATAACAATACTTTTTATTAGGGTTGTCCCGATACCACTTTTTTAGGACTGAGTACAAATACCGATACTTTTTTTCATGTACTCGCCGATACCGAATACCGATACTTTTTTTAAATGTCCCCCCACATATATTGCAGCCATGTCCCCCCACATATATTGCAGCCATGTCCCCCCACATATATCCAGCCCCACATATATCCAGCCATGTCCCCCCACATATATCCAGCCATGTCCCCCCACATATTGCAGCCATGTCCCCCCACATATTGCAGCCATGTCCCCCCATATATTGCAGCCATGTCCCCCAATATATTGCAGCCATGTCCCTCCATATATTGCAGCCATGTCCCCCCATATATTGCAGCCATGTTCCCCACAGATGCAGCCATGTCCCACATATTGCAGCCATGTCCCCTACAGATGCAGCCATGTCCCCCACAGATGCAGCCATGTCCCCCACAGATGCAGCCATGTCCCCCATATATGCAGCCATGTCCCCACATATGCAGCCATGTCCCCCACATATGCAGCCATGCATGTCCCCCACAGATCCGTGTGGGTGCTGGTTTTTTTTCAGTGGGTGGTACGTGGTCCAAAAAATGACCACCAGTCAGTCGTTCAGGATTCACAACACCAGAAGCCCGTCATCCAGTTTTACCGCCGTTGGCGTTTGGTGTTTCAGAATGATCTGTTCTGCCACCTTCCACATAAAGTCTGCATGGACCATAGACCTGTCACTTTTTTTTTCAGCAGGATGAAGGAGTTCCAGATAAATTGCTCCAAAAGATGTTGGAAATTTTTTTATAATACTTTTTCTGCTGCTTCCTCATCGCTGGGTAAAAGGTCATGGCCTGGTCAGCCTTGTCCACACCTACAATCGTGTGGTTGTAGTCCAACACAACCTGTGGCTTTCTAACATCCTTTCCACCTCTGGTATGGACCGTGGCGGTCGAGGTGTTATGACTGTGCTCTTGAGGGAAACATCCTTTTTGTCCCGCCACTTCAGTGCCAACGTTTTCCCTTTTTGCCATGCAGCTACTTCTCCTTTCCCAAGCTTTTATTTGAAAATGCTGACAGCATGTCACGCCGGTTAGGCCTCACGGTCCCATAAGCGTCCGTCTTATTTAGCAGGAGGAACTCGTACAGTTCTGGGGAGGTATAGAAATTGTCCGTAGTGACACAGTAGCCCTGGTTGAGCAAGGGCTCTATTAATGAAAGAACTGAAGCGGTTGCCATCCCAAAACCGCTGAATCTCGGGGTGAATTTGGTCCCTTTCCCAGTGTACAGTACTGCGTTCCAGATTTATCCAGAGCTGGATTCACACAGCATAAAGGATTTTATTCCAAAGCAAGCGCGCTTTGATGCAATGAACTGAATCCAGCTGAGCCTACCTTTGTAGGCCATGAGACTTTCGTCGATGTTCCTCTCAGGTATATAGGTCCGCTGGAAGTTCTGCAAAATAATTTGGTAAATATCCCACATTTTTTTCAGCTTATGAGAACGTTCATCAAATTCCTCGTTATTTGCAAAGTGCAAATATTTAATTATCAATGAAAATGTGTACTTCAACATGACAGTTCCAAAAAAAGGTGTGACCAATAATTTATTTTTTGTCCAGTACCACTTTTGGAGTGGTTTCCCCACCACTCCCTGTAAAATTAGGAGGTCAAGGAACTTCCAGATATCGTCGCTGGTCACAGGCTCCCATTTTCTGCTCCTTGAAAATAGCTGATGGGTAGCAGCTTGTTGTTGTTGATATCGATTTGTCGATCACCTCATCCGTCAAAAAAAGTCGGAGGTATTCCAAGGGATTGTCATTCTTTATGACCACTTTTATCCCAGGTGATCCTGTGAATGGAAACCTTGGGGGCGATACGTGCTCCGTAGCACAATCAATTGCGCACCAAGTCTGCACATCGATGGGAACAGGCGCAGGATCGTCACTCACATTGCTTTCTGCATCTGATGACAAACTTTCCTACGCGTCGCTGTCACTCAGCTCCTCCGCAAGTGATTTTGTATCGCTGTCGCTGTTTGGCAGCAGGTCGCATAGCGATTTTGAAGAAGAGGTGCGCTTTGCCATGATCGCTGTGCACTTTACAGACACTGGGACAGTAAATATGCAGACAGGGCACTGGAGAAAGCACTGGGGGGGCAATCAAAGCTCACTGTATTTTTTTTTACATTTTAATCCAATAGTATCAGTGTGTTTTACTGTGTTTTACTATTATTCTACTTATACTATTTGAATTTCGCGCCGTTCCCCCCGTTCTGCCCCCCCGCGTCGCAACGCTCGCAGGGAATCAGGGGAACACAGAGCATCAGGCGGACATCCGGCCGTCGTGTACTGCGGGGATTCATCACTGGATCGCAGAGAAAAAGTAAGAAACCTCTTTCTGCATCCAGCGAGGCAAGCCCGAGTGTGGCTTGGGGTTACCGATCGTAGCTTGAAAATCTCACCCCGAGCCACACTCAGGAATACCGCCAGGAGGGTTAATGTGAAACAATAAAAGTGAAATATTCCTTTAAATTTCGTACCTGGGGGGTGTATATAGTATGCCGGTAAAGTAGCACGTTTCCCATGTTTAGAACTGACAAAGTGTCATTTCTAAAGGAAAAAAAGTAATTTAAAACTACTCTCGGCTATTAATGAATTAATCAGATCAAAGTCATTGAAAAAAATGACAGGGGTCCCCCCTGCAGTCCATTACCAGGCCCTTTACCAGGCCCGAACCCCAAAAAAGTGTGGGGGTCCCCCAAATTCCACATCAAGCCCTTCAGGTGAACCCCGCGTCAAAAATAAAAATGGCAAGCGGAGAATACCCTATTACGTCGGTGCATGACCCCCCGCCCTGTGACTTCACGGGGCGGGGTCACCCGCCGACGTATTAGGGTATTTACACTTTCTTTGTGAAATGGTAGGGGCACAATGTACCCCACTACCAATTCACATATGGAGGGCGGAATCTGGGGGTCCCCTTTGTTAAAGGGGGCTTCCAGATTTTGATAAGCCCCCCGCTTGCAGACCCCCACAACCACTGGGCAAGGGTTGAGGGGATGAGGCCCTTTGTCCCCATCAACATGGGGACATCCTCCCCATGTTGAGGGCACGTGGCCTGGTATGTTTCAGGAGGCAGGCGCTCTCTCGTCCCCCCTCTTTTCCTGCGGCCTACCAGGTTGCGTACTCGGATAAGGGTTCTGGTATGGATTTTTGGGGGACCCCACGCCATTTTTTTATTTTGCGGCGGGGTTCCCCTTAACCACTTAAGGCCCGTACGTCCCTGCCTAGACGTGGGTCGGGGGTCCGATCGGGACCCCCCCTGGTACTTGTGGTGGTCCCCGTGGCTGTCTGAGCGATCCGGGATGAGGGGGCGGCTGTTCGTTTTTGTCCGCCCCCTCCGGATCGCTCCCAGCCAATGCGCGTCCTCCTACGTGTGTCATTTCCTCTGCCTGTGTAAACACAGGAAGGGGGAAGTGATGTAATCTCTCCTCTCTGCGGTAGAAGTGATGTAATCTCTCCTCTCTGCGGTATTTTCAACCGCCGCTGAGGAGAGAAGACATCACAAGTGAGTCTGCACCAACACTACACTGACACCAGTGACACATAGGCACATTAGCCCCCCCCCCCCCCGATCACCCCCCCACCCCCTGTCACAGTGTCACTGAATGCAGTGATCATATATGTACTGATCACTGCATTTAGTGTCAGTGTGACAGGCAGTGTGACAGGCAGTTAGTGTTAGGTTCAGGGTAACCCCCTGTACCCCCCCAATAAAGTTTTAACCCCTCGCTGTATTCGTGTCACTGTTGCTGCTAGGTAGCTATTTTTTTTATTGCGATTTTTTTTTACTAAAGACATATGGCTGAATACATTTTGGCCTAAATGTTTGACTAAAATTTAGTTTATTCGATTTTTAATTCTTATAACAAAAAGTAAAAAATACCGTTTTTTTTTTTCCAAAATGTCGCTCTATTTTTGTATATAGCGCAAAAAATTTAAAATCTCAGGGGTGATAAGATACCATAAAAAAAAAGCTCTATTTGTGGGAAGAAAAGGACGCAAATTTTGTTTGGGAGCCACATCGCACGACCGCACAATTGTCTGTTAAAGCGACGCAGTGCCGAATTGTAAAAACGCCTCTGGGCATTTAGCAGCATATTGGTCCAGTCCTTAAGTGGTTAAAATCCATACCAGACCGGAATGGATTTTTGGGGGACCCCATGCCATTTTTTTTATTTTGTGGCGGGGTTCCCCTTAATATCCATACTAGACCTGAATGGCCTGAAATGAAATTTGGGGGGATCCCCACGCTTTTTTTTTGTTTGGGGTTCCCCTTAATATTCATACCAGACACAAAGGGCCTGGTAATGGACTGTGGAGGGGACCCCTGACGTTTTTTTTTCAATGACTCTGATCTGTATTGCCGGGACCGACAATTCATTAATAGCCGCGAGTAGTTTTAAATGACTTTTTTCCTTTAGAAATTACACTTTGTGCAGGGATAGTTCTAAACATGGGAAACATGTGCTACTTTACAGGCATACTATACACCCCCCTCCCCAGGTACGAAATTTAATGGAATATTTCGCTGTTTTTATTGTTTCACTTCAAGCATTATTAAAATCACTCACAAAAAAAACGTCAGTATTTTTTACTTGTTGCTATAATAAATATCCCAATTAAAAAAAAAAAAAAAAAAATTTTCTCAGCTTAGGGCGATACGTATTCTTCTACATATTTTTGGTAAAAAAAAAAAAAATCGCAATAAGCGACTGGTTTGCGCAAAAGTTATAGGGCTTACAAAATAGTCAGTCAGTGTCAGTGGGAGAGTAGGACGCTCCGGTCTTCCGCTCGAGTCTGCTCTCGCCAGGGACCAGACAGGCAGATAGTGGCTAGGCAGACTGCTAGGTAGGCTTGCTCTACCCCTCTATCCCTCAAGCAACTCACCACCGGCTTTCCCCCGGCTCTACCTGGCCCCCCTGGCCTCCCTCCTTCACCCCTCTCCAGCAGGTAAGCCATCCACTGAGGTTGCAGGCAGCCGTCCTTTTCAGGACAAGCCACCGCTGCAACTGAAAGCCACGGCTCTCCACCCTATCCACACCTACCCTTCTATGCCCCCACACTACCAGCCCCTCTCTAACTAACCATCCGCCACCTATCCCTGCAATCCCTGCAATTTTCCGCCGTCTCGGGTGCTTTTTTCGGTACCTCCGCGCCGGCCTGGAGGCAATCGCGGCAGCCGCAACTAGGAAAGGCCGCGGCTTCACCCGCGGCCTAGCGGCGCGCCGCTTCTCACCCCCTCCAACCGCCACCAAAGTCCCAAAACGGACCTGATACCCACCCCTTACCCCCTGGAAAGTACCTCACACCCCTGTCTACCAGTCCTGGCCCCAACGGCAGCACCGATCCACCCAATCTGGGAGTTTTTTCAGCCTGGATCCTGCTGCCGATCGGCAGGTCATCTTACTACACCCAGCCCTAAATCTCAACTATTACAACTTGATCCAGGGTTCGCCGATCGCCTATCAAGGGGTCAGGAAGGAATTTTTTTCCCTGCCGCTGCATATTGGCGTAGCACGGTCAGGTTTTTTTTGCCTTCCTCTGGACCAAGCCAGGATTGAGGATTCAGTTAATCCTTGACAATCCTTAACCCCCCCCCCCCTCCCCCTGGTGTTTGGCTACCATGGTTAATCTGCAATACTCGGCAGAGGCCATTTGGAGTCTGAGGCGATTTGCCGCAATACTACCAGCCATTACCAAAAAAGCCCTTCAAACGGAGCGCCTATTGAGGATCAATCGAAGATCAATTGTCAAAGGTCTCAGCCGTTTGCCCCAACCTAAGCACATATCATGTGCTTTGATCAACACTAGATCGGCAGTAAAACACCGATTAGAAATCCATGATTTCTTATTGCAACATGACTTAGACTGCCTCTTTATTACAGAGAGCTGGCTTACAGCCGACTGTAACACCATTCTAGGAGAATTGGTGCCAGATAACTACCGTATTATAACGGAAAACAGAATAGGGCAAAGAGGAGGAGGATTGGCGGTGATCCATAAGACGCACCTTGCGATCACAAAACCAGTCCTTCAAAACCCTCTTCCATTCATGGAAACCCTTACTCTACAACTGCAAGCAAACTCCCAGGAGACAGTCCGGATTCTACTCTGCTATAGGCCACCCGGCCCAAAATCGCAGCTTCTCCCTTCATTGACGGACTTTATCTCCACCTATACCCTGAACAGCAAACACCTTTTGCTGCTCAGGGATTTCAACCTCTGGGCCAACTCCCCGCAGGACCCCGTTGCCGACGCCTGCATTGACCACCTGGAAGGATTAGGGCTTCAGCAACTAGTATGTGGCCCCACACATGCTTCAGGTCACACACTCGATCTTATTTTCAGACACGATCTGGAAATAAAAATCTTGGGAAATGAACCATTGCCATGGACAGACCACCATGCAATTAAATTCATTATTCCCAATTTCCCCCCCCTTAATAAAAACATCAAACCCAGTGACAACACACTGGACTAGATGTCAGAAGAAGCTCCACTCGGAACTCTTCAAAGCCACGTTAAGGAAAAAAATAAAAACAATTCAGCCGCATCAATCGGCTGAAGAAACACTGGATTCCATTAACACAGCCCTATTACAGTCAGCCGACTTAATAGCGCCGAAACGTAAAACCCACATCCGGAAAAATAACGCAGGCTGGTTCAACAACCAGCTGGCGTCACTGAAGCAAGAGCGCAGAAGGGCTGAAGCCGCCTGGAAGAGAAGTCCATCAGTTGAGAACCTCTCCATCTACAAGGCAATAACTAGAAAATACCACAAGGAAATTTTCGATGCCAAGAAAAATTATTTTTCTGAGGCTATCAACAGCGCCCTCAACCTCCCCCGCGAGCTCTTCAAGCTGGTCACTCAGACCATGAATCCAGGATGTCTTGAAGCCCCCAATTCGGACACACAAGAATTTTGCGATGATTTATCGGATTACTTCATTAATAAAATTGAGGGAATCCGGCAAAGCATTCAGCAGAACAACTCCCCCCGTAGCCCCCCCAGTAATTATTCACACAACACCGGCAGAAACTCACCACAATCAGGTAAGTTCACGCTGGAACCCGTCTGTACTCATGACATTAAAAATATCATCGGCGCTCTGCGTAACAGCACTGCGCCGAATGATATCATCCCCACTAAACTGCTGAAGGAATGTGACGACTTCCTGGCGCCTCCGATCACGCAGCTTATTAACCAATCCTTTAGGGAGGGCATAGTGCCCTCCCAGTTGAAGGAGGGTATAATTCGGCCTATCTTGAAGAAACCCACCCTGGACCCCAAGGATCCACTCCACCACCGTCCCATAACAGGCCTAAACTCTCTTTCTAAGGTCATGGAGAAAGTAGTGGTACAACAGCTGCAACAGCATCTAGATACCCATAACCTACTTGATCCATATCAATCGGGTTTCCGGCCCGGACACGGGACAGAAACCGCATTGCTCAAGATATGGGACGACGCTCTCGAGGCCGCAGACGAAGGAGAATCTTGTCTCCTGGTTCTGTTGGACCTAAGCGCAGCTTTCGACACAGTAGACCACAAGCTTCTATTGACTCGGCTAGCTGAAGTAGCCAGAGTCGCAGAAGGCGATTTATCTTGGTTCTCCTCTTTCTTGGAAAACCGTTCGCAAATAGTGAAGTTAGGACCTTTCACCTCTGGAAAACGCACAGTATCATGCGGAGTCCCTCAAGGATCCCCTCTATCGCCTGTGTTATTCAACATCTATCTTCGTCCTCTTTTTGAAATCATCAGCAGTCAAAAACTGCTCTATCACTCATATGCAGATGACACGCAACTGTATTTCCGCATTTGCAATAAAAAGGATCACCACCTCAATCTAGAGACATGTCTCTCTTTGATAGAGGACTGGATGACCAAGAGTTATCTTAAACTCAATGGAGCGAAAACAGAACTTCTCCTGTTTCACGCCAAGCGTAGGAACCAACCAGCAACAACGTGGACACCCCCGCCCATTCTGGGCAAAATCATCACCCCTAGCGCCAAAGTCAAAAGTCTTGGTGTCATCTTCGACTCCCACATGACAATGGACGCGCAAATAGGGTCAGTAGTCAGCGGATCTCACCATCTGCTGCGCCTACTACGCAGACTTATTCCTTTCATTCCTAAAGAAGACGTAGCAGTCGTGGTGGAAACAATTGTTAACTCCAGACTGGACTATGCAAATGCCCTTTACCTCAGACTCCCGAAGTACCAAATCGCTCGTCTGCAAGTCGTTCAAAATACGTCCGCCAGACTTGTGACTGGGAAAAAACCCTGGGAATCCATCTCATCTTCACTGAGAGCCCTTCACTGGTTGCCAGTGAAAGACAGAATTGCTTTTAAAGAACTATGTCTAACGCATAGATGTATCCATGGGAATGCTCCCCGATATCTGTGCGAAAAAATAAAAGTTCATAATCCCAATCGCATCTTGCGATCCACCAACCAAAATCTACTCCAGATACCGAAAGCCAGCTACAAGTCCAAAGGAGATAGAAGATTCGCGGTCCAAGGTCCCAGACTATGGAATGCTTTACCAACCAGCATGCGGTTGGAGGAGAACCACCTAGCATTCAGGAGAAAGATCAAGACTCATCTCTTTTGATTCCAAAGGAGACAGGAACAACAAGCGCCCAGAGGCGATTTAGTTCGCATGTGCCGCGCTATATAAGTTTTTCATTCATTCATTCATTCAATTATTATTTTTTATTATTTTTTTTTTACTAGAAATGGCGGCGATCTGCGATTTTTATTGGTACTGCGACGTTATGGCGGACACATCGGACACTTTTGACACATTTTTGGCGCCATTCACATTTATACTGCGATCAGTGCTATAAATATGCACTAATTACAGTATAAATGTGACTGGCATTGAAGGGGTTGACACTAGGGGGTGAGGAAGGGGTTAAATATGTATGCTAGGTGTGTTCTAACTGTGGGGGGAGGGGGGGGTGACTGGGGGGGTGACCGATCTGTGTCCCTATGTAGGAAGGAACACAGATCGGGCTCCTCCCCTCCAGAGACAGGACGCTGTCTCTGTGTAACACGGCAATGAGAGATGATCTATGAGATCATCTCTCATTCGCCCACAGATCGCTTCGCAAACGGCCGCTCTGATTGGCCGTTTGCCGCGATCTGTGATTGGCCGTGTCAAGGGACACGGACAACACAGGGCTTCCCCGCAGCGTGCACTACAGCGCGCGCTGGGAACGCCAGAATGACATGCCGTCAAATGACGGCATGTTGGATATTCAGGCCCGCGCTGTTGCCGTCATCCGACGGTAGCGCGGGCCTGAAGTGGTTAAAGGGTGTTTAATGATTTTAAAGTTGACTGTATGGTGTGTAACCAAGTGGTGGGTCAAACAACACTTGGTTACACACCCTACAGTCAACTTTAAAACCATGCTCTGTATTTGAGCCTCCTATGGTAGAACTGTATCACAATTGTGACAACCTATGTGGACCAGTTATTTACCTAATCCTTTTCATTTTATGTTTGTAACTGTTTTTATGACCTTTTCACAAAATAAATGTATCTAGTTTCTTACCATATGTAATGTGTGCCTTCAAAGTCCAAAACTATTAGCCTCTATCCAACCTAAACACTAGTGGCACACTGATTACAGGTACATCCACAGTATCACCCTGTTTGGACGTACGTTAAATATAGGCCCTTTTCTTTTTCATATACCTTGTAAATGTGTCAGGGCTAGGAGTTGACTTTTAATCTTTTTTGTTGTTGTTTTTTTTATCTTATGTTGATAGGGTTTTTCATTCAGTACCATTACCATCTGTTCTTGGAACTGCCTTTTGTTTGCAGCATTCCACTAAATCGCTTGAAAAAAAAAAGTGCAACCATAGTGTGCATCTAAACCACCTTAACATTGTATCACTCATATTAACTGCACTCCCTCTCTCCAAAGATAAAACAAAACTAGCCATTTTTATCGATTTAAACTGTCCTGCTGCTGGACAAATTTACACTGCTGTATCCTCTACAGCAGTGGTTCTTAACCCTGATCTCAAGTATCCCCCAACAGGCCATGTTTGCAGGTTTTCCTTTATCTTGCACAGGTGCTTTAAGCCCAGGTTCACTGGGCTGCGGGAGTGAAACTGTGCGAGTTCAGCTGAATTCACACAATTTCACTCCCACTGGTCGGTCGTGATTACAGAGACATCTGTGCAGGTTTCTGCACTGATGTCAATGTATATCGAGGGGCGAAATCGCAAAAAGTAGTACAGAAATAACTTTTTGAAATCGGTGCAGCGCTGCAGATGCAACGTCCCACTGATTAGGACGGTGCAATTGCCGGAATATACCACCAATTAGAAATGCGGTTTGATATCAAATCACACCAGTGTGAACCAGGGCTAAATCATAGTCAATGGATTGGTATTTTGGAAAGCTATTTTATCTAAGAGAAATACCCAAAACATGGCCTGTTTTGGGAACTTAAGGATGGGGTTAAGAACCACTGCTCTATAGTATCTTAGCTCTTGTAGAAAAAAAACACAGCCTTTACTATTTGTCTCTAATAAAAGTTGGGCCTAGCCTTGCTTAACCCTTTAACCCCCGGACCATATTGCTGCCCAATGACCAGAGCACTTTTTGTGATTCGCACTGCGTCGTTTTAACTGACAATTGCGCAGTCGTGCGACGTGGCTCCCAAACAAAGTTGGCGTCCTTTTTTTCTCACAAATAGAGCTTTCTTTTTGTGGTATTTGATCATCTCTGCGGTTTTTATTTTTTGCGCTATAAACAAAAATAGAGCGACAATTTTGAAAAAAATGCAATATTTTTTACATTTTGCTATAAAAAAATATCCTCAAAAATTTAATAAAAAAAACATTTTTTTTCCTCAGTTTAGGTTGATACGTATTTCTTCTACATATTTTTCGTACTTTTTTTTTTGCAATTAGCGTTTATTGATTGGTTTGCGCAAAAGTTATAGCGTTTATGGCATTTTTATTAATATTTTTTTTTTTACTAGTAATAGTGGCGATCATCGGTTTTTTTCAGTACTACGACATTACGGCAGACACTTCAGACACTTTTGACACATTTTTGGGACCATTGGCATTTTTATAGCGATCAGTGCTATAAAAATGCATTGGATTACTATAAAAATGCCATTGGCAGTGAAGGGGTTAACACTAGGGGGCAGGGAAGGGGTTAAGTATGTTCCTGGGTGTGTTCTAACTGTATGGGGGGGTGGACTCACTAGGGGAAATCACTGATCTTCTGTTCATACATTGTATGAACAGAAGATCAGCGTTTCCCCCGCTGACAGGACCGGGAGCTGTGTGTTTACACACATAGCTCCCGGTCCTCGCTCTGTACCGAGCGATCGCGTGTGCCCGGCGGTGATCGTACCCGCCGGGCACGCAAAAGTAGCCGACATAGAGCTACGGGCTCTCGCCCAGTAGAGCCGACCTGCCGCAGTAATATGACGGCGGCTGGTCGGCAAGTAGTTAAAAGTGTACTGCTGATAGTCAGTTTTACACTACTGTGTTACAACCTCTGTGACCAAGCCCCGGTGAGCGGGGCAAAACATGTCAGAGAGCATGGCTGGAGCAGCACTGGCTAAGGCTACACTCTTTCACATATTCATGCACTGGGTCGGTGAGTGGGGTTCCTTCCTTTCTCTGTTGATGCTTAAAAAGTACATATAATGTTGCTAATGTGATCACATTAGCAATGGGCAAACAGAGTTCATGGCTATAGTGTTAGTACAATTATGTATTAGGTATAATAAAAAAAAGCTTAAAAAGTTCATACAGTGGAACCTAGTGATAGGAGCATAATCCGTTCCAGGAGAATGCTCGTAATCCAAAGTACTTGCATATTAAAGCGAATTTCCCCATTGGAAACAAAAAAAGAAACTGTTGTGCATTGACTTCAATGACATGCAATACCGCATTTGGCCAGAGGTGGGGGGTGCCGGAGAGCCTTGGAAACACCTGGAAAGGCCCGAGGACAGCTCGGCTGAACACTTAAAACCTTTCAAAGGCTCCGGAGCCTTTCCAAGCATTTTTTAATGGCTTCCGAACAGCTCCCATCGGCTCTGTTCGGCTCTGGCGTCCCCCACCTCAGGCCAAATCCGGTGGCTTGAATCCTGCTCGTTTTAAGAGACAACACTCGCAAACCGAGTGAGGAGTTTTTTAAATACAGTACTTATTAACCGAGTTACTCGTAATCCAAGGTTCCACTCTATAATGTTGCTAATGTAACCTTATTAGCAATGGGCAGAGTTCATGGCTATAGTATTAATACAATTACGTATTAGGTATAATAAAAAAAAATGATCTCTAAAGTTAGAACAACACTTGGCATGAAAGACAATCAGACTTGTCCAATCAGATTCTGTAAGTTGTCTCCCTGGCGGTTTTCCCGAGCGTGACTCGGGGTGTTTTTTTCTTGCTAAGAACGGTATCCCCGAGTCACGCTCGGGGAAGACATGCAGAGCCTGCAGCGCACGCTGTCTTACCTTCTTCCTGGATCCAGCGATGCATCCACGCTGTGTGAGCGAGCGGGTGCTCGCTCGATTCACACAGCGTCCACGTGTGCCGCCGAGCTCCGTTCCCTGCGACGTTACGGCGCACGGGAGCAGAGAACGGCGCCAAATTCAAAAAAGTAAACAAACACTTTACATACAGTATACTGTAATCTTATAGATTACAGTACTGTATGTAAAAAATACACACCCCCATGTCCCTAGTGGTCTGTCCAGTGCCCTGCATGTTCTTTTATATAATAAAAACTGTTCTTTCTGCCTGGAAACTGTAGATTGCCCATAGCAACCAAAAATGTCCCTTTATGTAAAAAATGGTTTTAGATCAGCTAGAAAACAGCGATAATAAATTATAATCACTTGCAGAATTTAGCGATAGCGATTTGTGGGGAAATTCGTCATAAAAAAAAAATAATGACAGCAAAAATTCTGCAACTGAGCAAATTTCAGTGATTTTGATTTGATTACATTATTGAATAATTTTTACTATAATTATATTATTATTTGTTATAATTTTTTATAATTATTTATTATATTATAATTTTTAATAAAAAAAAAAAATCATACCCGGGATGCCTATTAGACTCTTGTTTGAATAGATTTAAGTGAGTTATCCCTAAGAATTACAAGCCTACAGTATACAATGCCAAATTCCCTTGCAAATAATGGTACCGCTTTCAGCACCTAAAATCTTAAAGAATCATACCGCCAGGGAGGTTAAAAGGAACATGGTACCACAATACTGTAATATTTTGTAAATTAGCCATGGTTTTAATAGCAGATATCACAATGTGCCAACACATAGCTGTATTACATATTAAAACCTGCCTCCAACAATCAAATGTTTGCACTGCATTTTGGGATGCAAAAAAGGAAGAAAAAATAAGCAAGAAAATGCAAGAAAAAGGGAAAGATTTCCAAAATGCTGATTCCCACCACAATGCTGCCAACCAGTGCTTATATCTAAAATGAATTAGGTTAAAATTCCTAATCACAGATCCACATTTCAACATTAATATTTTCACAGTAACTATTGAACACATTTAAGCACTTGCACAATGATGCATGGAGTGCACATTGCTTTGTAATAGTTCTAATTTACTGTCGTGTGGGGACAGGTTCCCTTTAATCCAATTTTCCATCACTTGAATACACTCGAATATCCCTTTTATTTAACTCCACCCGTGCTATAGTTCTGAAACATCAATTTGCTCCTGGGGATTGGAAAGAGAAAATGAAAAGCACTTAGAGAAAAGACTCCTATGCAATTATCCGTCTGTCAATTAGAAAGTGACTTTTTTTATAGTCAGTATGTGTCTGCTAACATGACAATTTGTTGCTGGCAGAGAAATAGAACATACAGCGCACATAATCTCAGCTCAATACAGCACAAGCACTCCAATTACATGCTATATATTTTATTACATAATACAATGTGTTTTTGGTCATAACATTTAGGGGTTGTGAAAAGAAAAAGTCAAACCTTTACATTGCATGTTTTTTAATTAAAATACAAATATTTTAGGGGTACAATTGCAAGTGCCATTAAAAAAAAACAAAAAAAAAACGCAATTCTGAGTGCTTTTGAAAACAACCCACCTATATGAATTAATGTATGGTTTTGTGAGGGCAGTTGCTGAAACAAAAAAGGTTGCTGTTGTATACCTATCAAAAAATGTAAATTACCACCTGAAAATGTAACAGCTTGAGTAATAGCTAAAATGCAGCATATGGTTACTATTAGATAAACCTTTTATTTGAAAAAAACAGCATTAAAATGTATTATATAAATGCCCACATTATCCCATGTTGCATAAATGCCACTGACATTTGAATGCACTAACTAGCTGCATATAACAAAGACAGAACAACAAGGAAAAATAAAAGAACAGTGTTCACATACACACCTGTATCTATATACATATATTGTAAAGACATGGTGTACAGTATAGCTGACCTAGATACACCATAAATCAGCTGAATACTGCAGATTCACTCTCAAAATTGCTTATGTTACATAAATTGGTATCAAAACCTTCACACTTAAATTAGTTTTTTTTTTTTTCTCCAAACAATTTTTATTGAGATGTTTTAAGCCAACAAACAGAAATGCATACAGTGTATACAGAAGATGGTACAAAAGAGGAATTACAGTTGGGAACAGGCGAACAGGTACGTTATGTAGAACAAAGAAACATCAATATCACAGTAATCAGCATTACTTTCAAGACTTAATCCATGAAACATAACATCTGTGGCCCATTACGGGGAATAGTAGGCGTGTGATGGCAGGCAGTAAGGGTAGGGCCCTATATCCAATACCACCAGGAGAGGTGGAGACACGAAGACCTCCTGGAGTCCCTATGAATTGACCTCCTTCCCCCCCACCCCTATCGGGATCTATCTGTGGGCGGGGGAGGAGGCCCATGAAGATTGACGACAAGGGGTTATATGCAGGGCTCCTGTATCAAGACTAACGAAACCTCTAGTGGGTGCGGGAGGTCCAACCCGTACGAGATGGAGGGACACTGAGACCTGTAACAGTACCTGAGGTCATGGTATATCAAAAAGAGGGTCGCTCAGCATGGACCATCGTGGGGTGGTGCATTGGCAGGGGGAACATCCTTCCCCAAAGTGTCCCTGTAGTGGATCCAGCAAGCCCATGTTTGATAAAATCTGCCTGGTGTATAAGTTGTTCCATTTCTTCGATCTTGCACACTCTAGCGTGCCAGTCCTCGAGTGTTGGGGGTAAAATGGTTTTCCAACGTAATGGAATGCATTGAGTGGCCGCATTTATGAGGTGCATGGCGAGAGATTTGTGGTATTGGGATCTTGACAGGGGGGTGTGGTGCAATAAGTATTGGGCCGGGGTGAATTCCACTGCTAGTGTCGTGATATTGACTATGCGATCATGTATCTCTCTCCAAAACGGTTGCAAGCGGGAGCACTCCCACCATATGTGGAGGAGTGTGCCTGTGGCTGAGCCACATCTCCAGCAATCTGGGGGAACAGCTGGATAGATCCTGTGTAGTTTATCGGGGGTCCGATACCAACGGGTACAAAGCTTATATCTGTTCTCTTGAGCAGAAACGTTGACGGACCCTTTGTGTGCACGTTCCCACACCCTCTCCCAGTCAGCATCCGATAATCCCCTCTCTAGGTCAGCATCCCAGTGTCTTTGAGCATTCGTGCGGGGCTGTGCATGTGATGTCAGCATGGCGTAAATCGAGGAAACCAGGTGCTGTTGGGGGCCCTGCATGTTGCAAAGTTGTTCTAGGGGGGTAAAGGTCCTAGACCAGGCCGAAGGCGTGGGGGTGGTGTGAAGAAAGTGTCTGATTTGTAGAAATTTGAAGAAAGGCAATGACAGTTGCGGAAACACGGCGACCATCTCAGAGTGGGTGTATAGAGTTGCGTTCCGGAAGAAGAGGTGTGCCCTTATCTGCGGGGGTTGTGGGTCAGTCGCATTATCAGTCGGCCTAATTCCTGCCGGAAAGTCAGGGTTGTGTAGTAGCAGGGTCATGGGGCCTGGTGAGGGAGTCGTCCCGTGGGATCGGTACAGTGCCCTAAAGGTCCGTAGGGTGGGGCCTATCAGGGGGTGTGCTGTGCATGCCGTAGGGGTCGCAAGGGGACTAATCCAGGGGAGGTGAGCAATCGGGAAGTGTAGGAAAGCATTTTCTATGCCAACCCACGCCTTATTGTCTGCGTGAAGGTGCCAATCAACTAGTCTCACAAGTAGACATGCCTTATGATACATGGCCACGTCAGGAATGCCCAGGCCTCCCTTTTGTTTGGGGAGTATGAGTTTGTCCCAGCTCAATCTAGGAGACCGGCCGGCCCATAAGAAGGTCCTGCAAATCCCCTTGATGGAGGTAAAAAAGGCCAACGGAAGTCTAATAGGGATCGCTTGTAAAAGGTACAAAATACGGGGAAGCAAATTAATTTTAAGTATGGCCGCTCTGCCAAACCAGGAGAACTGACCTTGACGCCACCGAAGTAGATCCTCTCTAATCGTGTGTAAGATTGATAAAAAGTTAGCCTTATAAAGATCATTCAGGTTGGCCGTGATTTTAATTCCTGTTCGCCTCCCATCAGAAGGGGAAGTTGTTCTTGCACTGGGTGACCTCTGCATCTAGGAGGGAGACATTAAGCGCGGATGATTTGTCAAAGTTAATTTTAAAATTAGAGATATTATTGAATAGGCAGAATTCCTGAAGCAGGTTTGGGATTGTGACGACAGGGTTGGAAAGAAATAAGAGTATGTCGTCCGCATATGCAGCTACCTTGCATTGCTTACCGGGGACAGTAATGCCTTGGATATAGGGGTTATCTCTAAGTTTGCGGAGGAACGGTTATAATGTGACAACGAAGACAAGAGGCGATAGTGGGCATCCCTGCCGGGTGCCGTTCGCAATAGAGAAGGCGTCTGATAGGTGGCCGTTGACTCTGATTCTCGCCGTGGGGACCGAGTACAAAGCCATGATCATCTGGGTAAAGCGCGGCGGGAGTCCCAGCACGCTAAGAGCCGCGGACATATAGTCCCAGGCCACTCTATCAAACGCCTTCTCAGCGTCCAAGGAGAGAAAGAAACCTTTGTTACGAGAAGAGGTCAGCCAATGGTGGATGTTTAGGGCCTTGGTGGTGTTGTCCCGGGCTTCTCGCCCAGGGACAAAGCCAACCTGATCCGAGGAGATGATGCAGGGGAGGAGTGGCAATAATCGATTAGCTAGGATTTTGGCGTACAGCATTCAACAGCGAAATTGGGCGGTAGTTGGAGACTAACGTGGCATCTTTCCCGGGTTTGGGTATCAGAGAGATGTGAGCTTCTAACAGGTCCTTCCTGTGCGGGGTGGGGGTCATGATCTCATTGTAAGTCGCTAGAAAATGAGGGACCAAGATATTTGAGTACGCTTTGTAATAGCTGGCCGGCAGGCCATCTGGACCCGGGCTTTTCCCAGGTTTGAGCTGTTTTAGGGCTGAGAGCACCTCTTGCGACGAAATGGGCATATCCAGATGGGATAAGTCCCCGAGGGGCGATTGCGGGAGACCGTAGTCACGTAGGAAGTCCTGGATAAGAGTGTTCCTATCTGGCATGGAGGGGGTCACCTCAGGCGTGGGGAGATTATAAAGGTTAGAAAAGTAACAAACTAATTGTTTTGCAATGTCTCTAGAAGATGAGAGCGACGTTCCCGATGGGGTGGTAATATTATGAATAGTATGAGCCGACTTCTTTTTCTGGAGGGCCGCAGCTAGTAATTTCCCCGACTTATTGCCAAATTCATAGAAGAGCTTGTTAGTGAGAGTGTATCTGCGTTTTAACGCCTTTTGGAGTTCTTCTAGTAGCTCTTGGCGCGCTGTTAGTAGGTCAGCATGGGTCTGAATAGTTAAATTTAGTTATATTCCAGTTAAATGTCCATATTTTTATGTTAAAAACGTGTAATAAAGCAGTTTATTAAAAGTGGGGGCTCCCAAGCAGCGCCTGTTTGACTTTTTTTTTATGAAGCTTTAATATCACTGTAATTCTTGTAATATAGCACAAGCCTTTGTTCTTTCTCTACTAACTAGTGACCTAAAAATCTAGTGTACCTATGCACCATTCAGGGGCGTGAGTAGAAGCATCAACAGAGAAAGGAAGGAACACCACTCATTGATCCAATTCATGAATATGTGAATAAGTGTGGCCTCAGTCAGCCAGTGCTGCTCCATCCATGCCCTCTGATATGTTTCACCATGCACACCAAGACTTGGCCACGGAGGTTGCAACCTTCATGTATTTGTCCATAGTGGAAATTTCCCACCAGGTATTTATTTTCTGTTCCATAGTGTGCCCTATTTTCCTAAAACTGTGTTATATCATTATCCTTAGTGACTTTTTCAGAAAAAAAATATTCTCTAAATCAATTTCTCTATTCTCAAGGAAAGTGAACACCTCCATGGTTGCTACCAGCAAGTATATGTAATATATGTACAATAATACAAAAGGAAAATCGAGCGAGCTATCCAACGTTTACCAAATGAAAGGTGTGCAAAATAGTATATATATAAATGAACCAGACCATCTGCTAACACTGCTCACATACTCATATACATGTGCAAATACAGGTATACCCCACTTTTTTTTGTTTTTCATCAATAGATTTTTATTGAAGTTTATCATAAACAAGAGAAATACAGACATACAATGTGTGGCATTGTTATGCATTAAGAGATGGTGACAATCGTCTCAGGATTGTGTGTGTAAACACAAGCAGGTTCAAAAACTACTAACAGGAAGTTCTCAAGTATTCACATTAGATACAGGTTGATTTGGTACAGTATGTTGATATGACCTGCCTCCAGGAACCCCCAATGAGATCTCTTTTGTTGCCTGGAGGTAGGTTACGGTTTCTCAGAGCGTTTCCTACGTAACATTAAACTTAAGGAAATTAAAGTCTAACTTGCCACTGTAACATGGAAATATTCAGTAACTATAAATAAGTCGTAAATATCAATCATAAAAACTTTGCTGCCCCAGACCACCTTTCCCAAAGATCTTTCCTTTATTCAAATTGCCAGCGCTAGATGCCAGAGTCATCTCATATCCATAATGGAGGTTTACCAAGTCTAAAGTATTCTCAATGGTTGGGGGGTCTATCTGTTTTCCACAGTCTGGTTATGCTTAGCCTAGCAGCTAAAAGGATATGTATAACCACATGTCTGAAAATATGAGGTAACAATTCTATAGTGAGGTTTATAATCGCCAACTCAGGCCTTGGGGACATGTGCTGGTTGGTTATATCCGATAGGATCTGAAAAATTGTTTTCCAGTAGGGTTGGAGTTTGGTACACTTCCACATTATATGGAATAAGTCTCCATTAGCAGAAGTTACATCTACAGCACGCATCGCTTACTGTTGAGAAGAACGACGCGAGCCTGGATGGCGTGAGGTACCACCGCAGGGATAATTTTTGGGTGAGTTCCCATAATGCTGAGCATTTAGTAGCCTTATATATAGATTGTATAGCTCTTTGCCATTGGTGATCTGTGTAGGTTTGGCCTAAATCGTTTCCCAGTGAGTGTGGGGAGATGACTTGGCAAAGAGAAGTTTACTCTGTAATATGTTGTAGAAAAAAGATATACCTTTAATTTTATGGCAGGCGTTGGTCAGGTGCTCCCAGGCTTTTGGGAGTACTGTGTAGAGAGGCATCTGAAGTTTATTAAGGCAATGTTTGATTCTAACGTAGGTGGAAGAGTCAGTGGTAGGTAAGTTAAATTCTTTTTGAAGAAGGTAAAAGGACTTAATCTGTGAGTCCCGGAATAGATCATGAATAGACAAGATACCCAGCCCTGACCAATGGGTCATGGAGAGGTCGGGTGATAGGTGATGAAGAGTTTCGATTGGGATTGGTATTCGTGGGTTGTTAGAGTGGATGGTGTTGTCACTTATCAGGGTTTGCCACACTTTAGCTGAAGCTAACATGGTGGGAGATAAAGTCGCGGATAGTTTGGATCTGAAGGGGGTGCTGAGCACCCACTATTTTAAATTTGGGCGAATGAGTGAAACGTTTTCTATAGTGCTCCATAATTTATACCCCACTTTTAAGTACACAATGGGACCAGAGCATGTATGTAAAACGAAAATGTACTTAAAGTGAAACAATACTTTTTTTTTCACTTCTAGGGTGTAGTGGGGGTGTCAAGAGCTGTAGTTGAGGTCTCAGGGGCTGTAGTGGGGGTGTCAGGGGCACACTGGAACAGGGCAAGCTATGCTCTCAGAGTTTCAGCTCTTAGCAGTCTCTTAGTCAATTTGTCAGCAACAAAGTTTAAGCAGAGAAAAAGACTCCAATAGTTCTTGAATTGTCTAAAACTTACAATAAAAAACGTACAGGGTACGGATGCTTCCAGTGCACCACATTAAAGCAAACATAAAGGCTGTATGTGTGTCTCACAAAGTTGCACATACAATATCTCCCAATCGGCTGCTAAAACTTCATTAGAGCTTGAGTGCCTTCACCATCCTAGCCCCTCCCCTACACGTGTCAATACAGGGTCACATGTCTTCCTCAGGGGGATTTCTATTGGACGGAATATAAAATATAGTGATAGTGCTAGTATCAACTAATGTAAGGTACAAAGTACAGCGTATATATCCTCGGATAAACACAGGCTAGTAGTTGCCACTCATGGGGAGGATCCTAAGGTAACGGGATCAACGGATGCATAATCCGAATGAGGAGATCATCGCGCTGAGCGGCAACTACTAGCCTGTGTTTATCCGAGGATTCGTAAGTGCATACACTGATGGTGTAGTCTCTGTCTCCCCTCCATACTATATGTTATTGCGCAATGAGGTCTTGTTCTTCCTTTTTTTCATATGACCTGTGGTATTCCTGAAGCTCTTCAAGTGTCTGTCTGCTTTTGACCTGCATCTCTGGAGCTCTGTGAGTGTCTGTTTCGAACTAGTGAGAGGAAAAACGCTGTGGATCGTTCAGCTCATCACAGGACTTCCATCCCACTCACTGTGTTACTGTATTTTTTCTTCATTGGCACTGGTTTTTAACACTTGTTCTTTTCTAGTGTGTATCAGCCATCATTGCACTATTTATACACGCTGTACTTTTGTACCTTACATTAGTTGATACTAGCGCTTTAACTATATTTTATATCACTTCTTTTGGTTAAGTTCACCGTTTAGATTGCAGCTTTATCATTTGGTATTTTTTGTTTGTTTTTTTCCTTATAATTTGTATGTAGTAGCGCTGTAGTACCTTTTTTACATATTGGACGGAATAGTTTGTATCTGTTTATACTGAACCAGCCTCCATTTAGTGGTGGTTCAAACCGGTGTCATTTTCCTGTCTAAATCCATGCATAACTAACATAAAAATCAGCACAACTGCGATTTTATTAAATTACTTTCTTGGATTGCCTTCTTATCAAATAGCCAATCTGGCTTGTATGCACTAAATAGGACTGTGATAGCAATGGATGTGCAATACAAGAAATTAACATATATCAAGACCCTATTAAAGCGGAGCTCCACCCGCATTTTTTTTTTCAAAGTCGGCAGCTACTAACAGTGTAGCTGCTGACTTTGAATAAGGACACTTACCTGTCCTAGGCGCCCGCGCTGACGTCCCCCGCCGATACCGATCCTCGATCCCGGCACCGTCATCCACAGTCAGGGAAACAGGCAGTGAAGCCGTGCGGATGTGTTTCCTACTGCGCATGTGTGAGCAGTGCGGCGCTTTGTGAATGGTCCGGCTGCTTTCTGGGATACACACAGTTCCCAGAATGCAGCGCGGCCCATTCACAAGAAGACACCGAGAAGAGGAGGAGGAAGAAAACCACACCGCGGATCATGAGGGCAGATTCGGGACTTCCGCATAGCAACAGCCTATTTAGGGTGAGTATTTTTTTTTTTCCATTAAATTTTTTTAATTTTTTTTTTAGATTTTTGAAAAAAAAATAAAAATCAGGGTGGAGCTCCACTTTAAATATATGTTTATAAGAAAGGGGAGCTTGAGGTTGTTTTCCATAGTAACCAATGAGAATTATTGATTACTACTTCGCTTTTGTTCTCATCATCGTTTTTTTCTGGCTTTAATAAGCTGGATAATGGTCAAGGTTATTTATTGTGGCTGTTCCTTGACTATGACCTGTGATGAGGCATATCACTTTGCACTGGATGTAACATTTCCTTATTTGATATATTCAATTTATAGCTAAAGTTCATCTTTACATACTGAAACGTATGGAGAGACTCTCAATGCTAATATTATGTGAAGTAATAATTTCTATTATAACATCAACTCATCCCTATGATATGCACTGCGTACTTGTAAAATGTACCTTGGCTGCCAGCAACAGCAGATATTTATCATTCAGCTCCTGACTGGTTTGATAAATAACACTTGTAAAAATAAGACTGCATTGAAGGCATATATAATTATACACTGAAATGCTCTTCACATTTTTTCTAAGTGAAATTGCAGTTGTTGTTTGTTTAACTATTTAGCCAATCAGAATGTAGCTGGAGGTTAGGACATAAGAACAATATTAGCTCAGTACCTCATGTGTCCTTTAAACTGAAATGGTCCTCTGACTTCATCCATTATGTAAAGTCCCAAGATGAGTTATGTTTTTTTCTTCTACCCAGATGGCTCAAGAGCATCTGCTGCTGACTTATCATTTGTTACATCAAATATCGGAGAGCTGCTGTATGTGTGTCTGCCATAAGACATTGTAGCTGTATTTTGTAATAATAAGGGCTTTCATGGCCAGATTGCAAAGGGCCTTTGAACTTAACATTTTGTATACCATGTTACACTATTGTCATTATATCCATTCAGACTTTTATTGTTATAGATTCAGACCATTACAGCTGCATTGTAATAATTACAATCTGGTTTCTTTACTAATTGTAACTAAGTGGATACGGTGAAGCTGAGTTTCCTTCTTTTAGCCAATGTGCAAAAATCTGACCTTCAGATCATTGGGTATACACATGAAGATAAGTTTAGTTAAGTGTATATTAACTTTTCAAATTCATCATTCTGTACCCTTTAGCAATTGTTAATAACACTCTGAAATCCACAGAACAGTAGTGGTGCCTATTTCAATAAAACTTGACTTTTTTTTTTTTACTTTTTTTATTTTTTATTATATTAATAATAAAACTATTTTGTCACTCTCTTAGCAATGATGAATTATAACCTTTAAATTATGTATATTTTAATAAACGGAGGTATAAGGTATGAAAGCATTTAAAAGAAAATGTCTCTCTGTTTTTCTTGGACAGACATGGACTATCCATAACTGGTCTTGCTTTGCTCGATAAAATGTTTGCTGTTTACATAACTGTGTATTAGAGCCAAGAAGCCTCTCTGATTATTTTCCCCTACTGGTGATGTCCTGTTTTGGCAACCTAAAGCCTCATACACACTATCAGGTTTCTTGCAGGTTTTTGTCTTCTGGTTTACCAAAACCATGTAGTGCAAGGGCCTGCCTGATTGCATACGAATTGAAACTCTTAGGCCCTGTACACACGATCAGTTCAAACTTATGAAAACGGACCTAAGTTCATTTTCATCGGTTCACAGACTGATGGTCTGATGTGCATACACACCATCAGTTCAAAAACCGATCATGTCAGAACACGGTGACGTAAAACACGACGACGTGCTGAAAAAAACAAAGTTCAATGCTTCCAAGCATGCGTCTACTTGATTCTGAGCATGCGCGGGTTTTTGAACCGATGCTTTTGCGTACTAACAATCGGTTTGGACCAATGGTCAGGCATCCATCCGTCCGATTTTAAAGCAAGTTTTAAAACTTTGGACTATAGGACAACAGACTGATGGGCCATACACACGGTCGGTTTGGACCGATGAAACTGGACTTCAGTCCAATTTCATCAGTTTCGACTGATCGTGTGTATGTGGCCTTAAGGTTTGACCTCATATTAGATCTCCCCTATGCTTGAGGAATTAATTTTGTGAAATAAGGGCTGCACTCAATGATGTTGGTCTAGATCTCCCTTTAACCACTTTAGCCCCGGACCATATTGCTGTCCAAAGACCAGAGCACTTTTTGTGATTCGGCACTGCTTCGCTTTAACTGACAATTGCGCGGTCGTGCGACGTGGCTCCCAAACAATTAGAGCTTTCTTTTGGTGGTATTTGATCATCTCTGCGGTTTTTATTTTTTGCGCTATAAACAAAAATAGAGCGACTATTTTGAAAAAAATGCAATATTTTTTACATTTTGCTATAATAAATATCCCCAAAAAATATATAAAATGTTTTTTTTTTTCCTCAGTTTAGGCCGATACGTATTCTTCTACATATTTTTCGTTAAAAAAAAATCGCAATTAGCATTTATTGATTGGTTTGCGCAAAATTTATAGCGTTTACAAAAAAGGGGGTAGTTTAATGGCATTTTGTTTACACACAAAGCTCCCGTTCCCCGCTCTGTAACGAGCGATCGTGTGTGCCCGGCGGTGATCGTACCTGCCGGGCACGCACTCGGGACTCACGGGCGTGCTGGGGGCGTGCGCCGCAAAAGAGAGGACGTAGAGCTACGTGCTCTCGCGGTGCAGTGCCACCGTCCCGCAGTAATATGACGGCGGGCGGTCGGCAAGTAGTTAAGGCAGTGGTTCTCAACTCCTGTCCTCAGGACCCACTAACAGGCCAGGTTTGTAAAATAACTGACATACATCACAGGTAATATCATTTGTTGCTCAGTGATTGCAGTATTCTAGTCTGAATCTCCCCCAAGGTATTACTTAAAATCTGGCCTGTTAGAGGGTCCTGAAGACAGGAGTTGAGAACCACTGCTTTAAGGCTTATACACATGGCCTTCTAATCAATTACATTTCCCATATTAAAATTAATACTAGCAAGTGGGAGTCTGAATTTGTGGACTTGGTTCCCGATGTCAAAGGCCAATATGTTACAAATCCTAACTTCACTACCCAGGCACCATATATTGGGTCCATGCACAGTATTTGCATAAAGATATGTCTCTGATGAGGGCTGAGCTGAGCGGGTTCTTTACTTACCAGAAATATTTTATGGACAAACTGGCCATCTACCAACTCATAATTTAGCGATTCAGACTTTATTGGGCATATTTGTCTAACTCTGGACATAGTTTACATGCTAATCCAGATATCCTCAAGGAATCCTATACCTTCTATCATCGGGTATATACCTCTATAGCTCACTACGATAGCCAGCCCTTTCTCACATTTCTAGAGAAGATTTCCTTCCCTAAACATGCTACTAAAGATATGGAGATGTTTGATGCTTCTTTCACATTGGAAGAGCTTACTGAAGCAATGAATTCATTCAGCAACAGAAAAAGATGGATGACCGCACACCATTATATAGGAGATCCAAAAGCTTTGTTTTATCAATCCACAATTAAAAACCTCACATTCCTACAAAAACAAGAGCATCGATTGATGTGTTTCACGCTGAATAGCACTTAGTTGTAATTATTGAGTTTTAGGGGTTTTAGAGGGTTTACTGGTTATGACTATGCATCATTCAGTGTAAATCACGTCAACGGTTGCTACTCTCTTCTTAGGGCTGTGATGTTTTTAATTGTGTATCGATACAATAAAGCTTTTGGATTTTCTATACAGCGGTGAGCTGTCATTATTTTTTTTCTCTTGCAAGTCTTCAAAGTTGTAAATTTGACTGGCACCTTCTAGTTCTAATAAAAGTATTGTAATATATGCCTTCCAATGCTACTCAATACATTAAATATTGCATTTGAAACTCCCCACATGCATATACTGTATGTATATATATATATATGGGAGACATAATTGAAACCTTTAAATACATCAAAGGGGTGAATAAGGTTCAGGAGGGAAGTTTTTTCAGCATGAAAGCAAAATCAAGAACAAGGGCACATGACTTAAAACTAACTGGAAAAAAGTTCAAAACTAATTTTAGAAAGTATTATTTCACTGAAAGGTTAGTTGATGCTTGGAATACACTTCCAGCACAAGCAGTGAGACATTAAGTCAACAAAACAAAAAGAGCAGACTTGATGGACTACTCAGCCTTTTTTCTGTTGCCACTTTTCTATGTTTCTATGATGCCACTATAATTGTGATCCCTAATAGACATGTGCATTCGTTTTCGTTAGAATGCATTTTCGTTTTAACAAACGATAACGAAAGTGCAAGAAACGTAAACCGAAAGATCCGACATAAAAAATGCTTTATTTTCGCTCTTGTTGCGGTAAAAATTCGATATAGAGAGATTCGACATTATAGGGAAAAGATTTGACATCATAGAGAAAAGATTCGACATTATACAGAAAAGATTTCGATTTATGCAACGTAAAGATTCGATGTCCCTTCGAATATTCTTTTGATCATTCACCATCAACCAAAAAGATTCGACGTTTCATCGAATATTATTTTGACCATTCGACAGAAACCAAGTATTATTGGATTTTTGGACGAAAGTTATTCCCCAACGAAAAACTAAATAAATCAAAACGATTTTCAGGAGTAACTAAATGTATTTTTTTTCCAAACGAAAACGAAAAAACGAAACAAAATATTCCAGTCTGCACATGTCTAATCCCTAAACTGAGTAAGGAAATTATCAAACCAGGCTCATATCTTTACCTAATACTAACACAAAATTGGTTGCAAAGGTGTTGCCTAACCTAAAAACAAATAAGGATAGATCAATGGACCAAGCATGGTGCCACATCCAAAAAATAGTATATAGAACAAAAGAAAATATAATATGGGACTTTTAGGGGGTTCCCTCTCAACAAATTACAAACTCCATTATAAAACCATAGAAATAAGCATCATTGTCACGGTTGTGAGCCCGAATTGCAGAGGACAGCCTCCCTTACGCCACCCACTCGTGGCCCCCGGAGTAAGGAGTGGCATGGGTGCCTGGCAGGATCAACAAGAAGGATTAACAAGAAGAGGAAGTGAATCAGTCCAGCAGAAGTTCCTTGCAGGAAATGGAATACCGGAACTGGATCAGCTCAGCAGGCTGGATCAGCTTAGCAGACTGGATCAGCTCAACAAACTGGACTGGAACTAGGAACAGACTGGAATCGTTCAGCTGGACTGGAACTAGGAACAGACTGGAATCGTTCAGCTGGGCTGGAACTAGGAACAGACTGGAATCGTTCAGCTGGACTGGAACTAGGAACAGACTGGAATCGTTCAGCTGGACTGGAACTAGGAACAGACTGGAATTGTTCAGCTGGACCGAAACTAGGAACAGACTGAAATGGTTCAGCGGGACCGGAACTAGGAATGGACTGGAACCATTTAGCAGACTGGAACAGACTTGATGGTCAGACAGGCCGGGTCGGTTATCGGGCGGACAGCGAGGTACAGAGGTGCAGACAGAAGGGTAGTCAAAACAGGCCAAGGATCAGGTGCAGGCAGATGGCTGGAATAGTCACAGGTAAGCCGGGGTCTTTCACAGGTTAAGTCTCAGATCAGATTTCAGATACACAACGCTGTAGAGCAGACAGCAGGGATGGTGTGTGAGAGGCCGGCTTAAATACCCTGCCTGCCTCCAACAGAGGTGTGCACACGTGCACGCACATGCATGCACGGTTGCAGCCGCGATCGGGAACCGACTTATCGCCTGTTTCTGGCAGGATCTTCATGACAATCATTCTGACAATATTTGTTTATTTGGCAGGGCTGAAGTGGTAGGGGAATTAAGGGTGGTTGGTGCCATTTTAACCAGCCAGGATTGGTGGAGTCATCTTGGTCTGGTTGGCAGATATATTTGATCATGTTGCATATGGGCATCTGATGATTTTAATAGGTTTACTCACTTAGTTAACATATCTTATCTGCTGAGTGCTGTATATTTAAAAAACATTCCCCTTAGTATGTGCCATTGGAACTTAATTTAGACTTTGTTGATTTGAGTAATCTGCTGTAGGGGCTTATCGGATGAGTGTGGGGCATCAGAATTGTTGCAAATTTTATGGCACTCACAGCTCTAGTGTTACTATCGTTCTCTCTCCTCTTAATAAGCAACACGGGAAACATGGTAAGTGTAGCAGAGCGCATCTGGGTTGAATCATGACCAGCAGTAAAACCATCAGTATGAAAACCTTCTCATGGGCTTGAAGATGTGTTTTCTGTGTGTGTACATTTGCCAGTTTGTAAGTAGGGATGAGCTTCGCGTTCAATACGAACGTATGTTCGACTCGAACATTGTCTGTTCGTACGTTCGACGAAATTCGAACAAAAGCGGTCGTTTGCGCCAAATTCGAGTGACGCAAAATGGCCCATAATTCACTGCGGCTTTGCGCGCTGATGATTGGCCAAGCATGCTGTATGTCCCGCATGCTTGGCCAATCACAGCGCGCAAAAAACGAAGAGCCATATTGGCCAAAGCCTGGGTGGCTTTGGCCAATGATGGCTCAGGGCTTTAGCACATGCCCCACAATAGTTAAGGCCGCCTGCTGGGCGGCCTCGTGTAGTGTGTTTCGGCTTGTTAATGAGAGCAGTCAGAGAGACAGAGAGATTGTCTTTTTATATAGCTAGATAGAGCAGGCAGGCAGGCTAGTCAGTTTAGCTTAATTTACAGTGTGTAGAGAATATATATACATCCCTAGGAGTTGTACATATATTTATACACTGTATAGCTTAGATAGATCAGTTCTTCCTAATTTACTGGCAGGCAGGTAATTGAGCTATTGGAGGTGTTGACAATTTTGTTTAAGAGGTGCTTATTTCTATGGGTGTATAATCAAGTTTAACATTTTGTAATTTTTTTTAATATGTAATAAAAAGCAAGTTTAATAATTTTTATGATTCTTGAGAGGGAACACCCTAAAAGATATATTTTTCTTTTGTTCTGTCTTGCTAAACGAATGCACAAATTGATTTACACGGACCAAGGGAGGATTACCCTAGGTTGGTCAACCTCTATAAACATCCAAACTTCCCTGACAACATAGGTAACGGAGCTGTACTGTCATTGGATGCTGCTGAAGGCCTTCAGCAGTTTTAAATGGGCTTACTTATGGGATATCCTTCTCCAGTTTGGTACAAATCCTAATGTTGTCACATTACAAATTCTGTACCCAAAACCCTCTGCCAAGTGAGTATAACCGACACCCATTCTGCCCATGTATGCCACACCAGAGTTACCTCAAAGGGTTGTCCCCTTTTATCCTTATTTTCATAGGCTTTAGAACGCTATGTAATACTGATGTATCGATCATTGGTTAAATTAGACGAGAGAGAAAAGCAGGATGACATTTGGCTAAAACCCTGAAATGCCATCATCATCAACCAGCCCGCTCTCTGCTCAAAATGGGTCACAGGAGTGCAAAACAAACTGCACTCCTGTGATCAACTAATGAAATTCCAGAGTTAAAATGGTAAGGTACAAATTGGATTATTAACCCCTGATCTTTTCCCTTAAACAGTTTGGCTGTTAACAAAATGTTTCTCTCTTTGATAAGTCAAGTAATATTATCAAATAAGATAATTACAGTAGAGAGGCCACTTTTAGCAGTGATACATGCTATTGCAACTTGATTAGTTGGACCCCGTTTTTCTAAATTGCAGTGCCCGGTCAATATCTGTCACTAACATAAACAGCCTAGAGCGAATGTGACAGGAACATTTACCAAAAACTGCCCAAACAGTATGCAAATTTAGCACATAAATTCCTCAAAATTATAAAAAGCTGTTATTGCTGTCAAAGGAGAGTTCACAGAATATCAACATATGGGCATTTAATGCATATCTACTGTAAACCCAAAAGATAAAATATAATATAGAGCAGCTTACCAATCTTTTTTTGCTGTTTTTTATTTATCTTATCTGTTTTTCCTTCATCTGGTGATCCAGCCAGCAAGTTTTTTATTTTTCAACTTTCTTTAAGGCCTCATTAACACCGGTGCAGAGACGTCAGTTTTTCTGCACACATTCCACAGTGGCACAACAAAAACAATTGTTCTTTATGTGCCCTGTTCATACCACAACACTGGTATTATGTGCAGATTTTTTATGCATGGGGAAAAAAACTAGCATGACATCAACATTGGTGTGAATAGGACACATAACTGAAGCACATGAAAACTGATAGAAACTGATGTTGGTTTTCCCATCAGTTTCCATGCACTATGAACAAGCCCTAAAAGACCAAGCTGTCCAGCAAAAGTGACAGTTAAGCTTGTACACACGACTGGTTTTCTCAGTAAAAACGAGCAAGAAAACTGCTTCTTGCCGAGAAAACCGTTTGTGTGTACGAGGCTTTCAGGTTTTTCGTCAGGAAATCTGGGCAGAATCTCGATGATAGAAAAAGAGAACCTGCTCTCTTTTTTCCCGCCGAGATTCTTGTCGGCCTGTTTCCTGAAGAGAAACCAGAGAGTGTGTATACTAACCTGTCGCTGTGGAAACCCGCGCATGCTCGAAATGACTTTGACGCATGCGCGGTAGCTTCCATGGCATAGGTAGGGTAAAGCAAGATGGCAGCGACGGCATAGAATGTGACAAACGCATGTTTGTCGTACGCGATGTCGTCACTGCGTTCTTGCCTTTCAAGAGAACCACAGTTCTTTTGAAAGGCCAGTGTGTACACTCGGGCGGCAAGAGATTCTTGCCAAGAATCTCGTCAGGGTAAACAACTGGTTTGTCCTGACGAGATTCTTGCCTGTGTGTACAGGGCCCTCAGAGTGTTCAGACAAGCCATTTAACACTAAGGCCCTGTACACACGATCAGACATGTCTGATGGGACTTGTCTGACGGACCGTTTTCATCAGACAACTCTGAACTTGTCTGATGGTCTGATGTGCGTACACACCATTGGACCAAAATCCGATCAGACCAGAACGCAGTGATGTAGAACACAACGACGTGATGAAAAAATGTTCAATGCTTCCAAGCATGCGTCGACTTGATTCTGAGCATGCGCGGGTTTTTGGTCCGATGCTTTTGTGTACTAGCTTTTGTGTACTAACCATTGAACCTGTCCGACGGACAGGTTCCATCAGACAGGTTTTAAAGCAAGTTTTAAAACTTTTTGTCCGTCGGACAACGGTCCGATAGGCCGTACACACCATCGAACTGGTCCAATGAAACTGGTCTGCAGACCAGTTTCATCGAACATGTTAGATCGTGTGTACACGGCCTTACACCGACGGGGGGGGGGGGGGGTAAAAATGCTTATTTTTTTTAACTAAAAAGCTTTTCCCAAAAGAAAGAAAAAGTTGTTTCTGTAACTGCTTGAAAAGTGCTAACTGGAGCTAGGCTTTAACCTGTTTGTCACTAGGGATACACCAAACAGTTCTAAATTTGGTTTGAGTGGGGCGTGGCCTGGCGCATGGCGGTGTAAGACGCTGAACTTGTGAGCTCCCGCACACGCCGTGCTGACGATCGACTTTTAGACCGCACACACACACCGCAATACAGGTCGGTAATGGGCAGGAAAGGAGGGGGAGACATGTGTCCGAGGCCTCCCTGAAACAGTTGAAATTAAGGATCTAGCCCCAGTTGTTATTGAAATATTTAATGAACTGCTCCAAAAGGATAAGGAAGGCCCGATAGAGCTTGACCGGATTCACAGGGCTCTGGGGCCCAAGAACCCCAATCCAGATTATCCCAGGGCTGTGATCTGTAGAGTTTTTTTTTCGCTACCATGGATGCCATTATGCAGGCTGCTCGCACACAGGAATCCATTTATTTCAATGAAATCTGCATTCACCTTCTGCCAGATGTATCTAAACTGACTTTAGACCTACGTAGATCACTGAAACCCCTGACCAGAGCCCTTCAAGCTAAACAAATCAGGTACCGATGGGGTTTCCCTTTTCAACTTTCAGCCTCCCACGATAGAAAGTCAGCTGTCTTCCGCACCATCGGAGATCTCCCCAAGTTTTTGGGCACCTTTGAACTTCCACAGATACCCCTGCCGGACTGGCCGCTAAAGGCCGCGACTCCTGGATTCCAACCCTCCTCCGGATGGAAGAGACAGACCAAGAAGCCAAAACGCTCCAGGGCAGAAGCCCCTTTACCACCCACTGATTGATGGGCAGAGCCCTTTTTCTATTTTTCTTCTTTTTTTTGTCTTCCCCTATTTAGGAGACGGGTCGGCTGAACTGTTTCCTGGCAGACTATTTGGTCTGATTGTGGTTAGAGCATTGCACTATTGACTGTTCCTGAAGTGTTTTTATCATAGCAATTTTCCTTTTACTGTTAATGACCTTGAACCGTCTAATTTTTCCATGTTTGATTCTATCCCCAATTTTGCTCTGGCCTCTCATCCCCAGATTCAGCCTTAACCCCCGCTGTCAGGAGGGCTCTCCCAGCCCTTAGTCCCTCCCCCTCCCCGCCCTGATTATGCCTTGGTTGTATACTGGGGCTGCCTTTGGTGTGTTTATTCATGTTGACTGGAGCCCCCCGGGTGGCATGACTATTGGATTACAGACGGGGGCTTGTGTACCCCGTCCGTGGAGCTGCATGCTCCTTTTCTGTCGCCCGGGGGGATCCCCGAAATACTCAATTTGACGATAATCCATATTGTTTATTTGGTTCTATGTTTGCGGTGTGTGCGGGCATCTCGCTGTGTGCTGTCTGCGTTCCCTCACTTAGGCTACTCAGCTGCCATTAAGGTATCAGCTGGAATGTTGCTAGCAACAAGATTAGTGCGGCCCTTGAGGCCACGATGTTTCTTTTCGGTCTTTTTTCTTATCTCCTTTTCCCTGTTTTTCTTGCCCTTCTTCTTCAGGCCTCTTGCCCACAATTTCCCTCCCCACCCATCCCAACCCCCTGACGTGGTGTGCTCGCCCCTCCCTAATGCCCTCCTGCACCCCCCCTAGTTTTAACTATGGCTACCCCTACTGCTCTGAAGGTTTCCTCCCTGAATTGCCGGGGCCTTAACGTACCCGAGAAAAGGAGGCAGATACTATATCATTTTCATAAACTACGTACCCAGATCCTCCTTCTTCAAGAAACCCATTTCAGGTCAGACTCGATCGCTAAAATTACCAGTAAACACTACCCCACCTGGTTCCATAGCACCAATCCCCTGGCTAAGTCCAAAGGGGTCTCAATAGCCTTCCACTCTTCATTCACGCCAGATGTTCTTGATACCTATGTTGACCCTTCAGGGAGATATGTCATGCTTAAACTATCATATAAAAATTTGATTTATACCGTTATTAACGTTTATTCTCCCAACCAGGATCAGCTACAGTTCTTCTTCTCCGTGATCTCACGCTTGAAGAAGTTTAGCACGACCAACATGATCCTGGGTGGTGACTTCAATGCTGCTCTGATTCCCCGTGTAGATACATCCACAGGTAAGTCCTCGCTCTCCTTAGCTGCCCTGACCAAGCTACGCTCCCTGTTGTCTGCCCTCTCCCTTACTGATGTATGGAGGGTCCTACACCCCTCAGATAGAGATTACACTTATTATTCCCCCGCACACTCTTTGTACAGTAGACTAGACTACCTCATAGTGTCACAATCCCTACTTGACCTTTTCCCGACGGCCTCTATTGGCATTAAATTGTGGTCTGACCACGCCCCTGTTCACCTAACCTTAGGGAATATCCCTTCCTTCAAGCCCCGGTCGTCCTGGAGGCTTAACGATAATCTGTTCTCGGACCTGGCTTGTACGGCTGATATCGTTCAGACAATTACACACTTTATCTCTGACCACGCCCAGGACGAGACTAACCCCTTGACGAAGTGGGAAGCCTTGAAGTGTGCCCTTCGTGGCAAATTCATTCAACATGGGTCCCGGCTAAAGAAAGCCTGCACCATGGACGTTGCTCGTCTTCTTGATACAATCACCACACTAGAGGACTCCCATAAGCGCTCCCCAGAACCCGCTAAACTAGTGGATCTGGCTAACGCTCGGAAGGACCTCTTACAGATCTTTGCAGACCGGGCTCTAGTGGCCAGGGATAAAGGGCGGTTTACTCACTACGCCAAAGCCAATAATTGCGGTAGGCTCTTAGCGAATACTCTACAACCGCGTCAAGCAAGGAAGCACATTCCCTTTGTTGTCTCTTCTAACGGTAACACGGCGATTGCGGAAGAGTTTCAGCATTTTATGCAGGCCTATATAATCCCCCCTCAAGTGATAGGGTCCCCGGCCCAGGGATCTGGGTCCACGGATGCTATAACTTCTTATGTTCAGGAAACTGCCCTCCCTTCTATTCCGCTGACAGAGGTAGAGGAGCTGGAGGCACCTCTGACAGAGGCGGATTTCCTCCTGGCCATTAAGAAATTGAAAAATGGTAAAAGTCCTGGCCCTGATGGGTTTACCCCCCCAGTTTTATAAAGTATTTGCACCCCAGCTGTCTCCTCTACAAGCCTTCAACGCCATTGACGAGACTCTCTGCCCTACCCCAGGCCTCTTACATGCCCAAATAGTTGTAATCCCAAAACCTGGTAAGGACCACTCACATTGCCCCAACTATAGGCCAATTTCCCTGTTAAACGTTGACTTGAAATTATTTACTAAAATTCTATCGGATCGCCTCTCCCCCCTACTCCCAAAAGTCATACAGTACATGGCGACCAGGTGGGTTTTGTTCTGGGCCGAGAGGCCCGTGACAACACTACCAAGACGATCCATCTGATTGCTTACGCAAGTGGGAGAGTAGGATGCTCCGGCCTTCCGCACGAGTCTGCTCTCGCCAGGGACCAGATAGACCAGACAGTGATACTGACAGGCTGCTAGGTAGGCTCTCAACAGCTCCACAGCTCCGTATCCTCCGTGTCCTCCCACCATCCAGCTCCCCTCGGCTTTACCTCACCCCCCTGGTTCCCTTTTCTCATCCCACAACCAGCAGCTAAGCCACCCACCCACTGCGGATACAGGTGGCCGTCCTTTTCAGGACAAGCCGCTGCTACCCACTCAATGCCTCGGCTCTCCCCTTTGCCATAAACTCCTCTCCTGTACCCCCACACTATCTCCCCCACTCTAGCAACCTATTCGCCACCCATCCGCCACCCATCCGGTGCCAGTTGCACCTTTTCGGGTGGTTTTCGGGTGTTTTTCACGCCTCCGCGCCGGCCTGGAAGCAATCGCGGCAGCCGCGACTAGGAAAGGCCGCGGCTTCAACCGCGGCCTAGCGGCGCGCCGCTTCTCGCCATCCCAAGCTCTCCCAAACTCTTAAAATGGCCCAGAACCCCCCCATAGCCCTAGAAAGCAGCTCCTACCCCCACTTGATCCGTCCTGGCTCCTACAGCAGCACCGATCCACAAAATCTGGGAGCTTACCAGCCTGGATCTTGCTGCTGGTTTAGCTGCCATCTCTACTACACCCAGCCCCAAGCCCCCCTTGGTGAACACCGTAATACTTGATCCAGAGTTCGTCCGATCGCCTCTCGAGGGGTCAGGAAGGAATTTTTTTCCCTGCCACTGCATATTGGCATAGCACGGTCCGTGTTTTTTTTTGCCTTCCTCTGGACCAAGTCAGGATAGAGGATTCGGCTAATCCTTGAGTATCCTCCCATACCACCCCCCCCCCCCGGTGTTTGGCGAACATGATTAATCTGCAATACTCAGCAGAGACCATCTGGGGTCTGAGGCGATTTGCCGCAATACTACCAGCCATCACCAAAAAAGCCCTGCAAGCTGAGCGACTCTTTAGTACCAATCGACGATCGACTATCAAGAGTCGCAGCCGCTTGCCACAACCGAAGCACATATCATGTGCTTTGATCAACACAAGATCGGCAGTAAAACACCGACTAGAAATCCATGACTTCATCCTGCAATACGACTTAGACTGCCTCTTTATAACAGAGAGCTGGCTCACAGCCGACTGTAACACCATTCTAGGAGAATTGGTGCCAGAAAATTATCGTATTATTACGGAAAACAGAATAGGGCAAAGAGGAGGAGGACTGGCTGTGATCCATGAGATTCATCTGGCGATCACAAAACCAGCCTTTCAAAACCCTCTTCCATTCATGGAAACCCTTACTCTACAACTGCAAGCAAACTCCCAGGAGACCGTCCGGATTCTACACTGCTATAGGCCACCCGGCCCCAAGTCGCAGCTTCTCCCATTATTGACGGACTTTATCTCCACCTATACCCTGAACAGCAAACACCTTTTGCTGCTCGAGGATTTCAACCTCTGGGCCAACTCCCCACAAGACCCCGTGGCCGACACCTGCATTGACCACCTGGAGGGTCTAGGGCTACAACAACTAGTATGTGGGCCCACACATGCTTCAGGTCACACACTCGATCTTATTTTCAGACAAGATCTGGAAATAAAAATCTTGGAAAATTAACCGTTGCCATGGACAGATCACCAAGCAATCAAATTCATTATTTACAATTTCCCCCCCTTAACAAAAACATCACATCCAGTGACTACACACAGGACTAGATGCCAGAAGAAGCTCCACTCGGATTTCTTCAAAGCCACGACAAGAAAAAAAATTTAAACAATTCAGCTACATCAAACAGCTGAAGAAACACTGGATGCCATAAACACAGCCCTATTACAGTCAGCTAAATTAATAGCGCCGAAACGTAAAACCAACATCCGGAAAACAAACTCCAGCTGGTTCAACAACCAAATGGCGTTACTGAAGCAAGAGCGCAGAAGGGCGGAAGCCGTCTGGTAGAGAAGCCCATCAGATGAGAACCTCTCTATCTACAAGGCAATAACTAAGAAATATCACAAAGAAACCTTCAAAGCCAAGACAAATTATTTTTCTGAGGCTATCAACAGCGCCCTGAATCGCCCCCGTGAACTCTTCAAGCTGGTCACTCAGACCATGAATCCAGGATGTCTTGAAGCCCCCAATATCGGATTACTTCATTATTAAAATCGAGGGAATCCGGCAAAGCATTCAGCAAAACAATTCCCCCCGTAGCCCCACCTGTAATAATTTACACAACACCTGTAGTAATTCACTCCAACCAGGTAAGTTCACGCTGGAACCCATCACTATCCAAGCCACAAAACATATCATCGGTACTCTGCGTAACAGCACTGCGCCAAATTATATCATCCCCACCAAACTGCTGAAGGAATGCGCCGACATCCTGGCACCTCCTATCACGCAGCTTATTAACCAATCTTTCATGGAGGGCATAGTGCCCTCCCAGTTGAAGGAGGGTATAATTAGACCCATCTTGAAGAAATCTACCCTGGACCCCAAGGATCCACTCCACCGCCGCCCCATAACAAGCTTAAACACTTTCTCCAAGATCATGGAGAAAGCAGTGGTGCAACAGCTGCAACCGCATCTAGATACCCACAACCTACTCGACCCATTTCAATCAGGTTTCCGCCCCGGACACTTACTAAGGTAAGAGATTACTAAGGTAAGATATTATTTCCTTACAAAGTGAAAATTCTTTTGTGAAATGAACAATCTCCAATAAATGAACTTCATACATACATTAGTAGAGTGAGCAGTGCCAATAGAAATACTAATCAACTGCCAATTTGTAGTGTGTCACCATATTGATACATGCAACTCAATAAAGTTTTTTGGTGTCCATTCTGTGTGTCCCTGTGTGTTTTTGTCATATTGGATTGTTGTAAAATTGTATCTATGTGATGGGGCTTGCAGTTTTATAGGGTTCAATGCTGTAGGTTTCCTTTATTTGGGAAAGAGAAGAGGAGAAGTGAGAGGGAAAGTAAGAAGATGGTTCAGGAGAAAAGAGTAGGGTGAAATGGGCTAATTTCAGGGTTTTAAATACCTCTGCTCCCATAAATAGTATTCCGTATGTTCTTATTTTGATATTGGGTCTATTTCTTTCACTGATATTTTGATATCGTTGTCTGGCCTGTTTAAGGATAAAGGGGGTGGGGGTCCAGCATTTAGATATGATTACCTATGTCATGCATACGATAGATATGAATAAGATTGGTATTGTGGTGGCATCATGTTACAGGTCTAGTTGGAAACTGTATTTTATTTTTTCATACAACTTATATTAATTGGTAAAATTCTCTCATTTCAAATGTTACGCAAGTAAAGTTTACTTCAAATGCTTACTGTTTAATAACAACCTCTACAGCTCTAATAAAAGAACAATAACTTATTTAAAACATTATTTGTCATACTGTAAAAGTCATCTATTAGTTGAAAAATAATACATTTATTACACTGCCACAATTGTTACAATTATAATTGTTGACTGAAGAAAGCAATTTATGCTTGAGACTAAAAACTGCAAAGTTATTGTCATTGTTAAACATCTATTGGAAGAACTTGTCATCGTTGTCTTGTCAGTCTAAATTCATTTCAAACTGGCTGACAGTTTAAGTCAGATTTTAACAAGGCTGTTAATTATTTATTAACATATTTTTAAATAATATGTTACTGAAAATGTTACATTGATAAGTAGATAATGGATCTAATTCGCAGAGGAAGTAAGGGAACATAAAAATGAATAATTTACTGTACGTTACAAGTTCACTTTAACTGAAGTTACTCCCTTTTACTCATGGTCTTAAACAGGAATAACAAGCAAAATAAAACTGACTTTACAGTTACATAATATCAGGTTATATGCACTTGGTAGGTTCAGAAATGTATAAATCATTTGTGTTTAATGACTAGTTTGTGGCAACAAAACATAGTAGATGAATCATTTTCAATTCACAAGCCTTTAACAAGTTTATTTTTTTAAGAAACCAACAAAGGTTGCTATCTAAGAATTTCTATTTGATTTTTATTACATTTTTATGTTTTTGTTTTGCCCTTCTTTTAAGTGATTCGGTTCGCACCAGAAACCATGAACAGAAAAAAAGTTCTGACCTGAACTGCGAACCCTAATAAAGTCTATGGGACCCGAACTTGAAAAAATTTAAAAGTCCCCATTTGAAGGCTTGTATGCAAGTTATTGGCCATAAAACGTGTATGGGGTCTGGGTACTGCCCTGGGGGACATGTATCAATACCAAAACATTTTTTTTTTAAAGATAATTTTTATAATAAATCACATTTAAATTGCCAGAAATACAAAACAATTGTCGACAATAGAAAATGTTAAAATTAAACCCAGCTCTTTGACAAAGCCCCCCCTCCCCCGCCTCAAAGCAACACAGGGTCTGGTGTGGATTTAGGGGGACCCCACAATGTTTTTTTTTAATTTATTTTGGCATGGGGTTCCCCTTAAGATCCATACCAGCCGGCAATGTTTTCTTTTTTATTCAGCTTTCAGCGGGGAAGCCCATTTAATAGCTGATGACTCATTGCACAAGCAGCCGGCTTCCCGGCCCTGCTCCTTAACAACTGGCTATTCATTGCACCCTGATCGGACATAGCTTTCCCCAATCAGGGCTTAGAATGCACATGTGCAGCGCACATTGCATTGCAGGGCAGTTGAACAGACAATGTTTGGGTCAAACTTTTGCTCTGCCCGAAATGTTCGCCCAACTTTATTTCCTGGTAGTCTAAGGCCTCGTACACACGACCGGGTTTCTCGGCAAAAAAACAGCAAAAAAACGGATTCTTGCCGAGATTCCCGTTCGTGTGTACGAGGCATTCAGGTTTCTCGTCAGGTAATCTGGCCAGAATCTCGATGAGAAAAAAAGAATACCTGCTCTCTTTTTTCTCGTCAAGATTCTTGTCGGCCGGTTTCCCGACGAGAAACCCGAGCATGTGTATACTTACCTGTCGCCGTGGAAACCCGTGCATGCTCAAAATGACTTTGACGCATGCGCAGAAACTTCCACTGCATAGGTAGGGTAAAGCAAGATATCGGCGACGGCATCGAATGTGACGAGCACATGCTCGTCATACGCAATAACATCACCACATTCTTTCCTTTCAAGAGAACCGCAGTTCTTTTGAAATGACAGTCAGTACACTCCGGCGGCAAGAGTTTCTTGCCAAGAATCTTGTCAGGGAAAACGACGGGTTTTTCCTGACGAGATTCTCGGACGTGTTTATGAGGCCTTAGCCTTGGTAAAGTAAAACAGGCCTAAAATGTTGCATCAATATACTGCTATCACTAGTACTAAAGCATGCTATGCATTCTACAGATTTTAAGGAGAATATAATACCAACATTTTATAACATTATGATAGACTCAAAATATATACATGATATGCTAGATCGACTTTAATGGTTTTAATGTTGTCTATTGTTATTTTTACATGCTGAGTATTGAATTACACCATTTACTTATACATTGATATAGAATGCAGAAAAATACATTAGACCATGTATGAACAATAGCTGCCGACTGTGTTATCTCTGAAAACAGAACAGAATATATTACACTGTATTAGCAGAGGTTTTTGGAAGCTTCCACATATATGGTCTAATACAAGGAGGTTCTCAGAGTGATGATGCAAAAGGTGAAAAGAAAACTACGGTTACATGCTGAACACATGATGATACAATTACTATAATTTTGGCTGGTGCTAATAGTAATTATCTGCTTATGACCAATAATGTCTACTTTGTATGCAAATATAAACACTTGACATAATGGATAGAAAATTGACTGTTCAAAGTGAAAACGGGAAGAAAGCATGTATTGATTTTTTTTTAACTTTGGACCTCAAAGCTGAAGTCCCAGCAGAGAAGCCTTACCTCCCAAAAAATACAACCTACCTCCCTTTAGCTAATTGCCCAAACAATTTAAAAGAAAACAAATATTGAAATACTTCTGGAAATACTTAAATACTCAAATATATGGCCACGCTATGCTCTGGGTCCCAAGTCGGGGGGCTAAGTCCACGCCCCACACTAAATAAGGCTGCTTTTATATATATATATATATATATATATGTATATATATATATATATATATATATATATATATATATATATATATATATATAAAATATATATATACAGTGCAGTCAGAGTACATATATATTCCAGTATTTAAGGGAAACCCTATGACAGAATTTAGAAAAAAAAAAAACAGCATGGGGTCTACCCCGAAATCCATACCAAGCCCTTTGGGTCTGGTATAGATTTTAAAGGAAACTCCATGCCAAAATTTTAAAAAAGAACAGGGTAACCCTCCCCTCCACACAGACACACACAAAATCCATATTAGGCCCTTATCCAAGCAAGCAGCCTGGCAGGCCAGGAAAGGGGGGGACAAGAGGGTCACCCCCCAAGTCATGCATACAGCTCTGCAATCATCAGATCACCCATTTCGGCCAATTCTATGGCATCAGAACATGTAATAATAGTAAATAAATGCAAAGATTCTAGGTAGAGATGGGCTGAACACCCCCCCCCCCCCCTGTTTGGTTCACACCAGAGCCACAGAACAGAAAAAGAGTTCTGACCTGAACGGCGAATACTATTAAAGTCTATGGAGCCCGAACTTGAAAAATCAAAAGTTCCCCTTTTGAAGGCTAAGGCTTGTATGCAAGTTATTGACCATAAAAAGTGTATGGGGTCGGGGTAATGACCTGGGAGATATGTATCAATACAAAAAATGTTTTGTTAATGTTTTACAGGAGCAGTGATTTTTTTTTTTTTTTTTTTTTTTTTTTTTTTTTTTTTTTTTTTTTTTTTTTTTTTTTTTTTTTTATTTCAAATCGTTTTTATTGAAATTTCAAAGTTTAACGTTACAAGTACGATATCAAGGCATACAACACTGCATATAAATGGCAACGTACCTATAGTGAGCGTTAGAGGGGTGCTGAATGTGCGCCCCAGCTAAATCAGGCTTGGTTCGGTCCAACAAAATGGTATATGTAAGTTCAAAAGCCAAACCAAGGAAGGTTTTGAGGTTAACATAGTTTGCGTTGTATCAAGGGTAGAACATAGGGGGGGGGTGGGAAAGAACCGGGTAGGGAGGTGGGGAGGAAGGGGGGGTGGGGTGAGAAGGAGAGGGGAGAGCACCCGTAAAGTTCACAACATGGGTCAAAGGTGTATCACTTGCTGTATGTGTTCGTGTACCAGAGAGTCCAAGGGTTCCAAAGGGCTAGCAGCTTGGGGTAATTGGATTTACCCCTAGCTAGGATAGTTTCATAGGTGTGGTGGGTTTGTACTAATTGAATGACTTCCGTGAGTGTGGGGATGTCTTTTGTTTTCCATTTCCTAGCAATCAGTAGTTTTGTTGCCAAGAGGACATGTGTGGTCACCAGTCGGAGACTCGGTGGTAGTTCGTCAATAGTTAAGTTGAGGATGGCTAGGTGGGAAGGCAATGTTAAAGGGAAATGAAGGATCTCCCGCAAAGTTACCTCTATCGTGGTCCAGAGTTGTCGTAAGCATGGGCATGTCCAGAAGATATGCATGAGTGTGCCAGGTAATTTGCATTCTCTCCAGCACATGTTTGAGGTGTGTGAATAGAATGTGGCTATCTTGTGAGGTGTCATGTACCATCTCATTAGTAGTTTTTGGGTAAGCTCCCATAGGGTGGTGCAGGAAGTGTATTTGTAAACAGTTTTGATTGCCGCTTGCCATTGCTCGTCAGTAAATTTAGTTTGTATATCGGTTTCCCAGTCGGTTAAGGGTTTAGTTTTGTGGAAAACATATTTGTCTTGTAGAGTAGAGTACAGTAAGGAGGTGCCCCTTGGTGTACTAGTGTCCTTGAGGAAGTAGTTCCAGACGTGGATGGGCAAAGAGCCTTCTAGAGAAGGGTTCGCTGTAAGGCATTTTTGTAATCTATAGTAAGTGAAGTAGTCCTTGGCAGGGGCATGGAACTCTTGTTGTAGTTGTAAGAATGAGGTGTTAGACGCAAGGGAGCGTAGGTCAGAAGTGAGAGTCACTTGGTCCGTAAGCCAGGTCGGGACAGCCAGGTCAGGGGTCAACAATGTGAGGGTCTCGATGGGGACGGGCACGGGTTTGGTCAGGTGGTTCGTCCATCGGGTGTTGTGAAGGGTTTTCCAAGCTTTTACAGAAGCCTGGATGGTAGGAGAGTAGAGGGACAACGAAGTGTTCCTCGTGGTCACGCTAAACAGCCAGCCGGATAGGGTGGGGCCAGGTGTTGTGGTGTTTTCTATGTCCCCCCACAGTGTAGCTGGGGAAGCGGAGAACCAGTCTCTCATCTGGGAGAGGATAGAAGCTAAATAATAGTCTCTAACGTCCACATGTCCCATCCCTCCCACCGCTCTATGTTTAATGAGCTTGGTATGACGACAGCGAGATTTTTTGCCTTGCCATACAAATTGAGAGACGATGGTCTGTAGAGATGTGAGATACTTGTGTGAAAGGGGTATGGGCAATGTGCGGAAAATGTACAGTAGCCTGGGAAGTAGCATCATTTTGAAGGCCGCTAAGCGGCCCGCCCATGAGAATTCGTATTTAGAAAGGTTATTAGTTTCTCTGATGAGAACTTGCTTAATGTTGGCGTAATTATGTTTAGAGATATCCTTTAGTGATTTAGAAAGTGTCACACCCAGGTATGTTATACCCTCGTCAGCCCAAGAGTAAGGATAAGTGTTTCTGAGTATGTTACTTGTAATTGCGTCTAGGCCCAAGTCTAAAATATGTGATTTTTGTTCATTCACCTTGTAATATGATACATTGCTAAATCTATGTAACAGCAGTTGTACCGAAGCCAGGGAGGATATTGGGTCTGTTATCATCAGAATCACGTCATCCGCGAACAAATTAATTTTATGGTCTTTAGTGCCTATTCGGAAGCCAGCTATAGCGGAGTGGGCCCTGACGTGTTCCGCGAGGGGTTCCATAACCAGATTGAATATTAGCGGGGACAGAGGGCACCCCTGGCGGGTGCCGTTGGTTATGGAGAATGGTCGTGAAAGCATTTCGGAAGTATACACCTGGGCCGAAGGGGAGGAATATAGTGCTAGTATGGCCGACAGTATAGGGCCTTGGAAACCAAATTTAATGAGAGTCGCTCTCATATAATCCCAATGGACTCTGTCGAACGCCTTCTCCGCGTCCAAGGATAGGAGCAGAGAAGGCGTTCGTGTGGATCCTGCACTATGTATGATGTTGATAATCCTGCGGGTGGCATCAAACGTTTGCCTCCCCTTCGTGAAACCAGACTGGTCCTTATGAATGAGCAAGGGCATTAGGTCAATCAGTCGGTTTGCTATGATTTTAGCGTAAATCTTGGTGTCTATGTTCAGTAGGGATATAGGGCGAAAATTTTGCGCATGGGTGGGTTCCTTGCCTGGCTTCGGCAGCGTAATTATCAGGGCAGACAACATTTCTGGGGGGAGAGAGGAGGATGAGGCAGCGTCATTGCAAACATTCGAGAGGAAGGGCGCTAGTGTGTGTCCGAAAATTTTGTAGTACTCACTAGTGAGACCATCTGGGCCTGGGGATTTATTAGAGGGCAATCTCGAGATGGTTTGAAGGATCTCCTGGGGGGTGAACGGGGCATTTAACGTCAGAAGTTGTTCGCCAGATAAACTAGGGAGGTTGATGTCTTCAAGAAACGATGATATATCTTGGGGGGAGGGTTGTGGTACAGAGGAGTCATCTTTTAGGTTATACAGAGTATTATAATAATGGCGAAAAGCATCCGCAATAGCCGAGGGATCTATGAGTTTTTGTTTCGATGTGGGGTGGTACAGATGGGAGATTTTGGTTTTGGAGCGATGACCTTTAATTCTGGCGGCCATGGCCTTCCCTGCCTTATTACCCGTGGAGTAGTGTGCGGCCTTGAAACGGGTGTGGGCTTTTTCGAAAGAGTCTAAAAGATGGGACCTTAATTCTTGCCTAAGGAGACCTAGTTTGTGCTTAATAGTGTTGTCGGGGTGAGATTGATTTTGGACTTCCAGCGATTTAATATCCGCTGTTAGGGAGTCTAGACGCTGTGATCTCCTCCTCCTCTCTCTAGCTCCAATTTGGATAAGAATCCCACGTATGAATGCCTTATGGGCATTCCAAAGAACAGAGTTATCCGCAACGGAGTCTACATTTAGGGCAAAAAAGTCCTGCAAGCATTTCTGAATGTGGTCAGAGTAGAGTGGCGAGGTCATGAGAGCCGAGTTAGCTCTCCAAATCCTCGTAGCGGAGGTAGGTGGGGAGTCATTGGTGGTCAACATGACTGGCGCGTGGTCTGACCACGTGATAGTGCCTATCTCAGAAGCTGAGGCATTAGGAAGGGTCCATTTATCAATCAGAAAGTAGTCAATGCGGGTGTAGGTGTTATGGCACGGGGAGAAAAAGGAGAAGTCTCTCTCAGTAGTGTGGTGGCAACGCCATACATCATATAGGTCATGCGAGCGGATAAAAGCGGCCATAGGTGACGAGGTCCTTCCAGGTCTGGATGAGGCGTCAATAGAGCTGTCAGGCACAATATTGAAATCCCCGCAGATGATAAGCCGGCCTTGTTTAAAGTGGTCTATTTTCCTCATCAGTTTGGACAGAAAGGGAATTTGTCTCTTGTTGGGTGCATACACCGTCACAATTGTGTGTCTGACACTATTTAAGGAGCAGTCCAGTGCCAAATATCGACCATCAGGGTCAGTGAGGGCATTGTGGAGGACTAGAGACACCGTGGACTTGAAGGCCACCAAAATGCCATTTTTCTTATCAGGTCCTGAGGCCTTAAAAATGTTGGGAAAATTTTTGTTTGTACATGCGGGTTCTGCGGAAAGCTTAAAGTGTGTCTCCTGCGCACATAGGATGTCGCACCCAGATTCTCGGGCTGTTTTCCACATCGAGGCCCTCTTGGCCGGATGATTTAGCCCCTTCACATTGAGTGATAGAAATTTTGGCATCTTGGGAGGTGGTGTGGTGTATTGAAGAAAAAGAAATTACTCACAGTTCACGTGATGTGGAAGTAGATCAGAATAGGATTCAGCAAACCCGGGAGATCTGGAGGATCACGAAGGTGAGTTCTTCAGTGAAGGCTGCGTAGTAGTAGGTAGGTGCTCTTCCGGGATCAGGACGGATATGGGGGAAAAGAGGGTAACAGTTATTGCGAGAGAACACAAATGCAATAGGAACTATTGGGGTAGGTAGGAGAGGGAGCAACAGAACACTAACAAGGGTCAGCGGTGTATCAGTAGAACCACTGAGCGGTGTTGGAGGGTGAAAGTTCGTGAACTAGCTGCAACGAGCAGGCACTGGACCGGAGTGCGTACATAGACTTGATAAAGAACTGCACTGATCCTTGATCACTTGGTGTTACTGAGGTGAGGGTCTTTCAAGATGGGCCGTTGTTTCTCCGCGACCGGCATGTGAGGCAACGCGTCTCCCTCTGGGATGATCTTCCACTTTTTAAGTAAGGTTATACCCTCCTCGACCGTGTGGATGGCGTGTTTCACCCCGTTTTGGGTCACTAGTAGTTTGGTCGGGAACCCCCACTGGTAGGATATCTTGTGGTTATTGAGCGGCTTAGTGATGGTTTGCAGCTGCTTCCTTTGCTGCCTGGTGTAGTGGGAAATGTCCGCAAATAGCTGCAGCTTAGAGTAGGGAGGTGGAAGTTGACCTAGGTGTCTGTTTTTGGCTAGGAGCATGTCCTTTGTGTGGAAGAAGTGGATTTTCATCAGTGTATCTCGGGGGATCTCTGCAGGCAAATGGGGGGGTTTCGGCAGGCGGTGGATACGATCGATTATCGTTTCCACAGGGGGAAGATCAGGTAACAAGGTGGAAATCAGTTTTCTAGCGTACCCATTCAGATCAGCTGCAATGATCGATTCAGGTATTCCACGTATTTTGACGTTATTACGTCTCGATCTGTCCTCGAGGTCCGCCATTTTCGCCCGCACCCATTGCTGTTCCTCTCTGACATGATCATGGGCGTCCACCAGGTCGTTTACCGTTTCAGTCATGGCACCCATCTGATTTTCAATATGTCCCATCCTGTTCCCTATGTGGCCCATCTCAAGTTTAAATGCAGAGAGCATAGTGGATATGTCATTATGTAGGGAGCTGTGCAGGGAGATGAGCATATCCTTTAGCTGTGTGTCTACTATGGGCTGGTCAGATGTGGGGAAGGCCGCAATAGGGGATGGTGCGGGAGGCATCGTGAGGAGAGTGTCCAGATTAGGCCTTACCTCTGAGGCCTGCGAGGAGCAGTGATTTTAATGATGCTAATCGTGCAATAATAAAAAATAAAAATTCCTTTAAATATAGGGCCTGGAGGCCCTATTAGTCTGCCTGTAAAGTGGCACATTTGTAGAATGTATAGAAACTGCTGAAGCAAAATTGACATTTCTAAAAATAAGTAAAAAATAGTCAAATTACATTTAAATTGCTGGAAATACAACACCATTGCCGACAATAGGATTTTTTTTTAAAAATGGCGTGGAAATCCCCCCAATCCATACCAGGTCCTTTGACAGAGCCCCCCCCCCCACCCCAAAGCATCACAGGGTCTGGTATGAATTGTGGGGGGACCCCACAAGGTTTTTTTTTACTTTGGTGTAGGGTTCACCTTAAGATCCATACTTGGTGGCAATGTTTTTTTTATTTTATTCAGCTGTCATCAGTGAAGACCATTTAACAACTTATGACTCGGTTGTTAAAGCGGACGTAAACCCATGGATGAACCAGTTACATTTCCAGCATGTGCCCAAAATGTAACTGTCTCATTGTTTGTGCTCTCAATCAAACTGTCAAACTATCCATTCGCTAGTGTTATAACTAATCACATGTGCAGTTAGTTGAAGATTAAACAGAGGCTTCCTTAGCTGAAAATGATAGGTGGATTTACTTCCACTTAATTACTGCGGGACGGTGGCACTGCTACGCGGGAGCACGTAGCTCTACGTCCTCCCTTTAGCAGCTTGTAGGGTGCGCGTCCCCCAAGTCCCGCGCGCGTGCCCGGCGGGTACGATCGCCGGCGGGCACCCTTGATTGCTCGTTACAGAGCAGAAGAACGGAGGTATGTGTGTAAACACATACCTCTCGTTCCTGTAAGCGGGGGAAACGCTGATCTTCTGTTCATACAATGTATGAACAGAAGATCAGTGATTTCCCCCTAGTGAGGCCACCCCCCCATACAGTTAGAACACACCAGGAACATACTTAACCCCTTCCCTGCCCCCTAGTGTTAACCCCTTCACTGCCAATGGCATTTTTATAGTAATACAATGCATTTTTATAGCATTGATCGCTATAAAAATGCCAATGGTCCCAAAAATGTGTCAAAAGTGTCCGATGTGTCCGCCATAATATCGCAGTACCGAAAAAAAAAACGCTGATCGCCGCCATTACTAGTAAAAAAAAATAATAATAAAAATACCATAAAACAACCCCCTTTTTTGTAAACGCTATACATTTTGCGCAAACCAATTAATAAACGCTAATTGCGATTTTTTTTAACGAAAAATATGTAGAAGAATACGTATCCGCCTAAACTGAGGAAAAAAAATGTTTTTTTTATATCTTTTTTGGGGATATTTATTATAGCAAAATGTAAAAAATATTGCATTTTTTTCAAAATAGTCGCTCTATTTTTGTTTATAGCGCAAAAAATAAAAACCGCAGAGATGATCAAATACCACCAAAAGAAAGCTCTATTTGTGGGAAAAAAAGGACGCCAATTTTGTTTGGGAGCCATGTCGCATGACCGCGCAATTGTCAGTTAAAGCGACGCAGTGCCGAATCACAAAAAGTGCTCTGGTCTTTGGACAGCAATATGGTCCGGGGCTAAAGTGGTTAAGGATGCGGCAGCCGGCTTCCCAGCACCACTCCTTATCAATCGTCTATTCACTGCACCCTGATTTGTACAAAGATTTCCCCAATCAGGGCTTAGAATGCAAACAGGCAATGTTCGGGCCGAACTTTTGCTCGGCCCGAAATGTTAACCCTATTCAATTTTAGCCTTGGTAAAGTAAAACAGGCCTAAAATGTTGCATCAATATACTGCTATCACTAGTACTAAACCATGACATGAATGCTACAGATTTTAAGGAGAATATAATAACAGAATTTTATAGCATTATGATAGAATCAACATATGTGCATTATATACATGATATGCTAGATCAACTTGAATGCTGTCTACTGTTATTGTTACATGCTGAGTATTGAATTACACCATTTACTTATACATTGATATACAGTAGAATGCAGAAAAATACATTAGATCATGTATGAACAATAGCTGCCAACTGTGTTATCTCTGAGAACAGAATATATTACACTGTATTAGCAGAGGTCTTTGGAAGCTTCCACATATATGGACCAATGAGAGGAGGTTCTGACAATGATGATGCAAAAGGTAAAAATAAAACTATGGTTACATGCTGAACACATGATGATATGATTACTATAATTTTGGCTGGTGGTAATAGTAATTATCTGCTTATGACCAATAATGTCTACTTTGTGTGAAAATCTAATATAAACACTTGACATACTTCTGGAAATACTTAACCACTTCTCTACCGCACATAGACATATGAAGGCGGCAGGAACCATTTGTCCTTCCAGGCCGCCATCATATGATGTCTTTTACTTTCCTAGCCTCTAGTCACTCGGCACCTGACGCGCGTGCCCGGCGGCCGCAATGTCTGCCGGGCTCCCACGATTGCCTGTGAACACAGCAGGACCATAGATCTGTGTGTGTAAACACACAGATCCACGTCCTGTCAGAGGAGGGGAGACCGATGTGTGTTCCCAGTAGAAAGGAACACTGTTCGGTCTCCTCCCCTTGTGAGTCCCCTCCCCTTGTGAGTCCCCTCCCCTTACAGTTAGAATCACTCCCTAGGATACACATTTAACCCTTTCCTCGCTCCCTAGTGTTAACCTGTTCCCTGCCAGTCACATTTACACATTTACAGTGCATTTTTATAGCTCTGATCGCTGTATAAATGTGAATGGTCCCAAAATATTGTCAAAAGTGTTCCGATATGTCTGCCGCAATATCGCAGTTATTGTAAAAATAAATAATGTTAACAAAAATATGTACAAGAATACATATCGGCCTAAACTGAGGATTTTCTTTTAATCAGATATTTATTATAGCTAAAAGTAAAAAATATAGGGCCAGATTCACATACACTTAATATTGCGCTGCGTAATCAAAATACTCTACGCTGCCGTATTTCACCAGGCTCTACACCGAATCCTGGTAGATTTTTGCCCGTACGCTACGGCGGCGTAGTCTATTTCTCGCCGCGTTATCGAAATACGCGATTAGGGGGGCGTGAAGCATTTAAATTAAGCGCGTCCCCGCGGCGATCGAACTGCGCATGCTCCGTTCAGAAATTTCCCGCCGTGCATTGCGCAAAATCACGACAATACGTCATTCATTGTTTGAGTAGTGTCATTTACGAACATTCCTATTCCCGGACGACTTACGTAAAAAAAATAAAAGGCGTCGGAAAACGTAGAAATTCGACGTGGGAACGACGGCCATACTTAACATGGGCTGTCTAATATTAGAGCAGCAAAAAGCTGGTATAGTGTTACGCAAATAAAAGATGACTAAAGGTGCCGTAAGAGATTGCGATTGAAGATCGTAATTTCGGGGATCGCCGGCAAAAGCTCATTTGCATACCCCGACGCTGAAAACGACGGGAAGTCCACCCAGTGGCCGCAATTTTATTGCAGCGTAGATCCGAAGGCGTATGAACACGTAATCCAGTCGAATTGAAGCCCGCAGCCGTCTATTCATGGTTTGAGGTTTTCGACTAGCTAGAAAACGTGCGTAATTTGAAATTACTCCAGTCTAACACCAGTTAGACAGGCATAATGGCTCTCTGAATCTGGGCCATAGTGTTTTTTTTCCAAATTTACGCTCTTTTTTTGTTTATAGCGCAAAAAATAAAAACCGCAGGTGATCAGATACCACCAAAAGAAAGCACTATTTGTGAGGGGAAAAAAATTATCAAAATGTCATATGGGTACAGTGTTGCATGACCGTGCAATTGTCATTTAAAGTGTAACAGCACTGAAAGCTAAAATTAAAATCTATGGCCGTTGTGCTCTGGGTCCCAAGTCATTTTGCTTCTTCAATGCTGATTGGGAAAGTCCTTCTATAGGTACCCAAATTGGGGTCTGGCGATAAGCACACTTCTAATTTGGTCTACTGGCAAGGTGCTCGCAGGGTACATAGCATATAATAACATCTAATTTTGTTTAGTTACAAATATAAAATATACAGTGTTGGGACACCTTTAAACCTCTGATTTAGGATATGAATAAGCTTCACTGAGTACACTTTGTACCTTAATTATCTGTATGTGATAACTCCAATGAAATAAAAACATGGGGGCCAGATTTACATACATTGGCGCATATTTTGACCGGCATAGCGCACCTCCTTTACGTTAGACCGGCGCAATGTAGAGGTGCAATCACCGTATCCTAATAGTATTTGCGCAGAAATTTGCGCCGGTGCAGCGTAATTCCCGAGGCGTAAGGCGGAGTAATTCAAATTGGGAAGGACGTGAGCATGTTACATTGAAATGAGCTGTGACCCCATGCAAATGAAGGGCCGACCGGATCGCGCATGCGCACATGAAGCAGACCATGGTCAGCACCTCTGTGCGCATGCTCACAACTCGGGAACGGCGCAATCAGTGAAATTGGAAGTGGACCCGGGCAAATTAGTGAGCTACGCAGAGAGCTTAAATAGACAGACACAAACGCCCTTCCTTTGCAAAAGTACATCCCTTTGTATCCCTTCCTATACAGCAAGGTGCTTTTGTTCTGTTGTTTATTAGCGTTTGTTTGTTTGTGACGTGTCTTTGAGATATTTGGGGACTGTTTTGCAGTCCCCAAGTGATTTTTGTCTTTTCTGTGTTTTCTTTGTTGTGTTTTTTTTTTAATTATATTTTTGCTGGGCATTTTTTTTTTTGCTGGGCATTTTTTTTGGTTCTGTTTGTGAATGATTTTGGAATGTGGGGGTGACATTCCTGCCAGAAAAGGGGTGTCACCCTCATTTGTGGTGGAGAAGTGATCCCCAGGTCCGTGTGAATGGTGTATGAATGTACAGTGACATAATTGGAGCTGTGGCATCGCTGCTCACAAGTCCTGCATGGTGGGCTTGTGCTAATCCAATTTGATGAGGATGTGGGGTGTGTGTGCTAGGGACCACAGTGGTGTGCATGCATGCATTCTCATTGTGCCATGATTAATGTGTGTGTTTAACGTGCACAAATGCCTAATGTGAGCTGTCTCCTGGCTGCTCTTTCCTCAGAAGACGGGGTAGCCTCGGTTAGGGGGGGATTGTCTGGTTCAGGGGTCAGGTCATCACTTATGTTTATCTCCAGGCCCTTTCTCACTGTGAAGTTGTGCAGCATGCAACATGCACCGATGATCTGGCATACAAAGTTTGGGGAATACAACAGGGTACCATGGGGGGTTCCGGATAGGAGTCATGAGATGGGGTCCCTGTGCATATGCAGAGTCACCCTGAAGGGATAAGACAGGAGGATGTTAGTAGTGCATGTGCCCCTTGTGATTTCAGCATCATGGGGGGGACAGTTATGCCTGCCACCCATGTCACTCACCAACCAGCCAGCTGCCCCCATACATGTTCTGTTCGAAATCTGTGGGGATGGGGCTAGGATTGTATATGTAGCTGTCATGGGTGTCATGGGTGGTGTCATGTGTTGGGCTGGTGATGTCCTCCTGCAGGGTTGTGGTTAATTCCAGGATGGCATGAGGGGTGAATCTGAAGATGCGAGACACCTCAGAATCACTCATGCCAAAGATGTCTATGCGTGTGTGATATATCAAGTAAAGAGTGAGGGGCTTGTATCAGATTAGATTATTATATCCATGAAGGTTTTAAAGGGCTATTGAAAGATAGTGAGACTGTGTTTGTAATTTGTATGTATGTTATGTATTGATGTATATATGTATGTATATATTTTTTTTAAATGTTTATAAAAGCAAATAAAACGTTTTTGGAAAATAAAAATCGTCTCCTGTGCCCTCCCTTGTGCCCTCCTCCGTGCCCTCCTCCATGCCCTCCTCCGTGCCCTCCTCCTTCTTTGCTCATATAAAGTCAGTAGTATAGCTATGAGCATGGATGCCCCTGGCATGTTGGCATACAGTTTGTTGTGCAGCAAGTGTGACTGCTCAGCTCCTCACTAACAGTGTTGCTTTAGCTGACATGTAGACGGATTGTCTAATTTTATTCCACCTTTTATATGGTCTAATTTTAGACAGGACGTGCAGCTGTTGCGCACAGCGCGTAGCCTGCGCTGCACCAACTTACTTTTGTGGATGCCCGTAACTCCCTCATTTGCAAATTTGAATAGCAATTCAATGGTGTGTCTAGCGCAGTTTTGCGCGGACGGATACGCCGGTCTATCGAAATTATGCCGGTCCAAAAAAAGTAGATTTCATGCGTATATCATTTTGGTGATGCGGCGCATTGATACGCATGCACAGATTTAGACTTACGCTGCGCATCTCCTGTAACGCCGGCGTAATGACTTTGTGAATCTGGCCCATGCTGTTTTGGTGTTCCTATACCAGCCATAGATTGCTCCTTGTATGCTAATTTTTGGGGGTAGGCACAGACACAGTGCACTTCCTGTTAACTTTAATTGATTATAGAACAGGGTGGGAAAATAAAGCACAATATCTATTTTAGAAGATTGGCCAATTTGTTATTAGTGGCCATTGCAGCTTCAAAAATAACATTAGAAATTGTTATTTTTATAGATTTAAAGAACATTATTACTAGCAGGTGCCCTGCATATCCTGCGGCCTGGCCAAGCTGGCTGAAATTCTTCTGTGACGGAGAAAGTGCCTGCCAGCAGCTGCAGGATCCCCTGATGAAGTCAAGTGACTGTGACATCACGTGACTCCACGCGTAGGGACGGACAGATGCCGGAAGAGATGTTTACATACGATCTCGCCGCTTGTGGAGCTTTGTGTTTTTTTTTACTGCTAATGCAATGTGAGTACGTCTATTGTCTTTTTACACAAATAAATTAGGTTATAAAATTATTACACTATCTAGAATCCTCACCTTCCTTATCTCTTTGCATTATATATATACCTACCGGGATAAATAAGACCTCTAATAAAGCAATAGATTCACACCACTGCCTCGAGAGTATGCTACTAAGAAGCAAGCATTATGAACACTGATTGTCATCTTTAAATACACATGTGGTTGCCTCACAACCGTAAGGTAAGAGGCCATTGTCACTAGAGTGTTGTTCGCACAGAAGAGGAGAACATATCCCTTTGCACGTTTTGCACACTGCGTTTTTGCACTGGAGAAGAGAATTCACTAAAAAAAATTCATAGGAGAAAATAAATTATTCTTTGCACTTTGCACACTGGAGGACTAATTTCTTTTTACATATTGCATATTCTGTCTGTATGTAAAAGTCACTTCATTATTATATGCACATATCACTTTATGTTTGTATACATATGAAATTACAGTGATTTATTTCTCTTTACAACTACCTTTAGCACCCCCTGCTAGATTGATGCTGATAATCTTGTATATGGCTTTGTTTGCTTTATGTTTCATTAACCTCCCTGGCGGTATGATTATGTCAGGTTTTTGATGCTGAAAGCGGTACAATTGTTTTGCATAGAAATTTGGCGTTTTATATCGTAGGCCTGGAATTTTTGGAAATAACTCACTTAAATCTGTCCAAACCAGAGTCTAGTAGACATCCTGGGTATAATAAAGTTTGTAACATGAAATCATTAATTATAATATAATAAATATTTTAAAAGAAGAAAAGAAAGTACACCATACACAGGATGGAACTGTGGGTGTCTTATAGTGGTGCAGTGCCACGTCCTGCATAAATTGAAAAAATAAATGTTGGAGAAGAACCAGAATGGACTTTCTAGGCACCAAATTTAAACTTGAAATACGTTTATTGATGAAATTTCCCAAAGGGGGTTATTGGATCAACATTACAATAAATGCATATACAAAACACATTAAAAACACAGAAAATTTAACACAGAAAACTGTATTAAACAACAACGGATCAGATTAAACCAATAATGATCTAAGAAAGGCATCAAAGAAATATGATGACTAGCAAAAATAGTAGTAGATCACAATCAAGCTTGACATGTTTCGTGGAGACCACTTCTTCGGGAGCTAATAGAGTTTCTAAAGAGAAAACAGACTGTTGTTGGTTTATACATGTATATTGGTATATACCTGTACATCATACATATCAAACAACATATACAGTATGTGCATTGAAGCACCGTATCACAGAGCATGCGAATATGACCATAGCCACCATAGTGCCACCAAAGCAAGGGACAGAGTGCTGTGGATCCCACAAGAAGGAAATGCAGGGACACAACCAGAAAACAGTGGTACAGTGAATAGAAAGTACAAAAACCAGTATGTGTACTTGTACATGCAAGAATATAGGCCAGTTGGATGCTATATTCAAGTATTATAACTAGCCCAAATAGTCATAAGGGACCATTGCAAGAAGAAGGGGTGTGCAATAAGGCAGGGGGGGGGGGAAATGACAGCCACACCAGAAAGGAGAAATGCGGTAGTAAAAACAAGAAGGGGAGGGGGGTTTGTTTAGCAAATATAATTATGCCTACAATCCAGGATACTGGATAGGTTTTTATACAAAAGCCTGTAAGGATTTATGGATGGAAAAAATAGGAATTATGATAATCGATATGGTATTCGGAGTTTGTCGGTCGGTCCTGGTAGTATTAAAGATAAAAGTGCATCTAACATGGAAATATTCCATGAGAAAAACAACAAAAAGAAAGAGTTTATGAACATTGTTAGGCCTTGTTGATGGGGACTAATTAGGATAATAATATGCAGAGGATCTGTAATATACGCAATAGTCACCGCAATGATCTATTGCTAAATTAGTATATAAGTATTATGCATCTCAGTACATACCCAATAATCAGCCAGAGAAAGGATGAACACGTGGGCCCAGTAACTTAGTATGTGTGGATGGTCAGACCACCAAACAATGTAGGAGGGCTAATTAACCCATAAGATTTAGATAGTGCTTCTAAAAATAAATGTGGGTCACAGAGCATCTTGTTGGCTGTATCATGGGTGGATATCTGTAGGAGGAGAGACCAAGCAAGAAGGCAAAGGAACAGGGGTTAAAATTGGGCCTGATAACGGGACAAGGAAATAGGGCAGTTGCACAAAGTGACCGCTCTGGAATACTCATCCCATATAACAACAGGGAACATTACATTTTATGACTAGATGGAAAAGCTTATCACCACCTCAGGTAACCATTTCCCTAAAGAAAGGATTTGTAAGTTTGTAACTCATTAATTTCGGCTGGTTGTGTGGCATTCAATCTTTCAATCCATTTAGTTTCGTGTTGGAGTATTTTTTTGTCCAAATCGCCTCCCATTGGGTCCTGCTGAATCACAGCCAGGACCAGGAAGGAAACGGGTGACGTATCAAAGCGATGGTACAAATCCAAATGTCGGCTTATTGGTGTCAAAATGTTACCATTGGACGAGTAGTAAATATGATCTTTAATGCGTTGGCGAAGTTGGCGGATGGTCTTCCCAACATAATATGCGCCACACGAACACATCAAATATACCACTCCTAGAGTATTACAGTCTGCTCTAAATTTTGGTTGGAAAAGTTCACCATTGGTTAATGTGAACTTGGACCCTGTGGCTTTACAACGACAAAAATCACAGTGTCCACATTTAAACATTCCTTTACTTAGATTGGACTGTTGTTTGTTAGGGGTAAAATGACTACATGTTAGTTGGTCGTGTAAAGATGAGGAGCGTTTGATCACCATTTCTGGTTGTTCGCCCATATACTTCCTCAAGATGGAGTCCTCTGATAGAATGTGCCAATGTTTCGTAAGTACACTCCTAATTTGGTCCTGTTGGTCAGAGTACTTTGTGATAAACTTAACAGTACCATAGGGGTCTTGCTGAGTTTTTGTTTTGTACAACAATGTATTTTAGGTTGTTGTAACGCCTTGTTGTACGCTTTACAGAGGAGGGACTTGGTGTAGCCTCTTGCTAGCAAGCGTTCCCTCAGAAGATTAGAATGGTGTTTAAAGTCTGTCGGGTGTACAGTTCCTTCTGAGTCTCACATATTGGGCATAAGGTATGCTTCGAATTAGAGGGATGGCATGCGCGCTAGAGAAGTGCAGGATGATATTTCCCGCAGTTTCTTTGCGGTACAATGTTGAGGCTAGACAGTTGTCATTGTCTATGAAGATTTCCACATCCAAAAAAGAAATACGTAGAGGATGGCTATTGGTGGTGAATTTTAGGTTGTAGTTGTTTTTATTGAGTGCATTGACAAATTGTGTCAGGGCAGGTTGGGTATCGGTCCAGACTATAAAAATATCATCGATGTATCTGAGCCATACCAACACATGGTTGGCATGGTCAGACAACTGTTTATTGGAAAAAATGTCCCAATCCCACCCCCCAGGTACAGGTTAGCGTAGGCCGGTGCGCAACAAGTGCCCATGGCTACGCCCTGTACCTGGAGGTACGTAACGTAAACTAGTTATGCATAAGAATAAACAATAGTAGTTTGAGAATAAAGTCACTAAATGGCCATAAATGGTGGCCCTGCTCTCTGAGAAAGGTGCGTACCATTCCGACACCCTGCTCGTGAGGGATACTGGAGTACAAAGCCTCCACGTCCAAGGTCACGAGCAGGGCGTCGGGAGGGACTGGCATCCCCTCAATTTGTTTGAGGAGATCTAAGGTATCCTTCACAAAGGTTGGTAGCCGGGTGACATGAGGTGTAAGAAAAAAATCGATGAACATACTTGCATTCTCTGTAATCGATCCTATACCGGATACGATAGATCTGCCCGGGGGAACTTTTAGATTTTTGTGGACCTTGGGTAGTGCTTAGAACGTGGGTGCCCGCGGGAATTTATTATTCAAATAGTCATATGTCTCCTGGTCTCCTGGTCTCCTCCCTCCCCTTTGTTTGCTTACATCATGAATATGCACATAATATTAATGTATTTCTCTTATTTTTATGTACAACCAATTATATTATTCTTTATATTACTGAAATGCTTGTGCAATTTTGTACTGTATATCAATTATCATTGTTGTTTATTTTTTCCTTCATTTTTTGGTCTTGCTATGCGAATGTGACATGGCTTCATTTGCGACCTCGGGACTAGTGTGCACCTTTGTATCCCCTAGTTGGTTATGTATGGCCAGGTAACAGCAGAGTGCAATTGTTATTTCACTCTGCGGTTTTTGGGAAATTGAGAGACGATCTGATCTCTCCTTCTCTTTGAGCCAGCTTCCTCTCAACATCTGACGATGGACATGCCCTATCGGCACGCCCTACTGGCCCCTATTGATTGAGACAAACTCCGTCCTCCCCTCCCTTCCCGACGACACCTCTCTTGGAGACACACTTAAATACAGGGATGTGTAGCCCAACAAGACAGATGACATCTCCTGACGATCACCAGGCTGTCGGTTTCCAAGCGGTCCTGCTGGTAGGTAATTGTGCCACATTTTTACTCTTGATGTTCTCACTGGCTAAGCGGGACGCTGTCCCGTTATCAGGCCCAATTTTAACCCCTGTTCCTCTGCCTTCTAGCTGGGCCCCCCCCCCTAGGCCCCGTACACATGAGTAAATCTATCTGTTCAAATCGGTCGGACAGACTGATTTGAACAGATCTGTCTGCTGGGACGTATTGGTTTGATCGTGTACACACCATCAAACCAAAATCCCCACCGGCAGACAGCGCGCTGACGTGGCGGTGACGTGGCGGTGACGTTGACGCCGCCACGTCACCGCACCAGGAAGTAAAAAACTTCCACGCATGCGTCGAAACCATTCGACGCGTGTGCGAGCAGATATGTCTGCTGGTTAGCATACTAACCAGCAGACATGTCGGACGGATGGGTTCCCAGCCGATAGATTTGAAAGCAAGCAGACAGATTTGATCGTGTGTATGCGGCCTAACAGATATCCACCCATGATACAGCCAACAAGGTCCTCTGTGGCCCACATTTATTTTTAGAAGCACTATCTAAATCTTATGTGTTAATTAGCTCTCCTACTTTGTTTGGTGGTCTGACCATCCAAACATACTAAGTTACTGGGCCCATGTGTTCATCCTTTCTCTGGCTGATTATTGGGTATGTACTGAGATGCATAATACTTATATACTCATTTAGCAATAGATCATTTCGGTGACTATTGCGTATATTACAGATCCTCTGCATATTATTATCCTAATTAGTCCCCATCAACAAGGCCTAACGATGTTCATAAATTCTTTATTTTTGTTGTTTTTCTCATGGAATATTTCCATGTTAGATGCACTTTCATCTTCAATACCACCAGGACCGACCGACAAACTCTGAATACCATATCGATTATCATAATTCCTATTTTTTCCATCCATAAATCCTCATGGGGTTTTGTATAGGACCCTATCCAGTACCCTCGATAGTAGGCATAATAATATTTGCTAAACAAACCCCCCCCCTTCTTGTTTTTACTACCGCATTTCTCTTTTCTGGTGTGGCTGTCATTCCCCCCCCCGCCTTATTGCACACCCCTTCTTCTTGAAATGGCCCCTTATGACTATTTGGGCTAGTTATAATACTTGAATATAGCATCCAACTGGCCTATATTCTTGCATGTACCCATACTGGTTTTTGTACTTTCTATTCGCTATACCACTGTTTTCCGGTTGTGTCCCTGCATTTCCTTCTTGTGGGATCCACAGCACGATGTCCCTTGCTTTGGTGGCACTAAGGTGACTATGGTCATATTCGCATGCTCTGTGATACGGTGCATCAATGCACATACAGTACTGTATATGTTTTTCCTGAAAGAAGCACAAAAGACTAGACAGGAAGTGACTGTTGTTTTGGGAGGAGGAGGCTGACCTTTTTCACCCAGGAGGTTTGATGACCTACCCATGAACACCTTCTTGAGCAGTGCATGCTGGGTAGGAGATAAAAGGAGCCGGTGCAGCCATTTTAGGTCTCTTGGAATCGTGCGGCCTGCCTGAGAGGACCTGTGGGGAGACGGTGGCCAGATTGCAGAGACCCAGAGACACTCATCCGAGCATCGGAGGATGGGATCCACCCAGTGGTGCTGAACGGAGCGATTGGCCCAGCTGACGGAGAAGCAAGTTGCAGTCACCGGACACAAGTTACCACACAGAGCCTCTATCCAGTGGGTGAGCCGGTCACGGCCCACAGTTAGTTAAATCTCATGCAGTTAGACTCATATACAGGCCTCACTGGAGATTATAGTTCCACGAAGGGGCAGAGCAACTGATACTGAGAAGGCTTGAGGCCTATCTACATTGATGTCTTCAATTTAACTCACCAAAACTGTAGATTACAAATCACAAGGAGCCACTTTAGCTAGCAAAGAAAAGAAGATCCAGGACTAAGTACTTTAAGTGAGATCTCACACATAGCTTATAAAGTAGGGGGAGCTCCCAGGTATAGACACACACACACACATATATATATATATATATATATATATATATATATATATATATATATATATATATATATATATATATATATATATATATATATAGATATATCTATATATATCTATATATATGTATACTGTTTTTTCAAATTGTTTATATTGAAATCCATTGTGCTGTTGTCTTATGTTGGGATGACAGCAATTACTGTAATCACTTCTTTGCATATTCTACAGTAAAATATATCTCTGGTTAAGTATCCAGTTGTTGTGGTGTATTGTTTTCTCCCACCATGTTCAGTCAGTGGATCCTGGGGTGACAATTCAGGTATTTTGTACTGTCTTACATTGTATTGTATTGCATCACAGCTGTGCCAAGGGGATTGAGCCAAGTTAGTGGAGTTTATTGGTGCAGGCCCAAATCAAACCAGCAGCTCCTTCGGGGGTCAGTGCTACACTTAATTCTGCAAGTGATTCTTATATATTATCGCTGTTTTCTAGCTGGTCTAAAACCACTTTTGACATAAAGGGACACTTTTTGGTTGCTATGGACAATCTCCAGTTTCCAGGCAGAAAGAACAGTATTTATAATATAAAAGTGCATGCAGGACACTGGACAGACCACTAGGGACAAAGGGTGTGTGTAATTATTTTATACAGTACTGTAATCTGTAAGATTACAGTATACTGTATGTGTACTGCATTTTACGTTTTTTGAATTTTGCTCCGGTCTCCGCCCCTGTCCGTCGTAAGGTCGCAGGGAACGGAGCTCGGCGGCACTGGGGCACTGTGTGAATTGAGCGAGGAGACAGCTCGCTCACACAGCGGGGAGAAATTGCAGGATCCAGGGGACAAGGTAAGTAAACTCTGCCTGGATACTGCGATGCGATCCCGGGGATACTGCTAATGGTACTGGATTTCCACCCCGAGCCAGACTCGCGATTACCGCCAGAGAGGTTAAAGGGGTTGTAAAGGTTTGTTTTTTATTTTCTAAATAGGTTCCTTTAAGCTAGTGCATTGTTGGTTCACTTACCTTTTCCTTCGATTTCCCTTCTAAATGTTTTTTTCTTTGTTTTCTTTGAATTTCTCACTTCCTGTTCCTCCTCAGTAGGCTGTTCTGGCTGACTAATCCCCAGCCAGAATGGCTCAGATGATGGGGGCAAGCTTACTCAGGAGAAACAGGAAGTGAGAATTCAGACAAAGAAAAAAAAAAACCCCTTTAACCACTTCAGCCCAGGACCATTGGCTGCCAAATGACGGGCCACTTTTTTGCTATTCGGCACTGTGTTGATTTAACTGACAATTTTGTGGTTTTGTTTACCACAAATAGAGCTTTCTTTTGGTAGTATTTGATCATCTCTGCAATTAATTTTTTTTGCGCTATAAACAAAAAAAGAGCGGCAATAAAAAATAAATAAAAAAAACACAAAATCTTTTTGCTATAATAAATATCCCAATTTAAAAAAAATAATAATAATATTTTCCTCAATTTAGGTCGATATGTATTCTTCTACATATTTTTGGTAAAAAAAAAATGCAATAAGCGTATATTGATTGGTTTACTCAAAAGTTATAGCGCCTATAAAATAGAGGGTAGTTTTATGGCATTTTGATTATTATTATTTTTTTTTTTACTAGTAATGGCGGCAATCTGCGATCTTTATCGTGACTGCAACTTTATGGCGGACACATCGGACATTTTTGACACATTTTTGCGACCATTTATCATTTGTCATTTATACAGCGATAAAATGCACTGATTACTGTGAAAATTACACTGACAGGGAAGGGGGTTAAGTGTGTTTTGGGGAGTGATTTTAACTGTGAGGGGGCGTGGCTATGAGTGACACATCAGTGATCTCTGCTCCCGATCACAGGGAGCAGAGATCACTGTCCTGTCACTAGGAAGAACAGGGAAATGCTGTGTTTACATCGCAATCGCTTCCCTGCCCATGAGCATTGATTTCCCAGGGACCCACGGGCGCGCTCACGAGGCTGGGCGTCAAATTCAAAGGGATGTACAAGTACACCTATTTGCCTGCCCGTGCTATTCTGCCGACGTATATCGGCGTATGGTGGTCGGGAAGTGGTTAACAGCGCAGCACCGGTCACTTCTATTCATTTTTCAAGTACGTGTATGGACTGAACCTTTTTGGTGTTTGCAGCAGTTACATTATCTATCTTATTTTTATAATAGAGCAGGAATACATTTAACTGTGTTTATCTGGGAAGCTAAGCCATTAAATATTGATTTGAATACAATGTTTGTCGTTGGGCCTGTGGTTTCAGCCTGTGTGTTTAATAGAGCCAAATTTGAGTAGAGGTAACCAATCCGATATAAAGTGTCATATTGTGATTTATTTGCCATTTAAGTGTACCTCTGCTCTTGGGGTTATTCTCAGGTTGGGAATCCCCTGATAGCAGCCTGAATACAGTATTGAGCTATGTTGCTCTTAATCTCAGTTATTGCTCTCCAGTTGCTTGCTTGAATATATATACTGTTACTGTTCCACAGAAACCTCACAGTAAAGACAATTTCTGTGTTTTAGCCTAACGTGTGTGTTTCTCATTGGTCCTTGCACTTATACTATTGTCAGGTGTGCCAGAGGGGGCTGAGACAGTTACCGGGGTTGAGAGGCAGAGTAACGCACTGAACAAAATTAAAGTGGAGGTTCAGCTAAAAATACATTTTTAACATTGCATTTATGAGCTTTATTACAATTAGAATCGGCTGTTTTTTTTAAAAAATACGTCCTGTACATACAGTTTTCCATATGTATTCTCACAGCCGCTTCCGGGTATGATGGTCGGGGTTGGGCGTTCCTAATCGATTGACAGGCATCCGACCGACGCATACAGCGCATCACGAGATGCCGCAGGCGCCGTATAGAGCCGCACCGACGTTCGGTTTCTTTCGGCATCTCGTGACGCGCTGTATGCGTCGGTCGGATGCCTGTCAATCAATTAGGAACGCCCAGCCTCGACGATCATACCCGGAAGCGGCTGTGAGAATACATATGGAAAACGGTATGTACTAGACATATTTTTTTTTTAAAAACAGCCGATTCTAATTGTAATAAAGCTCATAAATGCAATGTTAAAAATCAATTTTTAGCTAAACCTCCACTTTAACCTCTCTCGTGGTATTCCCGAGTCAGGCTTGGGGAGAAATTTCAGTACTAATAGAGGTAACCCCGAGCCAGACTCGGGATCACATTGTGGTATCCAGGCAGAGTTTACTTACCTTGTCCCCTGGATCCTGCGATGTCTCCCCGCTGTGTGTGTGAGCTGTCTCCTCGCTCTCGATTCACACAGTGCCCCAGTGCCGCCGAGCTCCGTTCCCTGCGACGTGATGACACACGGGCGGGAAAGATCGGCATCAAATTCAAAAAAGTAAAAACACAGTACACTGTAATCTTACAGATTACAGTACTGTATAATATAATTACACACCCCTTTGTCCCTAGTGGTCTGTCCAGTGACCTGCATGCACTTTTATATTATAAAAAAAAAAAATGTTCTGCCTGGAAACTGTAGATTGTCCATAGCAACTAAAAAGTCTCAAAAGTGGTTTTAGACCAGCTATAAATCAGTGATAATAAATTAGAATCACTTGCAGAATTGATCGATAGCAATTTGTGGGGAAATTCGTCATTAAACACTAAAGCCCTGTACGCAAGATCGGTCAAACCGATGAGAACGGTCTGATGGATTTTTTTCATTGGTTAAGCGATGAAGCTGACTGATGGTCAGTCGTGCCTACACACCATCGGTTAAAAAACGATCGTGTTAGATCGCGGTGACGTAAAATACAACGGCGTGCTGAGAAAAATGACGTCCAATATGTCCAAGCATGCGTCGACTTAATTCTGAGCATGTGTGGATTTTTAACCGATGGACGTGCCTATGTGCCTTTTTTGCTATCGGTTAGGTATCCATCGGTTAAATTTAAAACAAGTTTGCTTTTTTTTAACCGATGAATAAATAACCGATGGCACCCACACACGATCGATTTGGTCTGATAAAAATGGTCAATGAGACCGTACACAGCGGTTTGACCGATCATGTTTACGTGGCCTGAAAGTAATGACAGCGACAATTCTGTAACTGAGCAAATTTCAGTGTTTTTGATTTGCTTACATTATTGAATACTTTTTATTATTATTATATTATTATTTGTTATAATTATTTATAGTTATTAATTATATAATAATTTATGATTTTGTGTTTCAAACTTTATCATACCTGGGATGTTTACTAGACTCTTGTTTTTCGACAGATTCAAGTGTGTTATTCCTAATGCTGCGTAAACATGACCATTTTTCATGTCATGGAAAAAAAAATAAAAAATTCTCTACGTGATTCCTCTCAAGCCTGCCTTGCATACACACGATCGTGATAAAAAATGCTCGAGCAAAGTGCGGTGACGTCATGTAAAACGGTCGTGTGTACGCGGCATAAGAATTGCAGGCCTGGGGGGCGTGGTCTGGACATGCTGCTGTGAGGACGTGTTTGCCTCGAGCTCCGGCGCCGACATAGCTATTAGCTTGTAATTCATTGCTCCAGCAGAAATTCCCCTTGATGTCCATGAGGAAGAAAACAGGGAAGACTCTTCCCAAGGCGGGAGCGCACTCGGGCTCCATTAAACGCTATCTGGCCGTGGAACCGGAGGAAAATGAGGATCTGGATGGCCTAGGCCGCTCTCCCCACAGCGTTGGTGTTGGCGCTGGCTCCGCCTCCCGTCGCAGGACGGAGAGACGGCACTCACCGGCCTCGTCGGTTTGTTCAGCCGGAGCGAGTAGCCCATCTCGCCGATCGGAGTTACGTGTGGATGACTTACCCACCAAAGCGGAGCTGACCTCCCTGTTTCAGGGTCTGGAGAGATCCATAAAGAAGGAGTTATCTGCGGTGCGGGCTGACCTCTCCCAGGTGTTGGGCCGTGTGGAGGAGACTGAACTGCGATTGGACCGCCACGCGGTCGCCATCAGGAACCTGCAAGCCACCACCCGTAAACTTACCTTTGCCCACAGGATGGCCCTATATAAGATCGAGGACCAGGAGAATCGTAACCGGAGGAACAATATTCGCATAAGGGGCCTCCCAGAAGCGACTGGAGATGACGACCTCCTGCCCTCCGTTCGTGGGGTGTTTAATGGCCTCTTGGGACTGGCGGCGGATAACCCGCTTAAGATTGATCGGGTCCATAGGGCCTTGCGCCCCCGAGCTCTGCCTTCTGATACACCGAGAGACGTTATTTGCCGTGTGCACTACTATGAAGAAAAGGAGCGTATCATGCACAAGGCCCGAGATCAGCGCACTATAGATTTTGATGGGGCGTCTCTTTCCCTTTTCCCTGACCTTGCTAAGGAGACTCTGGATCGTCGCAGGGCCCTGCGACCGCTGACGACTAAGCTACGGGAGATGTCCATTCCGTACAGATGGGGCTTCCCTGCTGCCCTAATCGCCAACAAAGATGGCAAGTCTGCTGTTCTGCGCTTTCCCGAGGACCTGGACAAGTTCTGTGCTGTCTTTAACATCCCTCCCCCGGACCTCCCCGAGTGGCAAGACGCTGTTCCCGACCTTCCAGGCCCATCAGATCATCATTGGCAGAAAGTAGGCCGCAAGCAGCGCACTGCCTCCCCTGGATCCTCTCCCCCGATGGACTGATTCGTTACGGGGGCCTAGTGTGTCATCACTGGCTGTTGTTTTTGTGTTAGCGGGGGTCCCGTGGGGTCTGCTCTACTCCCGTACTCTGTGTTTCCACTGCAATATGAGGCCGCTTCGGTTATCCTGTGTGCCCTATGTGTGACTCTGGGCCTAAAATGGCGCGCCATGGAGATAGGGACTGCCACGTATGATCTCCCATAGTTACTGTTTTGATGCCAGCTGCTTTGCTCTACTGTGCTTTCTTAGTGTCTTAGTCACAGGGTTTCTCTGCCTTGTCCTCTTTACGAAGCACATGTTAGTTTGACAGTTCTGTTCTAATTTTATTGTTTTTCATTTTATTTTTTATATTTTTTTATTAATTTTTTCTGCTGTTTTAAGATATGCGCACTGTGTCGGCGCCGCGGCGGAGGGGCAGTGGTCTCGGTCTTCCCACGACACCCGCTGCCTGATGCCTGCGAGATGGTGCCCCCCCCTCTGGGGCGCCGTGGGGACTTGCGTCTCTACGCTGCCGCCTCTCCGGAGGTGGTTTGTGTGGGGGCGTGGGCTCACACGTGTGCCCCTTCCCAGCACTGCAGGTATCTGCGTGCAAGTACTTGTTTTGACCCTGCAAGGGGTATTGTGATGGTTTCTGCTGTTTTTTTTCTTTGTATTAATCCTATGTTTTTATTTTTTTTCCCTTTTATACCTGCCCTCTGTGCCCCATTCCGCCTCTGGTCTGCCACCTGGACTCCCTCCTCTGGACCCCCATGGCTACGGTGAATCTGGTCTCTTTTAACGTGCGAGGCTTGCACGCCCCAGGTAAGAGGCATCAGTTATATAGAGAATTGGCTCGACTGAGGGGGGACATTGTTCTCCTTCAGGAGACCCATCTTACACACACAACATCAGTGAAACTCTTCTCCCCACAATATCCTGTATGGTACTATGGCCTGTCTGATGTGCACAAGGCTAAGGGAGTGGCTATAGGATTTCGCAGGGACACCACATTTGTGTTAGAAGAGATGCTTAGCGATCCCTTGGGCCGTTTCTTGTTCCTTAGGGGCACCCTGGGCACTATGCCCTGTACGATAGCGACCCTATATGCGCCTAACCGGGATCAGGCTACTTTTATATCATGCACCCTTAGGAGGTTGATGGACTTTGCGCATGGGTGTGTTCTTCTCGCAGGAGATTTTAATGTCCCGCTGGACCCGTCCATCGATACGTCGGGGGGGGGTTCCAGCATTCCGTGGAGGCGGCTGGCGTACATTCGCAGACGCTTACACGAGTCCCAATTGATGGACATTTGGAGGATTGCACACCCACGGGTAAAAGATTACACTCACTTTTCGCAGGTCCACTCTTCTTATTCTAGGATCGATTATTTCCTGATAAGCCATCATCATCTTTCCATGGTTAAGGGTGCGGCAATTGCGACCTCTCCCTTATCGGACCATGCCCCAATTACGCTCTCCCTGCAGGTCCCTTCAGTGCCTGTCCGTCAGGTCAACTGGAAACTTAACGATAACTTACTAGTCGAGGATATAGACAAAAAGATGATTACAGACGCTTTGACTCAGTATTTTGACGAGAATGCTACCCCTCAGATCTCACCTGGTATGCTCTGGGAAGCTCATAAGGCTTTTGTCAGGGGCCAGTTTATTGAGTTGGGCTCCCGGAAAAAAAAAGAACGCACCCGTTTGCAACTAAAACTGCTAAAAGACATTGAGGCCTTGGAACGCCAGCATAAGGTTGGCCTTCAGCCCTCGATTCTTCAAACCTTGACCCAGAAAAGAGAGGAACTGAAGGAACTCTTTCACCTGGAGCAGAAACATCGGTCTCGAACTGTAGCTCAAAGTTGGCATGAATGGGGCAACAAGCCTGGTCGGCTGTTGGCTCGCTCACTGCAACAGAGAAAATCGGCCACCTTCGTCGCTAAAATCAAATCCTCTCCGGATGCTTTGGTCTATGAAACATCTGCCATAGCCAAGGAGTTTATATCGTTCTACCAAGCTTTATATCATGTTCAACATTCGGGGGTAGATAAGGAAGCTAGAGCGCAACTTATTCAGACTTATTTGCAACAGGCCAATCTACCATCGCTTCCTGCAGACGCCTTAGAGGCTCTGGAGGGGGAGTTCACCACGTCTGAACTACGGGTTGCACTGAAAGCCATGGCCAATGGAAAGGCACCTGGCCCTGATGGCTTCACGGTCGCCTATTATAGAGCATTTTCTGACCTCCTGCTCCCTAGACTAACAAGATATGCCAACTCGGTTCCTGAGGGTAGCTCCCTTCGCCTGGAAACGCTCCACGCACACATTGTGGTCCTCCCCAAACCGGGGAAGGATCCATGTTGCTGTGGGAGTTACCGTCCCATTTCTCTTTTGAATCTAGACGCCAAGTTATATTCTAAGGTTATAGCGAACAGACTCCTTCCTCTTGTCCCGAAATGGGTGTCCAGAGACCAGACCGGTTTTATCCCCGGCAGGGAGGCACGGGATAATTCCCTCCGCACACTGTCCCTAATTGCACATGTTAGGAGATCCTCCCAGCCCACCCTTTTGCTGTCAACTGATGCTGAAAAAGCGTTCGATAGGGTGGACTGGGAGTTTCTTATGGCTACACTCGCCCACTTGGGCATCGGCCCCTCCCTTAGGTCCCGTATCTCGGCTCTTTATGACTCCCCCACGGCCCAATTACGGGTCAATGGTGTGTTGAGCGATTCTTTTACTCTCCACAACGGTACGAGACAGGGCTGCCCCCTTTCACCCATTTTATTCGCCCTTTCCCTCGAACCCTTTCTGTCCTCGATTAGGCACAGCCCGGATATTCACGGGATTACGATTGGTAAATACGAACATAAATATGCCGCATATGCATATGTGCAGCGCCCGACGCTGACGCTTCCGGTTCTTATGGCCCCATTTGAAGCTTATGGAGCAGTTTCCAATTTTAAAATAAAAAAAAAGTAAAATCTGAAATTTTGAATATAACGGTCCCCCCGCGGGCTGTGCCTGGTCTGAAAACGTCTTTTCCCTTTAGTTGGCAATCCAAAGCTATGAAATATCTAGGTATTTTCCTCACGCCTAATCCAGCCTCATTATTCCGCACTAACTTTATCCCTTTGTTAAATGAGATTAGATCTGATTTACAGAGATGGTCGCAGCTTGCTCACTCATGGTTGGGTAGGGTAAGCATTCTTAAAATGAATGTTTTACCCAGATTACTGTTTTTGTTCCAAATGATCCCTTACAGAATACCTGTGGGTTATTTTACACTATTGAGTTCACTGTTCGGTAGATTTGTCTGGAACAAGAGACGGCCCAGGGTTGCAAGATCTTTATTGATTAGGCCTAAGAAGGAGGGGGGACTGGCAATGCCTGATGTTAAACGATACTTCCTAGCTGCGGTCCTCACTAGGATTTCTGATTGGAGATACCACGTTAAATATAAGCTGTGGGTGTCCCTTGAGGCGGACTTGTGCGGGATGGATCCATATACTCAAATCTGGATTCCACGTAAATTTAGATCTCTGTCTAGCACAACGTCACCCTTGACACAATCCACTTTGATGATTTGGGATAGGTTAGGCAAAACCTACGGATGGCTGCACAACTCTCCCTTGATGCCGATAGCGGGGCACGACTATTTCCCACCTGGAAATGCGCGGCCCTCACAACGCCCTTGGTCTCTGGGTTCGGCCAAATTGCTTCATCATGTAATATCTCCCTCGGGTATCATCCCCTTACCAGATCTAGTGAACCCATCCCTCATCACTCCACTGTTGCATTGGAAGTATCGTCAACTAGCGGCTTTTGTTAGTTCTCTACCGAGACCCCTGAGGGGCCTAGATGACCTGAATGCGATAGAATGTGCCTTTGTTGAGGACCAACAGGAGGAGAGGCCTCTCTCATTTTTCTATAAAGCGCTGTATACTATGTCCACGAGGAGTACCCCAAAATTCTTAATTCACTGGGAAAGAGAATTGCAGAAGGACCTGTCGCCCTCCCAGAGAGATTCCATCTTATCTTTAGCACATACATCCTCCATCTCATCTAAAATTGCTGAGGTTCATTACAAACTACTCACAAGGTGGCACTACACCCCAGTGGCCCTACACGCACTTTTCCCCGAGACCTCCCCGCTCTGTTGGCGCGGTTGCGGGGACAATGCGACTCGCGCCCATATCTGGTGGCAATGCACATGCATCCGCCCGTTTTGGTCAGCGGTCCTGCAATGGATGGAGGTGATCCAAGGTAACGAAACTGTTGGGGATCCCTGGGTAATCTTATTGCACTGCACGCCGGAACATCCTGGCGCATATAAAAATTCTTTGACGCCTCATTTATTGAATGCGGCAAAGTCTCTATTCCCACGCTTTTGGAAACAGACTGCAGTGCCCACGCTGCGCCTATGGCTGGTGGAAGTGGATAGAATCTACCATATGGAGGATCTCACCTACTCAATGAGGAACAAGTCAGACTTGTTCCTGAAAATATGGTCCGGTTGGTTTGCGTTCAAATACACCTCAGAGTATGCTGATCTGATGTCTCTCAAGGGGTAAAGAGAGTGTTTTTTACCTGGGGTTTCACGTCTCACATCAGACAACATATATTGCAGCTCATTTGATATGCCATATAGATAAGTAACTTGTGGGTCTGTATGCTGTTTTTATTTTGTTTCCCCGATACAGGTTGGCAGACGGAGGCGGAAGGTCTCCCCCCCCCCCCCTCACCCTCCCTCTCTTATTTCCTGCTTCTCTCTCTCTCCCCCTCTCCTCTAGTACTTTTCGCTAATCTTTTATTTTATTTTACTTACCTTTTTTTTTTCTTTATTATGAGTACTAACGCCCCTCATGAGCGTGTTTGTTTTCATATAATTGTGAGGCGTGCTTTAAGGATCAGCCACCCACTCCACTCAGTTCTTTGCCGAGTTGCGAGTCATGGGCTCTTGAGGTTCTCGGACCCGATACTGCTAATAGCCTGTTTATACGTCTTCTGAGCGGTAGAATTACTAGAATTACTGGAATTATAATTATAACTGTTTTTGTCTAAGTATTCTATGACGTGCAATGTGTGGTCATGCTGACCTCCTTGATTTTCGTTTGTCAACTGCTTATTCTTCTTTAATAAAAATATATTGAACAAAAAAAAAAGAATTGCAGGCCTACAATATAAAACACCAAATTTCCATGCAAAATAATGTTACCGCTTTCACACCTAAAATCTGAAATAATCATACCGCCAGGGAGGTTAAGCGACTCCTTCGGCGGGTAGCGCTACACTAACATTATAGGAAAGTTTTTGTCTTGACTGGAATTTCTCTTTAATGATCATTTGCCTAAGAGTTACATCATTTATATTCACTACTAAGTGCAGCACATTTGGGTAATGACAAATGAAAGAACTCATTAGGCACCTGAATTTTTCTGCAAGCAGAACCTCAATTATACAGGCACACAGCACAAATCTGCCGCTGAGCCAGTAATTGGAAAATAATGTAGCTTAACCTACCTTGAACATGTAAATATCCATGTACTTGTGTTAGTATAAGTTATGTTGTTGGATTTTGTTAGGGCAGTTGATTTCATATTAAACTGTTCACGCAAATTTACTGTTTTTTTTGCATTAAAAAGTGAGAATAAAATGTTAATTTGCCATATACTAAAAATACCAATTAATATAATAATAACATATTTTACGGCGTATAAGACGACTTTTTAACTCATGAAATTCTTCTTAAAAGTCGGGGTCGTCTTATACGCCGGTAACCTAACATGCAGACTCTCAGTCAGACCGCTGCTGTCCATTTTTCAAAAGCCGCGCCTCCTCCTTCTGCTGTTCCGTGATAGGGGGAACACTTAGCTTCTCAGCAGAGCCTCTGTTCAGTGTACCGCCTATCACGGATGCTCTCTCGTCCTCGGTCTCAGACGAGAGGGCATCCGTTATAGGCGGAACACTGAACACAGTGTCTGATGGGAAGCTGAGTGTTCCGCCTATCACGGAACAGCAGAAGGAGGAGGCGCAGCTTTTGAAAAATGGATGGCCGTGGTCTGACAGATTCTGCATGGCAGGAATAAGGTAAGGGATCGTCGAGACATGCAATGGCACAGTGAGGTATGCAGTGACACAGTGAGGCATGTAATAGTGGCACAGTCTGGCATGTAATGGTGGCACATTCTGGCATGTGATGGTGGCACAGTGAGGCATGTAATGTGGGCACAGTGAAGCATGTAATGGTGGCACAGTCTGGCATGTAATGGCAGCACAGTCTAGCATGTAATGGCACTATGAGGCATGTAATGGCACAGTAAGGCATGTAATGGCACAGTGAGGTGAGGCGAAAAATACGGCACATGTGTTAAATAATTTTATATATATATATATATATATATATATATATATATATATATATATACACATATATATATACACCCCTCACATTCATCTTTTCATGTGACAACACTGAAGAAATGACAACACTTTGCTACAATGTAAAGTAGTGAGTGTACAGCTTGTATAACAGTGTAAATGTGCTGCCCTCTCAAAATAACGCAAGCCATTAACGTCTAAGCCGCTGGCAACAAAAGTGAGTACACCCCTAAGTGAAAATGTCCAAATTGGGCCCAAAGTGTCAATATTTTGTGTGTCCACCATTATTTTCCAGCACTGCCTTAACCCTCTTAGGCATGGAGTTCACCAGAGATAAAAAAAAAAACACACAGTCACTTCCAGTGCTTATAGGTCTTGTAAGGTAAGAAGTAACAGATGTCAGATAAAACAATGGTGTGAAAGGTATATATGGTATCCCAGAACTAGGTGGATGCTGCCTTCCTCAGATGGGGAAATCCGAAAGGAACTACAAGAAAAACAGAAATGGAAGGCGTGTACACCTAGTGCATTACCAGAGATAATTTATTTATAACTTTTGTAGTACTCACAAAATGCAACTGACAAAAGGCCATAAACACAGTGCATAGATATGTACAAAACACAGGGTACAGCTAACACAATTAAGGGGTGCACCCCCTTCCTCAGAGCTAGGCTAATTTCATACACCATGGGCAAGCGCTTTAATAGGGAATCAGAAAATTGAAAATTAAGTGTGTAAAAGGGGAGGGAAAACCCTTTGAGGCCATGGCTCTTTTTGACACACAATTTTCAATTTTACCATTCTCTATAAAAGTGCTTGCCCATGGAGTATGAGATTAGCCTAGCTCTGAGGTAGAGGGTGCGGCCCTTAAATGTGTTAGCTGTACCCTGTGTTCTGTGCATGTCCATGAACTGCGTTTATGATCTTTTGTCAGTTGCATTTTTTGAGTATTCATTTTTTTACAAACATTTCTTATTATTAAATTATCTCTTGTAATGCACAAGGTGTGTGCGCTTTCCATTTCTGTTTTTCATGGAGTTTATCAGAGCTTCACGGGTTGCCAATGGAGTCCTCTTCCAATTCTCCATGACGACATCATGGAGCTGGTGGATGTTAGAGACCTTGCGCTCATCCACCCTCCATTTGAGGATGCCCCACAGATGCTCAATAGGGTTTAGGTCTGGAGACATGCTTGGCCAGTCCATCACCTTTACCCTCAGCTTCTTTAGCAAGGCAGTGTTCGTCTTCGAGGTGTGTTTGGGTTCGTTATAATGTATGCATTAAGGTGAAACAACTTCAAAGTATACCCCCGGCCCCCCATTACCTGACCCCTCGAAAGTCCTGCGCTCGGCCCAGACATCCCCGACATCCTCTTCGCCTGGCCACTCATTGGCTAGAGCGGATGGATTAAAAGAAAGTTTTTAAAGAAGTATCACTCGGGCAGGGCCGAGTGATACAGTGAGCTGCTATGGCCGCTCGCTGTATCACAGGAGCGCACCCGCAAGGACTACACACATTGCAAGCTCTCTCGCATGAATGTGTGTAGTTCTTGCGGGGAGGACCAAAGACAGCCACCGAGGGACCCCAGAAGACGTGGAATGGGGCCACTCTGTGCAAAACAAGCTGCACAGTGGAGTAAAGTATAACATGTTTGTTATTTAAAAAAAAATAATGTTTACAACCCCTTTAAGTGTTTGATGAATGCTTGAGTTGACTTTCATGTTAAGACTTAAAATTCTTCAGGATCCCTACTGGGCTGGTACACTGCAGAGGGAATAAGACACACACGAGATCTAATATGAGATGATGCCTGTGTAGATTTAGAGCTATGGCTAAACCTAAAGGCAATAGGCTTAGTGTTGAGGATTGAGGTGATGAATGAATGAATGCACTCTATGGGCCAGATTCTCATAGATTTGCCCTGGCGTAGCGTAAGCCATTTACTGTACACTACGCCGCCGCAACTTAACAGAGCAAGTGTAAATGACCCAGAGTAAGGGGTAATTCAAAGTGGCTTGTATTTAAATAAAGCGCGCCCCCGCATCGATCAAACTGCGCATGCGCCGGCCGGGGAAAAAGCCCAGTGCGCATGCTTCAGCTCACGTCGGAAAGCGTCGTTGAAACCGACGTCAAAACGACGTGATCGTCACTTACGCAATGCCCTATTCGCGAACGACTTAGTAAAACGACCTAACCGACGGAAAAAGCCGACGCTGACCCGATGCCATACTTAACATGGCATCCAACGGCACCGGACGGCATCCGACGGTACTGCGTAAGGTTACTCCACATATTAGCAGGGTTAACCTTACGCGTACGAAAACGACGTAAGCGACGACGGGCGGCGTAAAAGCGTTCGGGAATCTGAGTAGTAGCCTCATTTGCATAGGCAAATGAGAAAACAACGTAAAGGCCACCTAGTGGCCGAAGTTGTCATTACATCTACGATCCGCAAGTGTAATTGTATTACACTTGTCGGATCTTCACCCGTATCTATGCCTAAGTGATTCTAGGAATCACTCGCATAGATACCCGGGGAAAAAAATGGCGATACGACGGGGTATCTGAGATACCCCGTCGTAGCGCCTCTGAGAATCTGGCCCTATATGTTATGTTAAGTATTAGGTGTAGGATGAAGGCTGACACTTTCTGGCTAAATTAAGTCCAAATCCATAATAAAGTTTTTCCTTTTGGATGTTGTATAGAAGCTTTAGACTCTCTGTTAACTCTATGTTACTGTTTGTGCCCCCACTTTCAAGATTTTCCATCACATCCTGTTTATTTGACTATTACTCGACAGAACAGAAAGTGAAGGGACATCTCGTCGTGCGACGTGGCTCCCAAACAAAATTTACGTCCTTTTTTCCCCACAAGTAGAGCTTTCTTTTGGTGGTATTTGATCGCCTGTGCGGTTTTTATTTTTTGCGCTGTAAACAAAAAAGAGCGACAATTTTGAAGAAAAATACTTTTTGCTATAATAAATATCCCAATTAAAAAAAAAAACACATTTTTTTTCTCAGTTTAGGGCGATACGTATTCTTCTACATATTTTTGGTAAAAAAAGAAAAAATATCGCAATAAGCGTCTGGTTTGCGCAAAAGTTATAGCGCTTACAAAATAGGGGAGAGATTTTTTTTTTTTATGAATTTTTTTTTTACTAGAAATGGCGGCGATTTGCGATTTTTATTGGTACTGCGACGTTATGGCGGACACATCGGACACTTTTGACACATTTTTGCCGCCATTCACATTTATACTGCAATCAGTGCTATAAATATGCACTAATTACAGTATAAATGTGACTGGCATTGAAGGGGTTAACACTAGGGGGTGAGGAAGGGGTTAAATGTGTATCCTAGGTGTGTTCTAACTGGGGGGGGGGTGACTGGGGGGGTGACCGATCTGTGTCCCTATGTAGGAAGGAACACAGATCGGGCTCCTCCTCTCCAGAGACAGGACGCTGTCTCTGTGTAAAACGGCAATGAGAGATAATCTATGAGATCATCTCTCATTCGCCCACAGATCGCATCGCAAACTGCCACTCTGATTGGCCGTTCGCCGCGATCTGTGATTGGCTGTGTCCAAGGGACACGGACAACACAGGGCTTCCCCGCAGCGTGCTCTACAGCGCGCGCTGGGAACGCCCGAAGGAGATTCCGTCAAATGACGGCATGTTGGATATTCAGACCCGCGCTGTTGCCGTCATTCGACGGTAGCGTGGGTCTGAAGTGGTTAAGGAAGGAGGTAATTTCTGCTATGGAGGGTGAGACTTTAGAGGAATACACATCAGCATAGAATTTTTTAAAAGTATCTAAAACCTCTACATGGGAGGAAAGCAAGACTCCCGATGGACTGGAATTCGCTTCGATATATGAGGAGCCTTTCTGAGATCGTACCATCATTGTGAGCATATGGCCTGTACCCTCCCCTCCTCATAGTATTTTTGTTGGAGAAAAAATCTTTTGTTCTCTGCTTTAGTTAGAACCAAATGTTTAGCGACATGCTGAGCCTCATGCCAAGCCCTCTCCGTATTGTCGGAGGGGGCATCCACAAAAGCAGACTCAGCCCTCTCAACTTCCTGCAACACAGAACGTTCCCAGTCCCTTGTCCCGGTCTTAATGGCATTGATAGACTTAATAAATTGGCCTCTCAAAAAAGCCTTCAGAGCATCCCAAAAAACATTGAGGCTAGTAGAATGTTTATTGATTTGTATAAAAGAAAGCAGATTAGTACAAACGGGATCAGGGCTGGGAAGGAGCGACAGCCAAAACGGGTTAAGCTTCCAGCAGACCTGCTTGGGCACCATGGAGGTAGTAAACTCGACACACAGAGGGGAGTGATCAGAAACTGTTCTGGCCTCATATCGTGAAGAGAGAACCAGCGGAAGCATCTCATCACTTCCCAGGCACATATCAATCCTAGAGAGACCCCCATGCGAGGCCGAATGACAAGAAAAGCATTTGGCCTGCGGATGGCGAAGTCTCCAGACATCCCGTAACCCCAATTCCAACAGAAGCCTAGCAAAGGTTGTCGGGCCTCCCCTCAGAGAGGCCACCGGAGCCCCGGTGGAGAATTTATCTAAATCTGCATCCAAATAATTATTAAAATCCCCAACAACCAGAGCTGGCGTGCCAGGATGACGTGACAAAAAGTAGGCCAGAATTTTAAGCACCTCTACTGAAAAAGGAGGCGGTATGTAGATATTAGCAATTATACAATACAGACTATCTAAGGTACATAACAAAAAAATGAATCGACCATGCGGGTCAATTAATGAATCCTAACACTTAAAAGAGACATTCGTACAAATTAACACACTGACTCCCCTGGCATAGGAAGAGAAGGTAGAGTGAAACTGGATGCCAAACATTCTGAGAGAGAACGGGGACTCCTGATTAGGTAACATATGGGTCTTCTGCAGACACACCACAGAGGACCCCAAATGTTTGACCATATGAAGCACAGCTAAGCGTTTCACTCTACCTCCTAAGCCCCGCACATTCCAGCTGGTTAAAACACATTGCTTAGCCATATTGCATTAAAGTCCGAATAAGAAATGGTGAGTCCACAGAACCAAGAGGATAAAATAAAGAAAAAATAATACATCAACTGAAGGAATATAGCATGGAGCAGAAAACAACAACCAGACCTTGGAAAGGCAGGCAAAACCTGTGGAATAGAATGGTTAGGCAGACTGAGAGCATCCGGTTCGACTGAGTCCAGAGCAAGGTAAAACAAAAAAACAAAAAGAAAACAACATAAACGAAAAAACTGAAGCGTCCACGAAGGACTCCTAATCGGGGGGCTAAGTTCAGTAGCCGGCTCCGATGAGCCAATAGGCAACAGATCATACCCTGCAATCAACAACATAGATGACGTTGACACACCCTGTGAGACAGATTTCCGCCAGTACAGGAGTTCGGATAGTTAGCAACTCAGGACCCGCAAGAAGGGTAAAACAAATCAGCTTGAGTCAAGCAACAAACAAATTCTAGGTGTCTCTCCTGCTCCTTCCCAGTGCCTCCCTTAGGGATCGTTCCTCCTTATCCAACCATTGCATGGCAAGAGTAGGCTTCTCAAAGAAATGGACCTCACCCCTGGCCACCACCCATAAACGGACCGGGTATAGCATGGCATATTGTAACTCCAACGAACAAAGTCTCTTCTTTACATCATTAAACTGGGCTCGTTGTTTCTGCACCTCCGCCGAGAAGTCCGGAAAACAAGGATATCCGAGAGTTATCCATCACTAGGGCGTCCCCCAAAGAGCGTGCTTTAGACAGGATGACATCCCTATCTTTGAAATTTAGCAGTTTAAACAGGAAGGCTCTAGGAGGGTTACCCGGTGGTAGGGGTCTGGAGGGGACCCTGTGCGCCCTCTCCACAGCAAACATAGACGAAAAGGAATCAGTCCCAAATTTTTCCAGCAGCCATTTCTCAATGAATTGAACAGGGTTTTTCCCCTCCATTTTCTCCGGAATTCCAATGGCTCTGACATTATTGTGGCAAAGCCTGTTCTCCAAATCGTCGATCCGTACCGCACTCCTGGCAACCAGCAACTGCTGAGCGCGTGATTCCCTTTGCATGGGGCCCATTCATCCTCCAATGTGCTAATGCGGCCTTCAACTTCAGTACGGTCCCTCAATTTCTGCATATCTTGACGCATGTAGGACATTTAAGCTTTCATTCCCTTGATTTCCACTGTTAAAGCAGAGACAGACAGGTTACACGATGTTACTGCGGAGAGTATGTCCCTCAGCGTCGGTTCAGGATCAGCCGCGTCAGCAGAGGCAACCACCCTCTGTGTATGGAGCCCAGGGGTAGCACTCACTGCGTCCCATGGCAACAACGGAGTCGACAGATCCTCCAGCGGCACCGTATCATCCATAACTGACTGAGAGCCACTGCGATCCCCCGAGCTGTCACTGTGCGCCGCGCACTGCTCCCGTGAGCCACTCGGGGTGAAGAGTCTCTGTGCCGCCTCCTTGTACTTCTCCCTAGCTGTCTTAGAGGCCTCACCATCATCTTGAGCCACATGTTCCGGAGCAGAACGGGCCGCAGCCCCGCGTTTAGACATCCTTTCTGCCGGGATCGGGTATCACCACACGCGGACAGGAGAGCGGAGCCCACTGGGGAGAGTGTCAGACCGCAAGCAGGTAAAACCGAGCTGATATCAGGATAATTAAACGGAGATACGGCGGAGCTCACTAAACGCGCGACCGACTACATCCGCTGCCAAGCCACGCCCCCCAGGTCTCCTTTTTTAAGAAGATTAACGACCTCTTAATTTAATTTAAGGAGGGCATGGTTCTCTTGGGGGGTGACTTTAATGTCCCTCTGAATCCGGAAGTTAACACCTCTACAGGCACGACCGTATTTCCCTACCGAGCTTTACAACAAATTAAGTTACAACTTCAGAGTCTTACATTACATGATACATGGCGCACCTTGTTCCCATCGACCAAAGACTATACTTTTGATTCTGCTCCATTCCAAAAGTGCTCCCGTATAGATTATTTCTTTATTTCCCAATCTGACCTAACCTACCTTACCCAAGCTACAATAGATCCTATGTTCCTATTCGACCACCACCCAATCTCGGTCACCCTGGCCTTCCCAGAGTCGGTCTCCAGGATTAAAATGTTGCGGCTTGATTCATCCTTGCTTAAGGATACAGACTTCACTACACATCTGGTATCTACGATTCGTTATTATTTTGTGGACAATGCTTCTCCGGACATGTCCCCACAGGAGACCATATCTGATACACCAGGAGACCGGATCTGACAAGTAAGATCAGAAGGTTGGAAGCCTCTCATAAAGCCTCTCTTTCTCAACGCTCTCTGCAAGAGCTCTCACACACCTATTCCTTGCTCTTGGAGGAACTAGGGCAGGGGTGCCCAACCTTTTGAATAGCGAGGGCCACTTAAGCAACTTGGTAACCAGTCAAGGGCCACAATGAGCAGAGCAGGCGGATGACAGGTCACGCTATTCTATAGGCCCTCCGATCTGCCCAGATAAAAAGGGGCAAATTCCCTTCTGTTTTTCGGATTGGAGATAGGTGGGGGCGTAAACAGACATCTGACGCTCTATAGAGGTGAATCGAGGGTCCCATTTGGTCGGGCAGATCGTGTGAAAAGGGCCTAAGCCTCCTTTCACACTGATGTGCTGCGGTTTACCCACACCGCGGATGCAGCATGGTGCACCTGCATCTATCCTGCAGGTTAGCTGAACTTTGCCATAGAATCTACCTGTGGCAAAAGCCGGCACTGTTGATGAAGCATCGGCTTATGAGGCTCTGCTCCAGAGCCGCTTTCTTCCTCTACCACCAGCTTCATTCACAACACTGATTCTGTGGTATGGCGGGTCGGCAAACTGAGATCTGGGCCTGCTAGCCCACCATTCCAGAGCAGGAGGTCGCGGGCCACATCAGAGGGCTCCGCGGGCCACATGTGGCCCCCGGGCCACTGGTTGGCCACCCATGAACTAGGGAAACGGTCGAGGCAACATTATGTTCTTCACCAAAGAGTATTTTACATTTGGGCCATTATCAATATAACAGGTAGTAGGTAGTAAATAGGTAGTTGTAGGTATCATATTAGCTCATGTGTCTGGTGCGTGTTGGCTCTGTTTGGAACATGTGTACTACTTGGATGAAATAAAGAGAAATTGTATTTATTCTCACCTGGTTGCTGACTTTATCTACATGGAAGGAGTACTTATCTGCCTAAATCCCAAGAGAAGGAGGAGGCTACAGGCAGTATTTTATTTTTAAAGCGTCTATAGGAAAATAACTTTTAAGTGCTGTTTTTGAAAATACAACCTCAGGACTAAGGAGAGCCATAGACAGCACCATCTCTGATCTGTGTACTTTGACTGTACAATCTATATAGCAAATGTATTTGGTAAATGATGGTGTTAATGAATCAGATGAATGCACGTATTAAATATCAACCTGATTATAAATTTGCCACTTAAAGAAAGCATTTACTAAGAGATATTCGGAGACTTGCCTTATAAGATCCCTAAAAAGTTACCTTTACGTTTCTGTCCTTAAAATTGTAAATCACATACCTGAAACACACAGTTGCCAATAAAGTCACAGCAAAGTCAACTGCTGGTCTGCAGGCTTTTTCCCGGATTCCGTGGACTTGGATCAGCATGCCAGCCAGACAGCTAGCTTTATACAAGAAGATAACAGATCCCTGTTTGTCTCAGTACAAGTTTCTTTCATTTCATATGTTTTCTATAACCATAAAGCAGCAGTATTATTTCACTACTCTTTTGTATTTGTGTTTTATCATTTGTTTTTCTATTATGTTCATTAAAAGCTCATTTGTTGACCAAGTGTGGGGACCTGTGATTCTAATGTATAGTACAAGAGAGGACTCCTTAGGGGAAGACCCATATCAGAATTTCCAACCAAAAAATGTGATTTTATAAGCTAATACCCAGCACTAGTGTTTACTCCACTACATGAGAGAACCGAATGTGCTTTTGATTTTTCCATAACTTTCACAGACAGCCACTGTTTACACCAGTGCGACTTTGCATGCGATTTGACAGTTCCAAATCGTATGATGCACCTGATTGCCGACAATGTAACCAATGTAGTTCATATCGACATGACTCATGTCGCAGTGCTTATGAAAAAGATTCATGCACTACTTTTCACTGATTTAATTATGACTTGCATAGAATTCTGTAAAATGAAGTCACAAGCCACAATGAAATCAGCAGTACAAATCACACTCATGTGCAGATTTGAAATTGCGATTAAGTAGTTGTGGTACTGGGGTGAACTGGGGGCTAAAACTATCTTTAATAATTTCCTACCCCACCATACAGATGCAACAAAATATATACTTTACCCATAGTGTTAATGCTGCTCTTATTATTCAGGAACAATATGTATAGGTCCCACCACTACAGAGCTGTGCCATTAACCTACAGATCATTACCCCTTATCAAAATCAGGGGAAGAGGGGTCATAAATAATCATATATACTTTTTAGGTAATTGATGCTCATTATAGAAATGTATTTTTACATGTTATATATAAAAGTGCAGTTTGTCAGAAGACAAAGAGGTTGATTTAATAAAGGCAAAAAGACTGTCCACTTTCAAGGGAAGTTGCACTTTGTAATATAATTTTCACCAGAGCTTACAGAATGAGGGGAAAATACTGAAGACTTCTATCATCCAATCATGTGCAAGCAAAAATGCTTTTTTTTAAATATTCCTTGCATGTGATTGAATATTCTTTGAAAGGTGAACTTTTACCCCATTCACTAAGCTCAGGAGTCAAGTAAAGTGAACTTTCCCTTGTAAAGTAAACAGCTTATTTGTCTTTAGTCAAATAACCCCAATGTATTTGGGATTTATTGATATAAAGTTGAATGTGTGATGGGACAGGTTGTTTTCAATGGTTCACCCTGTAATAAAACGCCCAATCATAGCTATCAAAAGCTGTGTAATAAGCATTGTAACTTGCCTAGGAGCTTCACTTTTCATATACTGACAGCAAGTCCATAACTCATGGGTAGCATTTACGTCTAATACAGTAAAGCTGTACCTGTTCAGTTTTACTGATGCTAATCTAACTATATTTGTATTAGCAAATATAACGCCTCCTTACAACTTGTCAAATGCCCTCTGAAATTCAGTCCCTGAAAGTCATCTCCTTGGCATCTTTATTGCAACAAGGATCTAGTGGGAACAATATTTTAGGTTTTGAGAGTACGTCTGCATTGCATAGGCAAAATGTAAAGTTTACTAATTGCCTTTTTCTCGCTAATATATTTTAATGGGCTTTTCCTTAATTTCTGTAAAACTTTAATTCTGGGCAGTAAGTGAACATCATAAAAACAATTGGGGATCAGCAGGCAGAAAAAAGTACTTTGGAAAGATTTCCTACATTATACAGAGCTTCGACAAGCCTCGGGAATCACAAATGATAGATGAGATATATTAACCAAAAAGCAGCTTGATTTAGTTTGATTTAATAGGTTACTGGCATCTTGCTTCCTGGCTACTCTCAAAATAACCGTGTCAACCTACGCATTTAATGAAACCAGCTTTTGATTTCTTTGCAGTGGATTTTAGCTTGCCATGTCCTGTAGTGTTGTAGCTTATACTAAACCTGGGTTGAATATTTAGCAAGAATACAAAACAAAACAAAGCAAATGATTTAAAATTAATTATGAGTCATCACTGGAAAATAAATTAAACATACCAAACATATAATTTCAACATTAACACCGCTTATTCTGCGTTTTGTTTTTGCTCACCCAATACATTTAAATATTTTCTAGGCAATGATCCAAGCTTAGCATTTTATTGTAATGATACTTCAAATATGCAGAATCCGACAATCTTTGGTGACAGTGGTACACAGGCACACAGACAGTGTGACGGTCTCAACACTAATTTGCATTTCCTTTGATTTTTTTATTGTCACTTACACTCTTTTTTTTTATCACCCAATCAACAACTTACACTCCAAAAAGGTTCTATACTTTATAAGTTCAAAGTCAGGAGGGAATTTGATTGACTAATACAGTTATAACCTTATTCATTGTGCAAGAGGATTGCAGGAATTTTTATAAAAGCCGCATAAAGGAATCATGTACTGTGAAAAATGTCAAGACTGCCATTGCTGAGCTCTTTCTAAAAATTCTAATTGACTGACATTCACTGACTTTAGTATTTCCCCATCACTGACCTTGAACAAGCATGCAGCAGCCAAAGTCAGAGTCATGCCAGAACTCTTGATTTGCTAACTTGTTTACATCAATGACTAAGCAAGTAATGAAGACAGAAAATCAGCATAGCAGCAGTCTCTACATTTTCTCTGGGCATACTTCCTTAATCCTAGGTTCACACTGATGCGATGTGAGAACCAGCACAATTACATCACTGGTTCCAGCATCGCATCTCCCCCACAGGCATTCACACGGCCCTCTGCGAACCGATTCAGGTGTCATTACATTGGTAATGACATCCCCAGATCGGTTCACAGATCACAGTGTGAACTGTGAACTCACACAGGAATCAGGTTTAATGGGTGAGAACACCCATGCGATCTGATTCTAGTGCGGGGAAAAACAAGTCCCTGCAGTTTTTTCTGTGCAAATCTAATGAGTTCAGCCATACAACTGTATGGCTAAACTCGCATCTCACATATATCGCATGTGATCGGCACTGCAGGCGTGAATCACATGCGATGTCTGTGATTTCACTGTGTAAACCTGGGCTTAGGGTAGGTTCACACCAGAACATGGTTCGGGATGCACTCAAACGCACTACCCTTGCACTGTGCCCTGCCCTTGTGATGCTGCTGCGGGTGCTGATATATTGTTAATTGCACTCCAAACATAGACGGCAAATGCAGTGTGTTTGCTGGCACCAAATCGTATGGTACCAAAATACAATGAGATATTGTCAGAAACCATGAATTAGACTGAGACAGAAGTGCAGTAAAAAATCACACTATTTAATAAAATGGTAAAATGGTATAAACAGAGCAAACTTATGCCGCGTACACACGATCAGTCCATCCGATGAGAGCAGTCCGAAGTACCGTTTTCATTGGTTAACGGATGAATCTGACTGATGGGCTGATGTGCCTACACACAATCAGTTAAAAAAATTATCGTGTCAGAATGCGGTGACGTAAAACACAACGACGTGCTGAAAAAAATAAAGTTCAATGCTTCCAAGCATGGGTCGACTTGATTCTGAGCATGCGTGGATTTTTAACCGATGGTCGTGCGTACTAACGATCGGTTTTGACCTATCGGGTAGGCGTCCATTGGTTAAATTTTAAAGCAAGTTCTCCGATGCCGGCCCACACACGATTGGTTTGGACCGATGAAACGGACCTTCAGTCCATTTTCATCGGTTTTGCCCAATCAGGATCAGGAATCAGAAGGGAAGTCAGCCAAGCAAAAGTCTTTCACATGAAAACACAGCAGAGAGAGTCCGGATATGTTGACCAAGGCAAAGGTACTGAAGATCTGATCCAAGGAGCTTATATAACCATCAGCTCTAGCTGATAAGCAGGGAATGAAGATCAAGTGAGTCAATATGGAAGGAAGAGACTTTGGTACTTAACAGACAGCTGAGCACAGAGCTCTCAAAAGGAAGGGCTGAGCCCAGCCCTGACAAATATGATGCATACAAATTTTAAAAGTAGTGCATGCACTACTTTTTCTGTATCCCAGTGTGATTTAAAAGAATAGGCTGCAAAATCGAGCTTCACGGGAACGTATGCTGCATTCCTGTACAATCCCGTTGTAAACTGGCCCCTAAAGCATATTTTCACTTTTGTAGTCATATTTGGGAAAACTCCATTATATGTTTGTTATGTGTTAACATTTATACAATTTTTTTTTTTTAAATATGTCTTACCTTTTAGATATTTCTCAGGGGATGATATCATGGTAGACTGCAAGTTTCTTTTCACTAAGGTAGAGTGAGGTTGTTCCAAGTCTGTACTTATATAACCTACAATGCAAGAAGCCAATCCTCTATACCTTTTTTTGGCAAATGCAACTGCCCAGCTCCCTCATAAACAAAGAAAACTCTCCTTGCTGGAAGGTCCAGAATACAGCATCTAAAGAAGGTACTGTAAGCTGCAATTTGGTTTTGTGAACTTGCGAAAATACTAAACTAAACACAGCATGCAGATATGAAAAGCCTCATTGGGCTCAGTCACCCTGATTTACTAAATTATTAGAACATTTTCACTTTTAACAACATTTTGAAAAGTGAATTCTCACTTTTCTTAGTGCATACAAACAAAGTTAAAATTCACTTTGCAAAGGATTCCCATGATTATAAGTGACTTCAACATTCCTGACATTTCCTGGAATTCTCAAACTGCTTTTATAAGCAAGAGCAGGGATGTAATTGAAGTACTGAATAGATTTCTCTAAAACAGTTAGTAAAAATCTCAACCCGAGTAGAGATGGACCGAATACCCCCCGGTTCAGCTCGGTACTTGCCGAACCCTGAACCCCTTTAAAGTCTATAGGATCCAAAATTGAAAAAAAAGTCCCCATTTTGAAGGCTTATATAAGTTATAGCTTGGATGCAAGGTAATTTTTAAAAGAGCAGTGAGTTTAATGATACGTAAAGTGAAACAATAAAAATGAAAAATTCCTTCAAACATAGTGTCTGGGGGGGGGGGTCCCTTTAGTCTGTCTGTAAAGTGGCACATCTGTGCCGTGAATAGAACCTGCTGCAGCAAAACAGATATTTATAAAGAAAAAAAAATATTTAACTTGATTTTTCATGCAAGCTTTCTTTATTTAGTAAACAACAGCTTGGGGGAGCCAGTCTGTATGATAAGGCCACACTTCTGTGTCTATTTGGCAGACTTTGGATGGAAATAACAAAGTATTGCACCACAGTAAGCAAGCCTTGTGTGAAGAAGCCAAATTACAGTACATTTAGGCCAAGATTATTATTTTTTTAGATAAAGCCTGGTGTCTCTTTCACAGACTTTGGATAGAAGTAACAGTTGTAGAATAATTGGACTTTGGGTGTTGTGGTGCCTTCACACCTTAACCCTATAGAGGTACCCTTGATGAAAGGAAGAATTGACATTGCTGTAAAAAAAATTAATTTGATGCTCTTTTACACAGGGTGTTGGTGGTGCTTTCATCCTGTTCCCTTCTAGACGCAGAATAAGAGTCTCTGGCATCTGCGGTGGACTGTGCACCAGTGTCTGCTTGGATCATAGGAGAATGTATATGGTTTAGTAAGCCAGTAAGCCTCCTCTGCATGCTGTGGCTGGATAGCATGGGCAACATCACTAAACAGAGACAAACGTACCCTGCCTGAGCATAGACCACGTTCACCTTTGCCTGTGGACACAGACACTGCTGGCCCCCTCATAGTGGCATAGGAATTTTGGTCTCTTCTTGTTGGCCTCCAAATGTGTGATTGGGTGAACTTTATTGAATAAAAAGTGGTGTTTTGTGCACTTTAAAGTGAGGACTGACGCTGACAGAAATGTAAAAAGTATAATAAAAAAGGGAGAACACCAGTGTTGCAGTCAGAAAAACTGTGGCTAACAATTAAGGGGGCTGCATGCCCCTAAAAAGAAACAAGGGTATATACAGTAGTATATATAACACCGCGCTGTTCAGGTGAAAATGTAAGCAGCCAACACTACAAAATAGATCAATTTTGAAAACATGTGAAACAGAAAGAAAAAAGTGTAGCGCTAAAAGGATCCACCACCAATAAAACAAAACCTTTTGAAGGCTTACCAGAAGATGGGGATCTGAATGAGCGTATACTCATCAGATCTAGCAGGCTTCAATGAATATCCTCGATCCAAGTGTATTTAAAAGCTCCTGGGATATCGTCAGAGATGAAGTGATGAATCCACGGGAACCATTTGTTTGTTTTTTAATGAAATAGCTCAAATGAAGTGATTACCATGCGAGGTAATAGTGACCAAAGGAAAAAATAAAAATAAAAGTGCACATAGCGTAATTCTGTATTACAGGTAAAAAAAAATTGTAATAAAAAGTTGCACTTACATTGAAGTAGAATACAAACAAGAGCTTAAAAATACAGCAATAAGGTCAGTGGGGTCAGTGGGGTCACCCCACTGACCTTACTGCTGTATTTTTAAGCGCTTGTTTGTATTCTACTTCAATGTAAGTGCAACTTTTTATTAAAAAATTTTTTTACCTGTAATACAGAATTACGCTATGTGCACTTTTATTTTTATTTTTTCCTTTGGTCACTATTACCTCGCATGGTAATCACTTCATTTGAGCTATTTCATTAAAAAACAAACAAATGGTTCCCGTGGATTCATCACTTCATCTCTGACGATATCCCAGGAGCTTTTAAATACACTTGGATCGAGGATATTCATTGAAGCCTGCTAGATCTGATGAGTATACGCTCATTCAGATCCCCATCTTCTGGTAAGCCTTCAAAAGGTTTCGTTTTATTGGTGGTGGATCCTTTTGTACCTGTCACATTATCCAGTGTGTCACTATCGGTGGTGAATAGAAGTTTCTGGACTGCTATTTGAACTTTTTTTATACACATGGACAATTTGTGTTAAAGGAGCTACATAAGCAGTAGTCTCTGTTTATTTTTAGCGCTACATTTTTTTCTTTCTGTTTTGCATGCCCCTAAAACACTTGTGGATTGTGTTACTGGTCTGTTGGCCCTTGGCTGTTGCTGGGTTGAAGGCATGGAATTATTTTTAATCTGAGTGCGGGACATCTCTACCAGGTCATTGAGTTTGCAGATGTAGTCATTTAAATAAAACAAACAATGCTGTAGCGCACTCATTTGCACAATACCCATAAGCAAACTCCACCAGTGAAGCAAAACAGGAATGCCCTGTATACAAGATCGGTTTTCCTGTTGGAAAAAGTCTGATGAGAGCTTTTGGTCGGGAATCCCCACCATGTGTATGCTCCATCAGACTTTTTTAAAACGGAAAAACTGCTGGAAAAAGATAGAGAGCAGGATCTCTTTTTTCCCATCAGGAAAAAAACTGATTGGAATTTCCGATCGTGTGTACAAATCCTAGCGTGCAAAATTCTGACGCATGCTCGGAAACAATTTGACCCATGTTTAGAAGCAATAAACTTACCGTATTTATTAGCGTATAACACTCACTTTTTTACCCTGAAAATAGAGGGTAAACTGTGCTTGCGTGTTATACACAGGGGTCTGTGGAAAGTTTTTTCCCTGAAACTTTCCTCTTAAAATTAGGGTGCGTGTTATACTCCTGTGCGGGTTATACGTCGATAAAAAGGGTAATTTTCTTGGCTCGTCATAGTCTTTTACGTCACCGCATTCTTGGCAGTTAAAAGTTCATTGTGTGTATGCAAGGCCGGCTTGAAAGGAATCCAACTTTTTTTCCGACGGGAAAACCACTCGTGTGTATGGGTCAGAAGCTGCATTTCATGGGTGTGTGCTTGGCCCAGACTGAAGGAAATGGAAACAGCTGCTTTAGTAGTTCATGAGATCCATAGATTGTTTTTTTTATAGTGGCTGAACTGAAGAAAGATATATTTATGATTTGCAGGGGTCCCACCAAGCCCTTTAAATTTGGATTTTTAAAATCATTTTTTTTAATGAATAGCGTCTTCTTTAATTCCAGCAACTAACAAAATATTATGTTTTCCATTTTAAAATTTTAGTTTTATGGCTTGTGTGTGTTCTTTTCAACTTTACCAGGGAATACAATTATTGAGACTAATTATACAGTACATTCCCAAACGACAAAATGTTTTCTGTACTACCTAATGTAATTAGGCAAACATTCCTCAATGCTTGTCTGTCATCTAACTATTGCATTCATCCTACAAATGACAGTGTCAACATAAAAGGCCATCTAACTTTTTCCCTTCTGTATAACATTCCTTTAGTCACAGATCAGATCAATTTACTCTATGAATTCTTTCACTTACACTCATTTATTTTATTATGTTTTGCTAAAGGACATTTGGTTTGAAAAATGTATTTATTTTGTTTTTGGTAACCTAATTTTTTTACATCTACATGTAATCATCTCACTTTTTGTCCCATTTTTCAACACCTACTTTTATATAACACAGATTTATACCTCTAAGTGGTTTTTAACGTCATTAAAAAAACTGCACTGTGAATAAAGTTGTTTTCTATTTTGCCAGAATGACCACACTACCCCAGATCTGCTGCTCAACCCTTTAAAAACAACTAATAATAAATATAGTGCATTTGTGTACACTGCCCCTGTGTACCATAATGAAGTGCTTGTGATCTGAGCCGCAAATTCTTGAGGCTTGCTTAGCTCCATGCAAATACCAACTTTCACAAAAGATATGGTGCATTGTACTGTGCATTATTATTTTTGTTGCACAATACAAATTCCCTTTATTTTGTGGTTTTCCTGCAATCAGTGCTGGGGGAAATCACAGAGCCCTTAGAACACTTTCACACTAGCAGTGCACTTTACCATTGTTTTTGCGTCACTTTTCGGCCTCTAGCAGGGCCCTTTTAACCCCCACTAATGACCAAGAAAGGGTTAAAAGTGCCCGCAAAGAGCCACTGCAGCAGAGCTTTGGCAGTGCTGCCCATTAATTTCAATAGGCAGTGTCGCTTTAAGAGCAGTGTATACACCACTCCTACATTGCCTCAAAGATGCTGCTTGCAGGACTTTTTTGAGCGTCCTGTCAGCGCACCAATCCAGTGTGAAAGCACTCAGGCTTTTCCATTGGAGAAAAAGGAGAGGCGATTTACAGGCGCTTTGCAGGCGCTGTTTATAGTGCTATAGCACCAGTAAAGCGCCTCAGTTGGAAAGGGGTCTAAGGCCTCATTAACATGAGGCGGACATCGTCGCAGTCTGTCGCGACGGAGTCCACCTGCTTCCGCATTATATCTATTGTTTTGGTGAGTTTATGCTGTCCAGAGGGGTTTGCTGAGGATCTCTCTCACTTTCTCTTTCTGAAACACAATTGAATTACCTATTTATTGTGGAGCACTATGTGGTTTATTTAAAGTGGTTCTAAAGAAGAAAATGTTTTGTCTTCATGCATTCTATGCATGGAGATAAAAAAAAAAACATCTGTAAGCAGCAACCCCCCCTCAGCCCCATTAATACTTACCTGAGCCACATCTCGATCCAGCGATGATGCATGAGAACCTGTCCCTCCTGATTGGCTGAGACACAGTAGCAGACTCCATTGGCTCCTGCTGCTGTCAATCAATGTCAGTGAGCCAAGGAGGAGAGAGAGGGGCCAAGCCACAGTCCAGTGTCTGAATGGACACACAGAGCAGTGGCTCGGCTCTGGTTCCCCTTATACCCAACTCGGCAGGAGGGAGGGTCCAGGAGAGGGACCCGAGAAGAGAAGGCTCTGGGCTGCTCTGTGCAAAACCACTAAACAGAGCAGGTAAGTATAACACGTTTGTTATTTTTAAGCCAAAAAAATTAAGACTTTAGTATCACTTTAAAATGTTAATAAACCCACAACAGTAAAATCAGTCTGTATATGCAGTAAAGCATGCTTGTTATACTCATTGTGGAACCTAAGGGGTTAATCCTCTTCATTGTGTAAAAAGGCTGCTTGGTCTTGTATGCACAGATCCTCCCCTCCCTGCACTGTCCTTCTGGACAAGTCCATATAAGACAGAGCCTTTGGAGTCAAGCTGCACGTGCTCAGTTTGGTGTGTATTGCTAGAGGTTTTTTTTTTCTTAGGAGAGAGTGCATGTGATCAGCGCAGGGCCAATCAGCACTGTCCAGACAGAGGGTCAGGAGCCCTGCAGCCTTCTAGGACAGCTCAGACACCTCCAAGCATAACCAGAAACTGATCGAAATCACGAGATTGCTACTGTATATACTGCTGATGAGAAAAGGTAAGGTATGTATCAGTTTATATTTACTTAAATAATTGCATTTCCATGTTCTGTGTACTGTCGGAGAGCAGGTATAGTGAATGCAGAGCACTAGGTTATGTAACACTTTTATAATTTAAGCACATCAGTGGGACTTTTTTTGTGGATAGTGAAATATTATTGAGTCTTTGATTTTGACTCATATGTAATTTTTAGAGTCACTTATTTGATGTTATTGTTATTTACATTTTTATTGGTGATTTTAGCACTGCTTTGGTATATATTTTCTTAATTTTTTCACATAATTGTGTTTAGGGTAGGATCTGAAAATCTGTTCACTTAATTATTACAAGTGTTCTGGGGTTTAGTGCTGCCTGTTTTAAAATAACAACTAAAGTGAATAATAAATGGCGGATGGGCACAGTCATCAGTAGGGCCCTAGCCTACAATAGGATACTGGCTAGAGTATGCCTGTGCATGCAAGCTGAGAGCTTTGTCTGCTTGTGCTTGTGATTCAAACCTAACCATTTGTGAAAAAATAATCATGTGGATAAGAAGTGATGTGAAGGTAGTAGGCACTGCTGGTCAGTAAATTTGAGCCAAATAAGGTGCTACACAGATGTTTTCAGCTAAAAAATGTTGGTGAGCAGTAAACTGGAGCTAAAGAATTTGCTGCCTAGTGAATTTGAGCTTAATAAGAAGATACAAAGATTACACTGCCCTGGAGCTCTCTTGGCCTATCCATCTTTATTCGTTTTACTCATTTATTCCAGCATAGATTAAAGTGAAATAGAAGATTAACCACTTGAGATCCGCGCTATAGACAAAAGACGTCCACAGCGTGGCTCTCAAGTGCAGAGTGGACGTCTTTGGACGTCTTTTTATGTGCATTACCCGCGCGCCGTTGGGGGGCGCGCAGCGGGTAAACACTGTGCAGGCACATTGATGAGATGCCGATGCGTGTACCTGGAGGCCGCGATGTCCGCCGGGTACATACGATTGGCGGTGACAGCAGGGACGTGGAGCTCTGTGTGTAAACACAGAGCTCCACGTCCTGTCAGGGAGAGAGGAGACCGATCTGTGTCCCTTGTACATAGGGAAACAGCATCGGTCACCTCCCCCAGTCAGTCCCCTCCCCCCACACAGTTAAAACACACCCAGGGAATACATTTAACCCCTTCCTCACCCCCTAGTGTTAACCCCTACCCTGCCAGTCACACTTATACAGTAATTAGTGCATTTTTATAGCACTGATCGCTGTATAAATGAGAATGGTGCCAAATTTGTGTCAAAAGTGTCCGATATGTCTGTCGCAATATCGCAGGCCAGACAAAAAAAACACAGATTGCCGCCATTACTAGTAAAAAAAAATCATAAATCTATCCCCTATTTTGTAGGCACCATAACTTTTGCGCAAACCGATCAATATACGCTTATTGCGATTTTTTTTAACAAAAATATGTAGAAGAGTACGTATCGGCCTAAACCGAGGAAAATTTTTATTTTTATTTTTTTAAATTGGGATAATATTATAACAAAAAGTAAAAAATATTGTGTTTTTTTTTCAAAATGTTCTGTCTTTTTTTGTTTATAGCGCAAAGATGATCAAATACCACCAAGGGATAGCTCTATTTGTGGGAAAAAATTATAAAAATATAATTTGGGTACAGTGTTGTATGACCGCGCAATTGTGATTCAAAATGCGTCAGCGCTGAAAGCTGAAAATTGGTCTGGGCACGAAGGGGGTTTAAGTGCCCAGTAATGAAGTGGTTAAAGACAGGCATAGAGTGTCCTGGAAAAAAATTGAACTTCCACAATTTTGCTCAGTAACGTCTGACAAAATTCACCATTTAATAATCAATAGCTGTACCAAAAAAAAAAAAACAGTCAAAGTGCGCTTATGAATGATTCCCTTTGTGACCTGTCTTTGGCCTTGAGTTTGACATGCCTAAGAGCAGCCACATTAGATTAAAAAATATGTTATCTCTGTTATAAAAAGAAGTATGGTATTTGGATTTCAGATTTTTTTTTCAGTAATTTTTTTATTAATTATATAGCAGTGTAAAATTTGGGAAGCATCGCAAACTGAATTAAATCATAAAAACTCCATGGTAATACAGGATCAGCTCAGAGAACATAATCTAGTGCGATCACAAGGAAACTCATTGGGATTCAGGATGAGGCTTTTTTTGTTATACTGATGTTACTAAAATGTTGTGTTTAAAGTCCAACTCCAACAGTTTTTTTCTTTTCACTTTTTCTGTGACCCCTTTGGATAGACTGGCAAGAAATGAGGACATCAGTTGTCACTGGTACTACTGTAGGAGACAAATTCAATAATAATAGCTCAACAAAGGTTCTAAATCTTCGATATTATACTGAAATAAGTGCTCTATTTTGGTCTCTGTTTCCCCATTCCCATTCACTCCCTTTCACAAGAGAAAATATGGAAGAGTCTCCTGTGTAAGGACACAGACTACTTTGTCCAAAACCATTAAAATGGCTGGATTTGGACTTTAAAATTAACTTGTAAGTCTAATTCTGCTTTTAGTGACAGATTATTGCTTTAAAATTAATTGCCAGTGCTATCATATTGGCTATGTATAGGTATGTGTTCCGGCCTCTTATTTATTTGCCACTAGATGGCGTTATTTTGTGGGGTTTCCCCCATATGCCATTATGCAAGCATTTAGCATATACAGTACAGACCAAAAATTTGGACACACCTTCTCATTCCAAGAGTTTTCTTTATTTTCATGACTATGAAAATTGTAGATTCACACTGAAGGCATAAAAACTATGAATTAACACATGTGGAATTATATACATAACAAAAAAGTGTGAAACAACTGAAAATATGTCATATTCTAGGTTCTTCAAAGTAGCCACCTTTTGCTTTGATTACTGCTTTGCACACTCTTGGCATTCTCTTGATGAGCTTCAAGAGGTAGTCACCTGAAATGGTCTTCCAACAGTCTTGAAGGAGTTCCCAGAGATGCTTAGCACTTGTTGGCCCTTTTGCCTTCACTCTGTAGTCCAGCTCACCCCAAACCATCTCAATACTATATTTATCGGCGTATAACACGCACAGGCGTATAACACACACCCTAACTTTAAGAGGGACGTTTCAGGGAAAAAACTTTCCACAGCCCCCTGCGTATAACACACAGGCACAGTTTCCCCTCTATTTTCAGGGTAAAAAAGTGAGTGTTATACGCTAATAAATACGGTAAGTTTATTGCTTCTAAACATGGGTCAAATTGTTTCCGAGCATGCGTCAGAATTTTACCTGCTAGGATTTGTACACACAATCGGAAATTCCAAAAAGTGAGTGTTATACGCCAATAAATACAGTGTGTGTGTGTGTGTGTGTGTGTGTATGTGTATATATATATATATATATATATATATATATATATACATACATATATGTTTACATATATGTTTATACATACTTTTTGGCCACTAGATGGTGCTATTTTGTATTGTTCTTTTATAATAAGTGAGGATTTTAGCTATAATGAATTTAATAATAATGTTTTATAAATGCTTTCTAGTCTACAAATTGTGATTTAGGGCTGGTTTACGTTGCGTACAGTGTGTGCAAGTCGGGAACCCCGAGAGGGAGATTTTGCATCATATATTTGTCTTCTTTTCCATTTTGCATGAGTCCCACCAATAGTATCCTTCTCATATACTTATAAGCAAGCTAGGAGCGGTATGACATAACTTCCTGAAGATGCCAACTCAGCAAAACATATATCGGAGTAGAGGATCCGCCATTCCAGGTCCTAATCCTACATGATTCCACCCATACTTTGCCCTTAGGAGAGATGCTGAATATATGCCATTCTTTCATGGACTAGCCAATTTGCACATACTGATTACACCTCATGCCTGATTCGCCACTATAACATGTGAGTGTAATCACCATTTGTTGTTGTAATTTTCTATCTTAATAAAATGACTACACAGTGAGACCTTTCCCGTATGTCTCTTGTGGAGTAATTTTTCCCATCTTAGTTGCATCTCGAGGGGCCAGTGGAGTGGAACTGTGCTGTCAGTGGAATCAATTGGTATTCCAGAAGCGCTGTTTGACCTGTAAAAAGGGGTCATCATTTTCTGGTGAGTGGGGAACTAGAATTTTATTTTTTGAGCATCACATTTTGGTGTGATTCATCACATATGGACTTTCTAGCTTGCTAGCTACAGTATGTGAATTTATATTTGCAATACATTTTATATGATTTAGTGAATATTTAGTGAACATCACTAACGCCTCAACCTTTAATATATTGTTTGCAGATTTCTTGTTCACTCTTAAAGGGGCAGCTTATACTTTGTTCACTGATTTTACAGGGCGGCATTCATTGTTTTTTTATTCTTTCAGATTATTGCCTTAATCATGCAGATCCATACTATTAATGAAAAATTAATTTTGCACCCAAAAGGACACCAGTTCTGATGTATCAAGGAGATATTACCTGAGCTATAAATCTTCTAAGGCCCTCAGTGCAAGGCTGAGTGGCCACATCTTTGTTCTGGCTAGTAGCAGAACTTTATTGGCCTTAGAGGAATCTCTGACCCCAATGAGTTATATGGAAAGAAACAGAGCTCCATACATAGGTTTGGATTGGCACTGCTTTACACAATGGTCAGTGATGTTTTAAAAATTAAACAAGAGCAAGTAAAAGCTGTGTGTATTCAACAGTTTTACATTTTAATATAAACTGAATACATATTATAAATCCACCTTTATGGCATTTAAATATTATTTAAAGTGTATGTATACAGTTATACCATTACCATCGGAGAGGCTTATGGATGTGCAATTGAAAATGACACACCTGGCTCACCCAGCACTTACTGACATACCTTGAGCATTCAAATGTTTTATTTGAACAGCAACAATCTGAACAAATGCAATTAGTATGTCAAAAAGCAAGCGCTAACAGGTGCCAACAGGTTATAAGTACATTTTGTAATTTTAGGACTCTACTGTAGCCAGCAGAGCTGGGCTTGATTATTTGATCTGTTCTGGGCTCTGCAGCTGCAGACTTGCCTGTCTCCTCCTTTTCAGAAAGCATTGAAACATGGTGGGTGGAGAAGGTAGAGTTTGGGCTGATCTTGTAGCCTCAGCCAGTCCCTGATCAAACTAGGGGCCTTCAGGGGGTTGAGAGTTGTATATAAGGTCTGGAGCATAGAACTAGAAGGTCCTTTGCCTGTTTGAGAGAGACCCAGCCTGCAAAGTGCTGTTAAACCTTCCAATGCCTTTTGGAAAAGCTACAGAAAGTTATTTGTAATTCTAGATAAGAAGGGAGCAGAAGGACCATCCACCAGTTATAGGAACAGTTGACCCAATGCCCAGTAAGTATTTTAGTCAGGAGGATCATGGTGCAGTGTCAGCTGAACCTGGAAGCAGGCATCCAAATAGCCAGTGACACAGTGAGTAGGCCTAAAAGTAATACCGAGAGACTGTTGTTTTCTTTTTGGGAAGACTGTTTAAGACCTGCTAGCCAGAGTTGTTTGCATGGTGGGACACTGAGCTGAATTATTTGCAAGTTTTTTCATGGAAGATTCTACTATCACAGTGAACTGCTTGACAGATAGTGTCCTCAGTCAAGTTAGTTTTAGGTATCCCAACCCCTATGCCAGTTGTACAAAACCAAATAAAAAACACAAAAATACATTATCTGCCTGCTCACTGGGTGTAGCTTTGTGTACCTGGCTGAGAATACCTTGTGACAAGCTGCTTTGCACTGAATTGGGATCACAACCTGGTTTAAACAGCGGGACCAGCTCAGAGTCAACGCTACACAAGCAACAAAACAATATATATTGTATACAGGGATGGTTGTTAAGCACTAGCAATACTTTTCTCTAGCAATCTGCAATTGTATAAGTAATCTATGCTTACTGTACTGCCAAGAGGAAAAAAGGCAAATTATTGCTGCTAAACAGTCCCTTCCTCACTGGCCAGTGGTAGATGAGATAAGCACGTTGGCTGGCAGAGGTGGAGTCCTTTAAGAAATAACACACAAATAAGGACAAATGTGACCCACTATCTATATGCACTATACCACAATATAAAAAATAAAATTTTCTACACTTGGCAACTGAAAAATCTTTAGGAAAGTGATTAAACTCTCACGCAGTCCCCGTCAACTATTTTCTACCTGTAACGCTCTTCTTCGTCCGCCACTACCTCCACCCACTAATTAACTCAATGTCAAAAAGATTGATAATCACGTCAAAAATAAGGCTGAGACAATTCGTCTGGAGATCTCTACAGATATCTCCCTTACTATACACTCTTTGTCCTCCTGTACAAACAATACTCTTGTTTAACCCAATTACTACAGAGGAATTCTATAAACTTTCCTCCTGCCCGCTGGCCCCTGTTCCTTCTCAAATACTACGGCCACCATCTGACTCTATCCTACACTCTTTAACTCATATCTTCAACCTCTCCCTCTATACTGGCATCTTCCCCAACCCTCTGAAACATGCACTAGTCAGTCCCATACCAAAAAAGCCTCACTGGATCCCATGAATCTTAACAACCTAAGACCCATCTTCTTACTCCCTTTTGCCTCCAAACACATTGCACGTTTAGTCTACAACTGACTGAGAAACCACCTCATTGAGAAAAACCTTCTTGATCCCCTTCAGTCTGGATTTTGTCCATAGCACTCCACAGAAACTGCAAAATGAAGAAAACACTTTCTAGACAGCCGCACTCCAAAAATAAATTGCTTTTATTGTTAAAAAAAAAACACACAAAAAGCATGCCACAGCTGACGGGGTAAAAAGCTGACACGTTTCACACCAAACTTTAGTGCTTATTCATAGCTTACTCCATAGCTTACTCCACAGAAACTGCTCTCCTAAAGCTTACAAATGACTTACTAACAGCTAAAACCATTGGTCATTATTCCATACTCTTACTCTTGGACCTCTCTGCTGCCTTTGATACAGTTGATCATCCCCTCCTAACTAAACTAAAATAAATTTGCTTGTTATCAATGGTTGTGCTCTCCGTTGGTTCGAATCTTACCTATCTCACCGCACCTTCAGTGTCACTTACAACTCTACTTTCACCTATCCAACACCTCTTACCGTTGGGGTCCCCCAAGGTTCTGTTCTTGGACCTCTACTATTCTCAATCTACACATCCTCCCTGGGTCTGCTGATATCCTTCCATGGCTTCCACTACCATTTATATGCCGATGACATCCAAATCTATCTCTCTACCCCTCAGCTCACTCCATCAGTCTCCTCACACATCACTGATTTACTAAGAGAAATATCAGCCTGGATGTCACACCACTTCCTCAAACTGAATCTAAAACCGATCTCATAATATTTCCTCCCCCACATGCCCCTTCCCCTGAGTTTTCTGTCAAGATCAATGACACAACTGTAGTGATATAATATGTCCAATAGTGTCTAGTCCGGTTAGGTAATTGATATTTAGATGCTAGTATAATGACTATAAACTTGTTGTTCCGCAGTAACACACAGGCTCTCCAGAGAACGCATTTTTTATTAACTTCCAATAACGAACAAAGTCCAAATTGAAATCCTTAATATACAATTGGAATAATACACCCCTAAACAATCAAATGAACATCAATGCATAACCTCTAAAACATAATCCCTACAATTCTGAGAAAGAAAATGAGGTATGATCTGGGTGATCTGTGTCTTACCAAGCTCAGAGGGGAAGATTACGTCAACAAAGTTCAGCCAGGTGGGGAGTGGTCAAAGATCAGCAGACTTCCTGGAATGTAGGGGTGCCTCTGGTGTATCGGTCTGTCATCATGCCTTATGGGCCTTTACCATCTTTATACCATTTTGAACAATATGCTCATAAAATTGTTCTGAGTTCCTCCCAGGGGTTTAGCTTTCTTTCTATTGGCCGGGAATTCTTTATGATTGGCCAGGTACTAGAGTAGATATTATTTTTAGCCACTGGGGGGCGTCTGAGACTTACAAATGTTTTTTCTAAATTTATTGTGTTAATAGTAAATGCGTTTTTTTTTCTGTGAATATTTACCTACACTTGGGTATTTGAATATATCTCTACCCTGCTCCTTAATAACTGGCACATAATGTGCCAGTTATTGAATATGTATATGTATTTGAATATGTATTTGATTCGTAATAATCATACTAAACTGCATATCTTGTTAATGTATATGACATTCGACATTTTTTTTTTTAGCTGGTCATCCTTGATTTTTAGACTGAGAGCTCTTGGACAGTTCAGATGTACAAACAGATCCTCCTTATCATAACTCCTTCGTAAACTCAGCTCTAGCCTTATTCATACGTTTGATTGTGTAGTTCCTGGGTGTCATATACCTTACGCCATTGTCCATTGTCTGACAGATAGCTAGAATTAATACTGGTATTTAGTTAAGGGTTTGACCAGACAATGGGTTTCGTAGTCCACTCTTTTAATTGAATGTCTCCGTCAGCAAGTTTATGTGCCGTTTGATTTCTTCGGGTTTAGATGAAAAATGGGATATTTTGTCTCTTGTGAAAAATTATATTTTGAGGTATCCCAGTCATGACAAAATTCCACAAATGCCTGTATGTAACACATATACTGTATATTAATATTACAACAACAACTATTAGTCTGTCCCCACATGCCAGGGTGCTAGGAGTAACCCTAGACTCTGAACTGTCCTTTCAGGCCCACATCCAATCCCTGTCCAAATCATGCCACCTTAGCCTCTGCAACATCTCTAGAATATGCTCCTTTTTAACCAATGACACCACCAAGCTTCTAATTCACTCCCTGGTTATCTATCGCCTCGACTTCTGCAACTCACTCCTCATTAGATTACCTTTACATACACTATCCCCCCTTCAGTCCATAACGAATGCTGCTGCAAGACTCATCCACCTTACCAACCGTTCAGTGTCCTCTCTGCCAATCTCTGTACTGGCTTCTCCCATCCTTTTGAACTCCCTACCCCAATCTGTCTGACTGTCCCCTAATCTATCCATCTTTAGACGAACCCTGAAAACCCTTCTCTTTAAAGAAGCTTATGCTGCTTCTAACTAATACACTGTTTAACTTTCTCCTCCCCCACAGATATTAACTTTTGTATAAATTGATCCTCCCTCCTAGATTGTAAGCTCTAGCGAGCAGGGCTCTCTGATTCCTCTTGTACCAAATTGTAATGTAATTATAATGTCTGCCTTCATTTTGTTAAGCGCTGTGCAAACTGTTGGCGCTATATAAATCCTGTATAATAATCAAAATGTATATTTTGAGGTCACATTTACATGCATACATACAAGCATGGGTTATCTTCTTTAAGGGCATAAGCAATCTATGGGGTTAATTTATTAAAACTGGAGATTGCAGAATCTGGTGCAGCTGTACATAGTAGTCAGCCGGCTTCTAACTTGAGCTTGCTCAATTAAGCTTTGTCAAAAAAAAAAAAAAAAAAATGAAAGCTGCTGGAGTAGTGCTGAAGTGGTTTTGTTCTTTGTGGATTGTACACAGGAAGGTAGTCAGTCAACCTGGTGTACTTTGTGCTTTATGCACTTCTGATTATTATGCTCTGTTCATTATGCACATCTGAGCACTGTGTTTTGTGCACTATACAATTCTAAGCCCTTTGCTCTGTACATTACATACTCATGACCCTAGTGGTCTGTGTGCTACATACACCTGACCCCAGCACTTTTAAACATTCGTATTCCTTTGGCTTCATGCATTACATACTCATGCTCTTTCTATGTTATATATCCCTGTCCTCTGTTTTTTGTGGGCTACATACTCCTAAAAATGGCAGTATTTGCATTATGTAGTCCTGACATTGCATCTTGTGCTTAACCATTTAACCCCCGGACCATATTGCTGCCCAATTACCAGAGCACTTTTTGTGATTCGGCACTGTGTTGCTTTAACTGACAATTGCGTGGTAGTGCGACGTGGCTCCCAAACAAAATTGGCGTCCTTTTTTTCTCACAAATAGAGCTTTCTTTTGGTGGTATTTGATCATCTCTGCGGTTTTTATTTTTTGCTCTATAAACAAAAATAGAGCGACTATTTTGAAAAAAAATCAATATTTTTTACTTTTTGCTATAATAAATATCCCCCAAAAATATATAAAAAAAACTATTGTTTTCCTCAGTTTAGGCCGATACGTATTCTTCTACATATTTTTTGTAAAATAAAATCGCAATAAGCATTTATTGATTGGTTTGCCCAAAAGTTATAGCTTTTACAAAATAGGGGGTAGTTTTATGGCATTTTTATTAATATTTTTTTTTTACTAGTAATGGCAGCGATCAGCGTTTTTTTTCAGTACTGCGACATTATGGCGGACACTTCGGACACTTTTGACACATTTTTGGGACCATTGGCATTTTTATAGCGATCAGTGCTATAAAAATGCATTGATTACTATAAAAATGCCATTGGCAGTGAAGGTGTTAACACTAGGGGAACGGGGAAGGGGTTAAAGAGGAGTTCCACCCTAAAAAATTACCTTTTTTTAATCCACTCCTCACCCCCTTACATGCCACATTTGGCATGTAATTTTTTTGGGGGGGGAGTGGGGGCTTCAGTAGGAGTGGGACTTCCTGTCCCACTTCCTGCTTCCGCTGAGGGGCTGGTTAGGCGATTAAGCCTTAATCGCCTACACCAGCCCCTCCCTGTAGGCGATCACATGGGACACTGTCAGGTCCCATGCGATCGCCTCTCCAATCAGCAGCGAGCCGCGCGCGCATGCGCAGTGCGGCTCGCGCATGTGCAGTGGGTGCCCGGCCGTGAAGCCGAAGGCTGTCACGGCTGGGTGCCCACAGTCGAGATGGAGACGCCGGCTGGGGAGGGGGGGAGAGGAGCGGACACCCCGGCCGGTGCGTCGCTGGATCGTGGAGCAGGTGAGTGTGTGTTTATTAAAAGCCAGCAGCTACACTTTTTGTAGCTGCTGACTTTTAATAAACACAATTTTGGCTGGAACACCCCTTTAAGTATGTTCCTGGGTGTGTTCTAACTGTATGGGGGGGTGGACTCACTAGGGAAAATCACTGATCTTCTGTTCATACATTGTATGAACAGAAGATCAGCATTTCTCCCATGACAGGACCGGGAGCTGTGTGTTTACACGCATAGCTCCCGGTCTTCGCTCTGTACCGCGCAATCGCGGGTGCCTGGCGGGGATCATTCCCGCTGGGCACACACACGGGACTCGGGGGCGAGCGGGGGTGCACGCGGGCTGCCAAGGGCGCGCGCACGCTCCCTAGTGGCTGCTAAAGAGCCGACGTAGAGCTACGGGCTCTCGCCCAGGAGAGCCGACCTGCCACCGTAAAACGACGGCGTGCGGTCGGCAAGCAGTTAATGTACTCTTGACACTCTGGGGATAATTTACATATCATTGGAACTGACAAGTTATAGATGTGTACTGTAGTAAGGTTAAAGTTTTTTTCAAGGCTTTTGTACAGAGCCTTTCTCCTTTTCTGGTGTCCCCCGGAGGTGTTCCTGGCTGCTCCCGTTCATCGGGTGCCCCCACGGAGAGCTGCTTTCCATAGGGGGCACTCATGTGGGCGTGCCCCAGAGACCTGCTGCTGTGTCCATTGACACTGACAGCAGGACTCGGCCCTACTCCCATGTCACTGGATTTGATTGACAGCAACGGGAACCAATGACTCCTGATGCTATCAATCTATCCACTCAGGACCCGAGACAATGGGTGCTGCAATAAAAAAGGTTTTTCACCTTAATGAATAGAACACATTAAGGTGAAAAACCACAAGGGTTTACAATTCCTTTAAATGAGTGACATAAATCTGACATAAATATAGGTACTGTATACATGTAAATACATGTCAGAAAAACGGCAAATAGATTTTTATGTAAAACATGGATAACAATGGCTGATTCAAAAACGAACCTAGCAAAATCACTGCAAACATTTTAAGTGTATCTAAGCTAATTACATTAATGCATGCCACCTGCATTTGAGAAGCACAAACCGAGCACACTATTTTCTTAATTTTGAATTTAAAAAAAAACATGCCCACCCATCTATCTGTGCATCCAGGCTTTATTTTGTTGAGAAATCACTTTGAAAAACAGTCCTCTAGCATTACTATCTGTAGCAATCTTGTCACATCAGATAAAGCGACATCATCAAAAATCTGACATACTGTAGACTTATTGGTGTCGAAATAGAAGTGCTATAAATTTAGTGAATAAATAATACTGTGTAGTCTATTAATTTCCTATTGCATACAGTCCTTCTCTGTCCTTTAGATAAGAAAATATAAATTTCCAAGTAGATCAGCAAATGGCTGTTAACAATGATTTTCATATAATACATATTCCAGTCTTGACACAATTCTTATTTATGCAAAGACCCCTGCTGGTTGAAACCAGGCTGAAGAAATCAGACGTTTTGAGCCAGAATCCTTTCACTTGTAAGTGCCCATTTGGCCGTTTAATACATTTGTTTTAATATATGTTTTTTGCACTATGGGAGATTCTTCTTTATCCCCTTTATATACCTGATCCTTGAGGTCAATTCATGCTCGGGAGTCTCAAAGCCGTCATCCTCTTTTGGAACACATAACCTGGAGAGACATCGGCTACTACTGGATTTAAAGACCGGGAGATATACCGCTGTTCCCCACTTAGGCTGCGTACACACGATCGGTCCAAACCAATGAAAATGGACTGTGTACGGCCTATTGGTCCGTCGTCCTTCGGACCAAAGTTTTAAAAACTTGCTTTAAAATCGGACTGATGGACGCCTGACCATCGGTCCAAACTAATGGTTGGTACGCAAAAGCATCGGTTCAAAAACCCGTGCATGCTCAGAATCAAGTCGACGCATGCTTGGAAGCATTGAACTTCATTTTTTTCAGCACCTCGTTGTGTTTTACGTCACCGCGTTCTGACACGATCGGTTTTTGAACTGATGGTGTGTACACACATCAGACCATCAGACCATCAGTCTGTGAACCGATAAAAACGGTCCGTCGGTCCATTCTCATCGGGTTGGACCGATCGTGTGTATGCGGCCTTATATTTCTTATTGAGGTAATGCCTCGTACACCGTTTTTTACGTCGGGAATAGCTTTTGGCCAGGAAAACCGATGTGTGTATGCTCCATCACAGTTTTCTCGACGGTATTCCCGGCGGTTTTTAAGGCGGCAGTTTACCTGTGGGGAAAACCTGCGGTGGAGCATAAACACGGCCAGGTTTCCCAACCAAAGCTCTCATGGCAGTTTTCCTGCTGGGTAACCCGGCCGTGTTTAGGGGGAAAAAGCTACCGAGCAGGTTCTCGTTTTCCCATCGGTTTTCCCGGCAGACTTTTTACCGATGGGAAAACCGATCATGTGTACAAGGCATAAGAGTCCAGAGAGCATTGAGGAGTAGCCACAAATATTTACTATAGAAGATATTGTTTTGACACTACGTTCATCACAGTTATTTCAGCACTTTATTCATTTGTTTACACAAGATAGACTTTTTCTTGCATCAAAGTTATTTCAGCACTTTATCTACACTAGTTATTGTGGACTATTTATTGCTTTTTTTGCACAGGTGATATATTGCTTATTGTGTACAGTTGTTATATGGACAATTTGTTTATGAATCAGTTTAGCACATAGATGTGATTTTTATACTAAAGTCGTTATACTTATAGAAAGTTGCTCTGATCATCTTTTTTTTATCATTACCATTTTTTTGCACTGTGTACACTTTGGCCCAGATTCACAGAGCGATTACGCGTGCGCAACTGCTGTTGCGCGTGCGTAAGTCTAAATGTGCGCGTGCGTATAGTTGGACGCGATTCACAAAACAATATACACCAGAAATCTACGTTTTTTTGTCCGGCGTAATTGAGTTAGACATGCGCTTCCCTTCGCGCAAAACTGCGCTAGACACACCATTGATTTGCTAGTCAAATATGCTAATGAGGGACTTACGGGGATCCACAAAAAAACGCAGTTGCTGCGCAGGCTACGCGATGTGCGCAAGTGCAAAATGTCCTGTCTAAAGTTAGAGCACCTAAAAGCTGGTCTAACTTTTGAAAAAACGTCTACATCTCACAGAAAGCAACACCGTTACTGAGGAGCAGACCACACACACGTGTTGCACTACAATTTGACTGCCAACATGCTAGGGGCATCGTCGCTCATAGCTGCACTAGTGAATATAGATGACCAAAGAAGGAGGAGGGCACGGAGGATGGCACGGGAGAGGGTATACCGCACCCGCATACACCTGTTTGGCATGAATGATTCAGAGGTCTTTCGCATCTTCAGATTCCCCCCTCATGCCATCCTGGAATTAACCACAACCTTGCAGGAGGACATCACCAGCCCAACACAACGCTCACATGCAGTGCAGCCACTGGTCAAGGTACTGGCAACACTCCATTTCCTTGCCAGTGGCTCTTTTCAGCGTACAAGTGGAGTGGTGGCTGGGATGTCACAATCCTTCATGAGCAGATGTGTGCACCAGGTTGTCCCTGCAATCCTCACACGCTTGGCCAACCAAATCATAAAACCAACCACTGAGGAGCTGCGAATCAAGGCAATGGCAGATTTCTACCGAATTGCCAGATTCCCACGCACCATCGGGGCCATAGATTGCACACATGTGGCACTCCAGCCCCCCCATGAGACCGAGCACATGTACCGCAATCGGAAGAATTGGCACTCCATCAACGTACAGGTGATAGTCGATGCCCAAGGCCTCATATGGCACGTTCGTGCCAAACACCCCGGATCCACCCATGACAGCTACATCTACAATCAATGCCACATCCGAACGGAATTCGAACAGAACGTGTATGGGAACACCTGGCTGGTTGGTGAGTGACATGGGAGTCAGGCATGACTATCCCCTCCCGTGATGCACAACAGAAGTGGCACATGCATGACTAACATTCTCCTGTCTTTTCCTTTACAGGTGACTCTGCATATGCCCTGGGACCCCATCTCATGACTCCTATCCGGAACCCCCAAACCCCAGGAGAGGAACGATACAATGAAGCACACATCAAAACCCGTGCAGTGGTGGAGCGCACCTTTGGCCTCCTGAAGTCACGTTTCCGATGCCTGGATAAGTCTGGGGGTACACTGTTGTATTCCCCAAACTTCGTGTGCCATATCATCGTTGCATGTTGCATGCTGCACAATCTCGCAGTGAGGAAGGGCCTGCAGATAGAGGAACGTGATGACCTAACCCCCCAACCAGACAATCAACCCCTAACCGAGGATACCCCGTCTTCTGAGGGAAGAGCAGTCAGGAGACAGCTCATATTGGGCATCTTTGCACGTTAAACACACACATGAATCATGGCACAATGAGAATGCATGCATGCACACCACTATGGTCCCTAGCACACACACCCCACATCCTCATCAAATTGGATTGGCACCAGTCCACCATGCTAGACTGGTGAGCAGTAACGCCACGTCAAGGCTCCAATTATGTCACTGTACATTCATACACCATTCACACGGACCTGGAGATCACTTCTCCCTGGTCCTGGGGAACCCTTCTCCACCAAAATTGAGGATGACACCCCTTTTCCAGCAGGAATGTCACCCCCACATTCAAACATCATTCACAACCCAAAATATGCCAAAAATGTCAGGAAAAAAAAAATGCATAGAAACAAAAAATGCATCGAAAAAAATAAATAAGCAGAGAACAAAAATAAAAATGCTTTCCAAACAAACAAAAGGGGGAAAAAAAATTAATGCCCTCTGCCTGAGCCACGCCTGGGGCGCCCCCGGCCACGGCCCCGGACCCTCAGGGGAGACGCATGGGGGAGGGGAAAAGCCGGGGAAGGAGGAGCAGCCCCTGAGATCTGCCCACCTGGCGGCCTGCCCTCCAAGGCCACGGCTATTCTGTCCAGGGCAGCACCAAGTGTTGCCGTGTTGCCCTGGATAGCCTGGGTAAGGGCCCTCACATCCTGCCCAACGCCTGCTGCTGTAGTTTGCAGGTCATTTAGGCAGGTTGTGGAGGCCCGGGAGTGGGAGTCCAGGTTACCCAGGCTATCGTTAATGGAGGACAGGCTCTGATCCACCCGCCCCATAGTCTGGCAGAGCTGTCTCAGAAGGCGGGTCTGGGTGGCCAGGTTCCTTCTCAGACAGGCGGGCAGGAGATTGGGCGCCCCCCTGGTGCTCTGGGATGACCTCCTGGCTCCAGCTGATGGTTGTGGCCGGGGAGAAGGGGAGGCCCTTGTGAGGGGAGCCATGTTGGGGGAGGAGGGGGGGGGCTCACCCTTAGGGAGGGCAGGCTTCTTGCAGCCAGAGGGGAAGAGTCCGCAGAAACCAATTGTCCAGTGCCTGCCATGGACTCCTCCTCCTCATGATTATCCTCCTCCTCATGATCGTCCTCCGCATGATCCTCCTCCTCCTCTTGTTCCTCCTCCGCGGACTCTGGCCTTGTTGGGGGGGCCTCATTAGGCTGCTGTCCTGGCGTTGGAGCGGTCAGGCCAGATGGCCCTGCACCCTCCTGCACATCTGTGGATGACACAAACCATTCACAGGTTGGAGGATCCACACACTTGCCACATATTCCCTTTCACCCCCTCCCCCACACATGCTACACACCTGAGAGAAATAAAAACCTTACCTGGCACCGCGGGGACCGGACTTGTGTCAAAGCCTGGCAGGCCCTCCACTTCATGCCGGTGAAAGGTCAGGGCCACCACACGCTCCGTCGCTGTAAATCTAACCCGGCATGGTGGGCCCCCTCCTGTGCCCCTGGCATGGGCATTTATTGCGGCCAGTTTTTTTTTTACCTCACGCCGGAGGTCATTTATTTTCTTTTCAATCCCAGAGCGGGTCCGTGTCTCCCCCTCCCCCGATGAATTGACCTGCTCCGTGATCATATCCAATATCTCCCTCCTCCTGGCCGGGGTGGTGGTGGCACTCTGCGGGCCGTGGAGAAAACGCCCATAGTCGGTAATGGCCCGGGCAAGAATTCTTTTTTCCCCCACAGTAAAATTGAGCTTTCTTTTTCTCTCAGTCATACTTCCAAACAAACTCACTAGCAGTCACCAAAAATCTGTCACAAATACAAGCACAACCAATCAGACAAGAACACACACAAAGAGAAAAAGAACAGCCAAAAATCACACTAGCACTCAGCAAGAAACAGACACAAAAAAATCAGATGAAAAAATAAAGCAAGAAAACAAACGCTCAGAAATCTATCAATCAAACAAACAGTCAAAAAACACTTATCAAAACACACTTTCACAAAACTACCAACAAGCACTAGATCACACAGAACACTAATCTCACAACTACTGTACAAAACACACTCTAACGAACAACAGAGCAAAAGCACTTGATTCAATGGGAAGGGACACAAAGGGATGTACTTTTGAAATGGAAGTGCGTTTGTGTGTGTCTATTTATGCTGTCTGCGTAATTCACAACATTGCCCTAGTCCATTTCCAATTTCACTGATTGCGCCGCTCCCGAGTTGTGAGCATGCGCACAACGGAGCTGACATGGTTTCCTTCACGCGCGCATGCGCGAGTCGGCCGGCCCTTCATTTGCATGGGGTCACGGCTCATTTCAATGTAACACGCCCACGTCCCTCCCAATTTGTATTACTCCTCCTTACGCCTCAGGAAAAAACCTTACGCTTGCGTAATCTCTTGCGTAAAAGCTACGTGAATCGCCGGATTACGCGGCTAGATTGCGCAAGTCTAACGGAAAAGTGGTGCGCTACGCCGGAATGATAATGCGCCGATCTACGTGAATCTGGGCCTTTAGGTCTAGCAGCAGTTTTCATTATTTATATTATTTAGATTTATTCACATGATAGCGTAAAAGACCACATTTTCCCAGGGGTGGCCTGGGAGTGCAGGGGGTCTGTGCATTATGGAGGGGCTCTGCGCATTATGGAGGGGCTCTGGGCATTGTGGAGGGGCTCTGTGTATTGTGGAGGGGCTCTGCGCATTTTGGAGGGGGTCTGTGCATTGTGCAGGGGGTCTGTGTAAATGTTTTTTTCCTGAAACTTCCCTCTTAAAGGCAAGGTGTGTGTTATACACCTGTGCGTGTTATACGCTGATAAATACGGTAATTAGTACAGCTTAAATTCTGATGTATGAAGTTAAACTTTAATGGTTACTCCATCCAACAGGGATATAGAAAATGTAGGTGATATACAGTATGTTAGGCTGAATAATCAACTGACTTATTTCTTTCAGGGATTCCAGTAGCAAGGTCCCCCTGCCATATTTATTATTAGAGAAGAATTACAGCAAAATAACAAACTAAAAATAAATAGTCAATAAAAAAGATAAAATTTAGGAACCATCTTTTACTGCGATATTCTCCTTCAATTCAAAGATTTCCCTCATGGTATTTTCTTCTTTCACTAGATATCTTCAGTATGATGGCCATTCAACCAACTTCTTCTGAGCCAAGGTCATCCTGGACTCTGGCCAGCCCATAACTGGTCAGTAAAAGGAGACCTTAATGAGCTAATTTCTCTCACTCTGCTTACTTTTCTTATTAGCATGCTTTTTGGCAGTACATTAATTAATTTGCTCTGGTGCTGTTCCTTAATCTCATACCTAGATCAACTATACAAGGACTGCAAGTGGCTGACAGCACGTCAGATACAGGTAGTGTTTCTCTAGAATGATCTGTCTTCTATTAGGGAGTTTTTGCTTTAGCATGCTTCCTGCCATGATTCCACACCAAGTTTTTGTACATCCTGTGGGTCTCCCTTAGGTAACCCCAGAGTTCTCACTCACCTTCTTCTGTTTTCAATGTTCTTCCTTATTATTCATAGGATCCAATTATTTAAAACATACAGCAGAGTGTAAACTACGCGTAATTGCTCTGGGAAGAAAGACATTCCAGCTCAATAATACCACTAATGAGCCAAGAAAATATGTAGAAAATTGTTAAAACCTTTAAAAGTGTTTTCCATTTTAATAATCTCTATTGGCTCTTTCTGCAAGAGATGGTTGCTGACAAACTCATGACCCTGTACAATCCATATGTCATGACTTTATTGTTCCATTTGGCTAATAACACTCCACCAGCCTTCTTTTTGATTCCAAAATAACCAGGACTTAATCAGAGATAGTCAACACCTAGGCCCAGATTCAGGTACATCTGCGCATTATTGGACCGGCGTAGCGCACCGCCTTTACGTTAGACTTGCGCAATTTTGCCGCGTAATCACCCTATTCTCGTAGCTTTTGCGCAGGAAATTGCGCATGCGTAACGTTTTTTCAGAGGCGTAAGGAGGAGTAATACAAATTGGGAAGGACGTGGGCGTGTTACATTGAAATGAGCCGTGACCCCATGCAAATGAAGGGCCGGCTGGCTCGCGCATGCGCGCTTGAAGGAGACCATGGTCAGCTCCGCTGTGCGCATGCTCACAACTCGGGAGCGGCGCAATCAGTGAAATTGGAAATGGACTAGGGCAACGTTGTGAACTACGCAAACAGCATAAATAGACACACACAAACGCACTTGCATTGCAAAAGTACATCCCTTTGTCCCTTCCCATTTAACCAAGTGCTTTTGTCCTGTTGTTCGTTGCGGTGTGTTTTGTAGTTGTCAGATTAGTGTTCTGTGTGATCAAGTGTTTGTTAGTAGATCTTTGAAAGTGTTTTTTGATAAGTGTTTGAGAGACTGTTTGTTTGATTGATATATTTCTGTTAGTTTGTTTTCCTGCTGTTTTTTTGTTTTGTTTTTTTGTGACTGTTTCTTGCTGAGTAGTTTTCTCTCTGTGTGTGTTTTTGCTTGATTGGTTGTGCTTGTTTTTGTGAGTGAATTTTGTTGACTGGGAGTGAGTTTTTTTGGAAGTATGACAGAGAGAAAACGAAAGCTCAATTTTACAGTTGGGGAAAAACAAATTCTTGCCTGGGCCATTAGCGAGTATGGGCGTTACCTCCACGGCCCAGAGAGTGCCAACACCACCCCGGCCAGGAGGAGGGAGATTTTGGATAGGATCACTGAGCAGGTCAATTCAGCGGGGCAGGGGGAGACACGGACCCGGTCTGGGATTGACAAAAAAATCAATGACCTCCGGCGTCTGGTCAAACAGAAGCTGGCCAGAATGCATGCCCATGCCGGGGGCACAGGAGGGGGCCCACCATGCCGTATTAGGCTGACAGCGGAGGAGCGTGCGGTGGCCCTGACCTTTCATCGGCATGAAGTTGAGGGCCTGCCCGGCTTTGACTCAAGTCCAGAGCCCGTGGTGCCAGGTAATTTTTTTTTTTTAATATCAGGTGTGTAGCATGTGTGGGGGAGGGGGTGAAAGGGAATATGTGGCAAGTGTGTGGATCCTCCAACCTGTAAATGTTTTGTGTCATCCACAGATGTGCAGGAGGGTGCATGGCCATCTGGCCGAACCGCACCAACCCCAGGACAGCAGCCTAATGAGGCCCCCCCAACAAGGCCGGAGTCCGCGGAGGAGGTTCAAGAGGAGCAGGAGAATCATGAGGAGGAGGAGAATCATGAGAAGGAGGAGTCCATGTCAGGCACTGGACGTTTGGTTTTTGAGGACTCTTCCCCTCTGGCTGGCAGCAGGCAGGCCTCCCTAAGGGGGAGCCCCCCCTCCTCCCCCAACATGGCTCCCCTCACAAGGGCCTCCCCTTCTCCCCGGCCACAACCATCAGCTGGAGGCAGGATTTCATCCCAGAACACTAGGGGGTTGGCCGATCTCCTGCCCGCCACTCTGAGAAGGGACCAGTTCCTCCAGACCCGCCATCTGGGACAGGTCAGCCAGACATTGGTGCGGATGGAGGAGAGCCTGTCTTCCATCAAGGATACGCTGGGGAACCTGGACTCCCACTCCCGGGCTTTCACAACCTGCCTAAACGAACTACAGATGACATCAGCAGGCGTTGGGCAGGATGTGAGGGCCCTTACCCTGGCTATCCAGGCCAACACGGCAACACTTGGTGCTGCCCTGGACAGAATAGCCGTGGCCTTGGAGGGCAGGCCGCCAGGTGGGCAGAGATCAGGGGCTGCTCCTCCTTCCCCGGTTTTACCTCCTTCCCCATGAGTCTCCCCTGAGAAGCCGTGGGCCGTGGCCGGGGGCGCCCCAGGCGTGGCTCACGCAAAGGGCATTAATTATTTTTTTTCCCTTTTTTTTGCTGGAAAATGTTAGCTTTTGCAGGTAATTTTTTTTTTTTGGGTTGTGAATGCTGTTTGAATGTGGGGGTGACATTCCTGCCCTCAATTTTGGTGGAGTAGGGTTCCCCAGGACCAGGGAGAAGTGATCGGTGTATGAAGTGAATGGTGTATGAATGTACAGTGACATAATTGGAGCCTTGGCGTGGCGTTGCTGCTCACAAGTCCTGCATGGTGGACTGGTGCCAATCCAATTTGATGTGGATGTGGGGTGTGTGTGCTAGGGACCACAGTGGTGTGCATGCATGCATTCTCATTGTGCCATGATTAATGTGTATGTTTAACGTGCAAAGATGCCCAATGTGAGCTGTCTCCTGGCTGCTCTACCCTCAGAAGACGGGGTAGCCTCGGTTAGGGGGGGATTGTTTGGTTCAGGGGTCAGGTCATGACGTAGGCCAATCTGCAGGCCCTTTCTTTCTGCGAAGTTGTGCAGCATGCAACATGCACCGATGATCTGGCACACAAAGTTTGGGGAATACAAGAGGGTACCCCCAGACTTATCCAGGCATCGGAAACGTGACTTTAGGAGGCCAAAGGTGCGCTCCACCACTGCTCGTGTTTGGGCATGTGCTTGATTGTATCTTTCCTCTCCTGGGGTTTGGGGGTTCCGGATAGGAGTCATGAGATGGGGTCCCAGTGGCTATGCAGAGTCACCTGTAAGGGAAAAGACAGGAGGATGTTAGTCATGCATGTGCCCCTTGTGATGTGTGCATCATGGGAGGGGATAGTCATGCCTGACTCCCATGTCACTCACCAACCAGCCAGGTGTCCCCATACACGTTCTGATCGAATTCCATTCGGATGTGGCATTGATTGTATATGTAGCTGTCATGGCTGGACCCTGGGTGTTTGGCACGGACGTGCCATATGAGGCCTTGGGCATCGACTATCACCTGTACATTGATGGAATGCCAATGCTTCCGATTGCGGTACATGTGCTCTGTCTCCTGGGGGGGCTGGAGTGCCACATGTGTGCAATCAATGGCCCCCACAGTGCGTGGGAATCTGGCAATTCTGTAGAAATCTGTCATTGACTTCAGCCGCAGCTCCTCAGTGGTGGGTTTGATGATTTGGTTGGCCATGCGTCTGAGGATTGCAGGGACAACCTGGTGCACACATCTGCTCATGGAGGATTGTGACATCCCAGCCACCACTCCACTTGTACGCTGAAAAGAGCCACTGGCAAGGACATGGAGTGTTGCCATGACCTTGACCAGTGGCTGCACTGCATGTGAGCGGTGTGTTGGGCTGGTGATGTCCTCCTGCAGGGTTGTGGTTAATTCCAGGATGACATGAGGGGTGAATCTGAAGATGCGAAACACCTCAGAATCACTCATGCCAAACAGGTCTATGCGGGTGCGGTATATCCTCTCCCGTGCCATCCTCCGTGCCATCCTCCGTGCCTTCATCCTTCTTTGTTCATCTAAAGTCAGTAGTATAGCTATGTGCGACGATGCCCCTGGCATGTTGGCATACAGATTGTTGTGCAACACGTGTGACTGCTGAGCTCCTCACTAACAGTGTTGCTTTATCTAACAAGTAGACTTTTTTTCTCTTTTTAGACCAGCTTTTATATGGTCTAATTTTAGACAGGTCATTTTGCTGTTGCGCACACTGCGTCGCCTGCGCTGCCCCAACGTTGTTTTGTGGATCCCCGTAAGTCCCTCATTAGCATATTTGACTAGCAAATCAATGGTCTGTCTAGCGCACTTTTGCGCGGACGGATGCGCCAGTCTAACGAAATTACGCGGGACAAAAAAAAGTAGATTTTTTGCGTATCTCGTTCTGGGGATGCCGTGCATCGAAACGCACACGCACATTTCGACTTACGCACGCGCATCTCCTGTTGCGCAGGCGTAATCGCTCTGTCAATCTGGGCCCTAGTCTTTATTTTTTTTTAAAACCATCATATAAGCACTCAAGTGTTATAGGGCATGATAAATGTTCTTAAAGACGAGAAAGCTTGTCAAATCCGGATGGTGCTCAGAATCCACTTTGAGCAAAAGCCAAGCTCTAAAGGAAGAGGGTATATCCCTTGAAACACATAAAAAATCTTGCATTTTTTTGTGCAGTGTTTTAAAGCTATTCCATATTGATTATTCAGGTCCTGGAGGTCCAAGCGACCCTTGTTGTGTTTGTGTACTTAAAGCTTTTGTGAATTTTTTTGTACACTTTTATTAATGAATGATGCTTGGAATAATGCACTAGGCTGGTGCACATTAGTTTTTAAGACATAATAAATTATTAGTTGCTTAACTATACACTGTTTACATTTTTAAGTGGACTTCGATTAAAAAACATATGTTCGACTCGAACATTGTCTGTTCGTATTTTCGACGAAATCCGAACAAAAGCGGTCGTTCGTGCCAAATTCGAGTGACGCAAAACGGCCCATAATTCACTGCGGCATTGCGCGCTGGTGATTGGCCAAGCATGCTGTATGTCCCGCATGCTTGGCCAATCACAGCGCGCAAAAAACGAAGAGCAATAATTGGCCAAAGCCTGGGTGGCTTTGGCCAATTATGGCTCAGGGCTTTAGCACACGCCCCACACTATCAAAGGCCGCCTGCTGGGCGGCCTCGTGTAGTGTGTTCCAGCTTGTTAATGAGAGCAGTCAGAGAGACAGAGAGATTGTCTTTTTATATAGCTAGATAGAGCAGGCAGGCAGGCAGGCTAGTCAGTTTAGCTTAATTTACAGTGTGTAGAGAATATATATACATCCCTAGGAGTTGTACATATATTTATACACTGTATAGCTTAGATAGATCAGTTCTTCCTAATTTACTGGCAGGCAGGTGATTGTGCTATTTAAAGACGTTATCACACGTATAGAAACACAGCAGGTACAATATTTAAATGAATTTTATTTTAATTTTTTTAATTTAAGCATCATTAAAATCACTGCTCCTGGAGCAGTGATTTTAATAATGTTTAAAAAAAAAAAAAAAAAAAAGATTCCTTTAAATATTGTACCTGCTGGGTGTCTATAGTTTGCCTGTGAAAACGTCTTTAAGAACCCGGGTCTTTCCCGAGGGAACATGTATCAATGGAAAAAAAGTTTTAAAAATGGTAGTTTTTTCAGGAGTCCTGAAAAAACGACAGTTTTTAAAATTTTTTTCCATTGATACATGTTCCCTCGGGCAAGACCCGGGTTCTTAAAGATGTTTTCACAGGCAAACTATAGACACCCAGCACTGCAGGTACAATAGTTAGAGGAATTTTTTATTTTTTTATTTAAACATTATTAAAATCACTGCTTCTGGAGCAGTGATTTTAATGATGCTTAAATTAAAAAATAAATAAATAAATACAATTAATTTAAATATTGTACCTGCTGGGTGTCTATAGTTTGCCTGTGAAAACGTATTTGAGAACCCGGGTCTTGCCCGAGGGAACATGTATCAATGGAAACAAGTTCTAAAAACGGTCGCTTTTTCAGGAGTCCTGCTCCTGAAAAAATGACAGTTTTTTCAACTTTTTTTCCATTGATACATGTTCCCTGGGGCAAGACCCGGGTTCTCAAAGACGTTTTCCAACAAGTTTCTAACTTGAATATTGGTCTTTAAAATGAGCGTTTTTGAATTCAAAAATTCGAGTCCCATAGACTTCAAAGGGGTTCTAAATGTTTGCGCGAACGGTCGGTCTGTTCGACGGTTCTGGTGCGAACCGAACGCGGGTATGTTCGGCTCATCCCTAGTATTAACCATGTATGTTTGTAAAGCAGGCTCCAAGGTCTAATTTGCAAATATAAAATCCTTTGCAAGACAGCAAATTCTTTGTTCTTTATTTATACATCAACAAGTAATGTGCACAGAGAGAAAATTTTGATTAATAAAATATCCTTTCCTGATAATCATCCAACAAGTTATACGTAAACATAACTGTTCTTATATTTTTAATTCTGGTGTGAAAAACAGATTTCTGTTTATTTCCATGTAAGGTGAGGTTTTCCTTTACATCATAACAATGATTGTTTAATGTAAGATAGGAGATGGCATTGATGTCCTTTGATAGAAACCACAGATCAGAAGGTGGTGTATTTATTATGTTGACTGCCAAGTGTGTACAGTCGTGGCCAGGAGAGTGGAGTGCACATATGCTATGTAAGTCCAAACCACCATGGGATGCTGCATCTATCTGAGTTTTTCACAGTTCTGTTGCAGATAATTCTTGTGTGGCATTAAGTGTAAAAAGCATATTAAGATTGAAGTGAGACCCCCAAGCAAATGAAAGGAGGGGCTGCATGACTAAGGGCAGGAACAGGTACGAAATGGTTAAAAATGTCAGCTCAATGTGTAAGGGTGTATGGGTTTTACCAGATTGGAGGCTGAAGGTCAGCTGGGCAGGGTGAAGCTGCAAAGATTGGTCAAGTGAAGGATAATGGGTAATGAACTTTTTATCAAATAAATGTAACATACTACACAATATGAGCGTACAAAAGAGAAGAAAGGATGTGCCAATCTAAGTGTAGTAGAAAAAGAACTTTTAATAAAATTGTGTAAACAAACAGCCAAATGGCTAATCACAACTTGTAGGAAATATCAGGCATATATATAATTATTGTCGGTTGTCACTAGGGTGTCAGGCAGATCCTGGTCCCCAGCAAAAGTCTTCAGCGAACAGGGAGCTGATGGTAAAGCGTTCCAATAAGCCGAACAACCATAGGGGATGTGCAAGCCGCCGTATGGGACTGCGTGTGTCTCAGGGTGGACCGCAGAGCAGGGTCGTCACACCAGAAGTGACATGGATTACGGGAACGAACCAATCGTATTACGCGTTTCACAGCCTCTGCTGTTTCCTCGGATACATTTGAATAAACCAATTTTAATAAAAGTTCTTATTCTAGAAAGTACATGATGTGACAACGGCAGTCTCTGCGCTACCCCTGGAGTTTTCATCAGCACAATATGTGCTTCATCTCTCAAACATTCCTAAAAAACGGTATCGCAATTCTGTAGTGATACATATGGTTAATGCTGCCAGACTATGTGTTCCTGTTCACTGGAGAGCTAGAATACCACCGACTGTAAAAGAATGGGTGGCGCGTGTGAACCAGATTGCAGCGATGGAGGAGCTGATATGTACTGCTCAAGATGACATTCCGAAGTTCACTGTAGTCTGGAGTGAGTGGTGTGAATTCCGAAACACAGCTGATTACCAGGCTCTTACACAGAATTAGATGTGATCAGGATTCAGCGAAAATACCTGACTGGTGTCCACTTTTCTTTAATACCATTGACCTGTGTATCTTTCAATGGACTGTAGACGGCGGGGGTGGTGGGCCTTCCCACTTAACCCCCCCATTAGGTTATGAGTTGATACCCCTTCCCTACCCCCCCCCCTTTTTTTTCTTGCTTCTTCCTCCTCTTCTCTCTCTCTTTTTTCCTGTGGCCTTTTTCTTTATGGCCTCTTTCTAATCAATGATGGAGGGCTTGGAGGACGGGGTGGTCTCGAGCCCACTCCCTCACTCATCCTTTTCTATATGGGACAGATAAGGGTCTGGGTTAGGCTGACAAGAGATCTGGGCTAACAGGAGGATGTACAAACCTTGTACGTTGTCTATATTGGTAGGTCACTAGTAGATTTCTTTGACATACATCTCTACTAGGAATTACACCTGGAATTTCTATATTGCCATTGAATGTAAGATTTCTATTTGCTTAATTCTGTTCCTGTGTGATCTCTGCCTATGCCCCTATTGTACACATTAAGCTATAGATCCTCGTATATACTCTTGTATCATCTGTTGATGGAACTGTTTGACTTGTTCTGTTGTCACCATTTATGGCCTAATAAAATCTTTGTGGATAAAAAAAATAAAGTTCTTATTCTACTACACTTAGATTGGCGCATCCTTTCTTCTCTTTTGTACACATTTTCAGAGCCTGCTTCTGCTTTGGGAATGCTGCCACTAGTGTTATCCTGGACTATATGTACTAATATTACTTATTCATTCATTTTTATAATTACCTCATTAATAATTATATTTAAAATGTATGTGCCATTGTTTTCTATGCTCTTGCGCTATCTAAACAATTTATCTAAACAGGAGATTAACAATGACAATTGAATATGGCAGGTAACTGGTCCAGTAGAACTAAACACATAACATGAAAGCATTGCATAACAAAATTTGGTAGTCAGTTATTTAATAGTGTAAAAATATAACGGATACAATAATAGCATGATAACCCTGATACAATAGTCATACGTGTTTGAGGATTAATTTTCGCTACATCACCCTCACCAGTAATAGGTGCATTAGACCCACATGCACATCAGCTGGAGGTCTACATATTCTGAGTAAGGGCACAAGAGGGGTGCGTGGAACACATACCACAGCATGTGATAATTTGGAGCACCTCAGCACTTTAGAGGGTGTTGATAAATGGGGAGTACTCAGAATGGTCAGGGGTGGGTAGTGGGGTCCCCCAGGGTTGTGTGCTTTAACCAATCATATTTAATTTGTTCATAAACGACTTGTAGGATGGGGTAAACAGTGCTATATTACTATCTCTGTATTTGTGGACAATACTAAGCTAAGCAGAGCAATAACTTCTCCGCAGGATGTGGAAAACTTGCAAAAAGATCTGAACAAATTAATGGGATGGGCAACTACATGGCAAATGAGGTTCAATATAGAAAAATGTAAAATAATGCATTTGGGTGGCAAAAGTATGAATGCAATCTATACACTGGAGGGAGAACCTCTGGGGGAATCTAGGAGGGAAAGGGACCTGGGGGTCCTAGTAGATGATATGCTCAGCAATAGCATGCAATGCCAAGCTGCTGCTAACAAAGCAAACAGAATATCGGCATGCATTAAAAAGGGGATTAACTCCAGAGATAAAATGATAATTCTCCCTTTCTACAAGACTCAGGCCTGGCCACACCTAGCGTATGCTGCCCAGTTTTGGGCACCAGTCCTCAGGAAGGATGTACTGGAAATAGAGCGAGTACAAAGAAGGGCAACAAAGCTAATAAAGGAACTGGAGGATATTAGTTATGAGGAAAGGTTGTGAGCACTGAACTTATTCTCTCTGGAGAAGAGACGCTTGAGAGGGGATATGATTTCAATTTACAAATACCGTACTGTTGACCCTACAATAGGGTCAAAGGGAGACACAAACAAGACACGTGGCTACTCATTAAAATGAGAAGAAAAGAGGTTTAACCTTAAACTATGTAGAGGGTTCTTTACTGTAAGAGCAGCAGGGATGTGGAATTCCCTTCCACAGGCGGTGGTCTTAGCGGGGAGCATCGATAGTTTCAAAAAACTATTAGATAAGCACCTGAATGACCACAACATACAAATATATATACAATGTAATACTAACATATAATCACACACAAAGGTTGGACTTGATGGACTTGTATGTTTTTTCAACCTCACCTACTATGTAACTGTGTACATGAACTGCTTTGATTTATAAGGAATATATCATTTTTACACAGGAAAGTAATCAATTTAGATTTGTTTTATTGATGAAATTGTGGTAATCACAGTTTTGCACTGTGTTTGATTGCACTAATGTTATTTAAACCCATGTCATGCAGCCTGTATTAATATTTTAAAGGCTTAGCAGAGGGACCGAGGTTTATGAATCCTTTCGTTAAAGTGGATGTTAACCTGGTTTATGAAATTTGAGTTGGGCATATATACTGTATCTGCAGTGTTTTGTTATCTCTCCTCAAACCGCTATGTCCCGTAGCTGTCTCCTGCTCTGTTCTTCTGTTATCAGACTGATAACTCCTGACAAGTTATGTGTCATATATTATAAAAGCAGCCTGAGATGTTGAGAAAGATGCTATAAATAGATTTGCAGAGCCCTGAATTATTCAATAAACAGAGTGGAAAGTCTCTACCTATGAGGAGAGGGGGTGTGTGCCTTTCCTCTAATCAGCTGCCTTGGCTGTATGCCCAGGCTTCACTGCAGTGCTAACCAGGAAGAGAAAATATCCTAACATCATGTGTACTTTCTAAATAGTATATAAAGATGAAGACAGAAGATATACATGTAAAACTTATGTAGGGAGATTTGTTTCATCTCTGTGTTTCATCTGAGGCTGTTTACTTAACTGGGTATACAGTGCTGTGAAAAAGTATTTCTCCTTCCTAAATTATTATTTTTTTTGTTTATTTCTCACACCTAAATGATTCAGATATTCAAACACATTTTTATATTACACAAAGATAACCTGAGTAAATCCAAGATCCAGTTATTTAAATTATTATTTAGATTATTAAGGGAAAATAGTTGTTCAAACCTGTCTGGCCCTATGTGAAAAGGTAATTGCCCCCCTCCCAGGCTGAAGCATAAATAAACTGTGATTAACCACAATTTATTGAAAAGCTGAGTTAAATTTCACTTGCCATACCCAGGCCTGATTACTGCCAGACCTTTTAAATCAAGAAATCACATAAATAGAAGCTGTCTGACAAAGTGAAGCACACTAAAGCCGCCGAACGGTTCTCATCGGATAGACCGATCTTGTGTACAGGGCTTAACAGATCACAAAAAGCCACATATCATGCCACAATCTAAAAAAAAATCAAGAACAGATTATAAACAAAGTAATGATAATGTATGGGTGTAGGAAGGGTTTCAAAGCCATTTCGAAAGCTTTGGAACTCCAGTGAAACACAAGGAGAGCCATTATCCACAAATGGAGATAACTTGGAACAGTGGTGAACCTTACCAGGAGTGGCTGGAATTCAAAAATTACTCCAAGAGCATGACGAAGACTCTTTCAGGAGGTCATAAAAGAACCCAGAACAAGACCTTAAGAACTGCAGGCCTCACTTGCCTCAGTTAAGATCAGTGTTTATGATTCAACAATAAGAAAGAGATTGGGCAAAAATGGCATCCATGGGAGAGATCCAAGCCCAACACCACTGCTGACCAAAGAGAACACAAAGGCTCATCTCACATTTACCAAAAAATATCTTGATTATCCCCATGACTTTTAGGCAAATATTCTGTGGACTGATGAGACAAAAATGTTACTTTTTGGAAGGTGTGTGTCCTATTACATCTGGCATAAAACTAATACAGCATTTCATAACAAGAGCATCATACCAACAGTCAGACATGGTAGTGGTAGCGTGATGGCCCGGGGCTGCTTTTCACCTTCAGTAGTACCTGGACGACTTTCCATAATGTCCAGCCATCAGTTCAAACAAAGCAAAATGTAGATTTTGGAGTGGCCTAGTCAAAGCCCGGACTAAAATCCAATTGAGATGCTGTATCATGACCTTACAGAAGCCATTTATGCTGGAAAACCCTCCAATGAGGCTAAATTAAAACAATTCTGCAAAGAAGAGTGGGCCAAAATTTCTCCACAGCAACGTGAAAGACTCATTACCAGTGATCGCAAACATTTGTTTGTCGTTGTTGCCGCCAAGGGTGGCACAACCAGTTATTAGGTTTAGGGGCAATACATTTTTCACATAAAGCCAGGCAGGTTTTGGACAGCTTTTCTTCCTTAATAAATAAAACTATCATTTAAAAATGAATTTAAGTTTGACAAATATGCAAAAAAAATTAAATCAGAAAGGGGAAAAATACTTTTTCACAGCATTGTACGTGAGGGTTTACATCTACTTTAAGAGTGAGAAACAATGTCGATGACCTTTAACCTATTCTGAGCCCTTAATATAACATGGGCCAGATTATTCTGAGGGATGCCAATTATTCTGCCACACTAGTAGAGCTTAGTAATGCTGTTACTATAACAGATAAATGTACGGAGCAGTTTTGGACTGTCACCTATTAGGCAATTAGGCAGAACTGTCAAATGTTCCAATTGATTTGTCTTCTAGTTTGGGACTATAGTCTGATAACAGGCACCAGAACATCTGTGTCTGTCATTTTGCAAGAGTCTTGTATTGTTAGAAGGATGTGTATGCTCAATCTGCCTGTGCATTACCAAGTCATTGTTATCCCTGTTACAAGGCATTCTGCAGTAAAGATTCATACTGACATGTTTGTGCCTGCAATATGTTCCTGGGAGAAAGGGAACACCAATTAAATCCATTCTGAATGACAGCAGGTGTGTGTCCAGTTACCCAGATAGTTATTAGTAATTCTGTGCATGCTGAGACAGGTGGTGCATTAAACACACCTAAAACAGAAAGAAGACAGCGATTCACCAGAGAGCTTCCAGCTAGTATCAAGCCATCTAAAATATATGGGCAATAAAATGTACATTTAACTGAATAGTTGTAATGACAGTGGTGTTGCTAGATGCTGGCAGCAAGGGTATGTGCCCTAGGACTTCTACTAAGAGCACTTGTGATGGTTGCCGTACACATTGTCATGATTCCAAATATGATTAGCATGCTTAAAGAGGAATTAAACCCTCTGAAACGAAACGTAAAAAAAAAAAATACCCTGCAAGACAAGGACATAATGAGCTCATTATGAAGTACTTACCTGATAAAACAATGCAGTCGTCCTCATTCGCCTCCGTCGCCGCTATGATACCCGTAGTGACTTCCGGATACCGCAACTCCAGCGCTATGCCTGGCTGGAGCTGCGATAATGTCACTCCCACGCACAGGGGCTGTCCACTAATAGCATGTCCCATTCATTAACGGCACGCTCAATGCGCCTGTGCCATTGTCTATGGCGCGCATGCACCGTAGATATCGGTGCTGCCTTTTCTACAAATATCTCCTAAACCGTGTAGGTTTTGGATATATTTGTTGCACCTACAGGTAAGCCTTAATCTAGGCTTACCTGTAGGTATAAGTGGTCTGTAAGGGTTTACAATGACTTTAAAATGAATGCAAAGTCTATTTTTTTATAGTTAAACATAACAAACATGCTATACTTGCCTCCTCTGTGCAGTGGGTTTGCACAGAGCAGCCCAGATCCTTCTCTTCCTGGGGATTCTCTTCGGTGCTCCTGGCCCCTCCCTCATGATTAGTGCCCCCACAGCAAGCTGCTTACTATGGAGGCACTGGAGCTGAGCCACAGCTCCCTGTGTCGATTCAGGCATGGAGATTGTGACCCAACCCCGCCACCTGTCTCTCCTCATTGGCTGTTTGACTTTATTTGACAGCAGCGGGAGCCAATGGTGCCACCCTGCTGTCTCGGTCAATAAGGAGGAGAGTTCTTTAGCATTAAAGCATTAACCCAAACAAAAACAGATCCTGTTCCCTTAAAGGATCACTAAAGGAATTTTTTTTAGCTAAATAGCTTCCTTTACCTTAATGCAGTGCTGTTTTCATGTTCACATTGTTCGTTTTTGCTTTGAAGTTACTGTAATTCTGCTCTGATCTCCACACTTCCTGCTTGTCTGGCTCCTTATGAAAAATCTCATGGCAGCTTTTCACTGTGGTCCAAGCTGTGTGTCTAAAACTCCTCAGAACCAATCAGATTCATTTTAAAAACAAAACACTGCCCTGGCATTCAATTTAAGAACAAAACACTGCCCTGGATTTGTTTGTTTTTGTTCTGTCTCTCTCTCTACTTCACATAAACACAAAACCAGTTTAAAAACGAAAGTGAAACTAGAGGCATATTATATGATTGATTTTTATCTATTTTTAATCATTTTTAAAATGAATCAGTTAACGTTTATGTCTCTATACCCTGTAAACAGTCATTTCAGCAAAAAAAAATGTTTTCCTTTAATGATCCTTTAATGATGAGCTTTTATATTTAGTAGGAATTTTGTAAAATGTGCTGTGTTTTTATCTGCTAATAATGATTTTAGTGTATTTTTTGCAGATATATTGGTTTGATAAACATTTGTGCAAATACCGCAGGGTCTAGAAAATCAGTAGCACCTTCTTTTTATTCTACTGATCATGTTTTTTTTCAAAAAATATATGGTTTTTGGAAGTCTTTCACAAATTCTGAATCTATAAGTGAAAAATAAAAAAGCAAATAAAAAAGTGATTTTTTTTTCTGGCCACCTGAATGTACAAAATGGAGCACAGGGCTGAAAGGCTTAAAGGATCATTAAAGGAAAAAAAATGCTGAAATGACTGTTTACAGGGTATAGAGACATAAAAGTTAACTGGTTCATTTTAAAAATGATTAAAAATAGATAAAAATCAATCATATAATATGCCTCTAGTTTCACTTTCGTTTTAAACTGGTTTTGTGTTTATGTGAAGTAGAGAGAGAGACAGAACAAAAACAAACAAATCCAGGGCAGTGTTTTGTTTTTAAATTGAATCACAGGGCAGTGTTTCGTTTTTAAAATGAATCTGATTGGTTCTGAGGAGTTTTAGACACACAGCTTGGACCACAGTGAAAAGCTGCCATGAGATTTTTCATAAGGAGCCAGACAAGCAGGAAGTGTGGAGATCAGAGCAGGATTACAGTAACTTCAAAGCAAAAACGAACAATGAGAACATGAAAACAGCACTGCATTAAGGTAAAGGAAGCTACCTGTTTTGAGTCAAAAAATAAAAAAATGTTTAACATTAAAATTGTTCCTTTTTGCTAAATAGTGAAAATTGAACAGACGCTCTCTCGCTTCTCTAAAAATCGGAAGGTTTTCATTTATCTTGGAAAGCATATGATCTCTAGAATAAAAAGAAGGTGCTACAGATTTTTTAGACCCAGCGGTATATACTCAAATGTTATTGAAACCAATATATTGGTAATGAAACACATATACCACCGTTATTTGCTGATAAAAACACAGCTATTTTTCCAAAACTCCTGCTAAATCCCTACTAAATATAAAAGCTTAACCTGTATTGAGTTAATAAATAACAAATAGGTTTAATTTTTACATGGCGCCTTTTTGCAAAATGGTGAAAATTGAACGTACACAAAAATGTAAATATGCAAACTTCTCTAAAAATCAGAAGGTTTTCATTTTTCCCTTACAGCGTTCAGAATTTGTGAAAGACCCCCAAAACCATATATTTTCTGAAAGCATATGATCTCTAGACTAAAAAGAAGGTGCTATAGATTTTTTAGACATGGGCGGTATTTGCGCAAATGTTAATAAAACCCATATATTGGCAAAAGATACACTAAAACCATTATTAGCAGATAAAAATACAGCTAATTTTCCAAAATTGTGTGTATGTTTTATTATTTATGAAAAATATTTATTTTATTCTTTCTATTCTTTAGACTGTATTGCGACACTGCGGCATTACCCTAGCCCTGATGAAGAGGCGGCATTTTCTTTAAGCCTCGAAACGTTGGCACCATTGTCTGTATCCACGAGACAATATTGGAAGGGTCCTTTATTGCTTTATATGTCGCTCACATTAACAAATATTTTTGAGTCTATGTCTTGTCCTGAGTAATGTATAGTACCACATATGGTCTCTTGCCCCAGTTTGTCACCCCCTCTTCTATGTTTGGTCAGTTGGATACTTTTTTGCTGTTCACTTGATATGTTGTCTACGTACAACAATATTTAAATAAAATTTGACATATTTTTTTATATACTTGGTCTGGCTATTATAGTCTTTACATTTATAACCAATCTCCCACGCGCAAAATCCCACCGAGGAAACACACCCCCTAGGGGGTATAGCAATTGCTTTGTATTTAGGGATGTGGTGAGATTTTGGTTTTTATTTTGCTAATATTCAGGGACACCTACACTTTCTTTTTTAATATAAAAGCTTAACCTGTGTGGAGATAACAATTTTTTGTACATTTTAAATTGCGCTTTTTGCAAAATGGTGAAAATCGAACCGCACAGGCAGTCTCATTCATGTCAATTGGGATGCAACGACTGCACAGGGATAGCCGGTGTTTCCAAACTGACATCCGTGTGGGTGTGGGTACATGACCCCAAACGCAGACAGTGTGAACTCAGGGACTTGCATGCAGACCTACATGGATGTAAAATTAAGAGGAACGGCTCTGTTCTTGCAGGTGCTACATCCCAAATGACATCAATGGGACTGCCTGCACAGAGATGCACGGAACACCCATGCATCCCTGTAAAGGTACGCTGTGTATGCCCTGTGTAAACAAGGCCTTAGGCCCCTTTCACACAAGCACACCAATTGGGTCTGCCACCCATTGTTCTCTATGGAGAAACTGATGTAAATGGGCATGTGTCCATTTACACCCGCCTGCATCTGATCCAGTCCACTAAAAACAGACGAATGGGGATTCCATTCCCCATCCATCTAGCAGATCGGGTCGAATGGCATGTGATGGAAACGAATAGGTGGTCCGTTTCCATCCGTCTGTCCCATAGAGAATAGCGAGCTGCGGCCGTGTCCACTCTGTATCAGCGGAGCAAACATGGACCTGCAGGGTCTAATTGGCTTGAAAAAGGTTGGGCTTGGGGCGCAGAGCATTCCACCCCAAATCCACCCACTCGTGACAATAGTGAATTATTATTCGCTATTGTCTTCTGGCTTCTTCTCCTGGCCAATCAGGATGGATTGTGTTGGCCGGGAGGAGAAGCTGAGGTATCTGTAGAGGGGTGAGTGTGGGGGGGGGGGGACATCACTGTGGGGGGGGGGTAAGTACAGGCATACCTGGTGGGTCTAACTGTGTTTGTGATTTTTTGTTTGCCATTTTTACATATTTTTTTTTGCCATTTTATATATGTATTTTGGGGGGGGGGGGGTCTTTGGTGAGATATCAGAGGTGTAAAAAGACCCCCATATCTCTTTTTTTAAAACAGAGAAAGGGACTGAAGATAGTTATTTTCTCTGCATCACTTTACTTGAATTAATAAGGAATCTGTATAGAGATTTCTTACTCATTCAGAAACTGACAATCTGATACAGAGTAACATTTACAGTTACTATCATCAGATGTCAGTGGGCATATAGGAGCGATCACAACGGGTGCAAGCATCATCCCGGTATAACCACCAAAAGTCTGGTAACCTAATGCTCCGTACACACAATAGGTTAGTTAGTCTGATGAAAACGGTCTGATGGAACCTTTTCATCAGACCAAACCGATCGTGTGTGGGCCCCATCGATTATTTATCCATAGGTTAAAAAAATAGGAACTTGTTTTAAAATGATCTGATGGATAAAAAAACCTATAGAAAAAAAAACGATTGTCTGTGGGTACGTCCATCGGTTAAAAATCCATGCATGCTCAGAATCAAGTCGACACATGCTTGGAAGCATTGAACTTCATTTTTTTCACATGTTGTTGTGTTTTACGTCACCGCGTTCTGAAACAACCGTTTTTTTTACTGATGGTGTGTAGCCACGACTGATCATCAGTCAGCTTAATCGGATAACTGATGGAAAAATCCATCAGACCGTTTTCATCAGTCTAACCTATCGTGTGTACAGGGCATAAGGGTACGCCGCTGGTCGTTAAGTGAATAATAATAAATACCAACTTTAAGAGCCGGTTCACACAGGGGCAGCACAACTTTGGGGGCGACTTGGCAAGGCGATCTCAAGACGACTTAAGAGGCGACTTGCAAATAGACTTCTGTATTGAAGTCAATGCAAGTCGCCCTGAGTCGCCCCCAAAGTCGTACAAGAAGCTTTTTCTAAGTCGGAGTGCCTTGCATCGCTCCTATTAGAATGGTTCTATTGAATAGAGCGGAGCACGACTTGTCAGGCACCCCTGTGTGAACCAGCTCTAAAGGCATAAAAAAATGATAAGTACACCAAGAATGATAAAATAATAAATAAATAAAAAATGGGCATTTATTAAATGTTTACATTTAGGCCTACAGAACATTGCACACATGATATCTCTGCTTTTGGCTTTAGCATTGAAGTTATAGTGTTTGGAAAAAAATAAAATAACCAGCTTGTAGTCTGCAGACAAAAATATTATTAGTAAGGTTTTCCTAAAAAATACATTAACTTCTTAATAAAATAAATGTTTTATAGTTTGAAACCTTTAAGTTTCTACCTACACACTTGTGTGGGTCATCAACATGGCACAGTCCTATCATATGCAGCCTGCTGCAGTACTGTATATCATGCATTATATGGACAGTGGTGGTACTAGAATTAAAGCTGATCAAGCAAAATTTAAGGGCAGCTAAGTTGTGATGGTGTTACATGCTGCTAATTAATGCCTAGCAGAAGTTCGAGAAGCAGACACATTTCTCAGCAATGTTTTTCCAGCTTGCAAGGAGGAGATTTCTCTATAGCATGCCATCCAGTGCTATCAAGCAGCCTCTGCTATCTACAGTCCCAACTTTGTATGGCGACATCTAATTTACAGTTTTAGACCTCCAGCCTGTGATTAGACCATGATGGAGACGTAGACTCATGAGGTTATTTCCCAGCTCTCTTCTATCATCTTTCTTAGCATCTTATTGGATCCCATTCTTGCCCCTCTCTCTTGCAATATGAATGCTCCTGAACAGGAGTTTGTAAGAGGCTGATATCAGGCCAAATTCAGATACTTAAGCCTCGTACACATGCACGGTTTTCTCGGCAAGAAACAGCAAGAGAACTGCTGGCAGAGATTTCTTGCCGAGTAAACGAGGCTTTGAGGTTTTTCGTCAAGAAAACTGCCCAGAATCTAGACGAGAAAAATAGAGAACCTGCTCTCTATCTTTTCGTCGTGTTTCTTGGCAGTGTTTTCCTGCCGAGAAACCTGAGGGTGTGTATATTTACCTGTCTCCGTGGAATCCTGTGCATGCTCAAAATGACTTTGACACATGCTGGGTAGCTTCCAAGGCATAGGTAGGGTGAAGCAAGATGGCGGCGACGGCATTGAATGTGACGAGCGCATGCTCGTCGTAGTCGATGACGTCACCGTGTTTGTGCCATTCAAAAGAACTGCGGTTCTTTAACGTTTTTCCTGACGAGGACCCGGGCCGTGTGTACAGGGCTTAACACTAGCAGCATTTAAAAATACATTTAGTCCTGGTTCACACCAGTGCGATTTGCCAAGCATACTAGCTCATTATGTGTCACTTACCTGCGATCGAAGCCCCCTCTGTCCCCCTCTGTCCCGTCCACCCCTGTCGCTATGTCTCCTCGTCGCTTCTTCCTGTTAGCGCCGATCCGGCGCTGTGATTGGCAGGTCCCTGCGCATGCGCACAAATACGCCATTAACCTCATTAATACCATTAACAAAAACTGCACGCTCAGTGTGCCTGCGCCATTGTCTACGTTGCGCATGCCTCAATTGTAAATATCTCCTAAACCGTGCAGGTTTAGAAGATATTTCTTTCACCTACAGGTAAGCTTCAATCTTGGCTTACCTGTAGGTGCAAGATGTGTGGTTGGGTTTACAACCACTTTAACCACTACACCCCCGGAAGAATTTACCCCTTTCCTGACCAGATCACTTTTTGGCGATTCGGCACTGGGTCGTTTTAATTAACAATTGCGCGGTCGTGCGACGTTGTACCCAAACAAAATTGACGTTCTTTTTTTCCCACAAATAGAGCTTTCTTTTGGTGGTATTTGATCACCTCTGCATTTTTTTTTTTTTTGCGCTATAAACAAACAAAAAAAGCGTTGTCAAAGACAATTTTGAAAAAGAAGCAATATTTGTTACTTTTTTCTATAATAAATATCCCCAAAAAATATATAAAAAAGCAATTATTATTATTGTTTGATTTGGGCAAAAGTTATAGCGTCTACAAAATAGAGGATCATTTTATGGCATTTTTTTTATAATTTTTTTTTATTAATAATGGCGGCCATCTTTTTATCACGACTGCAACATTCTGGCGGACACATCGGACACTTTTGACGCTATTTTGGGGCCATTGTCATTTATACAGCGACCAGTGCTATAAAAATGCACTTATAACTGTGTAAATGTCACTGGTAGGGAAGGAGTTAACCACTAGGGGGCGAGGAAGGGGTTAAGTGTGTCCTAAGGAGTGATTCTAACTGTGTGGGGGCTGGGCTACCAGTGACATGACATTGATTACCGCTCCCAAAGACAGGGAGCAGTAGATCAGTGTCCTGTCACGAGGCAGAACAGGAAAATGCCTTGTTTACATCGAGGCTTGACATCAAGCAAAGTGGATTGCCTTTTGTAAATAACCCCCAACGGCTTGGTATTTTGGACAGCTATTTTATCTAAGAGAAATTCCCAAAACATGGCCTGTTGGGGGTACTTGAGGACCGAGGTTGAGAATCACTGGAAAAGACAATGTGAATACAGTTCTGTGGTTTTCAGTAGTTGTAAAGTTCACTTTAATTTCTTAGATTTTGGAAACAGAACAGTCAAAACATGATTTATAGCTCCAGTCAAAAAACTCTGGAAGGTACTGTGAGATGTGAGATGGGCTCTGGGTATATATATCAGCTTAGGACAGTCATACAAACCTGTATATGCCAATACTACAGTGATTGCTGCTCTGTACTGTTATACAAGTCTATTTGTGCATTACATGTATAGAGTAGAAGCTGCCTGCATTGCCACATGCCATTCTGATTTCTGCCTACAATACCTTCTCAAACAAGTGAGACAGAAAGCAGTCTGGGCTCCACCAACAGGCACAGAACTAAGCAACTGATACATTTTTCAGACTTATTTCAGAGTTATTTCTTTCATTGTTAGCACAATGGGCTCTAGTCACAAAGCAATATTTTCCTCTTTAAAACCTGTGGTAAAATAGCTTGTAGCTTTTTTGTAACATTTTTTTTGCAATAAAAAAAACCTGCTACAAAAACACTGCATACAGTATTTCAACAAAATATGCAGTGGCATTTTATCTCATGCGACATTCAGTGGGATGGATACAGTTTAATTCAAAATGCAAACATTATCAGAGAACAATTACAATAGGTAACTGCAAGAGTTAAAAGACAATGTTGTCTATTAAAATGCACACAACTGGGATCCCAACCTAGCATTTCCATTCACAGCATTGTCTTATATATCACAGATATAATATAGTGTGAAAAAAGTCTTGGGGGGTCCTAGAAAAACACACTTACCTATAAGGTGCTATGTACCTTAGTTAAAGCGATGTGCCCCCGCCCCAAAAAAAAAATGAAAGCAGCAGCTATCCATACTGGAGCTGCTGGTTTTTAATAGGACACTTACCTGTCCTGGAGTCCAGCGATTACGACACCTGCAACTGATGTTTCCATCAGCGGCCAGGTGCTGCTGCTGCCATTCCAGGTAAGGGTACACGGCAGTGTAACCTTTCGGCCCTCACGCTGGGAACCTTACTGCGCATGGGCGAGGCGCCGATCCTCTCTCCTACTGGCCCGGTGGCTGGGGGAGGAGGAGGGAGCCCCAGCCATGATGTCAATATCCGCAGCTGAGGCTCCCGGAAGTTGGAAAGTATACCTGTCAAAGATATCCTGTCCCCCATCCCCCCTGAAAGGTGCCAATCATGGCACCAGATGGGGGGGTCAGAAAAGTGGAAGTTTCACTTTAGCGTGGAACTCCGCTTTAAGGACATCTAAGCCCACATGTGACCCAGACAATGTAATTACAGTCCTATTCCAGGTAATTAGTGAACATATGCAGGATGCAGTTGAAACTCCACAGACCAAGAAGGCTGACAGGACTCTGGGATTAGTACAGATGAAAGCAATCATGGTTTAACTGCATGTTTAACATTGATGTCATGCAGATGGCAAGCACTCCAATCAACATATAGATGATAGGGATTAACCAGCGCGATATAGCTCACATCACGTTAGTTAGATGAGATGCAGAATATTCATAAAAAGTCTGCTCACATATGGACAGTCGTTTGTATCCCTACTGCTAGCAGTATAGCTTAGGAGTGATCACTTGGCTGTGATGACAGGGCTTGCAAGTGTCAGTGAACCCTGGCAGGGGGGAGGAGACTTACAGTTCATTGGCAGACAGAAGGGCAGCAAAGGTGGAACACCTCATAGCGGTACGTGCACCGGTAATCATGCATTGGTGTATTCACTCAAGATGGAACTGCTCATCTGATGGTAAACTCACTGGACACCAGCCGGCTGGTCAGCTGTACTCTTCTTGTATCCGGTTCCAATGATCTGCCTCCAGAGGATGTGAATGGTTTTCGGCGATTAGATGGCGAAAAAAAAACCCCGGCATGGTCAAGATGGCAGATGTGGAGGGTACTGCACCAATGCGTTTCACCCATGGCCATGTTGGGTTTATCATGATTGGATGACACATGTTTGCCTGCCATATAAAGATTTGTAGTGACCCTCATCAGGGTTCTGGTGCGAACCACACTGGAGGGTATTCGACTCGTCCTTATTAGAAAACAAGCATATGTGTTTTAGGATTGTAATATTTATTTTCTAAAAACTTCTTTCCCATTTGTTCAGTTATAAACTTCTAAATATCCTGTTTATTATCATTAGTGTAAGTGTCATTTCATTATTAATCTATTAAAGTGACACTAAACTCAGGCTTAAAAAAAATATTAAAGTATGTATTCTAAAACTGTACTAAACCCAGGACCCTGCATTCACTATATCTGATCTCCTACAGTACCATGAACATGGAAATGCAATTATTTTAGTAAATATAAACTGCTAAATACCTTTTCTCATCAGCAGTGTATAGCAGCCTTGTGACTTCTATCAGTGTCTGGCCGAGCACTGGTTGAAGTTTGTAGGAGGAGTTTTTATTCTCCTCTGACTGAGGCTGCATGACTCCTCGCCCTATGTCTGGACAGTGCTGATTGGCTTTGTGCTGATCACATGCACCCTTCCAAAACAGAAAAAGAAAAAACATTCTCTAGCAAAACACACCAAACTGAGCATGTGCAGAGTGACTCTAAGGCTCTGTACTATGGTATCAAGAGAGGGATTGAGGGCAGTAAAAGGAGGGGAGGATCAAAGAGACAGGAACAAGTATTAACACCTTAGGTTCCACAGTGAGTATAACAAGCATGCTTTACTTCACATACAGATTGATTTTACTGTTGTGGGCTTTGTACTTGATCTCAAACAAGTCTCTTCTATTGCTTTTGGCCTCCTCCAAGACTCCAAACTCCTTAATTTGGCTGCTGTAATCTTATTACCTATTAGAGGGTGTTCCTTCTCTGTGGTCCCATTGCATTTCGAATCATAGTCACCCTGTCTTGTTGGCTCCTGAGATGGACTAGGGACTACGAACTATTGGATTTGTAATGTTCAAAGAGCAGTGCACCTGACCGCAACTAACATAGTTCTGGTTCTCAAATTTTCCGACAACAAAATCCGTTCTCGTAAATTCAGAGCGTATGTAGACAATTCCGACCCACAAAATTACACGCAAGCTATGAATCAAGTACGAGACGGAATCGTTCAGTCTGGTAAAACTAGCGTTCGTAATGGAGATAGCACATTCATCACACTGTAATGAACTGAAAAGCACGAGGCTGAAAAACGTGAATCGTCTCTCACCAATCTTCTACTAACAGGACTGGTATTGAACTTCCCTTTAATAGTGCCATCATACATCTTGTACGTGACCGGGTTCACGAAATTCCCAACAACATTTGTGCGACCGCGTGTATGCAAGACAAATCTGAGCCAACATCCGTTGGAAAAAAAAACATGGTTTTGTTGTCGGAATGTCCGATAGTGTGTACGCCGCATTAAAGTGGTTTTAAACCCACTTTATCATGTTCTGGCAATCCCGTGTGTTCAATAAAGCAATGTCTCCAGTGTCTGTGCTTTATTAAAAAAATGCCCCTGAATACCTTATTTCACAGCGCCACTCGTCACTCACGTGCCTGCCTGCCATTCCCTCTCCCAATCTGACAGCTACAGCGGGAGGGTCCGCCACTGATATCAATTTGAAGGAGGAGGAGATGAGAGGAGGAAAGAGGTGGCCGGTCACATGAGCGCCGAGTGGCGCACAAAAATAAGTTATACAGGGGATTGTTTTAATAAAGGACAGACACTGGAGATATTGCATTATCTAACACAGGAGATGAAATGATAAAGTTATGATAGCAGCAGAAGAGGGGGGAGGGTTAGGGTAAGCTGACAGTCGGGTGGGGGAGGGAGAGGACAGAGGAGAGCTGCGGATGACGGAGGCATGTAAACTGACCATGGTGTCAGGGCTCAGCAGCCATGATAAACCACGGTCAGTTTACAGGGGGGGGGGCAGAACGAGACAGGATCAGCCAGGTATTTCAGATGAAACAGGGGGCCAAATGACACAGCACAATCACTGTGCTGTTATTCATGCTTTAAAGGGACAGGATCCATTTTGAATTTTTAAGGGTCACAAACGCTTTAAGAAACAATTTCATAAAAAATATATTACAGTAGTATATGTGTATGGATTATTTCTGGAGTATAAGGATATCATTTAGAGTCACTTTAAAGTGTGAAACAAATACACAGCATTATAAGTGTTGCTGTAGCAGTATTATATATTTTTATATTATATTGCATAAGGACCTGAAAGCAATTGATTGTGTGATATTTATAACTGGACTCTTACATCCTGTACATCAAATGTGAAAGTGACACAATGAGATCTAACAGACGTACAGACCTATAAGATCAATAATTATCCAACCGACTTCAGCTTCATACTTCCACAGCTGGGAATTAAGGCTGAAAGTAAAAAGGTCAATACTGCAGCAGGGCAGGATTTTGAAATGCAATGATTTAATATAAAGCTGTGGCCATTATATTGCAGTTACAAGATCACTAAGTAAATGGACCATGAAAGTACAACTTGATTACTTAGTTCTAGTGCATTAAATGTTACAAATGAACATTTTCTGTCTAAAATTAGGAGTATTTATCAAGCAGTGCTGCCAAACATCTGTGCGTGTTTACCAAGGCAAATTACCTAGCTCTGTTTTATCTCCATACTTATGAATGCAAATCAGTCATTAAAGGGTTGCTCTTTTCACAATATAAATTCTGTGCAGAAGGTTCCTCTATGGGTGGCTATGAAGTCATATAGTCAGTGCCTTTCCTGCAGCACAGATGGGCTGAATCAAGCCCAAAATTCTTATTGCAATGCCAATCTTGTAACAAATCAGTCACTGATACACATCCCATTTACTGTATGCCCTTAATAAATGTAGGATAGTTCCCCACTTTCTAGCGTAATAAATCTTTCGCTAATACGTCATTACTTCATACAAACCATCAAGGGAGGGAACGATTGTGAATTTTAAAGTGACACTGCATTCTGGCTTGAAAAAAATAATGGCCCGGATTCACATACATCGGTGCATATATATATGCCGCCGTAGCGTATGTCTTTTACGCTACGCCGGCACAGCGCGGAGAGGGAAGCATGGAATTCACAAAGCAAATGCTCCCAACTCTGCGCCGGCGTAGCGTATATTCGTAGGCGTAAGTCAGTGTAAGTGTAAGTAGGTGGAAGTGGGCTGGAAGTGGGCGTGATACATTTAAATGAAGCGTGACACCATGCAAATGATGGGCCGAGCGTTAGACAAGTACTTAAAATGAACTGCGCATGCATCGTGCCTTGGACGCATCCTAGTGCGCATGCTCACAATCACGCTGAAACAACTGCCTAAGATACGTCGAAACTCTGCCTACGACGTGAACGTAACCTACACCCAGCCCTATACACGTACAGCGTAAACTACGTAAAATTTGAAGGCATTCGTTGCCTGGTCCAAACCTTTGCATGAGTTGCACCTCCAATATGGGAATAACTTTACGCCGGACGTACGACTTACGCAAACCGTGTATATTATGCGCCGGGCGCAAGTACGTTCGTGAATCGCCGTATTTGACTCATTTGCATATTTGCACTGAAAATCAATGGGAGTGCCACATGCGTCCAGCGTAAATATGCGCCCACTATACGCCGGCGTAGGAAAGTTACGTTGGGTGGTTGAAGCCTATTTTTCGACGTATCTTGCTTTGTGGGTCGGCGCATAGATACGCCGGCGCACATTTGTACTTATGTCGGCGTATCTGGAGATACGTCGGCGTAAGTGCTTTGTGAATCCGGCTTATAATCTATAATTAAGTATACTATAATGTCAAAAGTATTGGGATGCCTGTCTTTACACACATGACCTTAACGCCCTTGGTGGTATTTCCAAGTCCGGCTTGGGGTTAAATTTCATTACCAAAAGCGGTAACCCCGAGCCTGACTCGGGATCCCCTCGCAGCAGCCACAGGCAGGGTTTACTTACCTTGTCCCTGGATCCTGCGATGCCGCCGCGCTGTGTGATCGAGCGGTCTCCCTGTGTGCCGCCGAGCTCCATTTCCTGCGACGTTACGATGCAAGGGGGCGGAGAACGGCGCCAAATTCAAAAAAGTAAATAAACACAATACATACAGTATACTGTAATCTTACAGATTACAGTACTGTATGTAAAAAATACACACCCCCCTTGTCCCTAGTGGTCTGCCCTGTGTTCTGCATGTACTTTTATATAATAAAAACTGTCCTTTCTGCCTGGAAACTGGAGATTGTCCATAGCAACCAAAAAGTGTCACTTTATGTGGTTTTAGAGCAGCTAGAAAACAGCGATAATAAATTAGAATCACTTGCAGAATTAAGCGATAACAATTTATGGGGAAATTCGTCATAAAAAAAAAGTAATGACAGCGACAATTCTGCAACTGAGCAAATTTTAGTGATTTTGAGTTGATTACATTATTGAATCATTTTTATTATAATTATATTATTATTTGTTATAATTATTTATAATTATTTATTATATTATAATTTATGATTTTGTTTTTCAAACTTTTTAATACCCGAGATGTCTACTAGACTCTTGTTCGGTCAGATTTAAGTAAGTTATTCCTAAGGCCGCGTACACACGATCAAATTTATCTGCTGAAACCGATTCGATTGTGTGTACGGGCGAACAGACAGGTTTTTCAAGCAGACAAATTTTAAAGCATGCTTTAAAATCTGTCTGCTGAAACCCGTCCGTCCGACATGTCCGCTGGTTAGTACACTAACCAGTGGATATATCTGTCCGCTCATGCGTCAAATGGATTCGACGCATGCGTGGAAGTATTTTACTTCCTGGAGTGGTGACGTGGCGGCGTCAACGTCACTGCCACGTCACCGCGCTGTCTGCCGGCGGGGATTTTGGTTTGATCGTGTGTACACGATAAAACCAACATATCCCAGGAGACAAATCCGATCAAAACGGTGTGTCAGATCGATTTGATCGGATTTGTTTAGTCGTGTGTACGCGGCCTAAGAATTACAGGCCTACAATGAAAAAAGCCAAATTTCCATGCAAAATAATGGTATCGCTTTCAGCACCTAAAATCTGAAATAATCATTAGTGTTGCTCACGAATATTCGTATTGCGAATATTCGGCTCGAATATGGCATATTCGAGTATTCGCGATATATTGCGAATTTCGCTGTGAATATTCGCTATTTCGAATATTCGTATTTTTTTCATTTTTTTTTTAGAACAGATCACATCCTAGAGATCCCCATCGACGTCTAAAAGCATTGCTGGTATAATTAGAGACCTTGGGCAGAGTAGCTGCAGCGATCAATTTATATTGCCGAAAAATCGCAATGCGATTATTCGGCAATAGCGATATCGCGCGATTATTTTCGAGAAATTCGCAATATTGTTTTTAGCTAAAATAACACATATATTCGATTTCAGAGTGTTACTGTCGAAATTCCGCAATAAATTTCTCATTCGCATTTTTGCGAAATTACGATAAAATATCAAGAATATTCTGAGCCAATCAGAGTGCTCCATTCCGCATTTCTCGATTATACGCAATTATTTTGTATTGTAATATATCGAGAATATTCTGAGCCAATCAGAGTGCTCCTTCCGCATTTGCCGAATATTCGCAATTATTTTGTATTGTAATATATCACGAATATTCTGAGCCAATCAGAGTGCTCCTTCCGCATTTGCCGAATATTCGCAATTATTTTGTATTGTAATATATCACGAATATTCTGAGCCAATCAGAGTGCTCCTTCCGCATTTGCCGAATATTCGCAATTATTTTGTATTGTAATATATCACGAATATTCTGAGCCAATCAGAGTGCTCCTTCCGCATTTGCCGAATATTCGCAATTATTTTGTATTGTAATATATCACGAATATTCTGAGCCAATCAGAGTGCTCCTTCCGCATTTGCCGAATATTCGCAATTATTTTGTATTGTAATATATCACGAATATTCTGAGCCAATCAGAGTGCTCCATTCCGCATTTCTCGAATATTCGCATTCGCAATTCGCAATTCGCATTCGCATTCGCGATAGCGAAAATTCGCAATCATTTCATTTCCAAAAAATATCACGAATATTCGTATTTAGCGAATATATCTTGAATATTCGACTATATATTCGAGATATATCGCAAAATCGAATATGGCATATTCTGCTCAACACTAATAATCATACCGCCAGGGAGGTTAAATGGCATCTCAGACTTAGCCTGATGGGTTCAATATTGAGTTGGCCCGCCTTTTGCAGCTATAACAGCTTCAAGTCTTCCAGGAAGGCTGTCCACAAGGTTTAGGAGGGTGTCTATGGTAAAGTGTGACCATTCTTTCAGAAGCTCATTTGCGATGTCAGGCACCGATGTTGGACGAAAAGGCCTGGCTCGCAGTCTTCGCTCTAATTAATCCCAAAAGTATTCTATCAGGTTGAGGTCAGGCCAGTCAAGTTTCTCCACCCCAAACTCGCTCATCCATTGATAAAGTACAGTGGGTGAGTTTCTTAGATTTTCTTCTATACAGTTTGTATATATTTATTAGAAGCTTATGAACATGTTGTATTGTGCTTTGCATACATGAAGGCGCACGTTATTCATTGAATAAAGTTTACAAATGTGATTATTTCTGTTTTGAATTTTTTTTTGTATTAGACCATTCTTTTTTTTTTCTCTTCTTCTTCTTAATTGGATTTTATCATTTAACCACTAGCCGACCAGCCGCCGTGGTTCTACGGCGGCAGGTCGGCTCTCCTGGGCGAGAGCCCGTAGCTCTACGTCGGGACATTCGCGGCCACTAGGGGGCGCCTGCGCCCCGCAGGCAGCCCGCGCGCGCGCCCCCCGCTCGCCCCCGAGTCCCGCACGCGTGCCCGGCGGGCGCGATCGCCGCCGGGCACGTGCGCTCGTTCGTTACAGAGCGGGGAACGGGAGGTATGTGTGTAAACACATTCCTCTCGTTCCTGTCAGCGGGGGAAACGCTGATCCTCCGTTCATACAATGTATGAACGGAAGATCAGTGATTCCCCCTAGTGAGTCCACCCCCCCCATACAGTTAGAACACAAATAGGAACACACTTAACCCCTTCCCTGCCCCCTAGTGTTAACCCCTTCACTGCCAATGGCATTTTATAGTAATCCAATGCATTTTTATAGCATTGATCGCTATAAAAATGCCAATGGTCCCAAAAATGTGTCAAAGTGTCCGATGTGTCCGCCATAATATCGCAGTACCGAAAAAAAACGCTGCTCGCCGCCATTACTAGTAAAAAAAAATATTAATAAAAATGCCATAAAACTACCCCCTTTTTTGTAAACGCTATAAATTTTGCGCAAACCAATCAATAAACGCTAATTGCGATTTTTTTTTACGAAAAATATGTAGAAGAATACGTATCGGCCTAAACTGAGGAAAAAAAATGTTTTTTTATATCTTTTTTTGGGATATTTATTATAGCAAAATGTAAAAAATATTGAATTTTTTTCAAAATAGTCGCTCTATTTTTGTTTATAGCGCAAAAAATAAAAACCGCAGAGATGATCAAATACCACCAAAAGAAAGCTCTATTTGTGGGGAAAAAAGGACGCCAATTTTGTTTGGGAGCCACGTCGCACGACCGCGCAATTGTCAGTTAAAGTGACGCAGTGCCGAATCACAAAAAGTGCTCTGGTCTTTGGACAGCAATATGGTCCGGGGCTAAAGTGGTTAAATTATTTGATTAGTTCTATTAAGGCTTGGGTCACATATGTCCCACCATGGTTTCAGTACGGTTTTTTAAAGGGAGTCTGGTGCGGTTTTGTTCATCGGTTGAGGTACGGTTCAGGTGCACATTTTTACTTGAAATCGCACCTGAACCAGACTGAAAAACACACCAAGCCCAATGCCGCGTACACACGATCATTTTTCGGGTTCTGAAAAACGGCAATTTTTTTTCGAACATGCTCTATTTTTTCATGACGTTTTAAACATTGTTGTTTTTCGGGTTGTAAAAAACGGTCGTGTGTGGGCTTTAACAACGTGAAAAACCCGGGCATGCTCAGAAGCAAGTTATTAGATGGGAGCGCTCGTTCTGGTAAAACTACCATTGGTAATGGAGTAAGCACATTTAACGCAAATCGTCTTTTACTAACACAAAATCAGCAAAAGCAGCCCCAAGGGAGGCGCCATCCGCATGGAACTTCCCCTTTATAGTGCCGTTGTACGTGTTGTATGTCACTGCACTTTGCTAGAGCATTTTTTTTTCACGATCGTGTGTAGGCAAGGCCATTTTAATGATCAAGTTGAAAAAAACGTTGTTTTTTCTAGAGCCTGAAAAACGTTGTTTTTTACAACCAAAAAAATGATTGTGTGTACGCGGCATAAGTCCTACCTCATAGTATCAAATTCTATGGAAAGGTAAATTTCAGTTTTAATGTTATTTTCTTTTTAGATCAATATATTAAATCTTATTCCTCAATAAAGCTAATTTTCATGTGCTCAAACAAAATAGCAAAACAGGCCCTTAACCTAGAACAGACAGAACAGAGATACTGATTTTCTACAATATAATGTGTAAGTTATTATTAATTAATTGGACTTTGCAATCAATCTAACATTTTTCAAGAGACATAAGTGAGCTAGGCTGCTGCTTCACTGGTGCCCGCAAATAATTTTTTATTTTACCACAAGAAAACAAGTAATGATTAAACATGTTTCCATAAATGTAATGCAGATTAGAATCAGAGGGTTTGATTTACTAATGGAAAATAGGCTGTTTACTTTGCAAAGTAATTTAACTTAGCTTAACCGCTTAATCACTGCCTCATACCTGAAATACGGCTGCAAGGGGGTTGCTTAACTCTGGGAGAACGTCCATGGACGTCCTCCCACAATCGCGCTACCGCATGCCCCCTGGGGCGCGCACACGGGAGTGTCCGTGACCGCTGATAGCGGCTGTTTACCACGCGATCGCTCTGTCCAATGACGGAGTGATCACATGTAAACAAACCGGTGTCATTTTATGATGCCAGTTCCTGGCTCCTCTCTCTGTACCGATCGGTACACTGTGAGAGGGGGAGAGCGGGTATCAGCAGTGCTGTGGCTGGATCGGTGACTATTGCAGTCACAGATCCAGCCATCCCTGCTCAGCCATCCCTGCGCAATACTCTGGAATACCCCTACCCCTGTGCAAGACTCTGCAATACCCCTACCCCCTGCGCAATACTCTGCAATACCCCAACCCCCTGTGCAATACTCTGAATACCCCTACCCCCTGCGCAATACTCTGCAATACCCCTGCCCCTGCGCAATACTCTGCAATACCCCTACCCCCTGGGCAATACTATAAAATACCCCTACCCCCTGTGCAATACTCTGCAATACCCCCTTGCGTAATTCTCTACAATACCCCCTGCGCAATACTCCGCAATACCCCCTGCGCAATACTCTGCAATACCCCCTGTGCAATACTCTACAATACCCCTGCAAAATACTCTGCAAAAAACCCTGCACAATACTCTGCAAAAACCCTGCACAATACTCTGCAATTCTCCTGCCAGTACTCTGCATTACCCCTGCCAGTACTCTGCAATATCCCCGCACAATACTCTGCAATACCCCCGCACAATACTCTGCAATACCCCCGCACAATACTCTGCAATACCCCCACACAATACTCTGCACAACACTATGCAATACCCCCGCACAATACTCTGCAATATCCGACCAATACTCTGCAATACCCGGCCAATACTCTGCAATACCCATAAAATACTCTGGAAAACAAAATATGTTTTAACCACTTCCTGCCCGTCGGCCATCATATGACATCCTTGACTTTGTGCAGGGATATCTGAATGATGCCTGTAGCTCTTTCCAGCCTAGAGGTGAGATGTGGGGTCTTATTGACCCCATATCTCACTGTAAAGAGGACCTGTCATGCTATATTCCTATTACAAGGGATGTTTACATAGGAATAAAAGTGATCAAAACATTTATTTGTGTGGAAAAACATGTCAAACTAAAATAAATAAAGTAAAATGAACAATAAAAAAAAAAAATTAAAGCACCCCTGTTCCCGTGTGCTCGTATACAGAAGCGACCGCATGCGTAAGTCCCGCCCACATATGAAAACGGTGTTCAAACCACACATGTGAAGTATCGCTGCGAACGTTAGAGCGAGAGCAACAATTTTGGCCCTAGACCTCTTCTCCAACTAAAAAGATGTAACCAGTAAAAATATTTAAAGCATCACCTACGGGGATTTTTAAGTAGCGAAGTTTGGCGCTATTCCACAAGCGTGTGCGATTTTAAAGGGTGACATGTTGGGTATATATTTATTCGGCGTAACTTCATCTTTCATATTATGCAAAAACATTGGCTAACTTTAATGTTTTTTTAAAAAAAAAGCACAAAACTGTTTTATTTCCCAAAAAAACGTGTTCGAAAAATTGCTGTGCAAATACCATGTGCCATTGTATTCTCTAGGGCAGGGATATGCAATTAGTGGACCTCCAGCTGTTGCGGAACTACAAGTCCAATGAGGCATAGCAAGACTGACAGCCACAGGCATGACACCCAGAGGCATGATGTAGTTTTGCAACAGCTGGAGGTCCGCTAATTGCATATTTCTGCTCTGGGGTCTTTGCTAAAAAAAAGCATATATAATGTTTTGGGGTTCTATGTAAAATTCTAGCAAATAAATTATGATTTTTACATGTAGGAGAGAAATGTCAGAATTGGTCTGGGTGCTCCAGAACGCCTGATGGTGCTCCCTGCATGTTGGGCCTCTGTATGAGGCCACGCTGTGTATAAGTCTCACACATGTGGTATCGCCATACTCGGGAGGAATAGCAGAATGTGTTTTGGGGTGTAATTTGTGGTATGCATATGCTGTGTGTGAGAAATAACCTGCTAGTATGAACATTTTGTGAAAAAAAAAAAAAAATCTTGATTTTGCAAAGAATTGTGGGAAAAAATGACAACTTTAAAAAACTCACAATGCCTCTTTCTAAATACCTTGGAATGTCTTCTTTCCAAAAGAGGGTCATTTGGAGGGTATTTGTACAATTTTGTATAACTTTCACGCAGACTAAATAATATCCATTTTTGTATTCTTTTAACAAAGATATGTAGCAGTATATATTTTAGGTCAAATTTATGAAGAAAATTTACTTTTTGCAAAATTTTATAATAGACATGAAAAAAAAATTTACAAAATTTTCATTCTTTTTTCATTTATAGCGAAAAAAATAAAAACCGCAGAGGTGATCAAATACCACCAAAAGAAAGCTCTATTTGTGGGAAAAAAAGACAAAAATTTCATTTGGTTACAATGTTGTATGACTGAGTTATTGTCATTCAAAATGTGAGAGCACCGAAAGCTGAAAATTGGTCTGGTTATTAAGGGTGTTTAAGTGCCCAGTGGTCAAGTGGTTAATGAATAAGGTAAAACTCTGCTGACTCCCATCATCCATTCATGTACCAGCAAAATTTTAAAATAATCTCCCTACATTACACCACATTCACTGAAGTAAGGGAACATTTTTTTTGTAAAGTGAACAACCCATTGGCCTTTAACCATTTCAGCCCGGGAAGGTTTCACTACCTTCATGACCAGGCCATTTTTTGCGATACAGGACTGCTTTAACTGACAATTGCACGGTCGTGCGATGCTGTACCCAAATAAAATTGATGTTATTTTTTTTTCCACAAATAGTAATTTCTTTTGGTGGTATTTGATCCTCTTTGTAGTTTTTATTATGTGTGCTATTAACAAAAAAAAGGCATACAATTTTGAGAAAAAAACAATACGTTTCACTTTCTTCATCGAATTTCTTCATCATTTTAGGCCAATATGTATTCTGCTACATAATAGTAAAAAATCCCAATGAGCGTATAATAATTGGTTTGAAAAGAAAAGTTATCTTGTCTACAAACTCTGGGATATTTTTATGGCATTTTTATTTTTACTAGTAATGGTGGCGATCAGCGATTTTTAGCAGGACTGCAACATTGGGGGGGATAAATTGGACACTAAGTAACACTTTTTGGGGACCAGTGACACTAATACAGTGATCAGTGATACAATACAGTGATAAATAACACTAGCAGGAAAGGGGTTAACCTCAGGAGTGATCAAAGGGTAAAGTGTGCCCCTAGGGAGTGATTTCTAACTGTGTGGGGGATGGTTTAACTGAAGGAATAGAGAGATCTGTGTTCCTGAATAGTAGGAAGACAAGATCTCCCTCTTCCTTTCTGACAGAACGGCAGTCTGCCTTGTTTACATAGGCAAACCGCCATTCTGCCTCTCCAGCAAACCATTGCAGTTTGCCGGACCCACTGATTGGCTCCTGCAGTGTCCAATCACAGCAGGAGCGGATCGCCGGTGGCACACACATTCCTGAGACCTCGAGGTGGAAACAACATACAAGTAAGTTGTTTTGTGAGCAGTTTGGAAGCAGTTAGTAAATTAACCCCTAGATTCTGCATAAAAAATGGATTGCTTTTTTACAAGTAAAATGAAAACCTAAATAACAAAATAAAATCCTACTGAATATAAATCCAAATGGAATGCAAAATAATATATGGTTCAATGTAATTTATAATTTGGACAAAACAAAATAAATAATATAATCACACTGTGGGTAATGCTAAGTTTATTTGTAAACATGATTATGCACTTTTTTATGGATGTTGTGTAAATCCTAGACATGTGCATGCATTTCGTCCGAATGCATTTTCGTCTGAATTTCAGGTATTTTCGTTATTGTTTAAGCAAAACGAAAACGAACGAGCAGAATCCGGAATCCGAAAGATCTGACATAAAAAAATGTGTTTTTGTTGCTACAACAGTTCGATATAGGTAGGAGATTCAACATGACGCTGACAATAGCAATCTGTGTCTATCGAATCCATGGTCGAATGTGCCTAACCTTAACTCTATTAGTCCAAGATTATTCTACATAGAGAATTATAGAGACAGTGTTGGGGTAGACCATTCGACATGAACGACGAAGATTCGACGAAGCAGCGAAAAACATACAAACGTTGAATCTGTCATTGAAGGCTTATGGTGTCTGTCGAAAGTTCTAAAAAGATTCGACAAGCAGCTAAACTGTACGTCGCCGTAATCGGCATTTCCAGGTCAAATGCTCAGCCCATAGGCTATAGAAGAATTTGAATGTTGGTTGACTAGTAATAATAAATAATAAATATAATTATTACTAGTGTCATACAACATTAGAATTCTTCTATACCTTGTAAGCGGAACAACCGACCAGAAATGTACAATTGCGGCATCGTACAGTTTAGCTGCTCCGTCAAATCTTCTTAGAACATTCGACAGACACCATAAGCCTTCAATGACAGATTCAACCTTAATTAATTCAGATTTTCGGACGAATGCATTTTTTTATGGAAAAAAATAAAAATAAAACAAATTTCAGGAGTAACTAAATAAATGTATTTTTCGGACAAAAACAAAATTACGAAGCAAAATATTTCAGTGTGCACATGTCTAGTAAATCCCTGTGAAGTCTGTCATCTTTGTTATCTTTTATTAGTATTCAGCATATAACGTCCACTTTAAAGTGAGGTAATATGTAGAATTTTACAAAGTGTAACATGCTGATCGTGATTTTTTTTTTTCACATGCATATTTTACTAGCTGCTTAATTATGAAATGTTTTAGCCTTTCACAAATTTGTGGATATTAAACAGATGCTTTATTAGTTCAGGGAATGACAGAGTGATCGGAATGTCAGGCGCTGGATAGCTGTATCCATATGTCATGCCGCGTACCAAGGGACCATTTTTCATCACTCTGATAACGGTTTCAACATCTTATCTTGTACCAAGCGGGGAAACGGAAAGATGAGTTTCTTGTTTATATCAAAATCTTAAATGTACCAGAATTTGTTTCTGTAACATCTAGGAAGGGGAATAGGTCTGGCGTTTTTATATTTTCCTAGTAACATTCCAGATTACACCTAAGTAGTAAATAGCCTTAAAACTGACCAATCCCCTCTCCTAACACATACTCCTAACAACTAACCTGTGTAAGAAAGATGTATTATCGGCGTATACCACGCACTTTTTTGCCCTGAAAATCAGAGCAAAATCGTGGGTGCGCGATATACGCCAATACCCGCTTTCCCGCACCGATTTTGAATACTGCGCCGGCATATACCGAGCGCAGTACACTCGTGTATAGTCGAGCAGGCTCAGCTACTCTCGCGCTCACGTCCTGGATGTACAGGACGTGAGCGCGAGAGTACCTGAGCCTGCCCGACTATTCACGAGTGTACTGCGCCTGCATATACCGAGCACAGTACACTCGTGTATAGTCGGGCAGGCTCGGCTCCTCTCGCCCTTACGTCCTGGACGTACAGGACGTGAGCGCGAGAGTAGCCGAGCCTGCCCGACTATACACGAGTGTACTGCGCTCGGTATATGCAGGCGCGGGAAAGCGAGGATCGAGCGGGGAGGACGCCGCAGAAGGACGCTGGACCCAACGAAGAGGACACCCGAAACCACCGATGGACACCGCGCAAGACACCTGAACTGTAAGTATAAAAATCTTTTTTTCCACAGGAATGTGGGCCACTTTAGGGGTGCGCGCTATACACGGGAGCGCGCTATACCCCGATAAATACGGTATATATTTATCTATTTTCATGCTGCTCTGATCTGGTGACATGATCTCCTGAGTCTGCCATTGGTGGCTGCAGGAAAGAGGACAGCTATCATAGCCTGGAGCAGTGACTTCACCCATAGGCTTCAATGTCCCATCCATTGTTGGTGCTCCTCCCTCTCCCTTGCAGCCGTGGCACAGGGGAGTCAGATCACATGATCAGACATGAGCGGTCAGAAAATAGATGAGTTTCCCAAAATCAACATGAGATTTATCTAGAAACGTGGGCCCAATGCAATATATTTAAAGTCTCGGAGGAAGGGAAGTTGATCCAGGGAATATCACCCAAGGGAATATCCTCCAAGAAAACATGACCTGTTAGGGCACCTTGAGGACTGGAGTTGAGAAACACTGGCATAAACTATACATATATTTTACAATTAAATAACATTTCTAATCGTATGAAGTTTATCACAAGAGTCCCCCTTTACATCAAAGTCCACAGAGTTTCCCTTTTTACATCTGAATGAGCAGAGTTCCCCTTTTACATCTGCAGACTCTGATGTAAGGGAGAACTCCTGGGACTATAACATAATGGATGCTCTGGAAATCCTGATTTAAGGGGGAACACTGAGAACTCTGATGCCCGGAGAGGACTCTGATGTAAGGGGGAACACTGCAGCTGGTGTAAAGGGGAGCTCTGATGTAAGGGGTGCTCTGGAAACCCTGATTTACCTTAGAGGGCTAACCCAGAGGCATGAGAGAGAAGGGGGAGGCTTTAGTCACAGACAGGGATAGATGGTGAGCTCACTCATCCCTTGTCAGGTAGCACATCTCATCCAGATGTATCTGAGGATGCTGGACTTCAAGTTTCAGGCCACCACTTTCCTTTTCTGAGGCACAGTGTCGGGGAGTGTGGGCAGACACAGAAGGGTAGGGGTGGAAGGAAAAGGAGCAGATCAAGCCTTCTTTCCTCTCCCGTCTGTGTGTATGTGTGTGTGTGTGGGGGGGATTGTTAGTGTTGGGTTTGGGCAGTGTTAAAGAGAGTGTAACAGACACTCTCGGCTTAGACAACTGCAGCCAGCGACCCTGCTGGGAGCCATAGTACAGTCTGAATTACGCATCTGGGTTTCAGGCCGTTTGAAACCCGAAGACATGATTCCAAACCCAAACTGTCTGGGTGAATTCTGGACAGGTGGCAACCCTAGGTATGTCTCTGGGCAGTCTTATTGAAGAGGTCTGACATGCCTCCTAATAAGTCCAACCTATAGCTCTGAAATTGGCAAAACTCATGCTCCCTGCTTATTGGAGAGCTCTGACTTTGAGTCAGTAAAGGACTTAATAAAGCAGAGTTCCACCCACAAAATTAACTTTACATTAATCAACTGGAAAAAGCATCGAAATAACATTAGAAATTATTTTATTTTGTTTACATACTTTTTCAGGGCTGTTGCTATGGGGTCTCTTGTAATCTGTCCACTTCCGCTCCATGGCGCCTGAGGTCACTTTCCTCCTGGATGCTCCTGGGAGATGTGTGTCATCATTTCCCAGGAGTCACAGGGCAGTGGGCAGCGCCGAGGGCGAGAATCCCGGTATTTGATAGGCTTATCATGGCACTTCCGACGCTGACGCCCATTGTGATGGCAACTTTGGAAGTGTATGGCGCTGTGAGCCGTACATACTGCGCATACGCGAAAATTGGAAGGTGCATGCTGGTCGCTCAGCTGCACTGAAACCCGGAAGTTAGTGCTTGTGGGCTTCACATATAATATATCCGGTGACTGGAAATCGTCAATCGAGCGGCGATCGATCCACAATATGTGAGTGTTTTAAATAATAGTATACTAAAAACTACATTTATCCAAAAATGTATTTAGTAGGAAGTCCGCTTAAACCCTCTGTAGAGAAACCACTTCTTCCTTATAGAGAGCAAAGATCCCACTCTGCAACATGCTAGCAGAACACAAGCTTTTCTACTAATGCTGTTACTGATTTTTAACCACTCAACTACCGGCCACCCTCAATTGACGGCGGCACAGTAGCTCAATTGTTCTGACAGGACATCATATGATGTCCTCGTCTTTTAAAGCCGATAGGGGGCGCGTGCATCGTCGGCAGGCACACGCACCGGTGGCATTACTGGGAATGCGATGCGAGTGCTTGGTGGCCGCGATGGCCACCGGGCACCCGCGATTGCCCAGTAACTGAGTAGGACCGTGGATCTCTGTGTGTAAACACAGAGATTCACGTCCTGTCAGGGAGAGGAGACCGATGCTGTGTCCCTTGTACATAGGGACACAGATCGGTCACCTCCCCAGTCAGTCCCCTCCCTCTACAGTTAGAATCACTCACTAGGCTACACATTTAAACCCTTCCTCGCTCCCTAGTTTTAACCCCTTCCCTGCCAGTCACATTTATACAGTAATCAGTGCATATTTATAGCACTGTTCACTGTATAAATGTGAATGGTTCCAAAAATGTGTCAAAAGTGTCCGATGTGTCCGCTATAATGTCGCAGTCCCAATAAAAATCGCAGATCGCCGCCATTCCTAGTAAAAAAATCATTAAAAAAATCATAATTATGTCCCCTATTTTGTAGGCGCTATAACTTTTGCGCAAACCAGTCACTATACGGTTATTGCGATTTTCTTTTTCAAAAATATGTAGAAGAATACGTATCAGCCTAAACTGAGAATTGTTTTATTTTATTTTAAAAATTGGATATTTACTATAGCAAAAAGTAAAAAAATATTGTGTTTTTTTCAAAATTGACGCTTTTTTTGTTTATAGCACAAAAATAAAAACCGCACAGGCGATCAAGTACCACCAAAAGAAAGCTCTATTTGTGGGGAAAAAAGGACGCAAATTTTGTTTGGGAGCACGTCACATGACCGCGCAATTGTCAGTTAAAGCGACGCAGTGCCGGAAGCTGAAATTTTGCCTGGGCAGGAAGGGGGTATATGTGCACAGTAAGCAAGTGGTTAAAGGAAAAACATGTAAATAATTTCTGTTTCATAAGGCTGCCCCAGAGACTACATTGTGAAGGTGTTAAATAAAAAAATATTGTGCAATATTTAAAATTCTTTGAATGCGCTGTCTTGTAAAATGCTGTAGTTGTATCCTACTTTTAATCAGCAAAATTTCAATTTTTTTTACACAGCACACAAATAATTAAATGAATAAAATGCTGTGTTCTAGCTGTAATGAAAAAATAGCTGTAGGCTTTGTACCTTCAATGTAATTTTGCTACAGACTCAAGGGTTCATAGCTAGCATTCAGCATTGGTATTATGCGATAGGATCAGCAGAACATGACAGATTTTGTTACGTCTACAAGTTCAGAGAAGGATAAAGAAATAAGAAGACATAGCCAAATACTATGGGGCTGAATCAAACTAGGGATAACAGAACAGAATTAGAATTTGTTCCCCATAGCAACCAATTACACATTTTCTTTAATCTTTCCATTAAGTTAAATGGGAAACCATAAATCTTGCATTTAGCAACATCTTTAATGTTGTGGTTATTTTCCTTTCTTCGGTTTTCAACTTCCATGGGCATAACACAATCTATAATAAACAACAGACCTGATTTGCTAAAAGGAAATGAGCAAGCTTAAATCACTTTGGTACGTTTTCATTGTAGGATCATATGAGCATAGTCAATGTGAAGCATGAACTCACTTGGAAAATCATACACAGATGCTCTATGCATTTTGTTCGGTGCCAGAACAGTGCGTACTGAACACCCAAATCTGCTTTTGTTCCTTCTGTTCTGCAAACAAGCAGAACACATAATAAAAAGATACCCAGAAACATGGCTCCACACCAAACCTCCTCCATATGTCATTCACAGACTATTCATAGGGTTTGGCTCTTGTAGCCCATCTCAACAAGATGGGAGTCTCACTTCATCATAAATACAGGCATATCCCACTTTTAACCACTTAAGCCCCAGAGCATTTGGCGGGCCAATGACCGAGTCTTTTTTTTTTCGATTCGGTAGCTTTAACTGACAATTGCGCGGTTATGCGACATGGCTCCCAAACAACATTGACGTCCTTTTTTCCCCCACAAATAGAGTTTTCTTTTGGTGGTATTTGATAACCTCTGTGGTTTATATTTTTTGAGCTATAAACAAAAATAGAATGACAATTTTGAAAAAAGCAATATATTTTACTGTTTGCTCTAATACATATCTCAATTTTTTTCCTCAGTTTAGGCTGATACATATTTTTGGTAAAAAATTGCAATAAGTGTTTATTGATTGTTTTGCTAAAAAGTTATAACGTCTACAAAATAGGGGATACATTTATGGCATTTTTAATTATTTAATTATTTGTTTACTAGTAATAGCGGCGATCTGCGATTTTTATCGTGACTGCAACATTATGACAGACACATCGGACACTTTTGACACTATTTTGGGACCATTCACATTTATACAGTGAACAGTGCTATAAAAATGCACTAAATTCTGTATAAATGTGACTGACAGGGCAGGGGTTATCCACTAGTGGGGGAAGAAGGGGTTAAGTGTGTCCTAGGGAGTGATTCTAACTGTGTGGGGTTGTGGTTTACTGTGACATGACACTGACCGCTGCTCCCGATTACAGGGAGCAGAAGATCAGTGTCCTGTCACTAGGCAGAACAGGGAAATGCCTTATTTACACAGACATCTCCCTGTTCTGCCCCTCTGTGACCCAATCCCGGGATACCGGTGGACATTGAGTCCGCGGGTCCCACGGGCACGGTCACTGAGAGTGCGACAGGCGCGCATTCTTAACAGAGACGTACAGGAACGTCCATTTACCTACCGCTGCCATTCTGCCGATGTATATCGACGTGCATCGGTCGGCAAGTGGTTAAGTACACAATGAGGTTTATTTACTAAAGCTGGGAAGCGCAAAATCCGGCTCATTTCTTCATAGAAACCAATGAGCTTCTAACCTCAGCTTGTTCAAATAAGCTTTGGTAATAAAACCTGGACGCTCAATGGTTTTTATGCAGAAGTGAGCCTGATTTTGCGCTTTCCAGATTTAGTAAATAAACCCCATTGTGTACTTAAAAGTGGGGTATGTCCAGGAGCGGACTGACCATGTGGGCACTCGGGCACTGCCCAAGGGCCCCATGCCACTAGGGGGCCCCACCAGGGTTGCCAATCTCAGTAAAACCAGGGACATGTCCCTTACCTACATCCTTTTGGTCTAAAAAATATTATAGCTGCCCCGCCTCTCCAGTACCTTTTCTGTGTGTGTATGTGTATTCTGTGTGTATATATACTGTGCTGCTCCATAATCTATTTCCTGGTGGCCCCATTATATCCTCTTGCCTGGGGCCCCATAATCTCCTATTGCCCGTAGGGCCCCATAATCTCATATTGTCCGGGGGACCCCATAATCTCCTATTGCCCGGGGCCCCATAATCTCCTATTGCCCGGGGGCCTCATGAATTGTCAGTCCGCCCCTGGGTATGCTTGTACTTCTTAGGCCGCGTACACACGATCGAACATGTCCGCTGAAACTGCTCCGCAGACCAGTTTCAGCAGACATGTTCGATCATGTGTATGGCCTATCGGACAGTTTTGCAGCGGACAAAAGTTTCTAAGTCACTACCCCCCTGCCCCTGCTCCTTCATATTCTGGGGACACTGTGCTCTTGGCCAGATTCTCGGACCTTCTACAACAAGAACTGACGAAAGCTTGCACTATGATAACTTCTGGGATGAAGTCTAACATCCAAAATACCGGAGCGTGATTGGATAGCATTGAATCAAAAGTGGACGGTACAGTTAAACGTGTAAATCAGAACTCCAGGATGCTCACGTCCCTACAAGACCAATTAGATCAGGCCAACGCAAAAATCGGAGATCAGGAAAACAGATCTCGAAGGTACAATTTCCGGGTGCGGGGCCTCCCTGAGAATATAGTGGACGTGGAGGAGGCCGTACATGCCGTAATGACCCAATTGATTCCGGACATTTCTTCTCATCAACTAGAACTTGATAGAGTGCAACGTGCCTTGACGGCTCCTAGGCCGGATGGTCTGCCTCGGGATGTTATAGTAACACCTCATTTCTACAGGATAAATGAGAAAGTGATGCTGGAAGCCAGACAACGGGGGGACATTACTGTCATGGGGCACCCGGTCCAGATTTTTGTGGGTTTGATTTCAACAGATCCACTGACTTCTCCTGGCGTTCCTGGGGTGGGGGACAGACCTGTGTCCCCCTGTGGTCTCAACAGGGTCGTTCCAAGGCTAGAGGATCCCCCTTGAACACTTGAATTTTGACAACTGCTGTGTTTATTTTTTTCTCTTTACCCTTTTTGCAGGTTCCTGAGATTGGTCCTTCCTGGTTTGGGCCTGGGCCTGGTGCTGAAAGGTTGAGTGGAGGGGCTCTGTGGTTCTATTCCCTTTTTTTGTGTTTTTTCTGTTTTTTTTTGCTCTGTTCCAAGAACAGGTTTTTGGTTTCATTCGCGATATGTTCCTGCAACTGTTTATAGCATGATGGACCCTGAGCCCGAATATACACTTAATAGCTCTTATTGCTACTGTGTGGTTTGGTGAGTTGGTTCCGCCTGTCTGTCCCATTCTGCGAGTGGGATGGGCCAGGGTGGAAACGCAAGCCACTTTTTGGTGAACTTGTCTCCCCTTTCAAGCGGAGGTAACTTCACGCCGTTTATTTTTTATCTTTTTCTCTTTGATAAAATAACTGCCTAGTTTGTTTTGCTTGAATACGTTTTGATGATTGTTATACTGTTCTTTATGCATTTCCTTCTTTATATTCTGACTTTTTCTCCTTCTTTTCAAGCTCATATTTTCCTGGGTGCATCCCCCTGCCTAAAAGGACTATATTTGAATTGTCTGGGGTCTTCCGGAGATGGACCCTTGAAGCTTCTGAATTGTGAGTACAACAGACTGTACCATCATGGCTAACAGACCCTTTGCGAAGTATTCTATTCTAACCCATAATGTGCAGGGCTTCAGTTCGCCCGCTAAGAGAGCGAAGGCCTTCCAACAATATTATAGAATGGGGATAGATGTTCTTCTTTTGCAGGAGACTCACTTCTCTAGATCCTCGGCCCCGAAGTACTTGAATGCAAGGTACCCGTCAATCTATTTATCTAATGGACCCATTTTTTTGCCAAAAAGGTCCCCTTTACGCTCTCGACTGTAATTAGGCATAAGGAGGGCAGGTATATTATGGTAGCAGGGAGGGTTAATGACAGTGTGGTTACCTTTCTCTCATACTATGCTCCTAACGTAGGACAATTGGCTTTTTTTCTCACATTGCTGGAAAATATAATGCCTCATGTGACTGGACACGTTATTTTTGGCGGAGATAGCAATACTTCTCTAGATCGGATCCTCGATAAATCTGATCCTGGAAAAGTAGTCTTGAAACATGCCTCTAGACAGAGCAGTGTGATGGCCTGTCTCTTACATAGTTATGATTTAATTGACGTATGGAGAGATGCTCATCCGTCTGATAGGGACTTTACGTACTATTCCCACGTCCATCAGACGTACTCATGCATAGATCATGTGTTTACGCTCTCCCCCCTGCTTTCGTTTATATTATCTGCCAAAATTCTTCCTATGTCATGGTCCGATCATTCCTCGGTCCAAGTAGTCTTGACTGGTCTCTGGACCAAATCGAGCCCATCGTCGTGGTGATTGAACGAGTCCTTACTGAATGATCCTATATTTGAGAAAGAAATTGAGCGGGCCATACAACAGTATTTTGTGGATAATTCTTTATCGGTCTCCTCTCCAGTGACGCTATGGGTGGCTCACAAGGCTACTATTCGCAGCAAACTGATACAACTTGCTTAGAGAGTTAAACAGGAGCGTGAACAAATGATCCGTCAGCAGGAAGGGGAGTTGCGTCGTCTTATGCAGGAACAGAAGAGTAACCCACAACTTGACTTTAGGAATCAAATTGACGTGGCATGCACAGCGTCATAGATTCTATACCTTGGGGGACAAGCCAAACTCATTGTTAGCAAGAAAATTAACCTCTAGGCCGTTTAACCCTGCTCTCCCCAAATTGAGATTGAAGGATGGTCAGGTTACCCAGAACCCCCAGATGATAATCCAGGAATTCTCTACATTTTATTCCAAATTGTATAAATCCTCCAAAGATTTTAATAAGAACCTGGCTGAAGATTTTTTGCATGGTATATCCCTCCCCATGTTGTCCAAAGACCATGCAGATCTGATGGAGGCAGAGTTCACAACGGGGGAAATTGTGGCGGCCATTAAGTCTTTAAACCCGTCTAAATCGCCTGGCCCGGACGGGTTCACTGGCCACTATTACCGTAAGTACGCTGACATTTTGGCCCCGCACCTGTGTGCTTTTTTTAATAGCTTGCGAAAGGATTCCCCTCTTCCACCTCATGAGAATAGAGCATTTATACACATTATCCCCAAACCTAATAAGGATCATAGCGATTGTACGAACTACTGGCCGATATTGTTGATAAATGTGGATCTCAAATTGCTGACTAAAGTTTTGGCCACTCGCATGAATTCATTTTTACCGCAGTATATCCACCCTGACCAGGTAGGGTTTGTGCCCCACAGACAGGCTTCGGATCAGACTAGGAGGGTCATTGACATAATATCTGCGCTATATTCGGGATGGGATGGTGGAGGCCAAAGGGGAGCTTTGCTGTTATCATTGGATCTACACAAAGCGTTCGATTCCTTGTCCTGGGATTATCTTTTTTTTATACTGGAGAGGTATGGGTTTGGCTCGAATTTCCTAAAAACGTTTCAAAAGATCTATAGTGACCCTACTGCAAACCTGTTAGTCAAGGGTTATAAATCTAAGGATATTAGTATAAGTAGGGGTACTCGCCAGGGTTGCCCCCTATCTCCCCTGTTATTTATTTTGGCTTTAGAGCCTTTGGCAATCAAAATTAGGACACATCCAGACATTTTGGGGGTTGGCTGTGGTGGACGGGAGCATAAATGTGCATTCTGTTGCTCCTCTCCTCCCCGGTTACCTCGTTGCCCAATCTCAATATAGTACTGGGAGATTTTGCAATGTTCACCGGTCTGTATGTAAATCATTCTAAATCGCAGGCCCTCAATATATCCTTGGCGCCCAATATAGTTCGGGCTCTTCGGGGATCTTTTTCCTTTAGTTGGCAAGAGGCTTTACCTTATTTAGGTATATTCCTAACTCCTACTCTCAATACACTGTACAAGAAGAACTATCCCCCATTGTTTCGAAAGTTGTTAGAAGACCTTCGGAGGTTGTCAAACAAACCCCCGTCATGGTTCGGTAGGTTGTATTCGGTCAAAATGACCATTTTGCCTATAGTGTAATATCTATTTTGGACTCTCCCAATAGCAAGAGTAGGCATAGATCTGAAAAAATGTCAAGCTAAACTTGTTGATTATATATAAGACCACAGGACACCTAGGGTGAACAGGAAAACTTTATACACCCCTAAATCGGGCGGAGGTCTGGGACTGCCCGACCTTCTCAAATATCACTCTGCCCAATTGGCTCACTTGATTAGATTTCATACCTCCCTATGCAGGCCGCTCTGGATGGGATTAGAGTCTTCTCTGAACCCAGACAGAGAGGTCAGCCATCTTATGTGGCTGAGAGGTAGGGACAGACCACCTGTGTTATGCCCGTCATTATCATTTTCCCTGAGCCTTTGGGATCGTCTGGCCTCTACCCATGGGTTTAAATCGCCACACCTACCAATGGCGTCCCTGCTCTATAATCCTTTGTTCCCCCCGGGTCTCCGTCCATGGGACTTCTTGTGCTGGGTCAATAAGGACCTACTGAGAATAGCAGATCTCTGTGATCATAGGGGAGCTTTGTCAAAACTGGTCCTGCAGGAGAAATTTGGTCTTCCGATTTCGGAATCCTTTCGTCATGCTCAAATAGCTCATTTTTTAGCATCTTTGAATCGCACTTCTGATCTCTCGCCTATGGAACACCTTTGCAGGACCTTTGACAAACACTCCGGCCATATTTCGTTGCTTTATAATTTACTGTCTTCCAGTACCCAAAAGATGGCTTATATGCGAAAGTGGGAACAGGATGTTGGTACTACACTAGACACCTTTGAGTGGCATAAATTGATATTAAATGCTTCTAAGTTCTATGTTAACACCTCGTTGATCAAAGCTAACTAGAAGGTTCTGATGAGGGGCTGTGCCTAAGGGGATGTGCCACGGATGGTACTATGTATCATGTTTGGTGGACGTGCCAAAAGGTGAGATGATTTTGGATACGTACATATAACTTTATATATTCTTTAACTCAGGTGAATCTTATTAAATCACCCCTGCAGGCACTGTTGGGGCGCCCGGTGGAGGGTACGTCTAAGCATCTGAAAAAGCTAATAGCCTTCATTTTTGTAGCAGCCAGAATTTCCATAGCAAGGTTTTGGAGGTCCCCCTTTGTCCCCTTCCATCTTTTGAAGTCCAAATTGTCATGGATAATGGTGAATGAGAGAATGTCGGCCATTTTGAATGATAAAGTTGCTATGTTTAATAAAGTGTGGGATCCATGGATTGCCTACCTTACAAACACACACTGAGCTGGGGGCATAACTGAGGTTCCTTATAGGGGCAGGGGCGCACCACCCCTTGTCTTTCTCCCTTTTTTCTCTTATCTTTCTTTTTCTCTCTTCTTTCTCTCCTTTTCTTTACTTTTTGGGTTTATCCTTGGTTTAGATGATTTTTCGATCTAAATATTGTTTGTCATTGTCTATTGGCTCCAGGAGACTGATCAGTGTTTGAGCTAATGGGCCCTGGGCTGAGTCTGAGCTAGCCTAGTTTTGATTGGGAGACAGATCTAAAAGAAGTGCTCAAGACTATGATATGTGACGGAATCAGACTTGTATTTGAAATCTTTTGTAATTGTATATTTGCCCACTGATAATGATGAACGCTGTTTCCATATTTCTCTTTTTTATTCACTTAATATTTGTATTCTTTAAACTTTAATAAACATATTGAAACGAAAAAGCCCAAAACACATTCTGCTATTCTTTGGGGTATGGTAATAATGACCACATTTTGGAAAGAAAATACCCCAAAGCAAAGGTATGGTGTTTCTTTAACAACTTCCATACAGGGCACTTATACACCTTCCCGCCCAGACAAATTTTTAGCTTTCAGTGCTGTCACACTTTGAATGACAATTGCACGGTCATGCTACACTGTACCCAAACTAAATTTTTATCATTTTGTACCCACAAATAGAGCATTTTTGGTGGTATTTGATCTGCGGTTTTTATTTTCTGAAAAAAAAAATGACCGAAAATTTATAAAAAATAACTTTTTTTTGTTTCCGTTATAAAACATTGTAAATAAGTATGTTTTCTCCTTCACTAATGGGCACTGATGGTACTGCACTGACTGGCACTGATAAGGTAGCACTGATTGGTACCTATGAGGTGGCACTGATGTGGTGGCATTGATGATGGGCACCAATATATGGCACTGATGGGCACTGATAGGCGGCACAGATAGGTGGCACGGATGGGCACGGATAGGCAGCACGGATGGCATGGATAGGCGGCACGGATGGGCAGGGATAGGCAGCACGGATGGGTAGGGATAGGTGGCATGGATGGGCAGGGATAGGCGGCATGGATGGGCAGAGATAGGCGGCACAGATGGGCAGGGATAGGCAGCACGGATGGGCACTGATAAGCGGCATGGATAGGCACAGATAGGCAGCAAGGATGGGCACTGATAGGCGGCACGGGTGGGCACTAATAGGCACTAATGTAAGTGTTGTACTAATGGATTCCAATCAGTGCCAAACAATGCCTGGGCACTGATTGGCATCCATTGTGGCACTGATTGCCATCCATTATGTGTCATCCCTGGTGGTCTAGGGTGGCATACCTTTGGTTTAAATCCCTGGTGGTCTAGTGGTTCAGTGGGCATCCTCAGGGGGGGGCTGTGCTGATAATCGATCAGCACACACCCCCCCTGTCAGAGGAGCAGCCGATCGGCTCTCCTCTACTCGCGTCTGACAGACGCGAGTGAGGAAACCCGATTACCGCCTTTTCCTGTTTACATCATGATCAGCCGTGATTGGACACGGAGACACTTTACCTAGATCAGTGTTGCGGGGTGTCAGACTGACACCCCGCAACCACGATCGCCGCGATGCGTGCCCCCGGGAGCGCGCAGCGGCTCAGAATCCTGAGGACGTCATATGACGTCCAGTCAGGATTCAGCAACCACTTTGCCGACGTCAATTTGTCATTTGCGGGCGGCAAGTGGTTAAAGACTGCATTTGTCGGCACAGCTTATTGGAATATGTGAAATGAAAAGAAAAATTCATTTTATACACAATGTTTTCAATTATTCAGATATTTCTAACACACACCCCAAGTACATTATACAGTACTACACCTTTCAAGTGTGGTGATACATGTGTGAGACTATTTCACAGTCTAACCACATAGAGAGGCCCTAAATTCAAGGAAGCACCTTCAGGCTTTTTAGGGGCATAAATTACAGATTTCCTGACTATATATCACATTTGTGGAAGCCTTGTCACACCATGACAGTAGAAAGATATTTATTTATTTATGTTTTTTTACTCAAAGGTGTCAATTTAATAAGATTTTTTTTCACACACACAATTATTTTAATAATAATGCTTAATTTTTATCTGTTTTTATTGCTCCAGTAGGAGTTATATATACTTTAATAATTCACATTTTAATTTTCATATCATTTATATAAATGTATCAAAAATAAATTTTGTGCATAGGTTTATTTATTTTAAATTTTGTATTTGCCATTATGGCTATTGATGCATGCAGCTTTTTTCTATTTATTTTGAGGTGGCTGTTCTTATTATGTATGGTATGTGTTTTTACTCATATTGTGGCTTGGAGTAGACTGGCAAGCATTTCTAAGGAATACCGAGGCATGGCTGCATATCCAGCCGGATATGATGCAGGTCATGGGACGCATCTCTTGATCCTGTTGCCGTCTATGAGAGCAAGGCTTGGCTCTTCTGGAAGCCATGCTTTTACCACTAATTGGTTAATTGCTGCAATCCTCCCCTACTAATGGCACGTAAATGCCCCCAATGACATCCGTTGTGACGAAACATGTAGGGTAGGGTCTACGTACGTGCCGTCGCCATGCCACGCCTATCCTGCTGAGTACACAAGCTGTTTGTTTCCAAGCTTCCTTGTTGCTTTCTGACATGTCTGTTTATTTAGTGATATTGTGAGTACCCTCAATTACCTTTGTTAAAATAAAGTTTTATACGGATTTACACTATGTGGATGCTCTATTTTATTGCATAGCCACGATTTGAATACTTCCTTGTACATCTACGGATCTGCTATTGAATTTGCCATAGCCTTGATCCTGTGTTTGAATGACACCCGCTGCCTTATTTATTTTGGTCGTTTTTGACTACGTAATAGAGTCCTATTATTCTGATAAGAGTCCATCCTATAATGGTGATGGATCACATGGTGGAATCAGATCACTTATTATATTATATATTATTATATAATTTTCATGATTACACAGACACTTATTTTGGACTTTTTTTCTTTTTATATATATTCTTTTGTACACATATGCTTTATTCATTTTAATCACTATTCTTCACATTGATGTTATTTTCTCCTTTACACTTGTATTTTGTTTTTACTATTAGCACTGCATTGATCAGCAATTAGGGTGGATCTTCTTTTCTAGATAAAAGTCTACAAGAGCTGTGGCTGTCCATCCCATCTCCATGTAGCACCATTTGCTATGAGATCCCTTTTGCCTTGAACTATAACAGAGATGATCTTCCCCTCCAACCTGTGGTATCATAAATCATTGTGTTTTTTTTGTTTATGTTAACTGGCTAATGCTTCGTACACGACCAGAAAATTGCCATGACAGCTTTTGGCTGGGCAACCTGGCCGTGTGTATGCTCCATGGCAGTTTTCCCGACAGAAAAACTGCCAGGAATCCCGGCGGGAAAAATGAAAACATGTTCTCTTTTCTCCTGCCGGGATTCCCGGTGGTCTTTTTTCTGGTAGTTTTTCCCTTGGGAAAGCCTTGCGGTGAAGCATACACACGGCCGGGTTTCCCGACCAAAGCTCTCGTGGCAGTTTTCCTGCCAGGAAAACCGGCCATATGTAGGCGGAAAACGCTACTGAGCAGGTTCTTGGTTTTTCCCCGCGTTTCTTTACTGCCGGAAAAACCGATAGTGTGTACAAGGCATCAAAGTAAAATATTTTCGTTCTATCTACTTTTCTCTAGCGTAGAGAGGGATTAGAACATGTCAAGTTGTATTGTTGTCTGTGTCCCTGTTAGAACACTATTTGTCCTGGTAAACATTGTCATGAAAAATTGGAGGGGAAGAAAATTCCACATTTTGAGTGGCCATCAGAACAGGAATAGAGGGGAAATATTCCATTAGGTGCACTAGTGATGCTGGTGACTACCAGGTATTTTCCCCACTTTGTGATTTCTTCTCACTTTCTGCTGTGGCGATGGGACAGGAAGTCTTATGAAATTAAAAAAAAAACATTTTGCTCTACTTTACAAATATATTAGATATAATAACATCAGTGCAGTGAGTGATGTTTGTATTTCTGTAGTTCAGAAATTCAGCATTTTATGTGGGATTTGTAAATATATTACTGCATCAAACTAGTTTTATAGTGCATAATTTAAGAGTCCTTATTTCCATAGATAAGATGTAGCATGATCCCAGGAAGGCAAATCAAGCAAGCCATTCCAAAATATACATAAATGGACTAAAAACAGCTCCTACAGTAGCTGTGGTTTTAAAGCATTTTGCCTGATACAAAAAGTGTTTTTTGCTGAAGTTTTTGCTCACCTACATTTCTTCCAAAAGTCCTTAAAGAAGATCTATCATATTTTTATTTCACAGTTCTGTCCATTTCCCTTTGGAGCAAAGTACATGTAGTACTTTGTCCTATTTCTCTAAGTGCTTTCTAACACTAGTCATGGGCGTGTGCAGGGGGTGTGCCACTATGTGCAGTGCAGATTCCCCCTAGTGCCTCAGGTTCCTCCCCGCCCCTGCTTCTGGCTTCCCTCCTCTCCTCCCGGCTGCAGCGGGGGATGTTTCAATTTGGACAGTGGGAAAGGGGCTAGTAAATATGTCAATTACCGACCCCTTTCTTTTCTAAATGAACACAGTGAACTGTGTTTACTATGCTTCAGTTTGTGAATGAACAGGAAGCCGCTGATCATAGGAAACTTCCCATTAATTTACTGTCCAGTTCAGCTGAGGCTGAAGAGAAAGGCATGTGTGTTTGAGCCTTGACCCTGGTTATGAGTACCAACCTGCCCTCCTCTACTCCTGCCATGGCTGATCCAACAACAGCTTTGAAGGAGATGATTAATATATAGCCGTAACCTGCCTTGCCTGTGAACACTTTCCCAAGATAAGCAATGGTAAGAGGAATGGAGAGGGAGGGGGGAGTGTCAGTTTCTGTATTTCTTTTGCAGTTGCTTGTATGTGTAACGTGTTCAGCTAAGACAGGCTGGTTCAGCAGTCTTCTCCATAGCTGTTGTTGGATAGGCTGCGGTAGGTTGCTACTCCTAACTAGGGTTAGAAAGCACTTAAAAAAATAGGACAAAATACTAGATCACCACCATAAATAGTCCCCACTGTAATATCCACAGACATCTCCCCACTGTAATATCCACAGACATCTCCCCACTGTAATCCACAGACATCTCCCCCACTGTATAGGAAGATTAGTGCTTGCTTAGTCTTATCAGAGAAGCCGGCCGAACACGAGCAATTGAGGCCGGGTGATGACATCAGCACACCGCTCTAGGCTCACCTAGGCCACCGCCGGGTGGACCAAGATGGCCGTCAGTCCAGGAGCTAGGCCGAAGCCACAGCCTTTCCTATGGCCGAGGCATCAGCGGACCCCTGCGGATCATGTGGTGTGTCAATCCGCATATGGTGACCCGTTCAGATCACAGATCATTTACAATCCGTTGCGCCACTAGTATCAATCAAAAGAATTTTGATCGATCAAAAAAATTAACGAGTATTTGAGGAATTAATCTTTAATTTCCACAGCCCTAATAATGATAGATCTTTTTTTTAAAATAATTTAACAATTTGTCAGTAAAGCTATGTCCAGTCTAATGGTTTTGGTATACTTTTTTTTTTTTTTTTTCAATAACAATTTTATTGAGAAGAAATTTGAATACATACAGAGTAGTATATATAGCGTATAGAGGACTACACAGTATTGAATATACAATCGAGAACAGTTGACCAGGTACTAATACAGAAGAGAAATATCGTTAAAAGACAAAGAAAAACAAAAAAAAAACAAGAAAAGAAAAAAAAAAAGAAACAAAACCCCCAAAAAGAGAGGAACGGTAGCGTCACAATTGCAAGTATTGCATCTACAGCTTAAACAATAGACTAGCACGTCTGTGTCCCAATAAAGCAGTACGGAGATTACAGCTACACAAAAGGAGGGTAAGGCCCCTCTCCCGATCATTATTGAGGGGGGAAGCGCTGGTGAAGTAGGCCGGAGTCCATCGGAGTCACACCTCCTCCCACCCACCCCTACCGGGATCAATCTGTGGGTAGGGGAGGAGACCCGAAGAGCTCGACGACCAAGGACTGCAGGAACGGCTCAAACTACAGGAGAATTGCACCCTATAATGGATATTGGGAGTCCAACCCACAAGACATGAAGGGAGAGGGATAATGATGCACCTATCAGGGTGTGCGACGGACCAATATCTAGACCGCCTGGCAAGAAGCAGAGTGAGGTTGAGCATTGTCGGGTGGGGTATCCTGATCCAGGGTATCCCTATAATGGATCCAGCAGGCCCATGTTTGATAAAACTTTTCGTGCGTGTCACGTGCCTGGTGTATGAGTCGCTCCATTTCTTCGACCCGTCCTACCCTAGTATGCCAGTCCTCAAGCGTGGGGGGCAGGGCAGTTTTCCAGCGTAGCGGGATGCACTGCGTGGCCGCGTTTATGAGGTGTAAGGCGAGAGATTTGTGATACTGAGCCCTGGATAGGGAGGTGTGGTGAAGGAGATATTGAGCTGGGGTGAAATCCACGGCGAGTGTCGTGATCTTGGTCACTCGCTCGTGTATCTCCCCCCAAAATGGCTGTAAGCGGGGACACTCCCACCAGATATGTAAGAATGTGCCAGCGGCTAAGCCACACCTCCAACATTCAGGGGGGACGGCTGGAAAAATTCGGTGTAGTTTATCAGGGGTTCGATACCATCGGGTACATAGCTTATATCTGTTTTCTTGAGCCGAAACGTTGATGGACCCTTTGTGTGTATGTTCCCATACCCGTTCCCAGTCGGCTTCTGATAAACTCGCATCTAGATCTTTATCCCATAATGTTTGGGCCGGTGCTCGAGGTTTTGTATGGGATAGAAGGATAGTGTATATTGAGGAGATTAAGTGCCGTTGGGGGCCCTGTGAGCAGCATAGTTGTTCCAGAGGGGTGAGGGGTCTACACCATGCAGAGGGTGTGGGAGTGCTCTGGAGAAAGTGCCTAATCTGCAGGAATTTGAAAAATGGCAGCGCAAGTTGTGGGAAGGCGGCAGCCATGTCAGCGTGTGTATACAGATTTGTGTTACGGAAGAAGAGGTGGGCTCTAATCTGCAACGATTGGGGGACAGTCGTAGTGTCCTTCGGCCTGATACCTGCAGGGAAGTCAGGGTTATGAAGCAGTGGGGTCATTGGGCCTGGAGAGGGGGTTGTCCCGTGGGATCTGCAAAGTGCCCTAAAGGTCTGTAAGGTGGGGCCAATCAGGGGGTGTGCCATACACTCCTTAGGGGTTGCGGGGGCACTGATCCAGGGAAGGTGGGAGATCGGAAAATTGAGGAATGCATTTTCTATTGCAACCCAAGCCTTATTGTCTGCGTGGAGATGCCAGTCCACCAGCCGTACAAGGTGACAGGCCTTGTGATACAGGGCCACATCGGGGACACCTATACCTCCCTTGTGTTTGGGAAGTGTTAGCTTGTCCCAGCTCAGCCTAGGGGGGCGACCGGCCCAAAGGAAAGTCCTACAGATCCCCTTGAGGGAGGTGAAAAAGGTCGGCGGCACTTTGATTGGGACTGCTTGCAAAAGGTATAAGATTCGGGGAAGCAAGTTCATTTTAAGTATGGCCGCCCTGCCAAACCAAGAGAAGTGCCCTCGCCCCCATCTGAGTAAATCCTCCCTAATCGTGTGTAGAATGGGCAGAAAGTTAGCCTTATACAAATCAGTTAGATTGGCCGTAATCTTGATTCCCAGATATTGAATGCCGCTCGTGTCCCACCGGAAGGGGAAATTGTTTTTGCACTGAGTGACCTCTGCATCGGGGAGGGAGACATTTAGTGCGGACGACTTCCCAAAATTAATTTTGAAGTTAGAAATAATATTGAATAGGCGGAAGTCTTGAAGATTCGGGATTGTAACTACAGGGTTGGAAAGGAATAGCAGTATGTCATCCGCATACGCAGCTATTTTACATTGTTTTCCGGGGACATCTATGCCCTGGATGTTGGGATTATCTCTGAGTTTGCGAAGGAACGGTTCCATAGTAATAATGAAGACAATAGGTGATAGTGGGCATCCCTGGCGGGTGCCATTTGTAATAGAGAAGGCGTCCGATAGGTGGCCATTAACTCTGATCCTCGCTGTGGGGACCGAATATAAAGCCATAGCCATTTGGATGAAGTGGGGCGGGAGTCCCAGTGCGCCAAGTGCAGCGGACATATAGTCCCAGGCCACCCTATCGAACGCCTTCTCGGCGTCTAGGGACAAAAAAAAACCTTTACCATGGGAAGACGTCAGCCAGTGGTGTATATTTAGGGCCTTGGTGGTGTTATCCCTGGCCTCCCTTCCAGGGACAAAACCGACCTGATCAGGGGAGATGATGTCGGGGAGCAGTGGTAGTATTCGGTTGGCTAGAATTTTGGCATAGAGCTTTACATCAACATTTAGCAGCGAGATAGGGCGGTAGTTGGAGACTAGCGTGACATCCTTTCCCGGTTTGGGTATCAGGGATATGTGGGCTTCTAACAAGTCTTTCCTATGTGGGGTGGGGGAAGTGACGTCATTATAGGTCGCTAGAAAATGTGGGATCAGAATATTCGAGTAAGCTTTGTAGTAACTGGCCGGTAGGCCATCTGGACCCGGGCTTTTCCCGGGCTTAAGCTGTTGCAGGGCAGAAAGCGCTTCCTGAGACGAGATGGGCATGTCTAGATGGGATACGTCCTTGAGGGGAGATTGCGGGGATCCGTAGTCGCGCAGAAAATCCTGAATAAGTGTTTTCCTGTCTGGGACCGACGGCGACGTTGTGGGTGTGGGGAGGGTGTAGAGGTCGGAGAAATATCGGACGAACTGGTTCGCAATGTCTGTAGAAGACGTAAGCGCCGTCCCTGAAGGGGTGGTGATGGTGTGAATGGTATGAGATGACTTCTTCTTCTGGAGGGCAGCAGCTAGCAACTTCCCTGACTTATTGCCGTGTTCGTAAAAGAGCTTGTTGGTTAGGGTATATCTGCGTTTTAGTGTTTTCTGGAGTTCCTCTAAAAGCTCTTGCCGAGCCTTCAGCAGTTCGGTGTGTGTTTGAGAAGCCAGCGAGCGCTTGTGAGCGCGTTCTAGCATCTTAACCCGATTGGACAGATCCGTTACTCTAGCTTTTCTCAGCCTATTACGTTTAGCCATCAGGGAGATGAATTCTCCCCTAACTACACATTTATGAGCCGTCCATACCAAGGTAGGGGAGGCTTCACCCCCGGCGTTTTCGGTGAAGTAATTTGTTAAGACTTCCGATACTGATCTAGAAAGGTCCGCATCCAGAAGGACGGAATCATCCAACCGCCATATCATTGATTTGGCACGGAGTGATGGTATCCGTAGGGTCATGGTGATTGGGTGGTGATCTGATAAAAACATTGGTTCTATTGTAGCTTCAACTAGGGACGTGAGGTCAGACTGCGTTAGAAAGAAGTAATCTATCCGGGTATATTTCTGGTGTAGTGAAGAGAAATACGTGAAATCCTTCGTGTTTGGGTGCAGTGTGCGCCACGCATCATGTAAGGTCAGTGTGGTCAGTTGCGATTTTATGGCTTGCAGGGCTCTGTATGTCAGGCAGGAAGAGCCATTGGACGTGTCAAGGGCAGGGGTAAGGGGGATATTGAGGTCCCCTCCCACTACTAGAGTACCTGATTGGAATGAAGTCAGTTGGTAGAGCACCGTGCGGAAATACGTGACTTGTTGTGAATTTGGGGCGTATAGGTTGGCTATCGTGAGAGTCCTGCCGTGTAACGTGCCTTTTACGAAAATGTAGCGGCCCTGTGGGTCCTGCTGCACGTCCGTAACTTGAAAGGGGCAGTGTCTCGATATCAATATCGACACCCCCTTCGACTTCGCGGAACCGTTGGTGGCATGGTAGACTATTGGGAAATTCCGGTCATATAGTTTGGGAATGTTATCGGATCTGAAATGTGTTTCCTGGATGAGTGCTATGTGGGGTTTCTCTTTCCAGAGTGAATGAAGGAGACGGGCACGTCTTTCAGGCGTGTTAAGACCCCGAGCATTAAGGGAGTATAGTTTTAAGTTGGACAGGGGAGGGGTTTCACCCGTGCTAGGGGATGGGGTTGTGTCCCTGGTCGCCATGTCGTGGGGAAGGGAGGTGGGGCCCTACTCTAAGGGGAATGGGGTAGCTTACTGCTCACGGAGGGAGAGAACAATTTTGGTATACTTTATTCAATAATACTGTGCCAACCACTTAAGCCCCGGACCATTTGGCTGGCAAAAGACCAGAGCACTTTTTGCGAATCGGCACTGCGTCCTTTTAACTGTCAATTGCACGGTCATGCGACGTGGCTCCCAAACAAAATTGACAACGTTTTTTTCCCCACAAATAGAGCTTTCTTTTGATGGTTTTTGATCACCTCTGCGGTTTTCATTTTTTGCGCTATAAACAAAAATATAAAAAACAAACAATATTTTGTACTTTTTGCTATAATAAATATCCCTATTCTTTTTTTAAAAAAAGCTATTTTTTTCTCAGTTTAGGCCGATATGTATTCTTCTACATATTCTTGGTAAAGAAAATCGCAATAAGCTTATATTGGTTGGTTTGCGCAAATGTTATAGCATCTGAATATTTTGATGTCATTATTATTATTATTATTTTATTTTTTTCCTAGTAATGGCAGTGATCTGTGATTTTTATCGTGACTGCGACTTTATGGTGAACAGTGCTATAAAAATGCACAGATTACTGTGAAAATTACACTGGCAGTGAAGAGGTTAACCACTAGGTGGCGCTGAAGGGGCTAAGTGTGTCCTAGGGAGTGATTCTAACTGTTGGGGGGAGGAGCTACAGTGACATGTCACTGATCACTGTTCCGCAATTGCAGGCCACCCAGGAACATCGAGTTCCCGAGACCCGCGGGTGCTCTCACGAGGCAGGCGGAGGGCACAAGGACCCGATGGGCAGCAAATTCAAAGGGACGTACAGGTACGCCCATTTTCCTGCCCATGCCATTGTGTCAACGTATATCGTTGTGCGCTGGTCGGCAAGCTGTTAATGTATCTCTTAGATTGTAAGCTCTAACGAGCAGGACCCTCTGATTCCTACTGTATTAAAGTGTATTGTATTTGTACTGTCTACCCTCAAGAGTAAACTGTTGGCGCTCTTCACATTTTAGGAGTCCTTTATGTTGGAATCTTGTAGTGAATCAGGCTGGAGCCTCAGCATAAACATGACACTGAACAATGTTTTATATTCTCCAAAAAGAATCCATACATATCTACTTCTTGTATATCCGCCTTGCTTACTACTGTGTAAACAAATACAGTGATCACAGTTATAGTAGTAAGCAAGGCTGCCATTCATGATGCCTTGCTTACTACTGTGTTATTTCTGTGATTGGTCATGGTACCAGAGCCAATCACATCGGCCTTGTACCATGTGATAGCTGTGACCAATCACAGTATCACAGTAGTAAGCAATGTTTTTTTTTTTAATTGTTTATTTAAAGATTTTTAAGTCATAGAAAATAATAACAAACATCCAGACATTTGATTGGTCGAGAATATAGGAAATAAACAATCACATTGTCAGCAGGAAACATACAGGTCTGGATGTATACATGTTTGTTATAACAATAAAAAGAAAAAAAGAGAGGGGCGTGGCTTGGCACCGGACCTGAATGGCCGCCTGATTCCCGAGCTCCCGTCCACAGGAGATAATCGGAGCTGCTAGCCGCTGCTAAATGGGGAAAACCTCCAGGAACGCCTCCCCAACCAGGTCCCGCTCTCCCAGAGGAACCGGAGCGCAAAACGGACCAGTAATCCCGGACATCTTCCGGACCCAAGTACGCGAGGCCCCGGCTTCAAATCGGGCCTACTCGAGCGCCGCACGTTCCTCCAGCCTCAGCCCGACGGGTAGGAGACACACCCAGCCCCAAGCCATGTCCACCACTGCTGATGCCCCACAGCCCCTGTGCATGCAGGATCTCCGTTCAGTGGCAGAAGATATTAAAGCCACGCTGTTCTCTGCCATAACGGACCTTAGGAGAGATGTGCAGGCAATGACAGTGAGGCTGGATGACGTGGAGGAAGCAACTGCCCGCCATGACACTGCTATCCAGCAACTGCAGGCCTCTTCCCACTCTAATGATAGGCAACTCAGAGACATCCAAAGGCACTTAGAGGACCTGGACAACAGGGGGCGTCGCCACAATATTCGTGTAAGAGGAATCCCTGAATCTGTTGAAAATGCACAAATTACTAAAGTCACTGTCGCCATCTTCAATGATCTTCTTGGCAGACCCCCTGAAACACCTATTGAGTTTGAACGCTTGCACAACGCTCTAAAGCCTAGGAGCAGAGAGACCGATCCCCCCAGGGATGTGATTGGATGTTTCGTAAACTTTAAACTGAAAGAAGAAATTCTACACAGGGCCAGAGACCGTCGCTCCCTATCACATATGGGAGCAGAAATTAAATTGTTCCAAGACCTATCGCCTATTACGCTCCAGAATAGGAGAAACCTGCGTCCCCTTCTGGACCTCCTACGCTCTAAAGGTATTCAATATCGGTGGAAGTTCCCCTTCTGCCTCTCTGCCTCCTCTCAAGGTCGCACAGCTAACCTGCGCCTGCCGGAAGATTTGCCTGCCTTCTTTCAAACACTGCACCTTCCCCACATTGACGTCCCGGATTGGTACACCACTCTTCACCCGCCACATATGAGAAGATCTACCTCCACTGATACTATCCCAGTCCGTGATGACTTTCAATTAGGTCGCCGCAGACACAACTCGCCAAGGGAACCCGACATCTCGGACCCCCAGATTGCTCCTCAAGACAGCCTAACAGCATCACCAGCTCACAGGAGAGCTCGCCGCGACCAGCCTGAGGAGCTGATGATCTCCATGCCCTCCTTTACACCTTGAAGACATACTCTTGTGAGTACATTGAACGACAACTCGCCCCCTTTCTCCCCAATATCTACCAGCCTCAGATATCCATGACTGCCCTACTCTACAATCCCCGGCATTACGAGTCGGATCTATTGACTACAACCTCTCAGGATCCGTAAGTCTTTTGCTCCCTTGGAGAAATACCCCAGGTCCCCGACCGACCCGCCCTTGAGGCTTGATGGTTCCCCTTGTCCCCCTCCATAGCCATCTGATCTTTCCCTTCCCCACCCCATCCCAGCTAGCCTCCATTGCACCTTGCTCCTAAAGGTCTTCCACATTTAGTCCCCCCTGGTTGCTGGCACTAGGCCTGTCTAGATTTAAGACCCAGAGACTGCTAGTGTTCTTTGTTCTCTGCTGTTATGTATGTCACCATAGAGGGGGGGTGTTGCCAAAAACCAAATCCCCCTCATGCAGAGGGCCACGGACCTAACTTACTTTGCTGGCCTTTGTCCCAGCCGAACTTGAAGTGCCTTACTATTACTTACATATGCCCCCTAATTGAGCAAAAGGTCTAACCCTTCAATATTGACTCCTCGGCACGACTCTGGCTCTCTCTTGAAAACCTCACCTGGGGGAGGCAAGGGGGAAAGTTAATTTCAGGTTAAACTGTATCAGAGGGCAAAAATTCCTCTTGGTGATTGTCAAAGCGTCCATATCGATCACTCCCAAGCAATAGATGTTTACTCCTGCCAACCCGAAAACGGGAACTGCAGGAAGCTGTCTCCCTGTACCGGTTGGAGCTTTAACCGCATTTAATTTTCTGTCACTCTAGGTCCGGCCTATGCTGGCTCACCTTAGATAACCGATCTGACACGATTTTAGATGTTACCAGACCAGGTACAATCACGCGGGAGATGCTGCTCTCTGATACAGGCTCAGTTATATTTAGATTCTGTCTTTGCTGTTTTTGTTTTTGTTTTTTTGGTTTCTATTCAAGTGGAATGATATGCTGTTAGACCTTGTGGTTATAGGTGCCCCTCTTCCCTGATTCGGGTGTCAAACACTAGGTGAAGAGGAGCTCATGTTATCATTATGGGCTCTATCACACTACTAGATGTTATGTTTTTTTTATATTTTTTTTATTGTTTTTTTTCATTCTTTTTTATTTTTATTTTTTTGATTTTATGCTGTTGGAATGTTTATACCTGCCTAACCTGCATGCTGATCGACCTCACATATTTCTTAATGCTTGACTTCCCGGAGTCTAGATACGCAGCCATCTTAAGTATTGCTACGCTTATTGGCTCATCCATATACCCTGCAACATAAATCTCCTGTGGACGAGAGATACTGACTCTTGACCGTTCTACACCGGTTCATACCACCACTCCACGAGACAGGGACGTACTTGCTCCTGTCGCACCCTACCTGACATTTCTATATATTGGGGGAGGTCACCTGTCACCTCCCCAACTCCGGTAACTTGTACATTTTGTTGACTCTTATTCCCTAGCCTACTCTTTTTTCTCTCTTTCCTTTTCTCTTCCTTTCCTTCTCTTTCTCTTTCTTCCCTTTCTTTCTTTCTTTCTTTCTTTCTCTCTTTCTCCCTCTGCTCTATTTCCCCTTCTCTTCCCCCTCTTTTCTCCTTCTCCCCCTCCCCTACCTCTCTCCCCTTCTCCACTACACTCCCGCCTCCTCTCCTCTTCCCTCCCGCTACCTCACAGTCTCCGCCTCCGCCGCCTCCTTTCTAACACAAAGCGATCCTAGACTTTACCCCTCCCTCAGTACTCGTGTTCCTACACGAAGGAACAACCGCCTCTCATTTGACTATCCTCTGCTACACACATAACCACACATTCGTCTCACCATGTCACACATATGCTCCACACAAAAAAAGACCCCTATGCTTAAAATAGTATCACTAAACACAAAGGGCCTCAACGTTCCGGAGAAACGTAGCCAAACTCTTGATCTGATGGCCAAAATGAAGGCAAACGTAGTGTTCTTACAAGAAACACACTTTCGCACAACCAAAATCCCAAAGCTTACCAACCATCTATAACCAACAGCATACCATGCCACTAACTCTCTTGCCAAAACCAAAGGGGTCTCAATTTTACTCTCCAAAAACCTTGACTGGCAACCCATAGACTCACTCATAGACACAGAGGGAAGATATGTCTTCCTCAAGGGCCGTATCCAAGGGAGACCTGTTACCCTAGCTAACATTTACAGCCCCAATACTGCTCAAGTAAGCTTCTTCAGATCCATCTCGAGCCTGCTCTCAGAATTTCAATCCGGATTGACCATTCTAGGGGCAGACTTCAATGTCGCACTATTCCCAATTCTGGACACCTCCTCGGGAGCAACCTCCCTACCATACAAAGCACTTAAACAAATTAAGCTACAGATCCAGGATCTTCTCTTACATGACACCTGGCGCGCTCTGCACCCTGACGTAAAAGATTTTACCTTTTTTTCAGCCCCCCATAACAAATACTCCAGAATTGATTACCTGTTCCTATCCCAGAATGACATCCCCTTTCTCTCCGCTGCCACCATCGAACCAATGACACTATCAGATCACCATCCGATTACGATGACCCTGACCTTCCCTGGGGAATGCTCCCCCAAGAGTATCTGGCGCCTTGACTCGACCTTACTTACCTCAGAAGAGGTGGTCGAAGACATGCGTAACTGCATACGTACATTCTTTGTAGAAAATGACACATCCTAGACAGCCCCACTCACCCAATGGGAAGCCCACAAATGTGTAGTCAGGGGTAAATTCATTGCCCTTAAGGCAGCCCGGCGAAAAACCCAACAACGTGTAATTACAGACTTACTCGACAAGATCAAAGCCCTTGAACTTACCCACAAACATTCCCGAGCGCAACAGACTTACCATGAACTCACCCAAATCAGGAAACTCCTACGTGAAGAGCTGAATCGCAAAACGAGACGCAAATTTGTCTTGCATCAAAAGCTCTTCTACGAATTCGGCAATAAATGCGGAAAATACTTAGCGAAAGCTCTCCAAGCCAAAAAAGCCCAGGCTACTATCCACACTATCAGAGACCCTCAGGGAAAAGCCCTCATTACACCGACGGACATAGCAGCGCAATTCGAGTCCTACTACTCAAACTTATATAATCTCCCTAAACAGGTGACAAATAATAAGAACCTTGAAGCCTGTCACACTTTAATCGAGTCTTTCCTTGACAAGTTCTGCCACAAACGCTTAAACAGTGATGAGGCACACAAACTAGAACACCCCATCTCGGAAGAAGAATTAAAACTGGCAATCAAATCGCTTAAAAATGGCAAAAGTCCGGGCCCTGATGGGCTTACAGCTGCATATTATAAGACCTTTACGGACGTTATATCCCCGCACATTGTTAAGACTTTCAATTCCCTAACTTCCCCCACCCTCCCCTTTAATAGAATGCTAGAAGCCCATATCACCGTAATTCCGAAAGAAGAGAAGGACCCCACATCAGTTAGTAACTATAGACCAATCTCCTTATTAAATGTAGACATTAAGTTATACGCCAAGATCTTGGCCACACGTCTGGCACCCCTCCTGCCATCCTCTATAGGGAAAGACCAGGTCGGATTTATCCCTGGTAGAGAAGCCAGGGACAACACAATCAAGGCCCTGAATATACACCACTGGATTACGACACATAAACAAGAGGGTTTTTTTCTGTCATTAGACGCAGAGAAGGCGTTCGACAGGCTGGCATGGGATTATTTGGAAGCAGTCCTGAAGCATATTGGCCTCCCTGATCGAATGCTCCTTGCCATAATGGCCCTATATACTACCCCAACTGCCAGGGTCCGAGTAAACGGCCACCTGTCGAACGCCTTCACTATTAGCAACGGGACAAGACAAGGATGCCCACTCTCCCCAATCTTATTCGTCCTAACCCTTGAACCCTTCCTCCAGGGTCTTAGATCAAATGACAATATCGGGGGTTTTCATATCGCAGGCCAAACATACAAAATAGCCGCCTTCGCAGACGACATACTGCTCTTCCTAAAAGATCCCCACACGTCCATTCCAAATCTTTTGAAAGAACTGAAGTCATTCCAAGTAATTTCCAATTTTAAGATAAACTTTGCTAAATCCCAAGCTCTAAATATCTCCCTCTCACAGGGAGCGGTTCTGCAGTGTAAAAACAATTTCCCCTTTGAATGGAAACATGATCAGATTAAATATCTAGGGATATATCTCACAACTAGATTTTCAGACTTATTCTCCAAAAATTATCTACCCATCCTCAAGACCATCACAAATGACCTGAGTAAATGGAATAAACCGCATTTCTCATGGTTTGGAAGAGCAGGGATTCTAAAAATGAATGTACTCCCCCGCATCCTGTATATCTTACAGGCCCTGCCCATCAAACTCCCCCCTTCCTTTTTTCTCACTTACAAACGACTTTGCACTAAATTCTTATGGAGACAGAAAAGACCTAGAGTAGCCTACGAACTACTAACGAAACCGAAAACGAAGGGTGGCATTGGGCTGCCAGACCTCAAGAGATACTATTGGGCGTGCCACCTCGCTAGAATTGTAGACTGGTCAATTCATAGCCACAGCAAAGATTGGGTCTCTCTTGAACACACCTTCTCCCCCCTGCCACTACGATCCGTACCTTGGACCTCACACAAACACACCCCGAGGAGTCTAAATGACCACCCTCTCATTGCCCCAACACTCTGGTGCTTTAAGGAAGCCTGCCGAAAGTTACATATTTCCTCTACTCCGGGGCCCCTTACCTCAGTAAAGCTCAACCCAGAATTCCCACCTGGTATGTCCACAAATTTCCTGGCAGACACTTGGCAACGCTCAGAAGTCTTAGCACATCACTTCTACCACTTGGGTACTTTCTTAGACCGCTCTGCGTTACCAGTCAACACGGAAAATGCTGCTTTTCCTCTCTGGACATACTTTCAGATCAGACATTTCCTGAAAGAAGCTGACCACACATCCTCTGTCTCTCGTCGTCTCACGACATTCGAACAGCTATGCTCCCACTCTGCACCACAGCAACACATGATATCTAACATTCATGATATACTCTCCTCAGATAGCATACTTAAGACTAACAAGGCTTGCGTAAGCTGGGAAAGAGACCTACAGATAGAAATCACAGAAGCACAATGGGAACGCATATCTACAATAGCCCATAAAGGCTCTCTCAATGTCTCGACACAGGAAAACAATTATAAAGTCTTGACACGCTGGTACAGAACACCGGTCATCCTCAACAAATATAACCCAGCCCTTTCGGACAAATGCTGGAGATGTTCCAATGGCACAGGTACTCTAGAGCACATCTGGTGGTCCTGCCCCCTAATCCAGCCGTTCTGGACTCAAGTTCGAGAAACGACATCGCAAATCTCCACATACACTTTAGAACACACCGCAGCGCAGCTTCTTCTACACCACTCAGACATGCCAGCTCAGCATTACTGCAAAACGCTAATTCCACCCCTATTAAACGCCGCCAAGCTGTGCATCCCATTACATTGGGGAACGGCACATGTCCCAACCATTCCCGAATGGCTAAAACGTGTTGAAAAAATCGCAGAAATGGAAGAGTTAATCTCTATAGCCAAAGATCGTCCAACCAAATTCTCCCACACATGGGCCTGCTGGACCCACTTCCGCACCACAGACAACTATAAACTGTTGATGACCCAAACAAATGGACACCATCCACCTCCAGACGATTGAAACCCCTGGTAATTGTACAATAACTTTCTACACTCTAACCCAAGCAACCTATGCAACACCTAGCCTCCCTCCCCTACTTAAGACATAAAACCTTTTGTATTCACCATAACCCAGCACCTGGGATCCGTTGGCGGAGACTGGGAGGTATCCCCCTCCCCTGGCCTGCCCCACTCCACTCACCCCTCCATCCCCTTGATCCTACGTATAGATCTCTGCTCACTCAAATGCTCTCTACATATGACCTTTATACGTTTTCTCCTTTTTTTCTTTCCCTTTTTTTTTCTCTCTCTACTCCCCCTTCCTCCCTTACTATGACCTTTCATCCTCCTCTCCTCTTCCCCTTCCTCTCCCTCACCCATGTCCATCCCTCCCCCCTCCCCTTGAGGAGTCCCCAGTCAAACTCAACCACTTCCCCTACTACAGTTTTTTCCAATCAGTACCAGCAGCTGACCAGCCTTAACATCTGAATTGTTCAAAGGTAATAGTTGCGCAAAGTTGGCCAGTTCTTCTTGGACTGGCCCACCCCTGCCTCCGCCCGCAATTTTCACCTGTATGTAATGCAACGTACACATGATTACCGTTGGAAACATAGATATTCATTTAACCTGTCAAAAGTTTTGCTCACGTCCCGAAAATTGTTTATTATATCGACAAATGTTGTATTTTCTTTTTTGTATTCCTGAATGAATGCTGGTTCTGTTTGTTTCTACTGTAAGATCTGCTGTTCAATCTCAGACTCCTTGTTCAACTGTTCAAATGTAATGTAAACCTTACCCTGTTCACCAATAAAATGTATTATGAAAAAAAAAAAAAAAAAAGAAAAAAAGAACAGAAAATTAGGAAATAAGTAGCGAGTTCAACAAGAACAGCTAATCATGGCTCTGCTGAGTAGAAACCTATATAAACAAACTATTACTTATACATAGGAAAAATAAAAAGCGAGAAAAGAAAGAAAGGGCTATTATCCTATATGAAGCAGTGGGGGGGGGGGGGGTATGGGCAATGGGTAATCAGTTATGGTGGGGTGGGATGAGGCTCTGTATTAAACTCAGAAGAGTCCCATCTCTCCCAAATAGCTTCAAATCTGGGTAAGGAATCATCTATGACAGCTGTAAGACGTTCCAGCCTTCTAATATCAGCAATTGTTGATAAGAATTGTGCAAAGGTGGGAGGGGAGGTATCCCTCCAGCGTTGTGGGATGACACGTTTAGCTGCCAGTAAAAGAAAAGCCCCCAATTTGCAAAGAGTTTTTGAGATTTTCGGGAAAGGTAGGCCTAGCAACATATATAAAGGCTGAAAAGGTACGTTGATCCCTAGGACCTTCTCGAGGAGATCATGAACCTGTGACCAGAAGGGAGTAATTAATGGACAATCCCAAAAGATGTGGAGGTGGGTACCCACAGAGGAACTACATCTCCAACATTGGCTATGTGGGGTCAATCCACGTGCCGCCATAAATTCTGGGGTTCTGTACCAGAACATAAGTATTTTTTATGCAGTTTCTTTCTGGCCCAAACATCTAGAGACTCTTGAGGTAGCGTCCCAAATTCGTCTCCAGTCTCCCAGTGAGATGGGTTTACCCAGTAAGTGGGACCATTTCCTCATATATGAATGGGTGTTTTCAGAGAGGGGAGAAGCTGAGTGTAGGATTTTGTAGATAGTGGAGATCTGGTGAAGTTTGTGAGGGCCTCTAGAACATAGTAATTCAAAATCAGTAGGAACGCTAAGGGTCAGTTGGGGGGACAGGGATGCATAAAGTCATAGGACAAACTGTCAGGAATTTCCGGGTTAAAGAGAATATTTATCAGGGGTGGGCAAGGGGACGATAAGGAAAATTTACCAGAACAGCGCCTCTATATTAAAAGAGTGAATAGCATCGGGTTTAGACAGACCTTTTTTAAGAGAGCAAACAATTTATTATGCGAGGGCCAAAGTAAGGAGCATGGGTGGGCAGGGACTGTAATTCCCATCTCTATTTCAGACCACCTGTTTGGGGCAAATCTAGACGTCCAAGAGGTTATGGCCTTCAAGTGAGTCGTATAATAGTATTTAATTATATCGGGGGCTCCTAGTGACCTAGTGACCCTGTGACCCTGTGAGCGGGGGGCCATGAGAACTGAGCTAGCTATTCTATGGGAGGCGTTGTTCCAGACAAAGTTTAGAAAATTCCTATGTAATGCTTTCAGTTGGCTCATGGGAATCAATACCGGGAGAGTTTCAAATAAATACAGTAGTTTAGGGAGTATAGACATTTTGAGAACATTTACCCTTCCAATGAGAGACAACAGGAGCTTCGTCCATGACTTTAGCAATCTACCTATTTCTATAAATAAAGGAGGGAAATTAGCCTGGTATAGGGTTGAATAGAGGTTGGTCAGGCGTACCCCTAAATATTTCAGGGAGTGGGTGCACCAACGGTAATTGAAGTTACTCTGTAGAGAGGCAAGTGTATCTGCTGGGACATTTATAGGAAGGGCCTCCGTCTTAGTTGGGTTAATCTTAAAACCGGATAGGCTACCAAATAAGTTTAGAGTTACATGGAGGGAAGGGAGGGAGATATGTGGGCGAGTGATTGTTAACAATATGTCATCTGCAAAAAGCGAAAGCTTGTACTCCTCACGCCTCAGCGTCACCCCCCCCCCCCCGTATATCTGAGTGGGACCTAACAGCCGCAGCCAAAGGCTCGAGACTTAAGATGAATAGCAAAGGGGACAGGGGGCAACCCTGTCTGGTACCATTACTCAAGGAGAAGGGCGGTGAGAGACAAGAAGCCAATCGAACCTGAGAAGTTGGTGTGGAGTAAAGCGCTTTTAAAGCCTGCATAAATGGGCCCGAAAAACCGTATTTCGTCAAAGTGGCAAACATAAAAGACCAATTTAGAAGGTCGAAAGCTTTCTGCGCATCTAGGCTCAATACAATAGCAGGTCTCCCGGTCTTGGTCAGAACATCAATAAGATCAATGGTTCTTCTTGTGTTGTCCCCTGCATGTCTAGTGGGAACAAAGCCTACTTGATCCCTATGTATCAGAGATGGAAGGAAAAGGGAAAGTCTGTTCGCAAATATTTTAGTGAATATTTTATAATCGGAATTCAGGAGGGCTATGAGGCCATAGTTATCAGGGATTGATGGGTCTTTGTCTGGTTTCGGAATAACCGTTAAGTAAGCAATGTTTAATGAATGAACTGCAGTGATCATCACTGTAATAAGCAATTGAAGTGTAATAAAAAAAATCCCGACCACCCCCACCCCAATTCACGTAGTACAATGTCACTATGATAACACTGCATTGCTTTGGTGACAATATGTAAAAAAAAAATGTAAACAAAAAAAGTATATAATTTATCACTATCATTGTACCACTGTGGTGAGGATCATGTACAATGGCTGGCTGCTTTTATATCACTGTATGTTAGTGCCACCAGCTATTGCATAATCAGTCCAGACAGTGAAAACAGTCTCACACATATGGTATCATAATACTCAGTAGGAGTAGCAGAATGTATTGGTGGGGTGTAATTCTAAGGCTGGCCATACATTATTCAATTTTCTTGTTCAACTTCCTTTAGATTTACCTTGTAGTGCAAGGGCTTGCCTGATTGCATACACATTGAAAGTGTTTAGGTTACACCTCATATTATATGGTTTTGGTAAATCTAAATTGTACAAGAAAAGTGTATAATTTATGGCCAGCCTAAGTATGATCATACTGCGTGTGAGAAATATCATATTAAATTGACGTTTTCCAAAAATCTTTGGCAATAAAATGAAGTCTTCAAAAGCCTCTTAAAAATACCTTGGAGTGTTAACTCTCCAAAAAGGTGTCATTTTGTGGGTGTTTCTACTGTTCTGTTGCTCCAGGGCCTCCAAAAATGTGATAGGTATTCAGGAAAATAAATGCATGTCCCTTGAACTCCTGAAGGATTTATGGTTAGGCTATGAAAATGTCTCCCACAAGTGATATCGCCATACTCAGGAGGAGTAACAGAAGATGTTTTGGGGTGTAATTCTAACAATGCCTATAATGTGTGCTAGAAACATCTTATTAATTGTCAACATTATGTAAAAAAAAAAAAAAAATAGCAAAAAATGTTTTTTTAATTTTCTTTCCTGCATTTTCAAAAATCTTGTAGTAAAAAAAAAATTACATTTTCAAAAGTCTCACTATGCCTTTCAAATAATACCTTATTGGGCCAGATTCAGGTAGAAGTTACGCGGCTTATCTGTAGATAAGCCGAGTAACTTCTAACCTACGCCGTCGTATCTGTTTTCTATATTCAGAAAACAAGATACCCTGGGATTGAGTTCAGATACGAGCGGCGTAATTGTATTTCGCCGTTGTATCGGAACTGCAATTTTAAAATGGCCGCTAGGGGCATTCCCGCTGATTTACGCCGAGAATATGTAAATCAGCGAGATACGCCAATTCACGATCGTACGCAGGCCCGACGCAGTGACCTTACAACGTTTCCGTAAGAGATACACGGCATAAAGAAAAACATGCCCCCTAGGTGGCGTATCCTATGTTAAGTATGGCCGTCGTTCCCGCGTCGCCATTTGAAAATGTAACGTTGTTTGGGTAAGTCGTCCGTGAATGGGGCTGGACGTCATTTTGCGCAATGCACGTCGGGAAGTTTTTGGGACGGCGCATGCGCAGTACGTTCGGCGCGGGAACGCGCCTAATTTAAATGCTCTACGCCCCCTACCCGGCTCATTTGAATTACGCGGGCTTGCGCGGGGGATTTTCGCTATGCCGCCGCAACTTTACAGGTAAGTGCTTTGTGAATCAAGCACTTGCTCTAGTAAGTTGCGGGGGCATAGTGTAAATGCCTTACTCTACGCCGCCGCAAATGTATGTGTAATCCAGCCAGGGCAGGCTATGGTGAGTCTGACTGTATTCATAGGCAAAGTGAGGCTGAAATTATGGACACAGAGAGGCTGTGATGGGCACAGTAAGGCTGCTATTTTTGGTCACAGTGAGGAAGCATTAATGGTCACAGTGAGGCGGCATTTATGGTCACAGTGAGGCAGCATTGATGGTCACAGTGAGGCGGAATTGATGGTCACAGTGAGGCAGCATTGATGGTCACAGTAAGGCTGTGATTATGGTCGCAGTGAGGCAGCATTGATGGTCACAGTGAGGCGGTGTTGATGGTCACAGTTATCCGGCATTGATGGTCACAGTGAGGCGGCGTTGATGGTCACAGTTAGCCGGCATTGATGGTCACAGTGAGGCGGCATTGATGGTCACAGTGAGGCTGCGATTATGGTCACAGTGAGGCTGCGATTATGCTCACAGTGAGGCTGCGATTATGGTCACAGAGAGGCTGGAATTATGGTCACAGTGAGGCAGCATTGATGGGCACAGTGAGGTGGCATTGAAGGGCACAGTGAAGCGGCATTGATGGGCACAGTAAGGCTTCGATTATTGGCACAATGAGGCGGCATTGATGGGCACAGCGGTAGGCTGGATTTGATGGGCACTGGTGAGACTGCATTGATCTCTTGTATTATGTCTGCAGTCTCTGATCATCCTTAGTATGATGTTCTCAGTCTCTGACCATTTCTTGTCTTATATCATGTCTGCAGTCTCTGAGGGGAGTTTGCTTAATTAGCAATGGTATTGGTAATATGCAGCAGGAAGGAGGTTAATGCACTGTCACTGATGCATAAGTATAGATCCCATCGCTGTAGCTTTTCCTGGGAGGGGGGTGCAGTTTTTCATCTTCGCCCTAGGCACCGGATGACCTTGTCAGGACCTCCAAAAATGTGATAGGTAGTCAGGAAATTTGATGCAAAATGCATTTAATTGTATGCATGTAATGTATGCTACTTGGATGTTGGGCCACTCTATGCATCTAAGCTGTAATAAAGCCTCACACATGTGGTATCCCCATACTCAGGAGTCATAGCAGAATGTGGTTTGGGGTGTAATCCTAAATATGTCTATGCTGCGTGTGAGAAATAATTTGTAAATTGCCAACGTTGTGAAAAAACAAACAAATTGTATTTAACTTCTTTTTCCAAAAAATCAAGGCACAACATTACAACTTTAAAAACTCACCATGCCTCTAGTAAATACCCTGGGCTTTCTAGTCTCCGAAAAAGGGGTAATTGGGGGGAGGGGGGGGTATTTGTACAGTCCAGGCATTTTAGGGCTTCAAGAAATGAGATCAGTACATCAGAATTGATCAATTTTCAATATATATACCATCATTTGTGGACTTTCACACAGACTAAATAGTACACTGATTTGGGCTATTTCACCAAAGAAACATAGTAGAATACATTTCTACTATTTCTACATCTTTATGAAGAAAGATTTTTTTATTTGTAAAACTTTATACCAGAATCTACGAAAAACTTGCTTTTTTCCTACTTTCTCTGTATTTTTTAGTTTATATAGCAAATGATTTTAAACTCAGTGGCAGTTAAATACCACCAACAAAGTTATATCTGTCTCAAAAAGATATAAAAATGTCATTTGTATACAGTGTTGCATGATTGAATAATTGAAATTTAAAAAAAAATGGCCTGGGAAAGAAGGGGTGAGATGGTTAAATTGAACGTGATTGGGCAGGCTTCTCATAAGCTCTTACCACAGACCAGTCATCCAAAAAGTTCTTATAAAAATAAACTTGTGGGTAACTGTAGTTCTAATAACTTCACAGGTAAATGTTGCTCCAGTGAAGACATCATTATACTGTACATAGTTGTGGTATGTATAATTACCACCACCATTCTTCAAAATAAAATAAAAAATGATAATTTGTTACTAAAATCAGGTGTAAATCTTAAGCCCTGTACACATGATCGGTCAAACCGATGAGAACGGTCTGATGGATTTTTCCATCGGTTAACCGATGAAGCTGATGGTCAGTCGTGCCTACCCACCATCGGTTAAAAAAACGATCGTGTTAGAATGCTGTGACGTAAAACACAACGACGTGCTGGGAAAAATGACGTTCATTGCTTCCAAGCATGCGTCGACTTGATTCTGAGCATGCGTGGATTTTTAATCGATGGACGTGCCTACAAACGATCGTTTTTTTGCTATCAGTTAGGTTTCCATCGGTTAAATTTAAAACAAGTTTGCTTTTTTTAATCGATGGATAAATAACCGATGGCGCCCACACACGATCGTTTTGGTCCATCAGACCGTTCTCATCGGTTTGACCGATCGTGTGTACGCGGCCTTAGAAATTGCACAAATAATGAAGATCACAAAACCGCATGGTAAAATCTCATCTCTCACTTGCATTGTAAACAGCAAAGATTTGTTTGCTTAGCAGCTGTACAGCATAGTGTCATATTTTCACACTTTGGCTTAATCATTAGCATAAACTAATTTTCTTTTATGTGTTTAGTTTCAGGGACACTGTCTCATTTTATCTTTTGCTCTTTTGATTTCTAGTTTGATAACACACATTAACATTTGTCACACCTTTCTACTGAATACTATTGGACTTTTTTAAAGTTCACAATATTGCGGCTGGAAACTATTTGAATATATCATGTTTGATTGGTAGAATAAAAAAATAGTATTACATGTTTGCAGGACTTAAAATTCATTATACAGTATATACATATAGAGAAAGTTTTCTGCCTATTTTCTTTCAGGTTTCAAACTTTTCAGGCTGTTTGGAAAAATTAAAGTATATGTTGCTTACCCTGAACTTGATTTTAACACAACAGAAAGGAGGTTGATTGTACTGCATGATATACAAATGGTCACAAATATCCAAATCTATATATGTGTAGAGCCAACCCCAAAGGAGCCGCTTGGTAAGTTTGGGTTGTCTATTCTGCTCCTCAATTCCAATAGCCAACTTAGCCCCTCTAACACACATAGCTGAATAAAAATCACTGCTCACATATACAGAGACTCAAGAATAAATACCTTTTTTCTGGCTGTGGGCTGCTGCCAGAAATATAAACACACATCCGTTTAGTGATTTAATGCACTCCTGTCTATTGATATGAGTTTAGAATAAATAACAGTAGAACATAAATGATCACACAGCAGGTACATCTGAATACAGTCTGCTATACAGAGTAATAACTATGCCAAAGTAGCTAAGATCAGGTTGTTTACCACTAAATTAAGTCGTTACTTGAATTAGCAAATAAGCAATAACCAATGTAATCAAACATTAAAGGCAGTATGAGTGATACTGATACTGCATTGATTTAGGGTGCAATGTAAGGGATTGAAAGGGGTATGGTGTAGTATCTCCTAAGAGGCAAGTGGAAAATGTCTCTGGGTAGCAACTGTTAGGAGCAGTCCTTGGTCCTGACTCTTCAGCTGGCTAAACGTTGGAGCCTGGTAACCAATGATGTGCTTTAAGGCAGTCACCAAGCCTGCAGGCAAAACTATGAGGTAGCTGGTTAGGTAGTTCCTAACAACTCAGTCTCTAGCGGTTGTAGCAACAAGTAGTGCCTGCAAGGCCCTCTCACCAGACCCAGCGACACACTAGCAGTGGTCCCTTTGGTTAGTTATCTCCTTGCTCTGGGTTGCCTTTGGCGATTTCAGTAGGCATTACTGCAGGGTCTGTATTTTGAGAGTGGTTACAGCTTTCCACACTCTTAACCGTGCTTTGCAGCTAAGCTTGATGGTGACTGTACTTTACCCCCCTGCTAATTCCAATGAGCCACACTCTCAAGGGAACTACATATCCCATCATCCATCTCTTTCCTTCCTGATTGGTCCCCTTGCCTTGTAACTTGCCAGGAGAAAGGGAGGCAAGTGGGGATTACTCAGAGCCCACTCCAGTACTATGTTTGTTAATCTCCTTATAATCATGAATTTGGAGCAGCATGTAAGAATTTAGCTCAAAGGTTACTTTAAGATACATTTTAAATGAATAACTGGTTATAATGTACTTACTTTAGCTACATAATAGTGTAACTTTTAATAAGCCATAGTTAGGTAGGCTGTAGTTTAAGTAACCACAAATAACATCAGAGTTCATATTTCATTGACTGCATTAAACTATATTTAGATGTGTAATTCTGTGACTTTGGGCAATTTCACTGAACTTTATATTACCTTAAAAAAGTCTCACACTGAGGCAGTTTTCAGGTATTTTAGCGCTAAAATAGCAGCAGTAAAGCACCTGAAAACTGCCTCTCCTGCCTCCTTAGTGTGAAAGCCCAAGTACTTGGATGGTGCACTTGCATGGTGTGCTTGCATGGTGGTTGTGTAGGGGGAGCACACAGAGGGGTCCCCCATGTAGGGGAGAACACAGTGAAGTGAAGTCCTGATAAGATGTCAGGGGAGGGCCCCCACACAGGATACATGGCAGGCAGGGCAGTGAGGTTGGCACACATAGGGTTATCAGGCAGGGCAGTGAGGTTGGCACACACAGGGTGATCAGGAAGGTCGGTGAGGTTGGAACACAGGGTGATTAGGCAGGGCGGTGAGGTTGGTACACACAGAGGGGGATCAGGCAGGACAGTGAGGTTGGCACACACAGGACACATGTCAGCAGGGTGGTGAGGTTGGAACACACAGGATGATCAGGCAAGTTGGTGAGATTGGCAGTTGACACACACAGGGTGATCAGGCAGACACTGTCAGCAGGTAAAGGACAGCTGTCACTAGTAAGCACAGAGCCAATAACATTTCATCCTATAGCAGCATGTGCCCAGTGACCCCAAAGCTGGTCACGCATGCGCTCTGCCCTCAGGGGACCCAGCACCCACTGTCCTGGGATGTTATAATTGTGTATAAGTCTCCAGTGCGAGGGCTGCAGAGAAACTCACACTCAGCTTCTTTGGCCCCTGATTGGATGAAACGCGGCAGGGTGATCCCACCCCCAGCGCTTGATAGAGTGACAGAGATCACAGACACAGCTCTATAATTTTACTTGACCTCCCATATACACACATATGCAGTGCTAGTTAGTTCTTAGTATTGGATATGAGTTATTGAAAGGTGATGAGTGTATGGGGTGCTGCTTTTGTTAAACATGTCTTTTAGCAACTATAGGTATAAGAACTATTATGGCTGCTGGTAGTCAGTAGGGGTACAGAGAGGGCTGATCAGTGCTGCACCATGTTGTCATTACATGTTTTTTGCATGGCTGTGCACGGACAGATTTGTGTAAGCAGAGGCTTTGTGTGCCAGGCGGCTGCTGGTGTTTTTGTTCCTGACCTGACCAGATTGCACAGCCCTTCATATAATATGAGTACATCATGCAGTGTGAATGCTCATACAGATGAGAATGTCTTCTATGCAAAGGCGTGATAGAGTGACAGAAATCACAGACACAGGTCTATATTTTTACTCGACTTCCCATGTACACAGTGCTATGCACAGGGCCCGCCCCCTCTCCAAGCACCGCTCTATCTCCCCCTCCCACTTTCCTTTAGTCCAGAGTGGCAGAGCAGTCTAGAGGCATGCTAGTATCGGGGGTGGGGCTGAACGCAGTGCTCTGGCACTCTGCTCAGATCTAAAATATTTATGGATCCTAGAACCCATCTGCGCATGCACAGTGCTGACGAGACACCATCTGAATGTGATGCGGCCGCACTGGAAGTGATGCGCCCCAGACTTTTTAGAAGTCAATAAATATATTAGAACAATTAGGCCTCTGTATTCTCTTTGTCCCCCTGCCAATTCTTTGCTGTGCCTGCCAGGGATATCCACCTAATATGGCTTTCTGCATTAGTCAGTCAACTACATTGACTGTCTATATTTCATATTAGAACTCGAAGGTCATGATTGGTCAACCTTCCTACTTATATAATGAATCGTCTGTTGGAGAGATTAAATTATAAACTTCAGGACCTTTTGAATTAACGATTATATAACCAACATTTAACTGGACATTCTCTATCTCGCTTGTCACAGATGCCCAAAAGAAGAAAAGAGAATAGAAATAAAGTAACTGCAGCTCATACTAGAATGGGTAAAAATCTGCACCAATTTTCTCACCAATTAGAGAGGGTCCAAACTGAAAATAATAAAAAATATATATATATATTAATTGGAGCAATCACAGAGAGACAAAGGAGGGGTAATTGTCTGCCACAATGGGGGAAAACTGGGCTTTAATACTTTCTTAAAAACTGCTTTGACTAGATGGCTAACTCCTGATACTTGATCTAAATTTGCAATGTTTAAAAAGATGAGGCTCTGCTTTTACTTTCCCCGGACTAGCATGACTTCTGCATGCACAGTATATGCAGCGGCACGCCGTCCATTATGGGCGCATAGGCTCTGTCCCATCTCTCCATAACACCTCCTATATGACTAATTGATAGATTCATGCATAGCATATATCTATCCACGGCCTCTGCTGCCACCCCCTATTCAGATGTCTGGCTCCTTTTAGGACGCCTGAATTAAAGCGACAGGGGTGTTTTTTTAAGCACCTGATTAGAGCCATAGGCTCTAATAGGCTTCAAAATATGTGGGATTGTGGCGCCATGAGCCCACCCGGGTGTTACAACAGCAAATAAATATTCGCTATTGTAACACTGATCCTTAATCTGGCCAATCAGAAGCGGGTGTGACCTGTTTTCTGATTTGACAAAAAGAGAAGACTCACGATTGGCCACCGAGAAGGTGGGAGGATGCTCCTGATGTGGGTGAGGCTTTGAAGATATAGAAAATTGTGTGAGAGGACCAGAGATAAATGCTACTGGACCCATCCATTGATGCAGGCAACAGCATGTGGGGAAATTTGTTCAAAAATTATCAGAAATGTTTTCCACTTTAAAAACGCATATAGGCGGTTTACTGCGTTTACAAGCAATTACAAGCATTTGGTGTTTGAAATGCCAGTAAACTACAGTCCTGAACGCAAGTTTCCTGCTTTTTAAAAAAAAACACCTGTAACCTCAACTCCCTCGAAACTACCATAAACAAGTGCACATATACACTAAGGCTTCGTACACACGATCGGACATATCCGATGAAAACGGTCCGCGGACCATTTCCATCGGATATGTCCGATCGGGAGTTTGATCCGATGGCGTGTACACACCATCGGATCAAATTCCCCGCCACCGGACGGCGCGGTGACGTGGCGGTGACGCGGCGGTGACGTTGACGCCGCCACGTCACCGCCACGTCACCGCACCAGGAAGTTAAACACTTCCACGCATGCGCCGAATCCATTCGGCGGCGGCGCGGCGGCGGTGGGGGACGACATGTCTGCTGGTAAGTGTACTAACCAGCAGACATGTCGGGCGGACAGATTCCCACCGGATAGATTTCAAAGCATGCTTTGAAATCTGTCGGGTGGAGAAATCTGTCCGCTAGCCCATACACACGAGCGGAGATGTCTGCTGAAACGGTCCATCGGACCGTTTTCAGCGGACATATCCCCTCGTGTGTACGAGGCCTAAGAAGTGAAAATTCTCATCTTATAAAATATACCAAAGAGATATAGTAATATAGAATTGGGCACTGACTAATGCACTAATGCATATGCACATGCACATACTAGTGCACACACAGGCCCTCAGCTGCCTGCACCTGTGTGCAGCCTGATGTTTGCGCCAAATGGACTATTTCAACTGAGCAGTGCTCAGGATCAGTGCTGTTGTGTATTCAGCTTTGAAATCTGTCGGGTGGAGAAATCTGTCCGCTAGCCCATACACACGAGCGGAGATGTCTGCTGAAACGGTCCATGTGACCCTGTGATTCTGTATCCTGATTCCAGTTGTTGACTCGGCTTGTCTTGACCACTCTCTGAACTCTGCCTGCACTGACTTTGGCTTGTCCCCTGACCTTAGCTTTTGTCTTCTCTATTGGCTCCTGCTTTACTGATCAGTTTGAGACCTGGCTTGTTTCCTGACCACAGTCCTGTCTGTGCTCTGTACCTGATCCCTCCTGTCTGTGTATGCTACTCTGCCTGCTGTAACCATTATCAGCTGCCCACCTGCTTGCCTGCTTACTGGAGCCATCTGAGGATTTCCTGCACAGCGTGAACACCTGCCCTGCAGCTATCAATACTTACAGGCACCTGTGCCACTCTGTACTCTTACGCCTCCTGTCTACACTATCAGGGGCCAAGATTTAGAGGTGTAAGGAAGGTCTTCCTCATCATATCATACTCTGCTACCAGGTACATGATAGCCAGGGCTGAGATAGCAAGAAATGGTCATCCATTCCAAAGGAATGTTGCCAGTGCTGGTTTGTCTATAGAGGGCGCTGACAAAGGGCACAGTGGCGACAAAGGACACAGTGGCATCAATGGGCACAGTGGTGACAATGGGCACAGTGGCAACAATTAATGGGCACAGTGACATGCACAGTGGCAACAATGGGAACAGTGGTGAAAATTAAAGGGCACAGTGGTGACAATTGGCACCGTGGTGACAATTGAGGGGCACAGTGGCTGTGTTTGATGGCATGGCACAGTGGTGACAATTGATGGCACAGTGGCTGTGTTTGATGGCATGGCACATTGACTGTGTTTTATGGCTTGGCACAGTGACTGCGTTTGATGGCATGGCACAGTGGTTGCATTTGATGGCATGACACAGTGACTGCGTTTGATGGCATGGCACAGTGGTGCGAATTGATGGCATAGTGACTGCATTTGATGGCATGGTACAGTGGTGATAATTGATGGAACAGTGGCTGCATATGATGGCATGGCACAGTGGTGACAATTGATGGCACAGTGGCTGCGTTTGATGGCACGGCACAGTGGTGACAATTGATGGCTCAGTGGCTGCGTTTGATGGCATGGCTCAGTGGTTGCGCTTGATGGCATGGCACAGTGGTGACAATTGATGGCGCAGTGGCTGCATTTGATGGCATGGCACAGTGGTGACAATTGATGGCACAGTGGCTGTGTTTGATGGCATGACACAGTGGTTACAATTGATGGCACAGAGGCTGCATTTTTTTCTTTTCTTTTTTTTTGTTTGCGCCCCCCCAAAAATTTTGAGCACCAGTCGCCACTGAATGTTGCCCCTATACACCAAAAATGTTTAAATATCAGGGGGGTGGGCCCTCTCCCGCCACCAATACAAGTGATCTTGTGGTGAGTCCACTTTTACCTGAAAGCAGACCACCCGCTCTTGAAGAGGGTACCAGTGTTATGGTAGCTAGCTGCTACCATAACAACAGTATTCCTCTTCAAAGTAGCAACGTATTCCTGTGGCTGGTGGTCCATAAGTGGTTAATTGTAGCAGGCCTCAAAACAGTGCCATGGATGCTTATTTTGAACCATGCATGTGTTATCAGTGCTATTTATTTTGTAAATGAGAAAAAAAATGTATACCGTAGTAGTTATATGGAAATGTTTCAAGAAATGATATTACACAATGAGAGCATTTTCATTTATTTCAAGCGTTTACATCCAGAGTGGAATTCACTTTGTTATGATAAGCAAAGTACCTCAGATTTCAATCTGGAGAAAAAAAATATGTGTTTGTTCCATTTTCATTTTAAACAAATTGACTTGACATTCTAATTTGAGTTTCTGCATCTACATGACAGATCTATCTAAACAGGGTTGAGCTGGTGAAGAATCGTCTTGATGGGTTCACCCACATTCATCCATTACAACACGTTCCAAATGTGACTGCTGATCCTCTGCATATCAATGTCGTCCGCAGGTTTCCAACAGATTTGTTCTGTTGAAGAATTGCTCATTTACTGTGATTGAGCTGTAGGGTAAAACAGATAGGTGTTGTTTATAGGATATGGAAAGGAAGAAAAAACTTGTACGTATTCATTCATGTTTCTTTCTGGAATAACAGATAAGAGCTTCATATTATTCTCAGGAGACACTGCAAACTTTCAGCCCAGAATGACCCAGAAAGTTTAAGGGGAATTTTCAAGGTCACCAGGAAAATAGCATTATTTTCACATGAGTTACTTAGAACATGTCCATTAATCTCCACCTGGACAAGCATACTTCTCTGCACTAACCTTGGATTACTTAATGCAAGTCAGCCAGAAAGAAAAACAAATACTAACTGGATGAAACTGAATAATGGATCAGGAAAAAAGCATAAGAGATGTGTATAATGTTTCACAAATTCCAACCTTCATTTTTTCTATATTATATTTTTTCTATATTACTATATCTCTTTGGTATATTTTATAAGATGAGAATTTTCACTTCTTAGGCCTCGTACACACGAGGGGATATGTCCGCTGAAAACGGTCCGATGGACCGTTTCAGCAGACATCTCCGCTCGTGTGTATGGGCTAGCGGACAGATTTCTCCACCCGACAGATTTCAAAGCTGAATACACAACAGCACTGATCCTGAGCACTGCTCAGTTGAAATAGTCCATTTGGCGCAAACATCAGGCTGCACACAGGTGCAGGCAGCTGAGGGCCTGTGTGTGCACTAGTATGTGCATGTGCATATGCATTAGTGCATTAGTCAGTGCCCAATTCCTGCAAGCATGACAGGGAATGTGTATTAGCCTGTGCATAGAAGTCTGTCCAGGAGTCATCTTGTCTATTGGCAAGCCTTTCCTTGCAATGGCACTAGACTATGACTATGTCATATCAGTCTCACCAGTAGGTTGAAGTGAAAGAAGTACAACCTTCTATACATAATAAACTAAAATGGATTTAAAAAAAAAAACATCTCTGGTGACATTATACATAGATTGTTATACCATAACGAGTCCATACACAAAAAAAATACTTAAAGTCTAATCAAATATACATCCAGATGCATTAAAATGAAAGGTGTGCACAGTCTTACAGTTTGTTTCTTTTAGGAAAGAGTCACATCTAAATTAGACGGGCCTGCATACTTCAGGCAAGTACCCTCACTGTTTGTTTGGGAGCATTAGTCTCCCTGCAATGTCTGACAAGCCCTCTATTGAATCAAAGCAAGAGCTCTCCCTTAAAATAAAAATCATGCTTTCTGTGGTTTGGAGAACTCTAGATCTTACTTAGCAGGGGATGTGTTTGGACCTCTGAAGATCCCAACATCCCAACGGTCCTTCTTTGCTGCATGCTTACAGAGAACAGGATCTTAGACACAAACAAACATTTTGCACACCTTTTATTTTGATGCACCCAAAATAAATTTACTGATTTAAACTGAACATTCAATTGTGCTTTAATATTAAAAAATGCATTAACACGTTGAAGGGATTGGATCTGTGTGAATTTAATAAGCCTAATGGATGATGCTTAGCTAAATAAAACTGTATAACTTATTGAAGACATTTCTGAGTTGGAAAATTTAACAGATACTGAAAAAAATAAAAACTCTGAACCCTTAGGCCCGGATTCACAGAGCACTTACACCGACGTATAACAAGTTACGCCGACATAAGTGCAAATGTGCGCCCTTGTATTTGTGCGCCAGACCCACAAACAGAGATACGCCTAAAACCAGGCTACACCCCACCAACGTAACTTGCTTACGCCGGCGTAGGGTGGGCGTACATTTAGGCTGGGTTCATGGTGCAGTTCCCATTGATTAGCAATTCAAACATGCAAATGAGGTAAATACGGCGCAGGCTAGGCGCGGTAAGTTGTACCTCCGGTGTAAAGTTATTCCCCATAAAGGAGGTGTAACTCAGCAACAGACATGCTCAGGTCTGCACCCGAGGGGTATCCAGGGGGTCCGGCGTCAGCTGGGGGGACTCTGGGAGAGGAGGGAATTTATATTTTTTCCCCTTACCACCCGTTGCACCTGTCCGGCCGCACCTCATTCAGGTGTCTCTGCGATCGCGATGGAGGCCCCCAGACGCCCCGGCCCCGTGGTCCTTGTCCCGAGTGAGGGTCAGGTTCCCGGGAAGCGCTGGTGACAGGCAGCCGTGGAGGGGGAAAACAGAGTCCAGCAGGCAGCACTCCCGGGCAAACACAACAGTATCACCCCCCAGGTGTGGAGGCTCCAAGGCCGCAGCTCCCAGTGAGTGGGGGAAGAAGAGGTAGCTAGCAGTCTTTCAGAGCCGCCTGTGTGCTGGGCGGGGTCGCGGCCGCCGGGGGTCCACGAGTTGTAATCGAGGCCGCGGCTTCATTAAGGCCTAGTTCTAGTCCCGTGAGGAAGGGCAGGAGCGGGCGAGGAGGACCCCCACGGCGGCCCCTTGGATCCGGAACAGTGACCGAGGATGTCGGGTCTCCCTTGCCTGTGTGTTGGGCGCAACCGCGGCGCCGGAGGTCCGCGAGTGAAAATCGAGGCCGCGGCTTCGTTGCGGCCTAGTGCAGGATCCGTGAGGATGGGCAGGAATGAGGTGAGATGGGATGCCCGCGGGGGTCCCCTGGAACCGGATCAGCGGCACAGGACGTCAGGTCTCCCCCACCAGAGCAGGATGTGATCACTGGAGGCCCGGAGCAGGCCCGATCCGCGCGCCATGTGTGGGGGGCCACGCCGGACCGGGAGGAGGCTGGACGGCTCTCACCACAGCAGAGCCAAAGAGGAATGATCCGCCGACCGGCTCCCCAGGTCCACAACACTGCAGGGTATCACTGGGAGTCAGCAGAACAGCAGTCCCGAGCCGATGGTTCAGATGTTAGAGCGGATGCCAGCGGAGCTCAGAGGTCAGCCTCTGCTCACAGCGCCATCTTGGACACGCCCCCGATCCGGCGTATCTTAGGCAGTTGTTCCGACGTGGTTGTGAGCATGCGCAGGGAGATGCATTCACGTCACGGCGCATGCGCAGTTCAATATACATACTTGTCTGGCGCTCGGTTCATCATTTGCATGGGGTCATGCCTCATTTGCATGGATCACGCCCACTTCCACCTATGCTGGCCTGCGCCTTTGAAACCCACTCCACGCTGGTGCAACGTTGGGAGCACTGGCTTTATGAATTCCATGCTTGCCTCTCTGCGCTGCGTTGGCGTAGCATACAGGGGATATGCTGCAGTGGCCGAATGTGTGCCTGCTGTCTGTGAATCCGGGCCTTAATGTCTAATTTAACCTAACTTAAGTTATTTTACTCCTAATGTGCAATCAGTGAATGCATGAATGCAGTACCAGAAGAATGCATGCAGTCCCATGCTAAACAGTGCCTGTACTCAACTGCAGAGCATAAATCTAGTTTTTAAGTTTTCACTCCATGAACTATATCTGACTGATCTTTACGTGAAACTGCTTTAAACTACCTTTTTACTTTAGTGAAAACGCTGCTTTCTGCCTTGTTTCCCAGTGGTCTGTTCTAGCTGAGCAACTTCCATGCCCCTGTATCCTCAGACAGACTTTCAGTGCAGAGAAAACAAGGGGGGGGGGGGGTTATCAGATCGGTTACTAAGCCAGGATTCATGTTCTTTCATTCTGCCTGCTGGATACAGTTTAAAAATTCATGCAGTGTCTTGGTTTAACAAAATTCTTACCAGAATTCTGTATGTTGGAACCTTGACTCTCAAACCTGGATTCACCTTAAACCCATGGTAGCTGTGATCCCAAACCGTATCACTACTTCTCAGTTTACAAACAACTCAGTCATCAGTAGATTACCAACAAACAAAAACAACTCTCCTTAAGGCCCGGTTATTGCGCTTTTTTCTTACTTCTAAAGGCTGGCACACACTGGCTGAATATCAGCCGGTATTGGCCGGTTCAACAGAAACCGGCTAACATTCAGCCAGTGTGTAAAGCTGGCTAATGGAGCAGATTATGAAGGTAAAATGAAATTAATAAATTACAGCACTAGCAATAGTGCAAATGATGTATTAAAAAAACAATTCCTAAGTAAGGGAATGTCCATATATTGGTGCATGATGTGCTCCAATTCAAAAAAAGGGGTTCATGCTCAAAACTGGAGTGCCACACTCCCTCCTGCATTCCCACTCACTGGATGGAATGGACCCGCAACTTTTCAGTCTAGGGATCGTTTTAGGCTTAGTGTTTGCCAGGGATGGATATTCACATCAGGATACCAGGGAGATCTCCAATGCTCAAGAGAATCAAGCGTGGATCATAGTACCAAAAACGACATAAAGGAATATAGTGAAGTACTGCTTGGTAAAGGTATTTATTGCACGGATAAAAAGGGTACTTACAAAATGTAGGTTAAAATAGGCATACGTTTAGCAAAGGATTGCAATGAGATTGCAATTACGATCATACCAATTTGAGGAACAATTTAGTCTTTAGTCCCAAAAATAATAATCATTTACAAGAAGTCTTCAAAACCCCAGTGGAACAAGATCTAGAGAATCTACAAGCAAAACGCTGTAGACGCAAAAGGGAGATAGAAAGTTCTAAAATCTTTGGAACAAAACCAACAGATTGTTATCAGAAGGGCAAAGGGGGTGGGTTGGCCATCCTCAATAAATTTGATTATCTAGCAGAGCTAAACAGATTAGTGGATGATGTGGAAACAAAAATTAAAAGGTAACCCAACAATCAAATATAAGGCTAAGCTGAAACGATTGGTCAAACATGCAAAGGATGAAGGTATTGTTAATAAAAAGGAAGCCAGACATCTACTGCCTGATGCTCCCAGGGTCCCTGTTACCTATTAATTCCCCCAAGGTACGCAAGAACCCTTCCAACCCCCTCGGTAGACCCATTGTGAGTGGGGTTGACTCTCTATTTGCCAGAATGGGGGAGTACTTGGATCAGATCTTGCAGCCTTTGTACAGAAATGTCCAGCTTATTTTAGAGACAGCAGGAATCTTATAGAATTATTACAGGATGTTGAGGTGAATGAAGAACATCTATTGGCAAGTATTGATGTCAATTCTTTATACACCAACATTATACAGCAACATGCAATTGCAGTCATTTGGGCTCTCAACAGTACCAATATCAAGACAAATAAATACATTTTTTTTGGTTCAGGCTTTGGATTTGGCCATGAGCTACAACCTCTTTTGGCATGATGAACAGTAGAAGAAAGGGTGTGACCATGGGGGCTAAGTATGCCCCCTAAGTGACTAATTATTTCATGAGCCACTGGGAGAAATGTCTAACTTGACCTTAATTTATTTTCTGTCAAATTGGTAAATTTTTGGTTTGTTGTGGCCTTTCCCCTGTGCCCCTGTGTCATTTATATTAAATCTGTTAATTTACTGCACTCTTTTGGATCTCGTAATATTTAAAGAAAAACATCAATTGTTTACTAAACCCCATTTTAAGGAAGTGGACAGAAAGGGCTACATCCCATTGGGAAGTTACCACCATCCTAGACAGTTGAGTACAATTCCCAAAAGCCAATTCATGAGAGTTAAACATAATTGCGTCAAGAAAGATGAATATGATATACACAGGCCAAGATTCTACTTGATAGATTTGAGGAAAAAAGTTACCACTCTAAGGATTTAGCTAAAACCAAGTTAGTGGTAGATGGAATGAAGAGAGAGGATTTGTTTAAGAAGAAAGAGGCCACTAAACGGAATTTTGCAGTTGTTTTTATGGCTGGTCTCACACGTCAACATAGACAGATAGAAAAAATAATCCATAAATATTGGCCTCTACTTTTGAAAGATGCAGATTTAAATACAAATTCTACCAGTAAAACCACAGTTCATTTACACCAAACCCCCAAGTTTATGTTTAAAATTAGCACCCAATGTGATAGACCCACCCAAGAAGGTGTGTACGTTCTTGGATCAAGTGTTTTTTTTTTAGCTGTGGAAGGTGTGTAAAGTGTAGGACTTCCAGACACAGGACAAGGAAGACCACGCATTTCACTTCTTACACCTCAGGAAATTCATTACATGTGGGATCACACATGTAACATATCTTCTCACATGCCCATGTGGGTTGCAATACGTGGGTAGAACCACTAGGAAATTAGGAGCAAGACTTCGGTTTGACATTCTGTGGTATAGACATAATTGAGGGTCATTGGAGAGAAGGTAACCTTAAGAGGACCATCTCTCAAAATGAGACCCAGTGTATTCATAGTCTGAGAATGATGAGTCCATTGGGGTTAAATGTCTAACTTGACCTTAATTTATTTTCTGTCAAATTGGTAAATTTTTGGTTTGTTGTGGCCTTTCCCCTGTGTCATTTATATTAAATCTGTTAATTTACTGCACTTTTTATTTGTTTTAATTTTTAGTCCTATCTTAATTTCTTTTCAGTTTTAGTTTTTTTAATTGTATTTTTATTTTTAATTTAAAATGCATTTTTGTTTTTAATTTAAAATATATTTATTTTTTTACTTTTATTTATATATTTTTTTATTTGTTTTATTTAAAAAAAAAACATTTTTTATTGGTTTATTTTTTATTTTTTATATTAGGTTATTTATTTGAAAATATTGTTTGGTAGGTTATTTTATCCTTTTATATGTGTTGAATACATTTTTAACATACATGAATTTATTATAGTTTTATTAAAAATACAGGTAACAAAATGTTTAATTTGGAGTGACGTCCTTTGGACTAATTATTATAACTGAGGGAATCGGCTTCAAGTGAGGAATGGATATCAAACCATTATAATGGCCACCAATCTCCCTCCTGGGGATTAAACTATGGTTGAGGACTCTAAGGAGACATGTTTGTCCAACCAACCAATAAAATGGGTACCATGCGGTATTTGATTGGGGGACTAGGGGGAGGTGACCATTTCCTTGTATATAAGGATGTCTCTTCTAACTGAAAATAAGGTCTTTGATGATGCAGTGTGGGAGGGCGAAATTTCTGGTTTTAAATCCACACGTCACTTTCGGTTTTCGGTGACACGCACCCTGCAGCAGCGTTTCTCATTGCAATCCTTTGCTAAACATATTCCTGTTTTAACCTATATTTTGTAGGTTAAATCCTGCAATAAATATATTTACCAAGCAGTTCTTCACTGTAGTCCTCTTCCTTTATGTAGTTTTTGGTACTATGATCCACGCTTGATTGTCTTGTACAATTGACATCTCCCTGGTATCCTTATGTGAATAAACATCCCTGGCCAACACTCTAAGCCTGAAACGACCCCTAGACTGAAAATCTGGAGGTCCATTCCATCCGGTGAGTGGGGATACAGGAGGGAGTGTGGCGCATCTTGAGCCTGGAGCATGATCGCACTTTATGAATTGGAGCACATTATTCACCAATATATGAACTATATTACTTACTTATGAATTTATTTTTTAATACATCATTTGCACTATTGCTGATGCTGTAATGTATTCATTGAATTGTATTTGTCGAGTGTATAGAACTTTGTGTACAGCAGCTGCAACTTTATACATATTTTTGTTTGGTTTAACACATTCATATTTTTCACTTTTATCGTGAGTAGATATATTTAGAATATATTCCTTTTATTTGATTATGAAGGTAGTACCACTGTGTATTGCTATTTGCCAAAAGTCCAGGAAGAGAGAGTAGCACTATTAAAACTGTAAATAAGCCTTAGGAGTATATTTTTAAATGTTTTTCCACAACTTTCAGTTGTGTGAATCTTGGGTGAAAACATTTAAAAATCAGACCCCCTAGTGTTTTCCTCAACACAATCAATGTAGAAAAAAGGCAAACAAAATAATGTGTAAACGAAAAACTTTACCAGCTATAGTCTATTACTAACAACTAAGCCCTGCTGATTGTGGAGTTAGTTATTTGAAAAGGTCAGCTTTCCAGTGAGTTATTCTCATGAGATGGGTGAATTGATGAAGGAGATCACTCAAAACAATCACAATGTGCAAGAGATTCAATTTCTGCTCTGAGAAAACTAAGGATACTCTCTGCTTAAATGCTGTGTTCAGTAAACACACATTTCCTGAAACAACAGATTTTAAAATACTCTTGAAATGCATATTGAAAACATATATACAAAATACCAGATATGTTTAGTTACCAGAGGGATATATAGGCAATGCAAGTAAAGTAAATGTCTGTATAAAAATGTAAATATTAGTTACTGTATAAGTGGTTTAACCGTTAGTATCCAGTATTCTAGGACAGTGGTTCAGGAATTACATGTGAAACACAGCCTCCTTAATATGATTTGGAGAGGGAGATCAATATTCAGAAAGCGAATGGAAGCCAGGCAATGTGTTTCATAAATATTACCAGATGTAGCCAGAACCCAACTTTCTTCATTGGGACACTAGTCCCAGATGATATACATCAAGAGATCACCCCATGATTTTCTGCAAATGTCATGCTGCTTGAATGTACCTTATATTGCCAAATGGTAGCTCTATAGATACTAAAATGTATATCTCTTTTTCTTTGCTCTTACTATGGATCCCGTCCAGGTGGACATTTATTACCTCCTCATGTCCTGCACAGGATGTTTCTGTACACTGAAGTTGTGTAACAACTCAGAAGTTAATCTATTCTGGACACTATGGTTACTGTAGCTCCTGTTTTTGTTCACTTTTTTTTCTGTTGGTCTGATCAGTACATATTTTGCATATACCCGGATTACCACTACTACAAGGATTACCATATGGTGCTTAAATTAGTTTCTCTAAATACTAAGGGGCTCAATAGCCCATATATGCAGCAAGCACCTTAGTCTGAGGCTCTAACCCAGAACGATGACAACCTTTCAAACATTCAAACACAAGTCAAGGATCAGAAAAAAAAGAAGGGAGTAATTAGAGACACCGTTTAAACTGATTGAATACAAATTGGACATTAATGGCAGATATATCTTTCTAATAGCAGAACATTACATATACTTTTCTGGTAGTTTACGCTCCTAATGTTCATCAGTTACAATTTATTAAGAAAATAGTGGTGAAAGCTTGTAAAATCTTAAAGGGTTATTTTTTAATATGTGGGGACTTTACCTCTCCGATGGAACCGTCACTTGACTCCTCTGCAAGAAACCACTTTCGTAAGCAGGACCTTGGATCATTTTTTTATTGTCTATCCCTCATTTTAGGAAGCAGATCTCTGATAAGCTTTATGAGTTCTTCTTGATCAATGATGAAGGTTCTTGTAGTCTGTCTAATGTATGGTGTACCCATAAGGCCTTTATTGGGGGTACTACTACTACTAGCTTCTAGAGAGAAAGGTAGAAGATTGCATAGCTTCTCTACATTATTGAAAGAGATAGCCCTTATGGGGTGGCATTGGCCTCATATACAAGTCACTTGTTTCTTCTGATATTTTTGTTGAACTGTGTTCTATTTCTCTGGCTGTAACATTCAACATTTAATCATACTTATGTATTTTTTTACATTGTATGTTTTTTGTTTTCATATGCAACAAAATAAAAAATCTATGGTTAAGAAAAAATAAGCCAGATGACGAGCAGCATAGTAATGCAATATAAAGTAGAATACAAAGCAAGCCATTTTATTTAAATATTGGGGAGTGTCAATGATGCTTTTTAGAATTACATAGGTTCTGCTTTCCACATAGTATGGCTTTGTTTCCCATTATTGTTATGATACATTTTATTGGCTAACTTACAAAAAGTTATTAAATATGTGTCCAGAAATCCTGTGTGGAAGTGGTGCTTGAATTTGCCTCTAATTGTTGATTTCCTGTAGAGAAGAAAGGTTACTGCTGCATCCTCTTCAAACAGAGTACCGTATTTTTCGCACTATAAGACGTATTTTTCACCCCCCAAAAATGGGGTGAAATGTCCCTGCGTCTTATAGTGTGAATACTGACCAGGCACTGACCCCCCCCGTCGCCACCGCCGTCGTGTCAAAATCCCTCTCTCCTTCTCTGTGAAGGAGAGATGACAGAAATGTGCGGCGCATCCTAGCAGGGGCATACCAAGAGGGAGCGGGGGGAGACATTTTTCCCTGGGTGTCAAAACATGGGGGATGTCAGTAGCGGTGCTATAGGGGTGTGCTCTGCACCCAGGTCGGGTGTCACCTGCCAGAGGTGACACCATCCTGATGGCAGTGAGAGCTTTTGCTTTTTTTTTTTTTCAGCTGAACCCCCCGCCTTCCAGCGCCGTGGTCTAGTCCTGTCTGACTTCCTGCTCCTTCCCCCACATCTGCTGCTGTAAACGATGTCCCCAGTCCTCATTTCTAGCTGTTTCCTGGGTACATCTGAGCGAGCCAGAGGGGATTATAATGGCAGTGTCCTCCACTGCCTGAGGTGAGCCCTTGATAAGGGGGTGGGAGGTGTGAGCTGGTATGGTATCCATTGCTCATCACCTGAGCTAATGTGATAGAAGATGCTTAAGGGGTGTTTGTGTCTGCCCTGCTACCCTGAGCTGATCTGAGAAGGGGGGGGGGGATTGCTGTGTCCACCACCACCACCAGATATAGTGTAGCTGAGCTGATTTGATAGGTGGGATGGTATTGCTGTGTGTCCACCACCCACCTATAGTAGTAGTATAATAAAAAAAAATAGTACATCATTTGGTTCAGAATATTTATTTTTCTTGTTTTCCTCCTCTAAAACCTAGGTGCGTCTTATGGTCAGGTGCGTCTTATAGAGCGAAAAATACGGTAACCAGTCTCCTAACTGGCCACTTGTAGTTTTTCCCAGACAGTCAATGGAGCTACCATGTGCATTCTCCAGTCTCTTGCTTATGCGCAATAATGATTTACATAAAAGCTTCCCTTTTCCAGCTATTGCAATAGCTGAAAGAGAATAGTGTAGCTGTATTTATTTGTTTAATTTCATTCAGTTGATCACGCAGGAAAACGAAAAATGCATGCATTATCGTTTGTATATTATTTCTTGTACTTTTCTACTTTTCCTGGTATTTCTGAACTCCTATTTTCTATGCTCACTGGTTACCCCTCTATAATAAATCATCTTATTTTACTTAGATATTATAAATGATAGTATATGTTTAAATGAAAACAAACATGAAGAATCTCACCACTTGGCTGGATGGAAACTCATTTTTGTTATATAATGAATCAACACTGAATGGCAGCACTATTTCATAAACAGGGTTATGGCATGTTGCGATTTCACAGCACTCACAGCACTGTAAATTGAGTTTTACTGTGAAAAATACAAGCAACAACGTCATATTAAGGTGGAAGGTTGGCAGTATACTCTTATGACTATACAACATATTGCATTATACAGTATTCTTCTACATGGTTTATCTGCTTTGAAGGCTCCATTTAATCATTACACACTTTGGGAATGTTGTTGCAGATCCTAATAATAATATTAAAAATGTAAAAATACTTGCTTTTTTTGTTGCTATTTTTGTATGCTATTTTTGTTCTAGGCTTACACTGATATGGCTATAACGCTATGTACAATGACTGATATCAATCTAATGCACATATAGCAGGCATTTCACACTTTTCTATTATGAAACTCACCAAGTTATTTGGTGCTTTACTGATTACTAAACATTACTACAAAACTGTCATATCACCAGACCAAGTATTACAGGAAATAGTGGAAAATGGCTTCAGAACATCTAGCAATATCTATATTTATATCTTAAATCTGCAACATATTGAACTGTAATTGTATCACTGTCAAAGCTAAAGTGTCCTCAAATGTTAATTCTCAAAAATCTAACCAGATTTAGGCTCCCTGCTGTCTAGTGATGTTTCCTAAATACCTATCATACTTCTATACCACATGTTCCATGTATAGGCTTTAATTCCTATTATACTGTATCTTCAGTAAAATAATGTTTCCGTTTTTATGGAGTAGGGGCCAGTGGCAACAGTAAAAAAACTATCGTGTCAGAACGCGGTGACGCAAAACACAACGACGTGCTGAAAAAAAAGACGTTCAATGCATCCAAGCATGCATTGACTTGATTCTGATTTAACCAATGCTTTTGTATACTAACGATCAGTTTTGACCTATAGGTTAGGCGTCCATCGGTTAAATTTTAAAGCAAGTTCTCTTTTTTTTGACCAAAGGATAACTGGCCGATGGGGCCCACACACGATCGGTTTGGACCGATGAAATGGACCTTCAGTCCGTTTTTATCGGTTTTGACTGATCGTGTGTACGCGGCCTAAGAGGGAATTAACCTCACTTTGTAGAAAGACAAAACTGCCTAACTATAATTACAATTTTGCAATCACATTTACACATTTTTAGAAACCTAAATACTGGAAGACATTGAGGCAATAGTTAGTCAATCTTTGAAGGCATAATCCTTTAAGGTAAATGGTATAGTCAAGGACTTATAAGGGCTGAATTTTTACTTCCTTTCTAGGCAAGTTCTAAAACTGTGGCACAAACCATGCAAGAACAGAAACAGAGGCAACATCATTTATGGAAAGCTTTTTGACATTCCTGGCACCCCAAGTCACAACCTATGTTGGGTATGCAGGTTCTGCTACTCATAACGGGGGAGACAATAATATCTGTATAACCCCCTCAACAGGATATCATTGCAACACGGATCCATGCCACCAAAAACCTGCAGCTGATTCCTTCTAAGTATCCATTTACCTGGATCCACACTGCCATCCTTACTACAGTTGCTGGGGACACCCTGGGGACACCCTAAGGCCCTGTACACACGAGGAGACATGTCCGATGAAAACGGTCCACGGGCCGTTTTCATCGGAACATGTCTCCAGGGATATTTTGGTCTGATGTGTGTACACACCATCAGACCAAAATCCCCGCAGACAGAGAACGCAGTGACGTAGACGACACCGACGTGCTCAAACAAGGAAGTTCTATGCTTCCACACATGCGTCGGAACAATTTGACGCATGCGCTGGATTTCGGTCCGATGGTTGAGCGTACTAACCATTGGACATGTCCGACGGACAGGTTACCAGCGGACAAGTTTCTAAGCATGCTTAGAAACTTTTGTCCGCTGGAGACCTGTCCGCTAGGCCGTACACACGATCGAACATGTCCGCGGAAACTGGTCTGCGGACCAGTTTCCGCGGACATGTTTCCTCGTGTGTACGCGGCCTGAGATATCTTCCACTAGGAGAACCTCCATGACAGAATCCCATTCCAGCTACAATACTCTGCTTATTGAAGAATTCTCATCCTCTGCAAATGGATAAGTATCATTGCCACGTTACATTTATTGCTCTAGAATTACCCTGTTCACATATAGCCTTACAAAGTACTGTATTTGAACCTGGCTCTAGTTTATACTACCGCGCTGCTTGGGATCACTTATCGCGCCTTTAAGTAACAGCTTTGGAATATCTTAAAGGGACATACACTCTTAAACCAATTAAGCTACTGTTGCCTCTCTCAAGTATATGCTGTTTGCATACAGTACTTTCATATACTACATGCTTGATATTGGTTCTTTATAGTATAGGCCCTTCTGGCCTAAATTATTGAACATGTTCGCTATACCTTTTTAAAGATAAGAGTTGAAGGTATGTTCTACCTCCTCCCTTAGTAGCTCAATGCATTCCTATATGTGAGTGATATGATGTAGTGAACCCCAAACTCTTTTTCTCTGATTGGAGTGATGCCTGGGGTCCAATACTGATAATCACTTTACATAGGGTAGTGCATTAAAATATTTTCCTTAATGCAGTTTTGCTTCACTCACGTTTATCGTAACCTTTAAGGCTAGGGGTTGAAGGTATGTTGTAATACCTCCACCCTTAGTAGCTCAACGCATTCCTATATGTAAGGCAGATGATGTAGTGAACCCCCAAACTCTTTTTCTCTGATTAAAGTGACGCCTGGGGTCCAATACTGAAAAATCACATTGCATAGAGAAGTGCATTGAAATCTTTACTTAACCGCAGTTGTGGTTCACTCTCTTTCACCGTAGTTTGTGACAAAAATATATTCAAAGTGAACAACAGACAACAATAACATACCCATAAACTTACATTATCTCAGGTGGTATGCACAAGGAATTTCGTTTTGTTTTATAGTAACTGTCAGCAGGGCCATGAAAATTCCAGTCATCTGAGTGCTTATCCTTATTATACAGCAGTGTGTTGATGCCAGCTTTGGCAAAGAGTTTGAGTAACTTGGAACAGTATGCAGAATCAAATGCTAAACACATTAACCACTTGCTTCCCAAGATTTTCTGACACTTCTCTTGTACATTTTTAAGCAGAGGTCCTAGAGAATAAAATGGTGAGTGTTGCACTTTTTTACGTCATGTGATAATGTAATTTGCGCAGCCGTTTCTTTAAACACAATTGTTTGGGAAAAATACATTAAAGAAATTTTAGTGTGCACAGAATATAATACCCATTTTTGGGGTAAAATATAAAAGATGATGTAATGATGTAATGCCAAGTAAGTGGATAATTAACATGTCATGCTTTAAAATTCGATATGCCTGTGGAACGGTACCAAACTATGGTACCTAAAAGTCTCTATATGTGACAATTTGAATGGGTTTCTAGGTTACCAGTTTAAAGTTGTGCAGAAGGTCAAGTGCTAGAATTATTGCTCTTGCTCTGATATTCGCCATGATACCTCACATGTGTGGTGTGATCACCGTTTACATACGTGTGCGGGACCTACGCATGCATTCACCTTTGTGCTCGAGCAAGAGGTGATGGAAGCACTGTTTTTGTTTTTACACATTCTCTTTATTTATTTTTAAACACTTATATTGCTGTCACAAGGAATGTTAACATCCCTTTTGACAACAATCAGCAGGTACTCCTTACTAAGACATATGAGGTCTATTGGACCCCAGATGTCTCATGTGACCTTAGCAACATTAGATCAGACCAAGATTGCAATAGCTTGTTAATGAAACACTGAAACCATAAGTGACATATATAGCTTTGTGTTTTTGAATTTTCCCTTAAGCCTGGTACACATGGGTCAAATATCAACTGGCATTGTTCGGTTCAAAAGAAACCAGACAACATTTGGCCCAAGTATACAGCCTGTCCAATAGAAGCTGGCTGAACATATGGTTCCTGGTAAATGGGCATGCTGGAAAAACAGCAGCCAACTGGCATCCGATCAGCGCTGGCAGCCAATGGTTGCCAGTGTTGATCACTGCGCTCTGGTGGGGGGATGTCCCCCTGTCTGAACACAATAGCTCAGCTCAGTGGCAGACTGACAACTCATGGGGCCCCCGGGCAATAGAAGATTATGGGCCCCCCTGGGCTTACAGATGGCCACCACGCAGTGCAGAGGCAGGGCAACTAAAATCTCAGGATTTTCACATCAAAATCATGTCGGTTTCAGACATATCAGGGACAGATGTAAAATAAAAAAACACAGAGTTTTACATACTGTCCCTGATGTTATTAAGCCTGGCAACCCTGATGGGGCCCCCTAGTGGCATGGGGCCCTCTGGCAGTGCCCGAGAGCCCCAATGGTCAGTCCGCCCCTGGCTCAGCTGGGAGATCGTTGTATTAATATCATATAGTTAGTACAGTCAGCACCTCAGTTTTTTGGGGGGCTTGCTGTATTGAACGAAAACATTTTTTTTTAATTGTATACAAGATTTTAGTTTATTAATGTGGTGAAAATTCACCTTGCAAATTATACCCAATCACGCACAAAGGAAATAAAACAAGTTTGCTTAAACATGATTGGATGATGAATGTCAGGAGAACTTGCATGTCACTCACAAAGCTAAGGGAAATTATCCCTGCAGAATAAAAAAAATCTTGCAAAGTGAACAGCCCATTTGCCTTTAGTAAATTGACCCCATTGTGTCTGCTTGGGCACTGTTGTGTATAGCTGACTGCCCCATTGTAATATATGGTAGCATGTATTTTTGGGAATATGGGGCCAAAAGTCTCATTTGTATTAGGGACACAATAAATGCTGGTTTACCCAAATAGAGGAGAATCGGTAGGTGAAGGCAATGTACATGTTATTTGATTATAAATACAGGTTCAATTTTTAATAGTGTGTTCTTATGTTCAATGCATTTTAAAGTTGCTGTAAAACATGTCTTTAAATAATGCATCATTTATTTCCGATAGTGGAGGGATGGTGACAGCATCCAGGCTTTATTATACATCTTCTCTCTAAAGCAGTTCTTAGCATGACGTATGATTTTTATTCACACTTGCTGAGATTAAATTTAATGTTCTTCAGGGAATATCAGGTATACCATATTCCCAAGGCTGAGAAGATAAATGCAGAAAAATGTTATACTTCATACTTTACTATACTGACAGTCTGCTTTGTAGTAATAATGATAGACTAAGGCTGACATTTCATTAACACTGCCAGAATCACACCGCTAACAATACAGCCACCTATATCATTCTACTTTAAATGATTTTTTTGCTATATTAAGTAATAAAGTGCTACTATATTTTATAGAACTTTTTTATGCCATGTTTCCATCATATTGGAGAACATTTTAGAGGTAATTCAAATTTATTTATTTATTTTTGTGTGCAGCTGTGCATCCTTTTCTTGTAATATTTTCACTATAAATAAACAAAACCATGTCAATGTTTTGGACTGTGGAAATTAAAGATTAATTCCTTGATTAATTGTTAATTTTTTTGTTTGATCAAAATTCTTTTGATTGGCACTAGTGGTGCAATGGATCGTAAATGATCCATGATCCAAACGGGTCACCATATGTGGATCGGCACACCACGTGATCCACTGAGCTCCGCTGCTGCCTCAGCCAAAGGAAAGGCTGCGGCTTCGGCCTAGCTCCCGAAACAGCGGCCATCTTGCTCCACCCGGCGGTGGCCTAGGTGAGCCTAGAGCGGTGTGCTGACGTCATCACCCGGCCTCAACTGCTCGTGTTTGGCAGGCTTCTCTGGTAAGACTAAGCAAGCACTAATCTTCCTATACATTACGGGAGATGTGGACCATATTACAGTGGGGGAGATGTCTGTGGATTACAGTAGGGAGATGTCTGTGGATATTACAGTGGGGGAGATGTCTGTGGATATTACAGTGGGGAGATGTCTGTGGATATTACAGTGGGGAGATTTCTGTGGATATTACAGTGGGGGAGATGTCTGTGGATATTACAGTGGGGGTGATTGTGGACATTACAGTAGGGAGATGTCTGTAGATATTACAGTGAGGGAGATGTCTGTGGATATTACAGTGGGGGTGATTGTGGACATTACAGTGCGGGAGATGTCTGTAGATATTACAGGGGGGGAGATGACTGTGGATATTACAGTGGTGGAGATATTTGTGGATATTACAGTGGGGGAGATGTCTGTGAATATTACAGTGGGGGAGATGTCTGTGGATATTACAGTGGGGGAGATGTCTGTGGATATTACAGTGGGGGAGATGTCTGTGGATATTACAGTGGGGGTGATTGTGGACATTACAGTGCGGGAGATGTCTGTGGATATTACAGTGGGGGAGATGTCTGTGGATATTACATTGGGGCGATGTCTGTGGATATTACAGTGGGGACTATATATGGTGGTGATCCGAAAAATGTATGTGCGTTATAATTAATCAAAATTAGTTGATTAATCGATTTAAAAAAAATTGATTAATAGCACATGAAAATTTTAATCAGTAACAGCCCTACTATGTTTGCATCATCTTATTCAGCAAGAAATTACAAAGCATTCAAATCTGGTATTGACAGGTGTTTCTCTCTTGTCAGGCGAGCCTTGGCACATCATCTCTAGCCCATTTCCCTAAAGATTCAGCCCCCAAGCCTAAGTAACTTATAGCTTCATCTGCTTTGAACTAAACATTTTCTTGACAGGAATAATAATAACTGGCAGTGCACATTGGTGATGTTTGTGGCCTTGCATGCACATCAATAATTAACGTCCATAATAAGCGGTGATTTGCGACATGTTAATCTTCCTAAATCAGGGTCTTTTTTTTTTACTAATGAATGTCTTATATCCCTCAGAAATTATGCAGGTTTTGAAGCTCCTAGTTCCAGTGTATTTAGCTATTTGCAAATAAATGCTACTAGCCTGGTGTCGCTGCTTTTTATTACTTCCTGCTTTAGTTTAATGCTGTTCATCTGTTTAACCACTTCAATACAGTGCACTTAAACCCCCTTCTTACCCAGACCAATTTTTAGCTTTCGGTGCTCTCACACTTTGAATGACAATTACTCAGACATGCAACACTGTACCCAAATAAAAATTGCGTCCTTTTTTTTATTTATGTGACAGGTGCACTTTATGGGTGACTGTTGGGTGACTGGTGACAATTGGGGGGGGGGGGGCAAAGGGACAGATGTGGTGTTTGTGCAGACACTACAGTAACACAGAGCTGTAACTCACTGCTTCTAGCTCTTCTCTCCTCACACTGGAAACGATGTGTGAGGGGAGAAGAGCTGGTAACAGTTAGTTACAGCTCTTTGTTTACACTAGTGATCAGAGCTGATCACATGGTACACAGCCCTGACCAATGGTTGTGTACCATTGTCGGTGACGAGCAGTGTTCCCGGGAACCCGCTGCCACCGACGGGCACGCGCGGCACGATCGCTCACACGCGCCGTGCACTTTGGGGGTGTTGCCATGCGTGATCAGCCGTGACTTCATCACGGCCGATCACGTGGTTAACAGCGCATCTGCGCCGCTGTTCACCCCTGTCGGTAACGACACGCCGCTACCGACAGTATAGGGATGCATGCACGCGATCGCGCATTCCTTATTCAAATGACTGCACGTCATATGACGTGCAGTCAGGATATTGGAGTCCTCCGCTCGCCATTATTTGACGGTGGGCGGTGGACAAGTGGTTAATTACTGTGGTACTGTATCATTACTGTCTACTGTGTACTGTGAGTAGTAAACATTACCAACAAAAGCCAGGAACACTTATTACGACCATCCATATCAACTATTGCGTACAAACCTACTCAGAGAGGTGGGCAGGAATTGGACATAATAGTTTCCGTTGCACAATTCAGAGTATGTTTGTGATGCTTATAAGGATCTAAAAAAAGGTAATAATGGGTAATAATGTCATTTCAAATTCCATTTTGAAAAAAATAAATAATAATCTGTTGCTAAATATATAACTGATGTTTTCCATACTGACATATTTGAAACTGCAGATTGTACTTCTATTGATGCCATATATAAGACTGCAGCCCTTGTTGTCTATAGTTTACTTCTAATACAGAACATCTAAAAGAAAACAGATAGGGTCTCCCTATATAGTACAGAGGCCATCTGTCACACCAGCACACTTACAACTACATCTCAGTCTACAGGATTTCTTGCGTTTATTGCAGAAGAACTCTAACAGGAGAGGGGTTTAGGGTCACTGGATTCTCCAAAATGATCAGCAACACCAAAAAAAGTTCAAGTTTCTCTCTAGTCTCTTAGGAGCAGCTTCCTTGAATGGGGATGATCGGAATAACTGAGGCCCCCCAACTGTACACTACAAAGCATCCATTAGCAACTGGTTCCCTTTTACTGCTACATAAATATCAGTCCCCAGAAATATCTTTACTCACTGTGTCCCAGGATGTGTCTGCCGCCCAGTCTCTACAGGTAGATCCTTATTGATGGACATGGCAAAGTTCTCCTTCAGACCTGGACTCTAAAACAGTGTCCATCAGCAGGTCTCTCCTTTTTCAGCTGGCCCTTAGTGATACTTCTCCTTGGGGAAGCAGCCCCTGGAGTACTTTAACTTTCCCTGATGAGGAAAGGACCACCTGCTTAGTCCTCCTGTCTATTTATTATCTTCCCAACCACCTTCTGGATGTATCCAGCCAGGGATTAAACAAGGTATGATTAATATTCATCTGATTGGTTGACTCTCCCTCCAGAGGCAGGGGGAAGCAATTAAACTCTCAGCTCATGAACCCTGAGAAGCATCACTCACTATTGTGGAGCCCAAAACTAAATTGACCTAATAGCCTAACTGGGAGTGCACTACACAAAAAAGGTGAGCACTTGTTTACCAATATATCAATTGGTAAGTTTCTGACCTCACATCAATACATAAATCTACCGTGAACTCAAGATCAATATATCAATTAACTTTGTGCAAGTATTTCTCCTGAGAACGCTATGGTTTCAATGTCTACACACAGTTATCTGCACAGTTTTGACAAACAGGTGTCAAATCTCATATAATGACAACATATGAGATAAAACTAATTTCTGCAATTCCTTCAAGAATCAATGTTTGAAAGGTCATGTCAGAAGCTGTCCAGTTCTGACACCATCAGTAGAGTTGAGTAGCTACTGAAAATAACTTTTATCTGAAAGTCATAAATTAAGTTCTGGGCTGCATGTAACACATTTTATAGATCTCCAATAGGAATGCTCTTTTACTAAGACTAGGTTCACGCTATTGTGGTTTTCCGGGTGTGTTTTTTTGGGGAACAGTAGTCATAATCATTTGAACTGGCTGCTGTACCCACAAAAGATGCAAGGATAAGATACCTGCACCTCTTGCAAAATTGCAGCTGAAGGGAAAAGGTGCATCTGCTAACAGCAGGACGTTTTTTGATGCAGGTGTCAGAAAGTGTGAGATTTACACTGTCCCAAACCTGCAGTATTGTGAACCTAGCCAAAAGTTATAGACATAAAATGACCTTTGTCCCATCTAACCTGTCACTGTACACCAGGGGTCTTCAACTAGTGGCCCTCCAGCTGTTGCAAAACTACAAGTCCCATCATGCCTCTGCCAGTGGGAGTCAACCTTGTAACTGTCAGCCTTGCAATGCCTCATGGGACTTGTAGTTTCGCAACAGCTGGAGGGCCGCTATTTTGAGACCCCTGATTTACACACTTTCAAATTTTTCCGGTCATTACCTGATACACATTTCTCAGGGAAAAAATCAGTCACCCAAATTCAGAATTCAGGGTATTATTCCTCTTTTTTAAATGCAGTTTGGTGAAAAAGTGTAGACTTTTTTTATTTTTAACCACTAAATCACTGCCCCATAGCCGAATTACGGCTAAAAGGCGGTTCCTTAACTCCCTGGGGCACGCACACAGGAGTGTCCGTGACCGCTGGGTCCAGAGCATCATGGATCGCTGTATACTCTGCAATACCCCCGCACAATACTCTGCAATACCCCCAAAGAATTTTCAGATATTGGCACCATAGCTTGTGGACGCTATAACTTTCACAAAGACCAAATAATATTCACCAATTTGTACTTATTTTTACCAAAGATATGTAGCAGTATAAATTTTGGCCAAAATTTATGAAGAAAAATTACAACTTTGCTAAATTTTATACAGAATTTTAAGTGTTTTTTTCTTTTATAGCGCAAAAAAAACAAAAACAACGGTGATTAAATACCACCAAAAGAAAGCTCCATTTGTGGGGAAAAAAAGGACAAAAATGTCATATGGGTACAGTGTTGTATATCTGAGTAATTGTCATTCAAACTGTGAGAGCACCGAAAGCTGAAAATTGGTCTGGTTTTTAAGGGGGTTTTAGTGCCCAGTGGTCAAGTGGTTCAATTTATGACTAGCTGGTAAGTGTGCTATTGTTATGTGATATGCCCTGCTCATGTGCACCTTACTTTTAAAGCTATTTTTACATTGATCAGAATGTGTACCATTTTTTCTTTGCTTCTTGGATGTGGTGTAGATACACACTGGAGGTCTTCAGCTGCCAGTAAGTTAGTCTGGGCTTCTGGCATGTTCCTGCACCTTTTAGGTGGATGGAACTACGTCAAAAGCATGCCTGCTCTCAATTTGTGAGCTTTTTTAAACATTGCAGAGTGGTCTTGGCATGGCAGTGTGGATTGCCATATATTTTCAAACCTATGCAATAAAAAAATTATGAGTTCACATGTGCGGTGCATTTTGACAGCCTATTCATTTAAATGGGCTGCAAAACATTGAACTGTGGAAAAAGTAATGTTTGTACTATTTTTAAAAACACACTGCACCAAAGTGCATGGCACTGCAGAATTATACGATTTGGCACCCACAAACACGCTGCATTTGTGAAGCTATTAACAATACATTGGCACCCACATGCAGATCCCAAGAACAGCGCATTCACAGCACATTCACCTGCAGTGCACAAAAACATACCTTTCCCACACCTGATTCTGGTATGAATGGGCCCTAATACAAACTGTTTTTATTTATTTTTTATGTATTACAGTTGCTTACAGTATATATTAGCACTGCCAATTTACACAATATTTATTCTACATTCACACCAGGTTAATTGGCTCCTGTCTATATATGAGTGTGAGTTAGGGACCTTAGATTGTAGGCTCCTACACAAAATGTAAGTGCTAAATATCACAAAACATAAATATTTCATGTATTCGGTAAATATTTTTTATTTTAACTAAAAAATTAATGTGGTATTTATCTCTTAGTGAATTGACCCTTGTCAAGTGTGTGAGAATTTTTTGCATTGTATTTTTCTGTGATCTGTCCTGCCAATGTGCTCAATAAGCCGGGCACACACTATTGTTTTTTTCTTTTTTTTGTTCAACCCAGCGGGTTGAATGGAAATAAAGCTGTCAGCTCCGATCGGAGCTGCTGTACTAACCATGCTAGGTTAGTTTAGCGATCTCCGCCGCCAGAACACTACAATCAGTGCTTTCTGCCATTGGCTGAGAGCGTTGATCAGGAGTCGGTCAGATGGTGGTTTTCCAGCATTCACGTCTTTTTGGAACCGCCAGTTGTCTCCCGTCATTCGACCCACGTGTATCCGGCTTTACTTTAAAAGCTAATTATAAACTGATCAAAGACATTTTTACTTGTCAGATTTAATATTTGCAGCCAGTGGGGTAGATTCACATAGATATACGACGGTGTATCTACTGATACACCGTCGTATCTGTGAGATACGACACTCGGATCTATGCGGCTGATTCCTCGAATCAGGTTCCGCATAGATCTCCCTTAGAGCCGACTGGTGTAAGTGAGTTACACTGTTGGTTCTTAGGCTGCAATCTCCTGCCGTCCGCTAGGTGGCGCTTCTGTTATTATACATGACGAATATGCAAATGAGGAGAACCGCCGATTTAGAAACGAACGCCCGACCGTCGCTTTTTTTTTACGTCGTTTGCGCTCGGCTTTTTCCGGCGGATAGTTACCCCTGCTATATGCAGGGTAAGTGCGGCGTATCCTATGTTAAGTATGGCCGTCGTTCCCGTGTCGAATTTTGAATTTTTTACGTCGTTTACGTAAGTCGTTCGGGAATACGGCCATACGTTAATAGCGTTAACGTCGAAAACAATGACATCCTTGCGACGTCATTTGAGGCAATGCACGCTGGGAAATTTAGCCGGCGGCGCATGCGCAGTACGATCGGCGCGGGGACGCGCGTGATTTAAATAGTAAACTCCCCCTAGCCGCGGAATTTGCATTCCGCCGGGGGATTTACGATCCGCCAGGGCAACTTACGAGGCAAGTGCTTTCTGAATACAGCACTTGCCTCAAAAACTGGCGCAGGCGGATCGTAAAAAAGATAGATCACGCGGATTAAAAGATCCGCTGATCTATGTGAATCTACCCCAATATCTATAAACAGGAATATCTAAATGTGACCCCCCTCCATTTTCCATATCTAATAACATTCATTCACAGTCACCTTGAACAATGGTGTTTATGGATTTTTATTCATACGAAAGATAAAACCTAGTACACATTATTATTATTATTATTATTATTATTATTATTATTATTATTATTTAGGTACTTATATAGCGCTGTCAATTTACGAAGCGCATTACATATACAATGTACATTCACATCAGTCCCTACCCTCACATTCATATACTAGGGCCATTTTAGGCAGAAGCCAATTAACCTACCAGCATGTCTTTTGGAGTACACATGAGCCGAATGTCAGGCGGCATCAGCTGTTCAGTAGAAACTATCTGACATTCGGCCCATGTGTACTGGAGTCGGTCCAACAGAAGCCGGCCATTAGGCATGACCGAAAAAAGTCTGCTGAACAGCTCTCGGTCAGGGCTCTCAGCCAATGGCTGAGTGCACTGACCAGAGTGTTCTGACGGGGGGCTGTCACCCTGTCAGAACACAATAGGACAGCAGGGGAGATTGCTGTACTAATTTCAGATAGTTAGTATAGCGGCTCCTCCTGCCCACTGGGTTGAATGAAAAAAACTACTAGTGTGTACAGGGCTTAAAGAAAAGCTCCAGGCTCCTTCAGATTTTTTTTTAAGTCAGCAGCTGCAAATACTGTAGCTGCTGACTTTTAATATTAGAGCACTTACCTGTCCAGGGAGCCTGCGGTGTCCTCACCCAAGCCAATTGTTCAATTAGCTATCGGGTGCTGCCATCGCCATCTTCTCTGAGGGAATCCAGCTGTGAGGGCTTGCAGCTTCACAGCTGGTTCCCTACTACGCATGCACTCTGTGACTGGGCCGGCTGTGGGGAAAGGAGGAGGGCGCCAAACTTTCAACTGAGTTTGCAGTGGCAAACTTATCTGGAAGTGGGAGTGGGTACCTGTCAAAAACAGGTAACCACTCCCCCCTAAAGGTGTCAAATGTGGATCGGGGTGGAGCTTCCCCTTTTGGGTGGAGCTCCACTTTAAGTTTGTGGCTGTATTTTGCCTGAACAATGTTACCTACTGTAGTTTATGTAGCATATACATACTGTAACACGGTATTGGAATGTGAACTGAGAAACCATGTTTAATGTGCCAGATGGGACTGAAAATAGGAAAGAACAAGTAGCTCAACAAATTTTAAATCGCTAAAAAAAATAAAGTTTAAGTCCTGACATCCAGCCATGGTTCGCACTATATGTAACAAAGATTAATAACTGTGCACAGTGCAGGAGTCTTCTTCCAATTCTTGTTTGTTATATTATCCACTTTATTATATCCAAAGGTAAGGTAGATTTTGTACCAACATTCCCAGCACAGTCTGTTACACGGAATGCTGTATATCAGGTTAATAACATACTTGATAGGTAAGTATGATATCTTCTTTAAAAGCCCTTAAATTTGCTGTTCGCATTATCTGTTCTGACACAAACACACACACTTACTGGCTCTCTGTCACACAGTGTTCAATACTATGGTTCGCAATTACAAATTTTTCATGAGGATTTCTCCCAATCTTTGTACTTGTTTACTCTTTCTACGTGAATTAATTTCAAGAATTTATAGATTACCTGTACATCTACAACATCACCTCTGCAATGCCACAATACACAGGTTTTGCTGATCCACCACACTCTGTTTTCTTGACTATTTAAAGCACTGAGCACTTATTTTAAGCAAGTCTTTAATTGTATTTCTAATTTCTTCTATTGAGTAATGCTGCGTACACACGACAGTTATTCATGTCATGCAAAAAAAAAAGAGTTTTTCTTGACATGATTTGTCATGATTTCTCTCAAGCCTGCCTTGCATACACACGTTCGTGAAACAAAATGCTTGAGCAAAGCGCGGTGACGTACAACACGTACAATGGCACTGTAAAGGGGAAGTTCCATTCCAATGGTGCCACCCTTTGGTCTGCTTTTGGTAATTTCCCTGTCTCATAACTTGCTTCTGAGCATGCATGTTCTTTCCCCCTCGTTAAAGCATACACACGACCGTTTTTCACGACGTGAAAAACGCTGAGAAAAAATAGAGCAGGTTTTAAAAAAATAACGGCCATTTTTTTCAATCGAGAAAAATGCTCTTGAGCATACACATGACCGTTTTTCACAACCAATATAATTTTTATTTTTTTTTCATGAAAAACCCACAAAACGATTCTTCAACTATCTATTACCCTAACAGAATTTATGCAGTGCTAGCCATGTTTCCCTATGGCAGCCTTGTGTGGTCAGCAGGACTAAGTCGTGAAATATATGGAGATAAATGACTTTTTGGTCTTGACTGTGGTCACTCCTCATCAACAGCATGTCATGGTCTGAATATAATGTATATATTTATATATACACAGAATTTAAGAGGGTGAACAGCATCAGCATAATGATATTTATGCAAGTAACCATTTGGATCCCAACAAAACCACCAACCTAATGTATATATAATACAAAGGGGTTACAGCACAAAAGGTATACACATATAACCAGTAAAATAACTACTTCAGGTATCCCTGCCCTTTATAGTTACCAATGTGCACAATGCAGTGAGAAATATGAGGGCTCAGATCCTAAAAAGCAGGCATTGCCACCTTTTGGGATCCACCGGGTTAATTTCATAGATATTTTTTGCTGGTGCTGTCCAAACGATTACATTTTGTGTTTTTCCCAATTGTGGATGTTCATGGCTTGATTTTGGTCCAGTGCTGTTTTCACCTCCAGCTGTGTCTGCCCTAAATTGGCACTATGGCCCGGATTCACAGAGAGTGGGCGCACATTTACGCCGGCGTAGCACACACACATTACGCTACGCCGGCGCAGCGTGAATAGGAAAGCACTGCATTCAGCAAGCCATCGCTCACCAAGATGTGCCAGCGTAGCGTATTTTCGAAGGCGCAGGCCAGCGTAAGTGCAAGTGGGCGTGATCCATGCAGATGATAGTCTGAGCATGGTGCAGTGTTTTACGCCTGGCGTATCACGAACTGTGCATGCGCCGTGACGTAGTCGTGATATGGACGCATGAAACAGCACCCTTATGTGCATGCTCACAACTACGCCGGCACAACTGCCCAAGCTACGCTGGATCACTACGTACACTGCAAACGTAACGTAAGCCCAATACGCCGGCCTGTGTTCTCTGGGGCAGACCTTTGCATGTCTATTGCTGGGTTGCGCCTCATCTATGGGGAATAACTTTACGTACAACTTATGCAAACATCGCATAGCATGCATCGGGCGCATGTATGTTCATGAATCGCCGTATTTCCCTCATTTGCATATTTGAATGCCTAATCAATGGGAGAAGCAACATGCCTCCAAACTATATTTGCGCCCACGCTACACCAGCATAAGCAAGATACATCGGGGTAGAATGGCCTGTTTTTAGACGTATGTTGGTTTTGTGGGTTTTGTGGGTCTGGAGCACACATAAGCCGGGCGCACATTTGCACAGCGTTGGTGTAAAGTTATTTACGTTGGCGTAAGTGCTTTGTGAATTTGGGCCTATATGTTTATATTTTCTAATATTTTTTTAATAGCCATTTTAGCAAATGAGAGTTGGTAAGATAGAGTAGGGACTGGCCAGAGATGGATAATTTTGACACAGTTGACTAATTTGAACATGTATTGCAATATATGGTAACTAAGAATCCTCAGTTTATACACTAAAGTTTGCTATAGATAAGTGTTAATAGGTGATAACACTTTTCCGTATCTCATGTGTTGTATACATCAAGCTGTTTAGGTTCTGAGTCCTAATATTTTTATATCACTGCATCGTGCAGGTTGGTAACTGTAAAGCATCTACACACACACACACACATTTAGATCTACACACACCAAACTGTATTTTTTACAATTAAAACATCACTTGGCCAATTGCGCTTCTAAAAGCAGCTGAAATAAATGACTATCTACAAATACATAGTAGTACCCCAATAATAGAAGTATTGCCCCATATTCCTAAGGCATACTTACTAAAATACATACAAATAGCCATTATATATAGAGAACTCTGGGCCAGATTCAGGTACATGTACATTTGCTCAGCGTATCCGAGATACGCTACGCAGCCGTATTTTACCAGGCTCTACAACAAATTCTGTTAGATTTTTGCCCGTACGATACGGCGGCGTAGTCTATTTCTCGCCGCGTAATCGAAATACGCGATTAGGGGGCGTGAAGCATTTAAATTAGGCGCGTCCCCGCGGCGATCGAACTGCGCATGCTCCATTCAGAAATTTCCCGCCGTGCATTGCGCAAAATAACGTTGATACATCATTCGTTGTTGGAGTAGCGTCGTTTACGGACATTCCTATTCCCGGACGTTTTACGTCAAAAATAAAAAAAGACGTCGGAAAACGTTGATATTCGACGCGGGAACGACGGCCATACTTAACATGGGCTGTCTAATATTAGACCAGCAAAAAGCTGGTATAGTTTTACGCAGCAAAAAGATGACTAAAGATGCCGTAAGAGATTGCGATAGACGTTCGTAATTTCGTGGATAGTCGGCAAAAGCTCATTTGCATACCCCGACGCGGAAAACGACGGGAACTCCACCCAGCGGCCGCAATTTTATTGCAGCGTAGATCCGAAGGCGTACGAACACGTAAGCCAGTCGGATCGAATCGCAAAGCCGTCTTTTCATGGTTTGAGGATTCAAACTAGTGAAAAAACGCGCGTAATTAGAAAGTACTCCGGTCTAACACCAGTTAGACAGGAGTTACGGCTCTGTGAATCTGGCCCTCTATGTTTTTGCCAAGTCAACTGCAATATCTACTAACCAGTATTCCACATGCTCAGCTAACGTTCTGTTAGCCACTCATTTGGAATATTGTGGATATCAAAGATGGATCCAAACTTCGTAATCTTAGGTAATAATCTACATGATGTATTCTAATCTGACAGTATGTGCGAACAGAGTAAGAGCAACAGCTTTTTTGATCATATAAAACTTTACAGTATAGGGTGTTTCATAATATACTTTCACAGAGGCTGGCATCCATTTGTAGTGATATAATTGCAACAATAAGAGCTGGCGTAAGGCTCAAAGACCCTAGAGGCTTAAATCCAAATAATACTTTCATCAGTTCTCAATGAAATTCATGCTTTCTGTCAAGAAACCAGTGGTGTTGTGACTGATATGAACAGACCAGTGAAAAGAAAAGGCTTGACAAAATACAGCCAAACAAAGAGGAACAAGAAAAAAACAAACAAATAGGAATTCAGCAAGAACCCAAAACAACCCAAAAAAACAGCATGGGAATTTGTGGGAATTTAAGAAACTTGGTTTGACAGCTCACATGACTGGCTTGCAACTATTCAGGGTATTCCCTATATCATAGGGATAGGTAGGGTAGTAAAGTGGGAGGGGTATGCCTGTATATCAAGAATTATGTGCAAGTGAACGTGAGAGATGACATCAGTAATGGAGCAAAGGAGGAGGTGGAATCCTTTTGGGTGGAGCTTCAAAGGGAGGAAAATAATTGGAAAGTAATATTGGGCGTATGCTATGGGCCAGAATGGCGGCAAGGCTGGTCGATGTTATTATAATGGAGGATTTTAATTATCCAGATATAGACAATGGCCCGGATTCACAGACATCGGTGCACATTTATGCCACCGTAGCGTCTTTTTTTTACGCTATGCCGACACAGTGCAGAGAGGCAAGCATGGAATTCACAAAGCAAATGCTCCCAATGTTGCACCAGCTTTAGCGTATATTTCGCAGGCGTAAGTCGGCGTAAGTAGGTGGAAGTGGGCTGGAAGTGGGCGTGATCCATGCTAATGAAGCGTGTCCCCATGCAAATGATGGGACGGGCCCCAGACAAGTACTTAAAACGAACTGCGCATGCATCGAGATGTAAACGTATCCCCGTGCACATGCGTATCCCCATGTCGGAACAACTGCCTAAGATACGCCGGATCACTGTGTACGCCATTAACGTAATCTATGCCCAGTTAGACCCACGTCGGTCCATATTCACAGACATCCAACGTACAATACATAGGCTTGTGTTCCCTGGTCCTTACCTTTGCATGGGTTGCGCATCATCTATGGTGAATAACTTTATGCCGGACGTAAAACTTACGCAAACCGCGTATATCATGCCCTGGGCGCAAGTACGTTTGTGAATCGCTCATTTGCATATGTGAATGCCTAATCAATGGGAGAAGCAACATACGTCCAGACCATATTTGCGCCCACGCCACGCCGGCGTAAGTAAGATATGTCGGGGTAGGATGGCCTATTTTTAGACGTATCTTGGTTTGTGACTCTGGCGCACACATACGCCGGGCGCATATTTATGCTACGCCGGGAAAAGGTGAGTTGCGGGAAAAGTGCTTTGTGAAACCGAGCATATGTCTAGATATAGACTTCGTCCAAGGTTTGCCGTTTCCCAAATGTCTTGCAGGATAAATTAATGTACCAACAAGAGACAACGCATTACTAGACCTACTGATTACTAACAATACAGACATGATCATGGATGTGGAAATATGGGGGAAACTTAGGAAACAGGGACCACAGGTGAATTACCATATTTATCGGCGTATAACATGCACAGGTGTATAACACGAACCCTAACTTTAAGAGGGAAGTTTCAGGAAAAAAACTTTCCCTGGCCCCCTGCGTATAACACACAGGCACAGTTTGCCCTCTATTTTTAGGGTAAAAAAGTGAGTGCTATACGCCAATAAATACAGTAGTTTCAGTATAAATCACAGTAATAAGAAGCACAAGGGATTAGGACACAAAATTTGAAAAGAGCCAACTTATCCAAACTGTGCTTTCTGCTAGGCAATATTACATGGGATAAAATCGTAGAAACAAAAAACATGGAGGAAAAATGGGAGTGCTTTAAGAGCATACTAAATAAAGGTATTGGCCAGTGCATTGCAACAGGAAACAAGTTTAAAAGAGCTAAAATAATCCTGGGTGGCTAAACTCCAATGTAAAAATGCATATGAAAGCAAATAAAAAGGCCTTCAAAAAATACAAGACCGAGGGGTCATTGTCAGCATTCCAACATAACAAAGCATGCAATAAGAAATGTAATGCCTTGTACACACAAGCAGAATTTTCGACTGAAAAAGTGAGACGGAAGCTTTTTATTGAATATTCCGTCTGTGTGTTATCCCCATCGGACTTTTTCCATCGGAAATTCCGATGGAATTAGATAGAGAACATGTTCTCAATTTTGGAATTTCCATTCGTTTGGATGCAATTCCGACGGACTAAAAACCATGCATGCTCATAATCAAGTTGACGCATGCTTGGAAGCATTGAGCTTAATTTTTCTCTGCTCATCGTAGTGTTATACGTCACAGCATTCTTGACGGTCGGAATTTGGTGTGACTATGTGTATGCAAGACAGCTTGAGCGGAATTAATTTGTAAAAAACATCAGAGTTTATTCTGACAGGAAAACCGGTCGCGTGTACAGGGCATAAGAGCGCAATCAGGGCAGCTAAAAGAAACCACGAAAGGCACATAACAGAGAAGAGTAAAAAATGTCAAATAGATTCTTTAAATATATAAACAGTAAGAAAGTGAGGCCAGAACATATTGGCCCCATAAAGGATGATGAAGGGAATTTGGTTATAAAAGACAAAGGTTTTAAATGCATTCTTCTCCTCAGGTTTTAAAAAAGAAACGGGGGTGGGGATATAGTAACCGAGATTGTAATGTTAATAAAATATCACAGAATGCACCTTCATGGCTTACAGAAGACAATATCATACTTAGGCTTGAAAAACTTAACACAAATAAATCACGAGGACCAGAGTCCTTAAGAAGCTCCGCTAGGTGATAGCTAGACCATCGTTCATTGTTCCTAATTTTTATGCACAGTATACTGAATGGAATGGTACCAGCTGATTGGGAAAAAAGCCAACGTGGTACTAATATTTAAAAAAGGGCCAAGATATATCCATGGAAACTACAGACCAGTTAGCCTAACATCAATAGTATGTACGCTAATGGATGATAAAGGACTATCATCATTTCAATGTGCAAGGGGTTTTGGGAGCAGTGTATACACTAGGGGCTTTCACACTGGGGAGGCATGAAAGGCGCTTTTCAGGAGCTTTACAGGCATTATTTTTAAAATGCGATAAAATGCCTGAATAGTGGCATCAGTGTGAAAGGGGTCTTACTGTCTAGATATAAACTGGAGGAGGGGTAAGACCGGCAAGATTAACTTAACTACAGCAGAGAAAATTTAAGTAGTCTCCTGCCCTGCCTGCTGGGGTATGTTGTGTTGTAGAACTCAGAACTGGATAAACAGAATTGTAATCTTTTAGTAGATAAAGCAGCTGCCATATTTGTATTTTGCATGTGTTTACACAGCGTTCAGCTTTAAAGTGTAAGTTCACCTTTTCACTAAAAAATGCACTAACACCCTACACCTGTCCATTCCCCTGGGGCCCCTCTTTACTTATCTTTGTTGGTGATGAGCTGTCACTGCCCATGCAACTGGTGCAGCATTCCAGGAATTTGAAAGCCAGGGTATTTTCCCCCATCTTTCTTGAGGGTTTCTGGGATGAATCAGAGCAATACTAATTGGTTAAGGATAAGTAAATAAGAAAAAAAAAATGCACTTTTTTTTTCAGGTAAAAAAAATTGCATTTATTATTATATTTTGAAGCCTGTAAAGCATTGCAACAGCGATCAGCAGATCACTGGTGCCATGTAGGTCTACAGCAGATCTGTCAGTGTATCTGTATGCCCCAGTGTTTCCAACCACCTGTATTTTTATGGGCAAGCCCATAAAAACAGGACACTTTTTCTCCTGCTCATAAATGCCAATGGCAGGGGAAAAAGTGCCAGTAAAAAAAGACTGTGACCGGCTCAGCTCAGAACTACGTATGCAGTTCCCAGAGATTCCAGAGAACCAACTGCCCGAGATGATCCAATCCGATCTGCACCTCTGCAGCTGCGACAATTGCTTCACTCACCACTGCCTCTCAACCAATCAGCATTTAGAGCTGTACTGTAACCCACCCTCCTTCCGCAGCCTACCACATTTAACAAGAAGATGCGGGCAGCCGAAAGTGTGGCTGTACTGTATTGAGGCGGGCGTAAGTCTGCTCTGTTCCCTGTGCTTTACCATTACCAGACCAGTAAATGCTAGCAATATTTTGTGATCTTGTCACATAACTAAGTGTGAAGTTGAATCAGGTAAACAGACTTGAAGTGTCGGCATCCGGCAGATGTGGGCTGGGAATGGGAAGCAGTAAGCAGCAGTCTCTTTATTCTGTTTGCTGGGAAGACTGAGGCTCTATCTGTGGGGGCATGGAAGTCTGTCTGTCTGTCTCTCTCTGTGGGGTGATGTGGGAGACGTTTCTCTCTGTGGGGGCACGGCAGTCTGCCTGTCTCTCTCTTTGGTGTGATGTGAGAGTTGTCTCTCTCCGTGAGGTAACGTGGGAGCTGTCTCTCTCTGTGGGGTGATGTAGGAACAGTCTCTATTTCTCTAGGGTGATGTGGGAGCAGTCTCTCTCTGTGGGGAGATGTGGGAGAAGTTACTCTCTCTGTGGGGTGAAGTGGGAGCAGTCTCTCTCTGTGGGGTGAAGTGGGAGCAGTCTCTCTCTGTGGGGTGATGTGGGTGCAGTCTCTCTGTGGGGTAATGTGGGAGCAGACTTTTTTTCTCTAGGGTGATGTAGGAGAAGTCTCTCTCTCTGGGGAGATGTGGGAGCAGTCGCTCTCTCTGTGGGGTGAAGTGGAAGAAGTCCATCTCTCTTTGGGGTAATGTGGGTGCAGTCTCTCTCTGTGGGGTAATGCGGGAGCAGTCTCTCTCTCTCTTTTTAGCGAGATAAATTAAGGCAAAATCCCTCCAGTTTGACATAGGTGACTAAAATAAGAAATATGTTTTTTGACTTAATATCTACCCTAAATCACATTGCTAATTGCACATGTTACATGTTTGTAGCCTAAATACTGTAATTTGCACTTAAAACTCTAATTATTTTATCTTTTGCAAATGCCAGTAAAAACATGGGTGTGCCTGTAAATTTTGGCTGTTGTGTTAGTAAATTTTAATCTGGTAGGTTGGCAACATAGGTATGCCCATACATCGCTTACAGACAAGCAGATACTCACTGACAGGAAGAAAGGATGAACTACCATGGTGCTCTACATTAAAAGCTCTAAGCTGACAGCCGGAAAGGCTGCTGGACCTTGTCGTTTTCCATTCACAGGACTCTGTGAATGATTGACGTGGCCAGGTGGGGGAGCCCCGCTTGGCCACTTTTTTTTTAAATTGTGACAACAAATGGGGGGGGGGGAAGATCTCCGCTAGCTGTCAGAACAGGGATCAGGGAGGTGTGGAGGCCCAGTCCTGAAGATGGGTGTAACATGTAACATTTTTACGACAAAGGTTTAACCCTTTTCTGTAAAGTGGTCATGTGACAGCATGTGACCAATCAGAATTCAGAATTGCTCTTCTGCCCCAGAAGCCTTAAGAAAAGGAAGAGCAGGGCTTTTAAATCCCTATACCACTGCACTGACTGCAGCAAGGACAGCTAACCACCAACGCAGATAAGTATAGTGGGGACCGAGGGGTGGGGAAGGTATAGGGTGCTAATCCACCTTTTTCATATTTTGTGAAAAAGTGATCTTAAAAAATATTACACACTCGGCAAATTGCATTTTCTATCACAACAGATGCAGGCAGAAGTGTTCATTTGTTCAAGTATGGGATTTCAACTTCTTATTTTAAAACAATAGCCTACAATGTTGTTGGAGCAGAGCTCATCTAGATGTGCAGTGAATAATGCTCTTGGATCCTTTAGGCTGTACCTGTGCCAGTTTGTGTCATTTTTAAAAAATGTGGAGAGAAAGTTCCTCGGAGCCCAACATTTCCAACATGAATGTGAGTGTTATCTTTTATTGCAGAGCTTCTCTTAAAGGCTAAATTTGGCTTCAGAGCTTAGTTGTAAATTGAGCCTGTGAAAGTGTTGTTTCCTCCAGCTGGTTGGAGCATTATAAAGAACCAAATGCTCATCAATAAAGTACACAACAACAATTTAATGCAACAGATATCATTGCTCATAGTAGAGCAAATTTGAGAACTGGGGAAATTAGATAACATGCATTTTAATTATGTTAATATAATTCTTAGATCTGTAATTAGGTTTCATGTTTTCCTAGGAATCAATAGGGACCCTTGTATTCTAGGTTGGTATACTAACAATGTGAAAATGATGTATGTGAGAAAAAGCTAGATCATTTACATTTTGTGGATTGTGAGTTCTGAAGAAATATTCGTAAAAAATATAAGACTAAGACTAACATTATGGGGTGTAAATGGTTGATATAGTTGTAAACTGGAGTAAATTAACTAAGACTGCACAACAGGCTTATCTTCTTTTACATGAATCCCTCTCAGTGGCGCTTGCATGGTGAAATACTTACTTTCTTCCCCATGCGTGAGATTTTCACTGTCACAGCCAAACATCCCAGGCAAGGTCTACTTCCTAGTGCTCATTCGGGGACCTATTAATTCAGATAAATAGTCCATTCTCTGCTGGATGGCTGGAAGCCCCATCAGTATCAGGGTTGCAAAGGTCACAGTTGTGAGCAGGCCATGGTGTTCCTTCACTGTGGGTGGGGAGGCAAGATGTCAGGACGGGGGCCTAATGCAGAACATATGAAAGGGTCCTGCTGCAGGGTCACAAGGCTAGGTCCACACTGCTATGACCCCAAACTCATGCAGTTTGCTTGAGACTTGCTTACAATTTCCTTGTGTACTCCTTGCAACCTGCTTATGACTTTTGTGATTCAATATTGCAGTTTATGACGCTAAAATCACACCACAGTTCACAGATTACAGAAAATCAGTGGAGGAACCTTTTATTGTTGCTGCAACTTGAGTCACACAGATTGAGATGGCACCCATTAAAATTAACGTGTTTTGACTTGTCGTACAATGTATGTATTGCATGGTGGACCAGGGCTTATAAAGGCCCATATGACGGAATTAAAGAGCCCTGTGATAAGAGGTAAAGGCCCCCAGGCTCTGAGGGGAGGGCCCTTGTACCAATGGAAAGGGCCTCAGCGGTCAGGGGGCCCTTTGTGGTTTCTTTCACTGTGGACCTGAAGGTTCTCATTAGACATGTGCACACTGAAATATTTTGTTTCTTAATTTCGCTTTCGTCCGAAAAATACATTTATTTAATAACTCCCGAAATTTGTTTTTATTTATTTAGTTTTTCGTAAAAAAAAAAAATTAAGATCAAATCTGTCATTGAAGGCTTATGGTGTCTGTCGAATGTTCTAAGAAAAAAAACAAAGAAGATTCGACAGAAACTAAAAAAATAAATAAAAATTAGACTCTTCATGTCTCTCTATGTCGAATCTTCATGTCTCTCTATGTCGAATCTTTTCTCTCTATGCCAAATCTTTTCTCTCTATGTAGAATAATATTGGACTAATAGAGTTAGGCCTCGTACACAAGAGGGGATATGTCCGCTGAAAACGGTCCGATGGACCGTTTCAGCAGACATCTCCGCTCGTGTGTATGGGCTAGCGGACAGATTTCTCCACCCGACAGATTTCAAAGCATGCTTTGAAATCTATCCGGTGGGAATCTGTCCGCCCGACATGTCTCCTGGTTAGTACACTTACCAGCAGACATGTCGTCCCCCACCGCCGCCGCGCCGCCGCCGCGCCGCCGCGCCGCCGCCGAATGGATTTGGCGCATGCGCGGAAGTGTTTAACTTCCTGGTGCGGTGACGTGGCGGTGACGTGGCGGTGACGTGGCGGCGTCAACGTCACCGCCGCGTCACCGCCACGTCACCGCGCCGTCCGGCGGCGGGGAATTTGATCCGATGGTGTGTACACGCCATCGGATCAAACTCCCGATCGGACATATCCGATGGAAATGGTCCGCGGACCGTTTTCATCGGATATGTCCGATCGTGTGTACGAGGCCTTAAGGTTAAGCACATCCGACCGCAATGAAAATGAAAATAAAGCATTTTTTTTATGTCAGATCTTTCGGTTTTCGTCTTCTGTGCTTTCGTTATCGTTAGTTAAAACGATAACGAAAAAACCTGAAATGCGGACGAAAATGTATTTGGACGAAAACGAATGCACGTGTTTAGTTCTCATTATGACTCTGGTTGAGGTTATGTGCTTGGAGTAATGTAAGGGTTCAGAGTTCATGTTAGGAGCTAGGTTATGTGTTTGGGTGGGGGGGAAGGTTAAATGTTAGAATCTGCTTAACAATTAGTAATAGGCAAAAGGTAAAAAATCTAGAGACACTCGGAAGTTATTTGTTATTTCTTTTTGGTGCCCAAGCCATGCCAGCCAAAGAATTACACAAGACTGTTGGTGCCCCAAAGTAATGTATGGTATATCTATATTAATGATGGTTAAAAATATCTACTTGTAACTGTAAACCTGTTTTTTTTTTTTGCTTTGCAACTGCTTACATAGTTACATAGTTAATTAGTAGTGTTGAGCAGAATACGCCATATTCAATTTCACGATATTTCACGAATATATAGAAGAATATTCGTGAAATATTCGTTAATATCGAATATTCGTGATATTTTATAAAAAAAAAAAAAAAATAGCGAAATTTCGCTAATGCGAATGCGAAATTGATTGCAAAATTCTCGTCCGCGCATGCGCATGGTCGTGCAGGCAGGTTCCTATTGGTTGCTATGGAGGTTGCTAACCTCTGACAACTGTGGTAGGAGAACTCTGATTGGCTCTGATGCCAAAGAAGGGCAGAGAAAGTATTCGCGAATATTCGTAATACGAATATTCGCATTGCGAATATTCGGCAACATAAAAGGATCGCCTCAGCTACTCGGCCCAGGGTCTCTAAACATACCAGCAATGCTGCGTCGATGGAGATCACTAGGATGTGATCTGTTTTAAAAATAAATTTGAAACAATATGAATACTCGCAAAAGCGAATATTCACCGCGATATTCGAGTTATTCGCGAATACTCGAATATGCAATATTCATAACGAATATTCGCAATGCGAATATTCTTGATCAACACTATTAATTAGATTAAAAAAAGAGAGTTGTCCATCTAGGTCAACCAATATAAAACCAAAACAATAGAAATCCTCCCTATACACAATCCTAAACCCACAGTTGATCCAGAGGAAGACAGTGATTGACAGTTGCAACAGTGTTTCAGTTTTCAGCATCAATATTTTCAAATTCTTTGCTCACAATAACGTCACTTTCCATCCCTTGTCTCTGCTTGCAATGGTCACACAACTGTATCTTGTAGTCTTACACGCTATTCAGTGCTACCTTATGTTGGATTATCAGCTAGACTTCCATATGTTTTCCTCAGTCTTAGCTGCGACATTCAGTCCCCTTTCTGAACAAGTTATTTTCCTTTCTTCCCAACTGCAGTCATGTGCTAATTACAGTACATCACTGTGTTTTAATAATGGTCTTAAAGGATAAGTTCATCTTTTGGAACATGTTACATGTTCCACCTGTATTAAGGGTGGAACATGTAACATGTTCCAGCAGCTGCAGCCTCTCACACTATCCCCCCACACTATGCCCCCACCCTCTTCCCCATGTATGGAAAAGTACCAGCTCATATAAAGAATTATTTTGGAAGCATTTATGGTATTGGACGCAAATGGGGTTGGGTTATTGAATGCATAAAGACTATTTACTTTGCAAGGGGATCTTTCAAACCTGAGTGAATGAATTGCTTAGTGAATGAAGCTCCGCTGACTTTCATCATCCACATGCAAGCATTTTTTGCAATGTAAATTTCTACCACATTTACTAATCTAAGGGAAAATCCCCCTGCAAAGTAAACAGCCTGGTTACTTTAACCACTTAAGGACCGCCTACTGCACATTTACGTCTGCAGAATGGCACGGCTGGGCACATCAACGTATATATACGTTGATTTTAGTACCCAGCCGTGGGTCGTGGGCGCGCTCGCCGCTGGAGTGCGGCGATCCGTCCCTGGAGCGGAAGAACGGGGAAAGCCGTGTGTACACACGGCTTCCCCGTGCTTCTCTGTGACCGCAGCATCGATCGCGTCATCCCTGTAATAGGGGGACGCGATCGATGACGTCACACCTACAGCCACACCCCCCTACAGTTGTAAACACACACATTAGGTCACACATCCCCTACAGCGCCACCTGTGGTTAACTCCCAAACTGCAACTGTCATTTCCACAGTAAACAATGCAATTTAAATGCATTTTTTGCTGTGAAAATGACAATTGTCCCAAAAATGTGTCAAAATTGTCCGAAGTGTCCGCCATATTGTCGCAGTCATGAAAAAAATCGCTGATCGCCGCTATTAGTAGTAAAAAAATAATAATGAATAAAAATGCAATAAAACTATCCCTTATTTTGTAAACGCTATAAATTTTGCGAAAACCAACCGATAAACGCTTATTGCGATTTTTTTTACCAAAAATACGTAGAAGAATACGTATCGGCCTAAACTGAGGAAAAAAAAATTTTTTTTTATATATTTTTGGGGGATATTTATTATAGCAAAAAGTAAAAAATATTGCATTTTTTTTAAAATTGTCGCTCTATTTTTGTTTATAGAGCAAAAAATAAAAACTGTAGAGGTGATCAAATACCACCAAAAGAAAGCTCTATTTGTGGGAAAAAAGGACGCCAATTTTGTTTGGGAGCCACGTCGCACGACCGCGCAATTGTCAGTTAAAATGAAGCAGTGCCGAATCGCAAAAAGGGGCAAGGTCCTTTACCTGCATTTTGGTCCGGGTCTTAAGTGGTTAAAGTTTTTTTTAACCACTTCCTTACTGGGCATGTATACCCCCTTCCTGACCAGGTGAAATTTCAGCTTGTGGCACTGCGTCGCTTTAACTGACAATTGCGTGGTCGTGCGATGTGGCTCCCAAACATAATTGGTGTCCTTTTTTCCCCACAAATAGAGCTTTCTTTTGGTGGTTTTTGGTCACCTCTGCGGTTTTTATTTTTTGCGCTATAAACAAAAATGGACGACAATTTTGAATAAAATACAATATTTTTTACTTGTTGCTATAAAAAATAGCCCAATTAAAAAATAAATAAAATCAGTCTAGGCCGATACGTATTCTTCTACATATTTTTGGTAAAAAAAAAAAAATCGCAACAAGCGACTGGTTTGCGCAAAAGTTATAGCGCCTACAAAATAAGGGACAGAATTATTATTTTTTATTATTTTATTTTTTACTAGTAATGGCGGCGATCTGCGAATTTTATTGCGACTGCGACATCATGGCGGACACATCGGACACTTTTGAAACATTTTTGGCACCATTCACATTTATACTGCAATCAGTGCTATAAATATGCACTAATTACTGTATAAATGTGACTGGCAGGGAAGGGGTTAACACTAGGGGGTGAGGAAGGGGTTAAGTGTGTATCCTGCATTGTGTTCTAACTGTGGGGGGAGGGGGGGTGACTGGGGGGTGACCGATCTGTGTCCCTATGTACAAGAGACACAGATCAGTCTCCTCTCTCTATGACAGGATGCTGTCATTGTGAGAGCCGGCAATGAGAAATGATCTCATATGCTTACATATGAGATCATCTCTCATTCGCTGCACCGTTCGCATCGCAAACGGCCACTCTGATTGGCCGTTCGCGGCGATCTGTGATTGGCTGAGTCCAAGGGACACGGCCAGTACAGAAGTCCCCCGCTGCGCACTCTTGAGTGCGCGCTGGGAACGATGAAAGGGGCTGCTGTGAAAACACGGTGGCCCAGAGAATTAGAGCCACCCTGCGGCCGTATATAGTCGTACGGCCGTAGGGAAGTGGTTTTATTAACAATTCCCTTTACTGTATAAATGAGCCCTTTGGCAGCTACCTATTTGCCAATCAGAAAGACCTGATGTTTTGCAGGTCAAATCAGCTTTTTTATTTTTCCATCAACCAATCTGAAAAGTATACCTATAGATATTTTCCTGGTTACTAGATTGTAATGATATCCTTAAAAAAAGGGGGGGGGGTTGTATTAAGCACTAGGCATGTGCAATCGTTATTGTCCGAATGCATCTTCGTCCAAATTTTGGGAATTTTAGTATTCGTTTTGACAAAACGATAAGGAACGCGCAGAATCCAAAATCAGAAAGATTTGAAATAAAAAAATGCTTTATTTTCGCATCGTTGTGACAACAGTTCAATATAGATAGAAGATTCGACATGACAATGACGATAGTGATCTGTGTCTATCGAACCTGCAGTTCGAATATGCCTAACCTAACTATATTAGTACAAGATTATTCGACACAGAGAGAAAAGATTCAACGTAATAGAGACAATAGTAAAAGAGCTGTTAGTGGTCGCTGCTGGAATGGGTGGGCAAAATAAAATGATGATGATGATGAATGTGATTTTGCTGATTGTAACCAAAGAGGACACCCTCCATGGGGTCGAACTGCCTGGAGCCACCATCGGATGCTGTCATCGGCAGTATGATGCAGAACCGATAGGAGAGCATAGCGAACAGAAAGGAAGTTATATGTTTGAATTTCGATACAACACAATTTCATTGGCTGTTGGGGTAGACCGTTCGGCATGAACAGAAACACACAAGTATTGTATGAAAAATATGCATAACACCATTCGACATGAAGATTCGACAAAGCAGCTAAAAACATACGATCACCGCGAGTGTACATTTATGGTCAAATGCTCCGCCCAAAGGCTTTAGGAGAATTCTAATGTTGTTTGACTAGTAATAATAATAATTAATAATTATATTTATTACTAGTCAAACAACATTAGAATTCTACTATAGCTTGTGGGCGGAGCATTCGACCGGAAATGTTTGATCGCAGCGTCGTACAGTTTAGCTGCTTCGTCGAATCTTTTTAGAACATCTGACAGACACCATAAGCCTTCAGTTGAAAAAAATTAGACCTTAATTAATTCAGATTTTCATATGAATGCATTTTTTAAACACACCAAAATAAATAAAAACTAATTTTGGTAGTAACTAAATACATTTATTTTTCGGAAATACAAACCGAAATTCCGAAACAAAATATTATGTGTGCACATGTCTATTAACCACTTGCTGATTGCTACATGCCTATTTACGTTGTCAGAATGGCACGAGCAGGCAGATTGGCGTACAGGTACCTCAATTTGAATCTGCCATCCAGGGGGCATGCGCCGCTGGGGGCGCACATGCGCACCCACCGCATGCCTCTCGAGTGCGGCCGTAGGTCCGGGGAACTCGATGTTCTTGGGAGTCCCGCGATTGCGGTCGAATGGCTTTGTAAACAAGGCATTCCCTTATTCTGCCTAGTGACACTGATGACCTTTCCCCCATGATCGGGAACGGTCAACAGTGACATGACACATGTAGTCACGACCCCTAACAGTAAGAATCACTTCCTAGGGAACACTTAACCCCTGCAGCGCCACCTAGTGGTTAACCCCTTCACTGCCAGTGTCATTTTTACAGTAATTAGTGCATTTTTATAGCACTGATCCCTGTTAAAATGACAATGGTCCCAAAATGGTGTCAAAAGTGTCCAATGTGTACGCCGTAATGTCGCAGTCATGATGAAAACCGCTGATCTCTGCCATAACTAGTAAAAAAAAATTTAATAAACATGCCATAAAACAGTCCCCTATTTTGTAGAAGCTATAACTTTTGCGCAAACCAATCAATAAACGCATATTGCAATTTTTTTACCAAAGATATGTAGAAGAATACGTATTGGCCTAGACTGTGGGAAAAAAAAAAAAATATTTTTGGGGGATATTTATTATAGCAAAAATAAAATATTTTAAATTATTTTCAAAATTGTCCCTCTTCCTTTGTTTATAGCGCAAACACATCGCAGATGTCATCAAATACCACCAAAAGAAAAAATGATGTCAATATTGTTTAAGAACTACGTCGCACAGCCATGCAATTGTCAGTTAAAGCGACACAATGGCGAATCGCAAAAAGTGGCCCGGTCTTTTACCACCAAAATGGTCCGGGGCTTAAGCGGTTAAGCGCCATCATAGTGTGTAAAAAGTGGAAAAGCAATTACCTGAGATGAAAAACAGCCCAGTAATGATCTGTGCTTTGCATTTGTATTTGAAGCATGATCCTCTTGCAGCCTTCTGCATCTAAATAAAATAAGGTTTAAAGCCCTATTGTTTGTGGCTTAACTTATTACACATTATGGAACAGTAAAATATACTTTTTTTTGTAATTCCTTTCTTTCTTCTTATTTTTTTCTTAAATTGCAGCTCCAACACCACCTCAAAATCTCTTTCCCTGATAGCATGCTAAATATAATGTCTGCTGTCCTTTTGTGTGAAGTTAGTGGTCTATCTGCATTTTTCCTAAAAGCATTGATAAATGGAGCACAATTGCCTTGACTGTATGGGGTGTTTTGGACCACTAATAATAATAATAAACCACTGCTTCTACACAAGTCCTTGTCTATGGTGTGCTGCCAGAAAAAAAATGGGGTGGTGTTGTTGCTGTAATTTAAGAAAAACACAAGCAAGACAATAAAAATGTATTTTTTTATGTAACCTCAGTTTTTATAATGTTTACACAATTGTGCTTTAAATGGTATTTATTACAGATCCTGCGCTCTAGTGTTACAGGCTTTGACAAAAATTGGTATTACCCAATAGAAAATGTTTTGCTTGATTTTACTTAGAAATCATATAAATATTCAAAAGCTAAATTTATATGATTGTAGGCACAAAGTAATAACATGTACAATTCAAATGTTTCCAGTTGGGCACAGTGGATGTAATAAAAGACTATAAAGGCATAGGGGAACACTAAACATAATCTACACTAGTTTGAAAGTTTATTGTACCACCGCTCTGCCTTATAATTTTTATATTTCTCAGAAACACATAGAAATCTGGAGTTGTTTTAGCATAATTTAATTGTATGAAATGCATATGTCTTTGCAGTACATGAAGTTCTCACATAGACCAATGAAGAGTGCAAATACTGTAAATTGTATGGAATGGTGCTACTGCTGTGAACATAAATATTCAAGTTAAAATATACATTTGTGGTCTAAGTCAGATTTACAGCTTGTGCTAGTATACAGTATACTGTTTTCTGGGAATAGCTGAGAGAATATTCATTAGCTTTTTGTTATGGTTTTAGCAGACTTTAATACCCAAGAGATTAAAAATTTATATAAATATAGCAGGCTATCCGTTATATCAGTTTGGGTTGACATATACAGTAATGAGGCTGAAAAATTTAAGACTGGGTGGCATAACTCTATACAAGAGGTACTTACCATTTTTTAATATATTTCTCGTACGTCTAGTTTTCAGATATAAAGCAGACTCTTCCATTGTAGAGATCTCGCAAGTCTACATGGATTCATTACACATTGCATCAACTTATAAAAATGCCAGAGGCATGGCAGTAAAAATTTACACTAAACATATATAACGCATTTAGAAAGCATTAAGTCAGCCATTGCCTGCAACCTTAAGTGCAGACTAGTTTTTGTGCAGACATTCATGTACTATTCAAATCCCAAAGCAGATGCAATACACAGCAAAAAATCACATTAAAAGTAAAGTTTACTCTTTACAGCCTTTTCTTTCACTGATTTTAATTCACAAGTACATCAACAAAAGAAAAATGTGTAAAAGGAGACTGTAAATTGACCATTTTATTAGTTTCTCAAGACCATTATTAAAATGGATCATTTAGTGTATTAATTAATTGCTAAGAGAAATAAAATAGCAAAGCTGTTATGGGATGAGTGAACACAATGTCAGCATGTTTCCTGACCTTGAGTAATTCCTATTTTCTCTCTGTATTAATATAGAACATATTGAATACCTAGGTATTGCGTTCTTGAGTGTGTAAACATATTTGGAAGAACACCATCTGAACACTCATTGGCTGCACAATATTTCCTGATTATATGGGGAATAGTAGAAGTAGTTTAGCCCACTGTCTGCATGACTGGTCAACTGATAGTTTACTGGAAGACCTGTTTTCAAGTACCAGTTTAACTGGTGTCCCTACCCACAAGTGATGGGAATGACAAAAGTTTACGGCAGCATTTATAAACGACTGTTACTCAATTGTAATATCAAAATCAGGAAGCTGGCAGGGTATTTTAAAAACCAATGCATATTTATGAAATTATCGAAGTGTGATAAATATCTTTCAGCTGAAGTGAGCCCTCTTTAGTGAATATGTGCTTTAAAAGCTCAAATACTTTTTAGTGTTGAAAGACATTAATTTGCATGCAGTATGGTACTCCTGCTCAAAGGTGTGAAAACTCCACAGCATAAGTTGAGAAGTGTTGGGTGCAGGCACAGTAAAAGTATCCCGAGTTATACCCCAAAGAGAATATAGAAAAAGAATATATAAGGTGGGGGAACTAAGCAATTCTGCCTCACCCCTACCAATGACACCAAGAGAGGCCTCAAAGGTCTTTTGATCCAGTTGCTGCACTTTAGTATTACTTGTCTGTTAGCGGTTTCTTCTTGAGTATGTCAGGTAATGGTCCTCCCTCATGCCTCCAGGGACCTACAATATAAAAGTCAATAACAGAAAATCAACTGATAAAGGAACATACATTCTCTCCCCTTTTCACTGCCTACAGTATGTGGGTTTAATTAATTCATGGTGGGGGGCAGTATTCTTTGAATAGTGCAACTGGTCAGCTCAAGCCACAATTTTGTTTCTTTATTCAATGTAATTTTCTTTATTTATTACTAGTATTGTTTTTGTCTTTAGTTTATGACATTATAATAACCATATTTATTTTTTTGTTTGTCTATAAAGAAATATCAATAAGACGCCCCATGTGATCCGGGGAAATCTCACATAAGCAGCGATCTGCTTGCTTATGGTGAGATATGACAGGCTCTCCCTGGGGATACATACTGGCCATCACAACAAGGTAGGACACTCTCTAACCAATTGCTTTTTGTTTTTACCATCTTTAGCCTTGCCAGTCTATTACTAGCTGGTGTAACTTAAACTTAATTCACCTTATATTCTATTTTGCAGTTAACTGCTTACCAGCGCGTTTGGCTTTCCTCATACCTTATAGGTTGCTACTTGCGCCTTCTAGTCTGTGATGCTGCCTTTCTTCCCCAGTATTTTGTAATTAACATTTAAACCTTTTTCGGGTAAGAACCACTAGATTATCCCCCCCTATATAATTGTTGGTGTATCCTGGGTTCCTCACATGTGCACCGCCCACTTGTCTTCCTTACACACACCTTCTCTTTGCTTCCCCTGTCACCCCACCTAAATCCCCCCCCTCCCCCTTTCCCTTCATTACCCCCTCTACCTTCCTTTTTTACCTCCCTTTTCTCTTTTTCCCCCTTTTTCTTTCCTCTCCACTGTCCCTTTTCTCCGCCCCCCTTCCCTTCTGGTCCCATTCTTTCACCCCCCCCCCTCCTATCCCCCTCCTCTACCTCCTTATCAATTAATTCCCCTTGTTTTCTTTTTCCTTTTCTTTTTCTTCTTTTTTCTTTTTTCTTTTTCTTTGCACGCTCTGTGGTTTATTCATTATTCTCTCTCTTTCTCCTTTCCCTCTCCTTTGTCTCCTCGCTGCTTACCCTTCTCTTTTCTTCCTTCCCCTGTTTCCCCCTCTCCCCCCCACCCATTCCGGCTTCCTCTTCCCCCCCCCCCCCTTCCCCCCTTCCTCCGCGAAACCGGTTGAGGTCGCAGATTGGCTCCACGCATCTGACCAATACGGTTTTGCTTTGTTTTGTGTTATCTTAACAAACACCTTACTGTGTCCGAACTGTGGGGCCTGTCCCATCTTTTTATTATTGATGTATTGTTCTTTTTGTAATAAACCTATTTTTATATGATATACGTCTCTCTATAAGTACCTTGAAAATCCCAACCAAACCCATACCGATCGATATAGTATAGACCAGTTTAGTGTCAAGCAGCTTTGCTGTCTCTATCTAGTCGGTCCTCCCCCCCTGTTTTCAAACATTCCGGGATGCTGGTACATTTTAAATTTATTGTTCTAAATTGAATAACTGAGACTATACTCTCCCCTTTTCACAAATATCAATAAGAGTAATAATGGACTGCAATCAATTTATACTTCATTAGATTAATAGTGTATATAAATTATAGTTTTTTTGGTTCTGCCTTTGGTTCCATAAATTCTGCATCCTCAGCATTTCTGGCATCCAGCTTCATTTGAACCTTAATTAAAACATTTATCAGAAGTATGCAGTTAGTGCAATATTTATTTTCCCTTTGGAATATAGACACTCATCCAATAAACTTGTACATCTCATTTTGCTTTGTACTCAGTATTCTCATTCCCAAGAGTAAACCGCCCGTATATGTATCTATCACTGAAAAGCAGTATCAAGAAATATGCAAAATCATTATTATAATCCGTCTGATACTTTTTTCATTTTGCATTATTCACAGTGCATATGCCATTTCTTTGGAAGCTGTGAGAAATACAATAGCTAGAATCCACATGTTAGTAATGATGATATGTACAAATGTAGTAACTGTTGGGAAGCATTCATAGATCTGTGCAGTATATTACCCACATAGTCAGCAGTCTTGTCATTTAATGCTGTGCTCTTGGGTTAACCCTTCTGGGCCCCCTCCTTCCTTTACAACTCCAGGGATAATATCTACATGGGGTCACCAAAGGTCTGTTTGGGTTCCCTCCCACAGTCTAAAACAGATAAGCTTCAGATCAAACCAGAATTTAGCTTGAATTTTGCCTCATCTGTGTTTGGCAAATGGACAAACTAAATGCAATATTTGCCTGCCCACCAAACTGAACCCCATTGTACAGTGGGAAGTGACCAGTGACCAGTGGCCACCAGCTTTCTAGCGGTCAGTTATCCAGGGATAATATCTGCATGGAGTCTCCACAGGTCTGTTTGGGTTCCCTCCCACAGTCTAAAACAGATAAGCTTCATATCAAACTAGAATTTAGCTTGAATGTTGCCTCATCTGTGTTTGGCAAACAGACAAGTCAGAAGGCTGGCCGGAGGCCGGCCTGTATTTGTGGGAGGAGTCTGAGAGTACTTAAGACTCCCTCCCTGTCGGTGCTGGGTCGGCGTAGGGTTCTGGGTTGGGGGGGCACGGCCGATGCATGTCACTTCCGGCTTCCTGGAGAGGGCGGTCAGCAGCAGCTGTCTCAGGTGTTTTCCACCCACGTTGCGAGGGTCTGATTCAGCGGTCCTCACAAGCTGTTCAGGGGGTGGGGGGAGTCGCTCGTAGTCCGGTTCTCATACCGGGTCCATGGGGGGGGTGCTCGCATTCCGGTCCGCACGTGGGGGATTCCCGCATGGCTCCCGTGTTTTCACCTGGTCCAGGCGGGCGCCCCCTCCCAACCCCCACTCGCCTGTCTCCGCCGGGTTCACGCCGGCAGCAGCAGCATGGCCGCCCATTTGTGTCTCTTCCTCCCGGGGCTCTCACCAGTTTCACGCCGGGGGGAGGGGGGATGCCCGCCCGCTGTAGTTCTCCCTCCTGCATGGAGGGAGCCGCTGCCCGCCCGTTCCCCTTGTTCTCGCTGGGGAATGGGGGCGGGATGCCTGCCTGCCCGTCCGCTGTATTTCTCCCTCCAGCGTGGAGGGAGCCGCCCGCCGCTTTCCCCGGTGTACACGCCGGGGGGAGGGGGGGAGGCCCGTCAGCTGTACTTCTCCCTCCTGCTGGAGGGAGCCGCCTGCTGCTTCCCCCGGTGTTCACGCCGGGGGGGGGGGGGGGAATGCCCGCCCACTATGTTTCTTCCTCCAGCAGCGGCATGGGGGGGGGGGCTGTATGAGGAGCGGTTCATGCATGGGTCTTGCTGGGGGGGTGTCCGCCATTTTTTTCCAGGGGTCGCATGCTGGCTACTTGGGGGGGGGGGGGCTGCCCTCCCGCATCTCTGGGGTCATGCTAGCGGCATTGGGGGGGGCTGCTGTCTACCTTTTACTGAGGTCAGGGGAGTTCTGCCCCTGTGTTTGTGTCATAGCGTTTCTGCCCCTGCGTTTCTGTCATAGCGTTTTTTCTGCCCCATGGTTTCTGTCATAGCGTTTTCTGGCCCCAGGTTTTCTGTCATAGCGTTTCTGCCCCTACTTTTCTGTCATAGCGTTTTTCGGCCCCATGGTTTCCGTCATAGCGTTTCTGTCCTCAGGTTTCTGTCATAGCGTTTTCTGGCCCCAGGTTTTCTGTCATAGCGTTTCTGCCCCTACTTTCTGTCATGGTGTTTCTGCCCCCAGGTTTTCTGTCATAGCGTTCTGCCCCCACGTTGCTGTCATAGCGGTTCTGCCCCCACGTTTGCTGTCATAGCGTTTCTGCCCCCAGGTTTCTGTCATAGCGTTGCTGCCCCACGTTTTCTGTCATAGCGTTTCTGCCCCCAGGTTTCTGTCATAGCGTTGCTGCCCCACGTTTTCTGTCATAGCGTTTCTGCCCTCACGTTTCTGTCATGGCGTTTCTGCCCCCAGGTTTCTGTCATAGCGTTGCTGCCCCACGTTTTCTGTCATAGCGTTTCTGCCCCACGTTTCTGTCATAGCGTTTCTGCCCCACGTTTCTGTCATAGCGTTTCTGCCCCAGGTTTTCTGTCATAGCGTTTCTGCCCCACGTTTTCTGTCATAGCGTTTCTGCCCCACGTTTCTGTCATAGCGTTTCTGCCCCACGTTTCTGTCATAGCGTTTCTGCCCCAGGTTTTCTGTCATAGCGTTTCTGCCCCACGTTTTCTGTCATAGCGTTTCTGCCCCACGTTTTCTGTCATAGCGTTTCTGCCCCACGTTTTCTGTCATAGCGTTTCTGCCCCACGTTTTCTGTCATAGCGTTTCTGCCCCACGTTTTCTGTCATAGCGTTTCTGCCCCACGTTTTCTGTCATAGCGTTTCTGGCCCACGTTGTCTGTCATAGCGTTCTGCCCCACGTTTTCTGTCATAGCGTTTCTGCCCCACGTTGTCTGTCATAGCGTTTCTGCCCCACGTTTTCTGTCATAGCGTTTCTGCCCCACGTTTTCGGTCATAGCGTTTCTGCCCCAGGTTTTCGGTCATAGCGTTTCTGCCCCAGGTTTTCTGTCATAGCGTTTCTGCCCCACGTTTTCTGTCATAGCGTTTCTGCCCCACGTTTTCTGTCATAGCTTTTCTGCCCCACGTTTTCTGTCATAGTGTTTCTGCCCCACGTTTTCTGTCATAGCGTTTCTGCCCCACGTTTTCTGTCATAGCGTTTCTGCCCCACGTTTTCTGTCATAGCGTTTCTGTCCCAGGTTTCTGTCATAGCGTTTCTGCCCCAGGTTTTCTGTCATAGCGTTTCTGTCCCAGGTTTCTGTCATAGCGTTTCTGCCCCAGGTTTTCTGTCATAGCGTTTCTGCTCCAGGTTTTCCGTCATAGCGTTTCTGCTCCAGGTTTTCCGTCATAGCGTTGTCTTCCATAGTTTTTTCGGCCCACGTTTTCTGCCTGGGCGCTACGGCCCCCACGTTTTCTGCCTGGGCGCTACGGCCCCCACGTTTTCTGTCTGGGCGCTACGGCCCCCACGTTTTCTGTCTGGGGCACTACGGCCCCCACGTTTTCTGTCTGGGCACTACGGCCCCTAAGTTTTGTCATTTCTGTCTGTCATTGTATTTCTGCCTCGGCATTTCAGGCTCAGTGTTGCTCTCATACCATTATGCTCCAGGTTTGTTTATTTGGTATTTTTGCTTCATCGTTGCTCTCATACCATTTCTGCCCCAGGTTCTGTCCTATAGTTTTGCCTTAGCTTTCAGGTTCAGCGGGTCTCCCATACCATTTCTGCCCCAGGTTTTGCATTAAGTTTCAGTCTCAGCAGTTCGGCTGCCCCCACGATTTTGTCCCCCTCAAGTTCTGTCGCAGCATTGCTGCCCCCACGATTTCTGGCATGGCTTGGCTGCCCCCACGAATTCTGTCTGTGTTGGTTTGTCTTGGCGTTGTCTTCGTGGTTACCATGTCTCATTGTACTTTGTCCACGTTGCATCTGGGTTGGTTAGCTAGTGTTCACATCTCAGGATCTGTCACGTCTACAGATTCATACGGGCTGAGGTTTCGTTTTTAATTGATTGTTGACCACAATCTTCTCGCCTGTTTACATACGTCATATGTTGCACGTGCATTCATTACACCTACACGATTACCCACAGCAGTCCGTGGGTACACCGACCATGAGTGTTCAGTTTTGCCTGTCTCTGCACGGCAGGTTACTCAGGCTCACGTGCCAGTCACACTAGGTTGGGGTGTCATCGGGTGCTTTCATGCGCAGCGGTCTTAGGTAGGCACAGAGGGCGTTGTTGTTTCATGTGTGTTTTCTGTCTTGTCTAGGTTGTGTCAGCGCACCCCCAGTTCCTGCTCTTCCATTCCTACCGGCCACGTCATCATTTTCGGGTCCGGTCTCTGACATCCCTACTGTGGGTACTTTCAGACCAGCTTTCGGGGCTCATCGCTGCATCATCAGGTTTCATAGTGTTGTGGCTTTAGCTGGCAGTCATGCTTTCGTGTCAAGTTTCTGGAGGCAGCTTTTCCAGGGGTGGTTGGTCTGGTTTCTCTACCTTCATGCTGAAGGTGGGGGGTTGGGCCTCTTGGGTACCTAGTGGCGAGTTTGGTAGCATTGCTGGCATGGGCTGCTCTCTCCTGCAAACTTGCCATTAGGTACTTGTCTGTAGTCTGGCGTTCAGCACTTGGGCAGTTGGGGGGGGGGGGGATTTGGGTTAGCTTCCATGCCGTTATCTACTATCCTTATGCTCAATTTTGGCGTGCTTCTGCCTGTAACCAGCTAACCAAGTCTATCAGGTAAGAACGGGTTCTGTGTGTCGGTATGGTGCCATGGTAAGTTGGTGTTACCTTAGCGCAAGGGCTTCGTCCTTCTGCTCCGTCATCATGTTCATCAGGTATCCAGCACTTTAGGCTCCTGCTAGTTGTCAGGTTTTTGCTACTCACCCGCTCACTTTCCTCTCAGTATGGGTAGGCCAGGGGTTGGGGGGTTTCCTCACGGGGCTACGTCTGGTGTCCGGTTGTAGGTTTCGTGGTAAGGAATTATTGCGGGGGCTTTTCGGGCCGGCTCTGGTTTCAGTTGCCCACAAGTGTCCACCTATCCTAAGCGTGTCAGGCTCTCATATGGATTGTCGCAGGCTCGAACCAATCTTTCTCGGGGCTTTGGTCGTGTTCAGGCCTGCTCACGCATTTGGCAGGGGCTTCCTTCTATCACAGGTCACGAGTCGGTGGCTTCTCCAGTCATAACGGCTACTTATCAGGTATACTTACGATTGCCATCCGGGCGCGAGCTGCTTTGCTTCTTGGTCACTTATCTACCCCTCTTCACCTACATATGTGTCTTTTGCCCTCTTTCAGGCGTACCTACCAGCCGGCCAAAGGCACACTCCAGGCCTTGGTTATTAGGGTCAACGCATTCCTTACTCGAAGACTCTGATTACAAGTCAGAAGGCTGGCCGGAGGCCGGCCTGTATTTGTGGGAGGAGTCTGAGAGTACTTAAGACTCCCTCCCTGTCGGTGCTGGGTCGGCGTAGGGTTCTGGGTTCCCACCCACCCATTCCCCCAGCTTTCATACATTCTCATTGTACTTTTTCTTGTTCAGGGTATGCCCTCTTTCAGGCGTACCTAACAGCCGGCCAAAGGCACACTCCAGGCCTTGGTTATTAGGGTCAACGCATTCCTTACTCGAAGACTCTGATTACAAACTAAATGCAATATTTGCCTGGCCACCAAACTGAACCCCGTCGTGCAGTGGAAAGTGACCTGTGACCAGTGGCCACCAGCTTCCAGGTGGTCAGTGACTCATTCCTATCCAGCCCCATGCAGAAAAAATTATGTATTATTATTAATTATTAATTAATTTTATTAAACTATAAAATATATATGTGTGGAACTATTTTTACCTACCAAATAAAACCAATTAAAAACAGACCCAACGACATACAGGGCCACTACAAAGTGTGTACATATAAATTGCCAAAATTACCATCTTAGAGAGACCAAGGGTAATGTAATATAGGACTGGCGGAAGATCAAAATCACAGCAATCACTAGAAAACCAACTACCAACTACAATATAAATAGAAAGGCAAAGGAAGGAGCAGGACAGTTAAAGAGAGTGCCAACCAGAGAGAGGCCTGAGAGAAAGACGTGTTGTGCTGTTTCTAGCTGGGAGGGGAAATAGCCAGCAAGCAGCTGTATGCTGGATACTGCTTGACCAACCTGATGCTCATGAGAGTATATGACCTCACCCAGCACTGCCCCTCTGGCCAAATCCACTAATGTGTTATGCCTCACCCACTGAGCCTTTGAGGAATGCCAATCAAGAAGGATGATGCCATAAAGGATGCTATAATTATACTGAATCAAATTCTATCGCAAGAATTCAGTTCATGGCAGAAAGGGTATAAGACACTTAGATGCATGTGGTTAGATGCCTGCACACCATATTTTGTCTGTGGACAAAAGTACAGAATTTTTTTCCTAACACGGCTGTCCTGCATACATCTGGGTGTTTGGTGGTGAAGCCGAAGCTTGAGCCAACCAAAATGGTAATATAAATAGCAGATACTTATGTAAACACTTAAATATCTGACCTCTGTAGGGCTCCCTCTAGCAGCTGGAAAGGAGGGAAAACACCAATAGCAACCCCTGCTACACATGTGAGCCAAGCCTCACAGAACCACTTCCCTGATTGGTGGAAAGTGGGATGAAAGAGGTTGGTCCTCATAAGAAGGACCACGACTATGGAACAATTTACACACGAACATATGCATGGAAGAAAACCATCGGGCTTTCAGGAAAATACTTAAGACCCACCTCTTCTGAAGGATCAGGACGACACTGGAAGCAAAGCCCCTTGAGGCGATTTAGTTCACATTCATTTTTAGCGCTATATAAGTTACTCACTCACTCACTCACTCACTCACTCACTCACTCACTCGCTCACTCACTCACTCATACTGTATGAGATTCCCACTCCAGTGCTGCTAGTCACAGATCTGGGAACTCCGGCCTCTTACTATGCATCTTCTGGTGACACCCAGGATTCACCAACCAGACCTTCAGACATACCAGTGTTCTGTGCAAAGATGTGGATGTGATATCAGGGCAACTCTTTCAATTAGTTATATGATCTTAGGTAGATACAACCTTAGATCAGAGATGTGCAAAAGCAAGTGTAGCACCCTCTAGGTAGGTGCTAAAATGAATTTTTTTGTGTGATAGGTAAGGTAAATTTAAGCAGTCCTGGCTGACAACCAGGTGTCACAAACCTCGGTGAATGGATGGGAACCACAACTACGGTTAATGAAAGATTTCAATGCAGCTCTCTATATTATGTGAAATATCAGTATTGGACCCCAGGCGTCACTCCAATCAAAGAACAGGAGTTTGAGGGTTCTCTACATCATATCACTTTCACAAATAGGAATGCGTTGAGCTACTAAGAGAGGAGGTATTACAACATGCCACCAAGCCCTAGCGTTGAAAGATTGCAATAAACGTGAATGAGTACAACTGCATTAAAGGTTCCAATGCACTTCTCTATCCAAGTGATTATCAGTACGGGACCCCAGGCATCACTCTAATCAAAGAACAGGAGTTTGAGGGTTCTCTACATCATATCACTTTACATAAAGGAATGCATTGGGCTACTAAGGGAGTAGGTATAAAATACCTTCTATCCTTAGCATGAAAAAGTTAGAGTGAACATGTTCAGCATTTTAGGGCGGGAGCCCGTATACAAATAACAACGAATGTCAAGCACGTACAGTAGCATTTAAAAATACTGTATGCAAGTAGCATTAACTTGTGAGAGATAATTTCAGTTTAAATGCCATAAAAGTGTATGTAGCTTTAAGATAGTCCATAACTGTTACATGAAGGCACCATTAGTCATCCCAAGCAACATCGTAGCAATTACTAGAGCCAGATTCAAATACAGTACTTAATAAGGCTATATATGAACCGGGTATTTGTACAGTAACAAATGTGATCTAGTAATGGTACTCATCACTAAGACCTAACTCTTCTTTCTAGAGCCTTCTGGAAGGTACTAGAAACAGAGGACGAGAGGTGGGGTCGAGCTGCCTGGGGTGTTTCGAAGGAGCCCTGACCAATCACAAACCTGGATTGGCAGGTGGCAGGGCTCCTTAAATAACCAGGGTCAGCCCAGTAGCCCAGTGTCAGGCCTAATTAACATGTGCTAGCTGTGTCTGGAACCTAAGGCCTCGTACACACGAGGGGATATGTCCGCTGAAAACGGTCCGATGGACCGTTTCAGCAGACATCTCCGCTCGTGTGTATGGGCTAGCGGACAGATTTCTCCACCCGACAGATTTCAAAGCATGCTTTGAAATCTATCCGGTGGGAATCTGTCCGCCCGACATGTCTGCTGGTTAGTACACTTACCAGCAGACATGTCGTCCCCCACCGCCACCGCGCCGCCGCCGAATGGATTCGGCGCATGCGCGGAAGTGTTTAACTTCCTGGTGCGGTGACGTGGCGGCGTCAACGTCACCGCCGCGTCACCGCCACGTCACCGCGCCGTCCGGCGGCGGGGAATTTGATCCGCTGGTGTGTACACGCCATCGGATCAAACTCCCGATCGGACATATCCGATGGAAATGGTCCGCGGACCGTTTTCATCGGATATGTCCGATCGTGTGTACGAGGCCTAAGAGGAAGTGGAGTGATGTGCAGGAGGAGAAATGGAGCTCTTGCTAAGCGAATTTAATGCGGGAAAACGCGCATTCAATTTGCATAGGTGTGAACGCGCCCTAAAAGTGGACACCTCTGTCTTAACCTGCTAAATTTCCACTCTTTTAAAGATAATATGACCAATGCTGTATCTTGGCCTAGGCCAACAAGGCCCAGGCCTAGGGCAGCACTTTGCAGGGGGGCAGCACAAAAAGAGTCCCTGTGGCTTGTGCTACACTTTTAGGCCTCGTACACACGATGAGATATGTCCGCTCAAACTTGTCCGACGGACAGTTTAGAGCGGACATGTCTCATCGGATTTCGGTCCGATGGCGTGTACACACCATCGGATCAAAATCCCCGCCGGCAGACAGCGTGGTGACGCGGCGGTGACGTTGACGCGGCCACGTCACCGCTACGTCACCGCACCAGGAAGTAAACACTTCCGCGCCCATGCGTCGGATCCATTCACAGGATACGAGGCATGTGCGGGAAGATATGTCCGCTGGTTTGCCGTACTAACCAGCGGACATATCCGACGGACAGGTTTGTAGCGGACAAATTTCAAAGCATGCTTTGAAATTTGTCCGATGGACAAACCTGTCCGCTAGCCCGTACACACGATCGGATTTGTCTGCTGAAACGGTCCATCGGACCGTTTTCAGCGGACAAATTTGATCGTGTGTACGCGGCCTTAGTGTAGCACCACTCTTGGGGAAGACAGGAAATCAGAGTAAATCCCTGCAAATTAAGGGACTCTACTGCCCCCCCCCAAGGTCTTCAGAACTAGTGTCCCCACTGGAAAAAGTCAGGGCGGTCTTAAATGGGTGTGTGGCCTTGACAGGGAAGGGGTGGGTCATATTTAAATTAGGGGGTGTATGAGTTTCGTCAGGCCTAAGGCAGCACAAAACCTAAATACACCACTGAATATGACCATTTATTATTAATCTAGTATTGGAGGTCTGAAACAAGTTCCCATTTAAGGCCATCAAACTTGGATGAATCTCACTTCCCTTCATTCTCTAAAATTCTGAACTACTGTATATCCATCTGATCAAGGGGTCTTAAAATCTGAAAAATGAACAATTATATCCCTCATTTCCTTTTGTGTTAAAAGAGCATTTCATTTTTTTTTAGCTGACTGCAATCTAGTTAATTTAATTTACATTGGTCCCAAAACTGAACTTTATTAAAATAAATTGAACTTCACTGAAATTATTAGAGGGAATAGATTAATAAAGGTTTGTATGCAATTCTCTAAATTTGTTCTCTATATCTTCCTGTGCACCTACAACTTGACCCTCCTTATTCTTGAAGATATCCTTTTTTGACCAATTTAGATAGGAGATTTCCTGGTTTACTACAATACCTGGTCCATCTATTCAAATTATTTATAGTTCTCTCACTTTCTCATATCATTAAAGTGGTATTAAACTAAAAAACAAAAATGTATTAAATTGCAATCATTAAATATGGTGGCTACATTCGTGTTAGGCTTGTTTCCCCTTGTTTTTACCTGCTGATCTGGCCAGTAACACACCTCCTGTAATAGAGTGCCCCAACTCTGAATGAAGGAACACAGGGGGCACCTTTGGTCGGCAGCATTAAAAAATCTGGGGGATAGGAAGTGTTAGATGTACTAACATATTTAGATACACTAACACATTAAAGCCAATAGCTAGCTCACACTTTATATTTATACAGCAAATATTGTTTTTTTTTTTTTTTGGGGGGGATAAATAGTCTGTGTTAGATGTACTAACATATTTAGATACACTAACACATTAAAGCCAATAGCTAGCTCACACTTTATATTGATACAGCAAATATTTTTTTATTTTTTTTGGGGGGATAAAGGTTTCACATTAAATTTCAAATAAACAAAATATGATAATTTTAAGCATCCCAATCAGTTGTAATTGGTTTGTCTCATTTCTGTAACCGCTACATCTGCAGGACAGCTTGTTCTTTTGCAAAACAGTGTACTTACTGGCAAGATCACAGGGTGAAAATAAAATAAATAAAGCCTAAAAAATAAAACTAATGTAAGCTATCACATCTAAAAATAGGTATGCAATATAATAAATGTTTGCTTTTGGGGTTAATACTACTTTAAATATTCCTCCAATTTCCTCTAGTACATAAATGTTCCTCATGGCCCTTTTTTGAATGACCCACTGTGAATTTATGATAAGCTTCTTTAATCTCTTTGTTTAATTATTCTAAATACACACATTACTTTTTATTATAATAAGCTAAATAAGCAAAAATAAGTCCCCTAAGAACCATTTTAATGTTTGCCTAAGTAACAGAGGATTACCTTTGTGTATTTTATTATCCCTAGCAAACTTGTGAATCTTTATGACCAAAAACTGAAACTAAAATTGTAAATCCTTTTCAGTAAAACTATGAGGCTCCATTCACACTTGTGAGACCTTTCATGTGACGTTGGACACATAAAAATGCATGACAAGTTCTAGCCCATGTATTTCAATAGAAGCCTTTCAAATATATGCAACTTAAAGCGGATGGTTCAGCTAAAAAAAAATATTAAAAGCCAGCAGCAACAAATACTGCAGCTGCTGACTTTTAATATTAGGACACTTACCTGTCCTGGAGTCCAGCGGCTTCCGCAGCAGAGGATGAGCGATCGCTCGTCACCCTGCTGCTCCCCCCTCCATCCACGGTGAGGGAACCAGGAAGTGAAGCGCTGCGGCTTCACTGCCCGGTTCCCTACGGCGCATGCGCGAGTCGCGCTGCGCCCGCCAATTGGCTCCAGCTGTGTGCTGGGAGCCGAGTGTTCCCAGCACACAACGGGCGGGAGACGGGATGTGATGTAATGCCTGTCTTTTGCCCGTGAATGCTGGGCCGGAAGTGGGTGCAGATACATGTCTATCTGCACCCCCCTCCCCCCTGAAAGGTGTCAATTGTGACACCGGAGGGGGGGAGGGTTCGGATCAGCGGATCTTCACTTTAGGGTGGAGATCCGCTTTAAGGTTGCAGTGAGCTTAACCACTTCAGCCCCAGAAGGTTTCACCCCCTTCATGACCAGGCACTGCCTTACTTTAAATGACAATTTTGCGGTCGTGCGACGCTGTACCCAAGCAAAGTGTGTGTCCTTTTTTTTCTCACAAATAGTCTGTCTTTAGGTGGTATTTGATTACCTTTGCAGTTTTTATTTTTTGTGCTATCAACAAAAAAAGACAGACAAGTTTGACTGTGACATTGCGGCGGACAAATTAGACACTAAGGCCCCTTGCACATGGGGCAGCAAGGGTGCGGTGGCAGTATAGTGGCGCGGTTTTAACCCCTGCTAGCAGCCAAAAAAGGGTTAATACCGCCGGCAATGCGCCTCTGCAGATAAGGGGCCCCCCAGATACTGGCCCCCCACCCTATGTGAATGAGTATGGGGTATATCGTACCCCTACCCATTCACATGGAGGCAAAGTCAATAAAAAAAAAAACACAACACAGGGTATTAAAATATTTTATTAGTCAGCTCCCGGGTCTTCTCTGCTCTCCGGGGGGTCCCCCCCCACGTGGGTACCCGGAGCATGATGGGACTGTGATGTCGTAGGAGGCCTATATAAATCGGTGTGAGCTGTGTACCCGGCATTACAGCGGGAGGAAGCTTCGCATTAACATCTGAAGAAAAGAAGAAACTAAGATGGCGGAAGGCGGCAAAGAAGAGCCGCTGCGCCGCCGCTAGTAATTGAGCTAAAAGGAAGATAGTGGCGGCCAGCCCTGAAGAAGAAGGCACCGGAGAGCGAGCGGGAGAAGAACCGGGGAGCGCCGAGATGATAGCGGAGAGCGGAGAAGATGAAGAAGACCCCCCGAGAGTGGAGAAGACCCCCCGGAGAGCAAAGAAGGTCCCGGAGCTGACTAATAAAATATTTTGATACCCTGTGTTTTTTTTCTTATTTTAATTGACTTTGCCTCCAGTTGAATGGGTAGGGGTATGATGTTCATTCACATAGAGTGGGGGGCCGGTATCTGGGGGCCCCCTTTTTAAAGGGACTGGTGAACCGGTGAACCTGATTGGCTGAGACGCCTGTCAGTCTTATCCAAGGAGCGCACCCCCCTTATGTCCCTTTGATAAGCATCTGGAAGCCGGATAGGCACTTCCACAGCCAACCAGCTGTCGTTATTCAGATGGCTGGCACTCGCCAGGGGTTTGGCCATCTGAATAGTCGGCGGCAGCGGCAATACATAGATTCATGCAATGCATGAATCTATGTATTGTATACAGTGGCGGTGCGAGAGCGAGAGGGGGTGGCGCCCTCTATGGACGCACCGCCACGTATTCTTTTTTTTTTTTTTTTCACTAACTGATCTGGCCAATAACACACTTCTTGTTTAAGGGTGTCTCCACTCTATAGAAGAGCAAGCAATAGAGCCATTGCTCTGCTGGACAGCAGCATTGTCAACCTATGGAGAGAGTTGTATTGGTTGCACTGGCAAATTTAAATTGCACTTGACTATCAGCCTTAAAAATGTCCAGAATTGTTTTTTTATGATTCAGCACTGATTTACTTCAGTGGGGTTTGGTTTTAAGCCCACAAACAAACTATTTGCTCGTCTCTGTGTACTGTAAGGGCGCGTACACACGATCAAATCTATCTGCTGGAAACGGTCGGCCCGACCGTCCCAGCAGACAGATTTGATCGTGTGTACGGGCGAGCCGACGGATTTGGCCACCCGACAGATTTCAAAGCATGCTTTGAAATCTGTCGGCTGGGAACCCGTCGGCCCGATATGTCTGCTGGTTAGTACGCTAACCAGCAGACATGTCTTCTCGGACATGCGTCGAATGGATTCGACGCATGCGCGGAAGTAATTCACTTCCTGGTGCGGTGACGTGGCGGCGTCAACGTCACCGCCACGTCACCGCCACGTCAGCGCGCCGTCTGCCAGCGGGGATTTTGGTTTGATCGTGTGTACACGATCAAACCAATACATCCCAGCAGACAGATTTGTTCAAATCGGTCTGTCCGACCGATTTGAACAAATCTGTCTGCTCGTGTGTACAAGGCCTAACATATTTACTGTATTCACAATTAATTGCATTTTAGCATCATAAAAAAATCTGTACTAACATTTTCTACTACTTTGAACTATTAAAAACTACTGCACTATTCTTAACCTCCTCTACCATACTAAAATCAGTGTATCCTTCCTTTAAGGCCAAGTGAAAAGACATCAGCACATCTTATAGTACTTTCTGAACATTGCATTCTATAAAGTTTCAAATGTGTTTTTGAAACGGAATCATATAAAATACACATAAAGCTTGACAACTGTTCCAAGCCGCACAGTTCATTTGCCATGAAGAGGTTTTTTTGCATGCTGCAATAAAGTATACTGCTACAGTTTTCTGACATCTGTTGCTGCTTTAGACGATATGCCTATGCCTTTTTAAAGTTTCCATTCGGCACTGTATAGTATGGCTGCGCAGTCTAACCTATAAACAATATACTGCTCAGAGTCAGAAGTAACTGCACTGTCACCTACCCAAGTCCTAGATGGGTGCAAGCTCCAGCTCACCACAGTGTGTACTAACTAGGAAAAGAGAAAGCGGGCTGCACACCGCTGACTTGATCCAGATGAAAATCTTTAATTTCTCCAAAATGGGACAAACAGCCCAAGGACTTAGCAAGCTGTTAACGTGTTTCATACAATTCCGTGCTTAAAGAGGAACTGCAGTCTGCTCACATAATTTTTAATAAAAGCATCTTTGCCATTCTGAAGCTTCCCTCCAACCACTTTGCATATTATTTTAAATATACTGTGATATTGTACTTGCCAAATATGCTGGAGAAATCTCCTTCCACTGAGTCTGGCTTAAACCATTTTCACCGTGGGCAGCTGAAGCTGCTGCCTGTTAACTTCCTGGATTTACACAGAGGCACACCTCCAGCTCTTATGACTCATCCCCCCTCCCTTCCTGGCAAACTCTCATGAGAGTGTGCATGATGTCATAAGCCTAGGCTTTTTTACCAGACAAGAAACAGGAAGTGGGCTGTATAAGGTATTTACTGGCAGAAAAAAAAGGTTTTACTATCCAAAGTTAAAACAACAAGGGAAGAAGATTTAATAAAAAAAAATAGGGGGTGCCTGGATCCACCACAATTAAGTCTACAATATAGGGGAGTAATGGTACATCAAGTATTCAAAACTCATCCACAAGGGGGCCCAAGGGACGCAGTTGAGGTAGACCCAAATCGCATTAACAGAAGGGGAGAATAAAGTTCTCTCCAGTGGGTATACCAAAATACTTTGAATGAATACAAAAACACTTTATTAATTACAAAAATGAATATTACAACAATTAAATTAATAAAAGAGTAGCAAATAGATTGTGCAAAACAAACTGATTTAAAAATAGGACAACGTTGTCATACAATCTAAAAACAAGGAGTGATTGCAGCTGCGCATACCTTACTCACACCAAGGATACCACATGTAAGCAAATTAATTGGATTAGCACAAATTAAGGAACCTACTCATCAAGTGAAAAAAAGGCAAGTCCACTTAAATACCACTGTCCCTAAACGGAAGGGAGAGGGGGTTCCCACAGAGCAATGTGTATATAATTCCAAAAAGGCTTGTAAAGTATTAAGGTTGAATGAGTGGAATAAAGTACAATCCTGATTACAAAGGAGTTGGATGAGAAGTCCGGCTCTTAAGCAGTAGTGTAAACCACAGAGGGCTCACATTGATGACCGTACTGGATGGTGTTGCAATAGGCCAATGGGGCACAAAAGACCCACAAATACCACCCCCAGGTAAATCAAAAAGATATTGAACAGTTCAGAACCAATCTGAAAATTAAAGTGTATATACTTAATTGCATACAGCCATGAAGTCTTTAAAAGGAATCTCCACCACCTTGGATGATACACCACTGGTGCAAAAAGTGTCCCAAAAGCACAGCAAAAAGATAGGAGAAGCAAACGAAAGGTTTTCTTCTTGATGCTGTGTTCTCAATCAGGTTCTAAGCAGTGTAGAGGGAATGATTCTCCTTTTGTAGCGCTCCCAGGAGTGGCGGTCAAAGGTCGGCTAAAGTAGGAATTGGATGTGTAAGGTGAAAAACACCAAAAGCAGAATGTATAAAGTCCAGCATTTAAAATTATTCAGATTGTTACATTAGAAATTTGAAGTGCTTAGCCAGTATCTGAAGAGATTGTGCTAATTATCCCCCCAATTTTGTCAGTCCAGTACACACTTTGCTTGACAATACCGAACCCTGATGAAGGGGGGGTTCTTTAAGCCTTTGTAATGTATTGGCTTTTCATGATGTTCATGATGATGTCTGAATAAAAACTATCTAGACTTTAAAAAGGGTTGTAAATTTACATGTCTATACTTACCTACTCTGTGCAAAGGGAACCTTCTCTTTTCAGTTACCCCGCTGTCGGGCCTGGCCCCCTCTCTAGCTAGTGCCCCCATGGGAAGCCACTTTTCAAGGGGGGCACTTGTGCGTGCTTGCACCCGCATCCCTCTGCTGCATCCATTGACACAGACAGCGGGACTCAGCCCCGCCCCCCGCTACCTCGTCACTGGCTTTGATTGACAGCACTGGGAGCCAATGGCTCTCGATGCCCCAGAAAAGCCAGCGAGATTTGGAAGTGAGGGTAGAAAAGATATGCAGACATGCATGACGCGGGATTGAATGAGGTCTCAGGTAAATAAAGGGGGGCTGAGAGGGCGATGCTGACACCTAAATATTTTTTACCTTAATGCAAGGAATGCATTAAGGTACAAATTTTTATATTTTACAACCACTTTAAACGTTTTGGTTTTAGAACTTTCTTCCTTGCACACCCAGCAAATAGATGAGACTGAGCTGTGAAAATGTTGGGTACAACTCCCAGTGCATGAATGAAGGCTTTGGCAGATGTTGAAGGAAGAACATCCAGCACAATGATGGTTTATGTACCAAAGATTTCTGTACAGTATATGGGAGGTGAGCTACGCACTGAATTCAGACCATCAATATTTTACTCCTATCAATCTGCTATCCCACTCCACTAATATGAGGAGACATAAAAGTGAGCATTCATAAAAACGTACCGTATATGCAGGAATCAAACATTTGCATCAAAAACGTCACCCAAAATCTGCATATTGAAACACCTGCAGACAGGGCCGATCCTAGGGTCACAGACGCCTGGGTGCAGAAATATTGCTGGCGCCCCCACATGGGCGTGGTCATCTTACTAACTCCTCTTCTTTACAACTGTTTCTATGGCTATGACTCCAACACAGAGATGCTCCCCTAAGAAGTCTTCATTAGTGTCCCCCATCAGAGCCCCCCACAGCAGGTGTCCCCCATCAGAGCCCCCCAGCAGGTGTCCCCATCAGAGCCCCCCCACAGCAGGTGTCCCCCATCAGAGCCCCCCACAGCAGGTGTCCCCCATCAGAGCCCCCCACAGTAGGTGTCCCCCATCAGAGCCCCCCCACAGTGTCCCCCATCAGAGCCCCCCACAGCAGGTGTCCCCCATCAGAGCCCCCCACAGCAGGTGTCCCCCATGAGAGCCCCCCCCAACCGCAGGTGTCCCCCATCAGAGCCCCCCACATCAGGTGTCCCCACAGATCAGTACCTGTCCAATAGATCCCTGTAGCTCAGGCGCGCTGGGAGCAGAAGCACATTTCAGGGGGCGGGGCATATATGGCATCTTTGGTTACTTGTGGGGTGGCACTCGGAGAGCATTTCTGGGAGTGCACAGGATGATTGGCAGCAGCTCCGGCCAACCCAGAAGCCTCTCATCACACCGCCTATAGGAGAGGAGCCGACATACGCAGAGGGGGCGGGGCAGACAGGAGATTGCTCCACACGCACTGGACAGAATTAATTAGTGGAGTCTAGTGCTCCAGTACTAGGCTCCGCTGCGGTACCCAACCCGAATTCTGGGGACAGCGGGGGGTATGCGTTCTTGTCAGTTGCCAGCGGAGAGAGCAAGCGGGATGGGGAAGCGCAGCACCCACTACATGCGCTCAACCTCTGGACACAAACAAGGAGGAGGGAGGCGAGCATTTCGGAGCTTTGGCGCCCCCACCTCTGCGGTGCCTGGGTGCGGAGCACCCTGTGCCCCCTGCCGAGGATTGGCCCTGCCTGCAGAAATGGTAGGCAGCAGATGAAAAGATAAGGCTTTTCTAACCAGAAATGGATGATACCTTTTTTTCCACAAAGAATTTTATTGAGGCATAAGACAGCAATAAAGATACAAACGTTTGTCAAGTCATACCAATTACAGGCAGTAGTATACCTCAGGTTTTACCTTTCTTTAATATATAGCAATATACTGCAGTTCTTTGCACATTGCTCGTTGCCTTATTAGGCATGCCTTACACATTTTTTTGCAAGTGACTATATAACCTATGTCAGCAACCAACAGCACAATATATACCGTATTTATATCAGCGTATAACATGCACAGGTGTATAACACGCACCCTAACTTCAAGAGGGAAGTTTCAGGAAAAAAACTTTCCACTGCTCCCTGCGTATAACACGCAGGCGCAGTTTACCCTCTATTTTCAGGGTAAAAAAGTGAGTGTTATACGCCAATAAATACAGTACTTCAAACAGGCATCTCACTTAATTATTATAACTGTTCAATACAAACGGAATTTGTTGAGTTAGTCATTGAGTTACCTGCTAGTTATATGATAAAGTGATGACATAATCATAATCTCCTAAAAAGATGATGTTATTAACTTATTAATATAAATTAGGTCCTGTTATGAAAGTTACATTACTTACATCTGAATTACTAATTGTGAATAGGATATGTTCATGAAAGCAAGTAAACGTAATGCTACTAGTTTTTCTTTAAGCTACCAAATTGGTTTTGTAATGATTTTATTTCACTTTTGTAGCCTGTAAACTAGATTTATGCATGACTTGCTAAATATTCTTTCAAGAGGTCAGGCATGAAAAATGAACATTACTGCTGCTTTTATTCATGTTAGCTGTGGTATGCAGCTAGAAGAGAAAAATTGGATTTTCTGTAAATGTATGACTACAACTTATGTGTAGCAGAAATTACGGGTTGGTTTCATGGTTTCAGATTATGTGGGCATTGACACCTTAGGTTTTAAGCATGTCCATGGCTTCACACACACACAACAATTTGTACATGTAAAAAAAAAAATTGATGCTGGTTACACATGTTCTTGCCTTAGAAGACGTGTATATTTAAGTGTTTAAAAAATGAACCAAGTGACTGTGACTTCTTCCCTGGATCCAGTTGTTAACCTGATTTTAACATTTAAGGAAAACCCTTCTTAGAACCCTTTTTACTTTAAAATTACCCTCTAAAATACAACTACGCTTTTTGTGTGAACCACAAGCCTCCTACGCTAATTTACATAGAGCCCTACCAGCCCAATGCATACTCACCTTTCCTCCTACGTTGTTTAAATCCTCCATGCAAAAAAAATCTTCTGGGCTCAGTTTTTAAGTTGCATTGTTGAGTTAAGGGTAAGGCCGTGTACACACGGCAGAGAACCTCGACGGGCAGAACACATCGTTCCGCCCGTCGAGGGTCTCTGCCGGCCGTTGAAATCGGCGACCCGCCCGTCGGGAATGGCAACCAGCCATTCATCCAGGCGGGCCGTCGAGCAAAAAGAGAGCGTGCTCTCTTTTTGCTCGACGGGATTCCCGACGGGCGGGGCGAGCCAAAAGCGTACACACGGCCGAGGTCCTCGCTGGAATGCAGCTTCCAGCGAGGTTCTCACTGGTTTCCAGCGAGAACCTCGGTCGTGTGTACGCCGCCTAAGATTTAGGAGATTTTTCTCTTTGTTAGTTGAGTGTTGAACCTGCTATGGAAAGGTACATTTTCACCAGTGTGTGTCTGTGTTTGCTTGTATGTGTGTGGGGATCCTAGATAAGTTTGGTTTAGGAACATAGGATGTGTACTCTAACACTAACCCTGACTCAACCGTTTTATTCTATTATTCCAACATTTGAATAAGCAAACAAACAAAAAACGTAATCATTAAATCTACCCTGACTCCTAACTTAACTGACTGCATAACTTAAAGTAATATTAACCACTTAAGGACCCCTTCACGCCGATATACAGTACAGACCAAAAGTTTGGACACACCTTCTCATTCAAAGAGTTTTCTTTATTTTCTTGACTATGAAAATTGTAGATTCACACTGAAGGAATCAAAACTATGAATTAACACATGTGGAATTATATACATAACAAAAAAGTGTGAAACAACTGAAAATATGTCATATTCTAGGTTCTTCAAAGTAGCCACCTTTTGCTTTGATTACTGCTTTGCACACTCTTGGCATTCTCTTAATGAGCTTCAAGAGGTAGTCATCTGAAATGGTCTTCCAATAGTCTTGAAGGAGTTACCAGAGATGCTTAGCACTTGTTAGCCCTTTTGCCTTCACTCTGCAGTCCAGCTCACCCCAAACCACCTCGATTGGGTTCAGGTCCGGTGACTGTGGAGGCCAGGTCATCTGGCGCAGCACCCCATCACTCTCCTTCTTGGTCAAATAGCCCCTACACAGCCTGGAGGTGTGTTTGGGGTCATTGTCCTGTTGAAAAATAAATGATGGTCCAACTAAATGCAAACCGCATGGAATAGCATGCCGCTGCAAGATGCTGTGGTAGCCATGCTGGTTCAGTATGCCTTCAATTTTAAATAAATCCCCAACAGTGTCACCAGCAAAGCACCCCCACACATCACACCTTCTCCTCCATGCTTCACGGTGGGAACCAGGCATGTAGAGTCCAATTTGGACTCATCAGACCAAAGCACAGATTTCCACTGGTCTAATCTTCATTCCTTGTGTTCTTTAGCCCAAACAAGTCTCTTCTGCTTGTTGCCTTTCTTTAGCAGTGGTTTCATAGCAGATACTCTACCATGAAGGCTTGATTCACACAGTCTCCTCTTAACAGTTGTTCTAGAGATGTGTCTGCTGCAAAAGGTGGCTACTTTGAAGAACTTAGAATATGACATATATTTTCAGTTGTTTCACACTTTTTTGTTACGTATATAATTCCACATGTGTTAATTCATAGTGTTGATGCCTTCAATGTGACTCTACAATTTTCATAGTCATGAAAATAAAGCAAACTCTTGGAATGAGAAGGTGTGTCCAAACTTTTGGTCTGTACTGTACGTCGGCAGAATGGCACGGCTGGGCACATCCAGGTTCCTGTACGTGGCCATTTAAGACCAGCCGTGGGGTCGCGCGTGTGCCGCCGGCGCATGCACGTGACCCGGTTCGATGCTCCATGGCCCCGCTACTGGTGTCCCGCGGTCGGTCCTCCGGAGCTGAAGAACGGGGAGAGGTGTGTGTAAACACACCTTCCCTGTTCTTCGTTGTGGCAGTGTCATTGATCGTGTATTCCCTATTATAGTCCAGCCCCGCTCCCTACAGTTAGAAACACATATGAGGTCACACTTAACCCCTTCAGCGCCCCCTAGTGGTTAACTCCCAAACTGAAATTGTCATTTTCACAGTAAACAATGCATTTTTATAGCATTATTTTCCTGTGAAAATGACAATGGTCCCAAAAATGTGTCAAAATTGGCCGATATGTCGCGGTCATGAAAAAAATCACTGATCGCCACCATAAGTAGTAAAAAAAGAAAATATTAATAAAAATGCAATAAAACTATCTCCTATTTTGTAAACACTATACATTTTTGTGCAAACCAATTGATAAACGCTTATTGCGATTTTTTACCAAAAATAGGTAGAAGAATACATATCAGCCTAAACTGAGAAAAAAATAGTTTTTTTATATCTTTTTTGGGAATATTTATTATAGCAAATTTAAAAATATTGATTTTTTTTTCAAAATTGTCGCTCTATTTTTGTTTATAGCGCAAAAAATAAAAACTGCAGAGGTGATGAAATACCACCAAAAGAAAGCTCTGTTGGTGGGAAAAAAAGGACGCCAATTTTGTTTGGGAGCCACATCGTACGACCGCGCAATTGTCAGTTAAAGCGACGCAGTGCCGAATCACAAAAACTGGCCAGGTCCTTTACCTGCATAAAGGTCCGGGTCTTAAGTGGTTAAAGCCTCTTCATGTTCAGGTGCTGGTTAATACATGCCTTTTCTTCCTGTATAAAACCTTGCTATTCTTCAAAGTTTCCTCCTGTCCCATTATTGCTGGTCCTGATTTCCAACTTTAGAGTTTCATTGTAAGCTTCTATGGAGCCACCCTATTGTACATGCTCTCCTGAATAGGACTGCATGCCGATGTGACAGTGCTGCTTTCACTAACACGCACAGAGAGTTTGAGCTTAGAACATATCCCTTCAGCTCTTCCTACTAGGGAAGTGATTTACAGCAGCTTCCAAGCTTCTTCTTACTTCAAGAACATTTTGTTTTTCAAATAAACAATCTTTTTTTTTTATATTGTGTGCCATAGAACAGGCAACATTCTCTCATCAGTGAGATTTAATTAACGATAGGGCATGCTACAGAAAGAATCATGAGACATTCTTGAGTCTGGAGTTATGTTGTAATAAATTTAGAAAGCATGTTCCCTGACTGCGGGTACATGTAAAGTGCAAAGAGGAAGAATGAGAATGTGGCTGCAAACAATATTAATGTGCTTTTTTCTGCACTTTTGGGGAATGAATAGTTAGTCCTATGCTAAATTAATCTATAGCAATGTGTTCTGGACAACTACTTTAACTGAAAAAACCTTATTCCTAATTTTACCCATAACCTTTACCTTCTAACCATATACACTATTTCTGGTTTTAATGTTTTTTATTGAGAATTTCAAGCATAGAAATCATAGCAACTGTGATGCCCCGTACACACGATCGTTTTTCGTCATGAAAAAAAATTGTCATTTAAAAAATTGTCATTTAAAATGATTGTGTGTGAATGAATCTTGTGAAAAACTACCATTTTTTTTTTTTAACAATGCTGCATTTTTTAACGTCGTTTAAAAAAAAAAAAAATCGGGTTGTAAAAAATTATCGTGTGTGGGCTAAAACGACGTTAAAAACAAAGTTTTAACTACTTCCTTACCGCGTCATTGTGAAATAACGGTGGCAGGAACCCCTCCTCGATCCAGGAGGATGTCATATGATGTCCTTTGTTCTCGGCGATCTAGGGCGCGCGCGGGGTCGATGGCTGCGATTGCCGCCGGGCACCCGCGATCATGGCAGGAGTGTGGATCTGTGTGTGTAAACACACAGATCCACCTCCTGTCAGCGGTGAGGAGACTGATGTGTGTTCCCAGTACAGAGGAACACACATCGGTCTCCTCCCCCTGTGAGTCCCCCTACAGTTAGAACACACTTTAGGGAACATTTTAACCGGGAACATTTTAACCCCTTCAGCGCCACCTAGTGTTAACCCCTTCCCTGCAAGTCACATTTACACAGTACACAGTGCAGTTTTATAGCACTAATCGCTGTGTAAATGTGAATGGTCCCAAAAACGGGTCAAAAGTGTCGCCGCAATGTCACCGCAATGTCACCGCAATGTCACGGTCACAAAAAAAAAATCGCAGATCGACGCCATTACTAGTAGATATTTTTTTTTAAAAATGCCATAAATCTATCACCTATTTTGTAGACGGTATAACTTTTGCGCAAACCAATCAATATACGATTATTGCATATTTTTTTTTTAACCAAAAATACATAGAAGAATATGTATCGGTCTAAACTAAGGGAAACAAACGTTTTTTGTGAAGTTCTGTGTGATATTTATTAACCTCCCCGGCGGTATTCCCGAGCCTGACTCGGGGGTTCGATTATCATGTTGCGATCAGTAACCCCGAGTCAGACTCGGGCTCGCCTCGCAGCATCCACAGCAGGGGTTTACTAACCTTGTTCCTGGATCCAGCGATGCATCCACGCTGTGTGAGCGAGCGGGAGCTCGCTCGATTCACACAGTGTCCCCGTGTGCCGCCGATCTCCGTTCCCTGCGACGTTACGGCGTAAGGGGGCGGAGAACGGCGCCATATTCAAAAAAGTAAACAAACATATTACCACATTAAACAAACCACGAGACATCCGCACGACCGCTCTGTCTTGTCGTTTTGCTACATCTTTTTGCCTTTGTTTATCAGTCTGTATCGACTGTTTTTAGCAATAAAACGTCCGTTTTTTACTTACTACACCATTGGAGGCATTTTTTTCTTTTTTCATTTTTACTCATCTCCCCGTGTGGATCGCTGAGTCTGGACCAGCCCAGCAGCGCCCAGCAGAGAGGAAGTATTCATTTGAAAAAAGCCTGATCACGGACCCCAGATGTACTGCACTATATGCCTGCATATAGCACCCTTGACTACATGACTTGTGCTGACATCCAGAAGCTTCAATCATTATTCCAGTGAAGTCATCCACCTGTCTACCATTCAATCCATCGCCCTGATACCCGAAAGAGACTGTCTTTCGATTTCACACACTTTTATTCACATTTAGCACTTGGATGCACATTGTGTATAGGACTTGCTCACTGCATAGTGTTCCCATTTTTGTCCTATTATTATTTTGAATTTTGCCACTTCGGTAGTCACTTTGCTTTACTTGCATTTATTTACTTTATTGCATGTTTGTGTTGAGGTGCAGTAATTTTGCATCATCTCTTTGAAGCGCTGATCATTCTTTTGTTTATATTCAGTTTGGTGTATTTGTGGACACTATAGATCTTGATGGCATCCGATCACTTTTATTTGTTACTCACAGTAGCGCATTAGATTATTAATCCTTACATTACATACAGTAAACTGTAATATTATAGATTACAGTACTCTATGTAAGAAATACACACTCTTTGTCCCTAGTGGTCTGCCCAGTGCCCTGCATGTCCTTTTACATAATAAAAACTGTTCTTTCTCCCTGCAAACTGTAGATTGCCCATAGCAACCAAAAGTGTCCCTTTATGTCAAAAATGGTTTTAGATCAGCTAGAAAACAGTGATAATAAATTATAATCCAAAAATGTAAAAAGAAAAAGTTTACCGCGCTAGGAATACAAAACATGAGCTACAACAACAAGTGTTATACACACCAAAAAATACAAGAGAGGGCTAAAGTTGCGCTGTGAGAAAAATAATACATCAAAATGACAATAAGTGGTGTACTAATACAGTGTAACTCCAGTTTTGAACAAAGTTCAGATTGCTACAAAACAAGTCCAGAGTTTGGGATTAAGATGAGCAGATATTCAATCATGCATAGTAATATTGGCAACAATCCTGAAAAAGTGAAGTCCAACAGACAGTGCAGATTCAAATGCCACCACCAGCAAACACTTATAAAATGGAGGCTTACCAGAAGGCAAGCATAACCAGCTTGCGGCTGTAACCCCAGCCAGGGCCTTTATGAGACAGCAGCGGGTAAAAATGAGCTGGAGATCTTCCAGGTGGATCATCAGCAGTTGATCATAACGAAAAATAGAAACTCACATAGTGAAGTTCAGCAAGACAATAAGTGTGTGTACAAACAGTCGTGACTTAAATGTGAAGGAAAGCCACCACTACAAGAACACCCAATAAGACGGAGGCTTACCAGAAAGCCAGTGTGAAACGACTTGTGGCTAAAACCCTAGCCTGGGCCTTTAGATCAGCAGTTGACTTTGATGCCCTATAGGTCATCCGGATACCTCGTCATCGATGTTAACAAAAAAAGAAATAATATGCCCACATGGTGAAGTATGTAGAGATGATCCAAAGTTTAATAAAAAATTGCACTTACAAAGGCAGATGAAATAAAAGCAGAAAATGTAAAACCGGCCAGCTTAATCGAACGCCCATTGCGATTTGTGGGGAAATTCGTCATAAAAAAAAATTATGCCAGCGACAATTCTGCAACTGAGCAAATTTCAGTGATTTTGATTTGATTACATTATTGAATAATTTTTACTATAATTATATTATTATTTGTTATAATTATTTATTATATTATAATTTATAATTTTTTTTTTTAAATGTCATACCCGGGATGCCTATTAGACTCTTGTTTGGTCAGATTTAAGTGAGTTATTCCTAAGAATTACAAGCTTACAGTATAAAATGCCAAATTTCCTTGCAAATCATGGTACCGCTTTCAGCACCTAAAATCTGAAAGAATCATACCGCCAGGGAGGTTAAATAAAAAAGTAAAAAATATTGTGTTTTTTATTAAATTGTCGTTCTTCTTTTGTTTATAGTGCAAAAAATAAAAACCGCAGAGATGATCAAATACCACCAATAGAAAGCTCTATTTGTGTGGGGAAAAAAACATAAAGATTTAATTTGGGTACAGTGTTGCATGACCGCTTTGAAATTTGTCCGCTGGAAACCTGTCCGTCGGACATGTCCGCTGGTTAGTACGCCTAACCAGCGGACATAAATCTCCCCCAATGCGTCGAATGGATTCGATGCATGCATGGAAGTATTTTACTTCCTGGAGTGGTGACGTGGCAGCATACAACGTCACCGCCACGTCACCGCGTCCTCAGTCCGAGGGGATTTTGGTCCGATAGTGTGTACACGCCATCGGACCAAAATCCGGTCCGTCGGACATGTTTCAGCAGACATGTCTCCCCGTGTGTACGCGGCCTAACACTCACTTTTTACCCTGAAAATAGAGGGTAAACTGTGCCTGCGTGTTATACGCTGGAGGCTTGTGGAAAGTTTTTTTTCCTGAAACTGCCCTCTTAGGCCCTCTTAGGCCGCATACACACAATCAGACCGGTCCGATAAAACTGGTCTTAAGACCAGTTTCATCAAACCAATTCGATGGTGTGTCGGACGAAAGTTTTTAAACTAGCTTTAAAATCTGTCCGACGGACACCTATCCGTCGGACAGATTCGATAGTTAGTACGCCAAAGCATCAGACCAAAAACCTGTGCATGCTCAGAATCAAGTCGACGCATGCTTGGAAGCATCGAACTTCCTTTTTTCAGCATGTCGGTGTGTTCTACGTCACCGCGTTCTGGTCTGATCGGATTTTCGGTCCGATGGTGTGTACGCACATCAGACCATCAGACCACTTCAGCCTGGTCCGATGAAAACGGTCCGTCGGACCAGTTTCATCGGACCAGTCTGATCGTGTGTACGTGGCCTTAAAGTTAGGGTGCGTGTTATATGCCTGTGCGTGTTATACGCAGATAAATACGGTACCTCAAGACCATTGAATCGGTTAGGTTGGGGAAGGGATATAGGGTTTAGGTGGGAGGAAAGAATGGGGTTAAAATATAGGTGGGTATGGGGTTGTTGAGGGGAGGGGTGGGCAGGAAATCATTACAAACTTGTGTCCCTGTCCAAACAGGAGGCTTAAAATAGTATAGGATTGCTGGGTTTAAAGAAGATAGAGCATAACTGAGCCACGGTTCTCAAGTCCACAGAAAAATAGTTGAGAGTAATTAGACTACTGAAAAGTTTGCCATTAAATAGCATCTGATTCAAAATGGGCTTAACTTCCTGTATAGAAGCCTTAGGCTTTCTTCCATGCCTTAGCTATAGTTCGTGTGGCTGTTAAGAAGAGGTACAGTAGGTGACCGGGATATTGTGTCAATCTCACTGCTTTTCGCGGCGAGATTGGCCACCTACGAGCCCCGTCGTGGGAGCCAGTGCTGAGCTGGCTCTCAGGAAGGAAAAATGTGTTGAAGCCGACATACAGTACATACCACCAAATACACAAATACCACCAAAAGAAAGCTCTATTTGTGGGAAAAAAAAGAAAACATCCATTTTGTTTTGGGAACGTGCAATTGTTAGTTAAAGTGACGCAGTACCGTATCGCAAAAATGGCCTGGTTATTGAGCATCTTCCTGGGATGAAGTGGTTAAAATCACTGCTCCTGAAAAAAGGCTCATCCCAACTCTTGCTGAGACATACCTTGTGGAAAGATTGATACCCTAACATACACCAGATAACAACTATTTAAAAATAACTTTCTAACAGCAAGCAGATCAACTCACACTGAACCCTTTGCCTTCTGTCCCCGGGGTGTCACACCAGATACCTAGATACACTAGGTTGGTTTCTACTAAAAGGATTAGGTCCCTTTCACACTTGTACGACTTCTAAGTCGCGCAATTTTACCACAATTTTGCCGCGATTTTACCCCGATTTTGCAGCGATTCGCGGCCGCAATTTCAATGAATGCCTGTGTAAGTGGCATCAAAATCGGACCAAAGTAGTGCAGGGACTACTTTGAAGTCGGCACTACTTAAAGTCGTGCCAGTATGAATGGTGTTCATTGAAAATCATGGAGAATGACTTGTCATACGATTTTGCAGTACAAAATCGTGAGACAAGTCGTATAAATGTGAAAGGGGCCTTAATATGTTAAACTATGTCTTATGCCCACACTGTCTACTATCCCTAAAATGTCTGCTCCTTCCACCCCCTTTTTCACCTCCCTTTCCCTTCCCTTCCCCCTTCTTTTTTCCTCTTTCTTCCCTCTCCCTCCACCTCTCCTGTCTTTTCTCCCACCCTTCTCCCTCTACCTTTCACTTCCTCCCTCCTCCCCTTTACTCCCCCTCTTTTTCTTTGACCCCATCCTCCTCTCCTTTACTTTCCTTTCTGTTCTCCAATTTCCTTTTTCCTCCCCATCCCCCCATCTGTTTCCCCCCTTTTTCTTCTCTCCCCTTATTTCTCCCATTTCTCTCCTCCCCTTTTCTTTCTTTTTTTCTTCTCCTTCCCCCGACCCCTTCCCCCCACCCCCTCTTTCCCCTTTCCATTTCCCCTTCGTAGTCTGTCCTCGCATTCCTCACTATTAAAATAGATGATATATTATGCTATCTATGAATTTTGTAAATTTAGAACCCAGCAGTCCCTAGTGTCTGCCGTGTCCGCCGTAGGGGGGAATTGCCTTTGGGTGCCTCACTTTTGTGTTGCTTCACTGCCATGGTCTCTCTAGGTAAGCAATGCATACCATCCTCTCTACAATCTTTAAGCATTATATACAGCTGTAACTATTGAATGTATCTAATATAACTGTAAACATGGTTTTTGCCTTATTGTGTCTTAATCGTTGAGGTACCGAGTCCAACTTTCCTTCTTTCGCCAGGGGCACTTCTGGGGTAGCCCTGGGTTTTTTCCTTCTATACAATATGGATGATGGTACCTACCTCTATTAAAGTCTACCTTAATTGAAGCATAATCTTTAAAAATGTTGTTAGGGCTCTTTCACACGGGTGGACCGTATGTCCGTTTTTTCATCCATCTGTGTACGGATGAAAAAGGGACATACATGGGTCCCTATGAGATTGCGGGTGTATCCGCTGACATCCGATCTTGCACGGTTCTCCAATCCTCAGATTCTGCAGATGGAGGAAAACCCTATTTTTCCATCTGTTTGCGGATCGGATTGGATGAACACGGACAGACTGTCCGTCTTTATGTGTTCCCCCCATAGGGGAGAGCGGAGATCTGACAGGGCAGTCCCTGCAAAGTGTGCGGGGACTGCCCTGTCATCCGGCGGCTCAGCAGGGATGAAGCGGAGGTTCACAGGGTGGATCAACATGGATCTATCCCGTATGAAAGAGGCCTAATGCCCTGTACACATGATCGGTTCGTCTGGTGAAACCAAACCAATGGATTTTTTCATCAGATATCCAATGAAGTTGACTTTCAACAGTCTTGCCTACACACCATCGGTTAAAAATCCGATCGTGTCCAACGTGGTGACGTAAAACACAACGACGTGCAGAGAAAAATCAAGTTCATTACTTCCGAGCATGCGTCAACTTGATTCTGAGCATGCGTGGATTTTTGACCGATGGATTTCCCCACAGACGATCGGTTTTTTTTTTTCCCATACGAAAAATTTAAAACAGATTCAATTTTTTTTTCACTGATGGGGATGGGGCCCACACACGATCGGTTCGTTCGATGAAAACGGTCCATTGGTCCGTTTTCATCAGACGAACCGATCGTGTGCACAGGGCATTAGACTTTCTTGTTGCATTGGGATTTATCCTACTATTAAGTGGATTACTGGGGGACCTCATTTTTTTTTTATTGTTGCTAGAGCAACCCTGTTAAAATTCATACCAGGCTCAAAGAGTCAATATGTATTTTGGGGGAACTCTAATTAATTGTTTTACTTAATCTTGCTGTAGGATGTGCTACAGCAAAAGTGAAATTTGCAAATAAAGAAATGCTAGTTAAAATTGGTAGCAAATGGCATTTCATTGCCAGATTTTTTCGTTTCTTAAAAAGCACACAGAAAAGGCACAAAGGTCCCCCAAAATACAGAGCAGACCCTTGGTGAATTTCAAGGGGGAACCTTGCACATAAAACTAGAAAATACAAAAAAAAAGCATGTGGTGCCTTGAAAAACCTTTACCAAACCCCTACACAAGTATACAGCTTGGCTGACCAGATAAGGGGATGGGGCAACTTGCGTGTGCCCCCCTCACACCATGCCAGGCCACATGCCCTCAAAATATGGAGGTGAAACCCCCTGGCACAGCACTTTGTCCTCACGTTGATGAGGAAAAAGGCATACTCCCCACACCCCTGGTCCAGTGGTTGTGGGGGGTCTGCAGGTATAGGGCTTATTCTAATATGGAAGCCTTCTAAAAACATGCAGGCCCTCAGTTACCAACCTCTACATGAATAAGTGAGGCCGCGTACACACGGCAGAGAACCTCGACGGCAGGACACATCGTTCCGCCCGTCGAGGTTCTCTGCCGGCTGTCAGATTCGGCGACTCGCCCGTCGGGAAAGGCAACCAGCCATTCATCCCGACGGGCCATCGAGCAAATAGAGAACCTGCTCTCTATTTCGGGTTTCCCGATGGGATGCTCGCCGAATCCGTACACACGGCCGAGGTTCTCGGCAGAATGCGGCTCCCAGCGAGGTTCCCACTGGTTTCTGCCGAGAACCTCGGCCGCGTGTACGCCGCCTAAGGGACACACATTAAAAATGTTTACCATGATGAAGATCCACATCAATCACGATGAACGATGCCCGCTGATCCTGTGAATCAAAAAATATGCTGACTTGTTGATGCATCTGCTTATGATGTAGAAGCTTCGGAAATTAAATTTCCCTAGATGGCAGATGAATGTAAACAAATGGATGGCATATCCCCAAGTAAAGTCATTAACCAAACATAGACATTTTGTCAGTAATGTTATGAGGAATCCCATCCTGACTGATGATGTCAATTTGCATGCAGACTGCCCTACTGCAGCCTCCATGATTAATTGAAAGAACTTAAATCCAATGAATGATAGTAGCAGACCAGGTTTAATGTGGCTGGGGAGAAAATGGCGGATGCTGGGTGTCCTCCAGCAAGGAATTGTGGTGGACTCTAGCTGAATTACTGCAAAGTCTAAATCACACTATAAGAAGCTCAAAAAATGCAGTGAAATCAGAGTATGACATTTCAGTAGAGAAGAGTAGCCTGTACAACTATGCAAGACTGAAGGTAAGGTGTGAGTTAAATATTTAAGTGTTACAAAACCCAGGACCCTACATTTACTATATCTGGTCTTCCACAGTACACAGAACATAGAAAAACAATTATTTTAGTAAATAGAAACTGTTAAATACCTTTTTATCACCACCAGTATATAGCAGTCTTGTGAATTATATCAGTGTCTGGTTAAAGTTTGTAGGAGGAGTTTTAATTTTACTCTGACTGTCCTATGAGGCTGTAGGGCCCTTGACCCTCTGCCTGGACAGTGCTGATTGGCCCTGTGCTGATCACTCTCTCAAGAAAAAAAACTCTAACAATACACACCAAACTGAGCATGTGCACTGTGACTCCAATGGCTCTGTATTTTTAGCAGATGGATTGGGGACTGTGGAAGAAGGGGATGATCAGAGAAGACAGGATCAAACAGCCTTTATACGCAATGTGAAGGATTAACCCCTTAGATTCCACAGTGAGTATAACAAGCATGCTTTACTGCATATACAGGCTGAATTTACTGTTGTGGGTTTAGTAACACTTTAACTGCTTCTGGATCAACCACCACACATTTATTGTGGCAGGGCGACCTGGCTGCGCGAAACAATGTACCTGAACGTTGTTTCCGCCTCTGGGTCTGTGGCACGTGCGCCGATACCGACCCCCATCCTCTGTGATTGGATACAGCCAATCAGTGGGTCAGGCAGCCATGATGGCCACCGCGACCTGCCGATCGTTTGCTGGAGAGGCAGCATGTAAACAACGCAGACCGTCAGAGAGGAAGATAGAGATCTTGTCTTTCTGCTAATCAGGAACACATATTTCTCTCTTCCTCCAGTCAGTCCATCCCCCACAAGGTTAGAAATCACTCCCTAAGGGCATGCTTAACACTTTTTGATCACCCCCAATGTAAACCTCTTCCCTGCCAATGTAATTTATACAGTGACAGTGCATTTTTTTTTCTTTCAGAAAGTTTTATGACAGTGCATTTTTTAACACTGATCACTCTATTGTTGTCCCTGGTCCCCAAAAAACTTCACTTTGTTTAAGAATTGTCTGCCACAGTGTCGCAGTCCTGCTTAAAATCACTGATCGCCCGCCATTACTAGTAAAAATAAAAATTCCAAAAATCTATCCCAAAAGCTATATCTTTTGCGCAAACCAATCAATATACACTCATTGGGATTTTTTTCTTTTACCAAAAATATGTAGCCAAATACATATTGGCCTAAATTGATGAAGGAGTTGGATTTTCAAAATATATATATTTTTTTACTTTCTGCTATAAAACACATCTAATATATATGCACAGGAATGCATCCAAAAAATTATATTCTATGTGGCAACCTTGGCTGGACGTTCCTGGGCTGGGACCGGCGGAACTGATTATGGATAGGCTACTACAGTGATAATGGTTCGAAGGGAAAGGGGAGACAGGACAAAAAACATGTACAGGGTATTATATAATGCATTGTGTCACGGTTGTGGGTTCAGGATCACGGTGCATTGGAACATTACGCTGACTGTGCTCTATATTGATACGTAATGGTTATAGGAGTATAGTAGGAGGCAGATATTGAAACTGACTGGACCATATGCTCAGGGAAGAATTTGAAACCTTAAGTAGTGACCTCAGGGTATTTGAAATGTTTGGATTGGAAAGAGGGAATTTCCTCTCTCTCACTGTTTACATGCCTTCAATGAGTACGTAATCTACTTGTTGTATTCTTGTTTTATTGTTATGCATTTTTGTCATTGTAGTGTATGTTTACTCTGCCTCAATAAACTATTTTTTTGATAAAAAATAAAAAAAATGTCGTTTTTTTTTGCAGATAGGGCAAAAATTTAAAACCGCAGAGGTGATCAAATACCGCCAAAAGAAAGCTCTATTTGTGGGGAAAAAAGGACATCAGTTTTGTTTGGGTGCAACGTTGCACGACAGCACAATTGTCAGTTAAATCAACACAGTGGTGTATTGCAAAAAATGGCACGGTCATTAAGAGGGTGAAACCTTCCGAGGCTGAAGTGGTTAAAGTGGTAGTAAACTCTGTACTGCCACTTTTACCTACAGGTAAGCCCATAATAAGGCTTACCTGTAGGTATAAAGAATATCTCCTAAACCTGTACGGTTTAGGAGATATTCCCCTTGCAATGCGCCGCTGACTGCAGCGGCGCATGCGCAGCGGGAATCCTCGGCTAAAGGGCCGGCAGCCGCCGGACCTTGCCAGAAAGAAGTCTCCTGCACACATGAGCGGGAGTGACAACATTGCAGCTCCAGCCACTCACAGCGCTGGATCGGCGATACCCGGAATACCGTGGACCAGATAAGTTCCCCACACCTCATTCCAAGGTAAGTATTACATAATGATCTAATATGTGGTGCATACTAGCTCATTATGGCTTTTGCTTGTCAGGTATGAAAAAAAAAAAAAACAGCAGCGGGTTAACTATCGCTTTAACAAAGAATTAATTTTCTATTCAGTCTATTTTCACTTCAAAGCAGATTTTCAACGTTCTTTAAAAAAAAAAAAAAGTACAAATACTGTAGCTGCTGCCTTTTAATAATAGGAACTTGGAAGCTTACAGTACCTGTCTAGGGATCCAGCACTGTCTTCAAACAAGCCAGCTCTTCAGCTGTCTTCAGGTCCAGGTGTTGGCATGTTTACTTTGGCTTCCCACTGTGCTGCATTTTGTGAATGGTCCCACAGCTTTCTTGGACCTGTGACGTGTCCCGGGGAGAAGAATTTCCATGTGGACTGCTGCGGCGATCTGACCGGAAGTGGGAGAAGGTACCTGTCGACACCAGGTACCTGCCCCCCCACCAAAAATTTTTTATAGGAGGAGTGGGGGAGGAGGCAGACAAATAGAACTTCCCCTTTAGGTTGAAGTTCCGTTTTAAATCAATTGCAGCTAAATATTCCCTAAACATTAGAAAAAACAGTGTAAATATTTCTTTAGTAAATGAGGTCTGGTTTGTTGCCTTTCTTCACTCTCCAAGCTGATTTTGCAGGTTCCCACTTAAAGTTCTGTAACAGTAATAATAGTTCTCCTTGCATTGTATATAAACAAGAAAAATAACAATGGCCACTCTGAATAATGCCATTGTTCTCTGTTTGTGTTTTATTATTGCATCCATCAAACCACGGAGAGGTAATTGTTTCTCTTTTCAGATGGATATTGCTGCTTTGACTTGACTTTGCACAATCTTTATTGGCGAGCTCTGGCATAATGCAATACCCTTTGTAAACCTTTGTTATTAAAATAAAATCATGTGGCTAAATATTATCTGAAAAAACAATAAGAAGAAGTGATGGCTTTACTGAATATCGTAACTTCTGAGCACAGGAACGTAAAAGAGCTATATAGGTAATTTTTAGCATTATATCTTCCAAAAAGAGACTCAGTAAATCACGTAAAGCAGAGTTTTTATTGTAATCCATATTGTGTGATTTAACAATAATTCTCCAGGTGGCATATTTATAAAGCAGAGAATAGAAATTTTTGTTTTTCTGTATTTATAAACCATATTCATTAGGAATATTTACCCACATTTCCCAGACTAAGCCATATAACACCCTCCATAGCTTACAACTGACTGATTTTTAAAGCCAAGCGAAACCCTCTAAGGCGGCGTACACACGACCGAGGTTCTCGCTGGAAACCAGCGAGAACCTCGCTGGAAGCTGCATTCCAGCGAGGACCTCGGCCGTGTTTACGCTCCTGGCTCGCCCCGCCCGTCGGGAATCCCGTCGAGCGAAAAGAGAGCACGCTCTCTTTTTGCTCGACGGCCCGCCTGGATGAATGGCTAGTTGCCATTCCCGACGGGCGGGTCGCCGATTTCGACGGCCGGCAGAGAACCTCGACGGGCGGAACGATGTGTTCTGCCCGTCGAGGTTCTCTGCCATGTGTACACGGCCTTAGGCTCCATGTACACTAGCAGCTCCTAAACTTCAGTTTAAGAGCTTTTGCCTTTTTTTTGCTGAAGCTCCTAAAATAAACTTTTAAACATTTTTCGACATGTAAAAAACAATGTTTTTAAAAAATGTCATTTAAAATGATCACATCATTTTTTGGGTTCTGAAAAACGTAAAAAAAAAAAAAATTCGAACATGCTGCATTTTTTAATGTCGTTTTTCAGGTTGTAAAAAATGATCGCGTGTGGGCTAAAACGACGTTCGAAACCCGCGCATGCTCAAAAGCAAGTAATGAGACGAGAGCACTCGTTCTGGTAAAACTACCGTTCATAATATGGTAAGCACATTCATCACGCTGTAACAGACAGAAAAGCGCAAATCGTCTTTTACTAACACAAAGTCAGCTAAAGCAGCCCAAAGGGCTTTATAGTGCCATTGTACGTGTTGTACGTTTGGGCGCTTTGCTAGAGCATTTTTTTTAATGATTGTGTGTAGGCAACGTCGTTTTAATGATGAAGTTGGAAAAAACTTTGTTTTTTCTAGAGGCTGAAAAACATAGTTTTTTACAAGCCGAAAAATGATCTTGTGTACGTGGCATAAGTCTCCATGTACACTAGCATTTTTTAAGCTCCTAGAAGCTGTTATTAGAATTGTTCTGTTTCTAGAAGCTAAATAGTAGTATCCTACGCTACTTTAAGCTACTAGTGTTTTTTGATCTTCAGCATCTAGGAACAGAAAAAATTGTTGTTGTAGAGTTTCTTGGAGCGTTTTTTCCAGAAGAAAAAAAATGCTGAATGCTCATAAACTCTTCTAAATGGTACTAATAGCGTTTTTGTGTTTTTTTTTTTTTTTTTAAATGCTAATAAAATGCTAATGCTACTAAAATGCTACATAAAAAATGCCATTACCAGTATGTTTTATCCAATGTCTTTTCCAGCCTATTTGTAGCTTAAAAAATGCTAGTGTGCATGAAGCCTAATTGTGCTGACAGATTTTCACTCTCTGCTGCCACTGTTAATCTTTGTTTCAAATATTTTATTGAATTTTATAATTATCAACAACATTTAATTAACAGAATATGTACAATACTATAATATAAATAGATATTCCATTAACAGAACATGTACAATATAATAATAGAAAAAGGTGTAATCGTTCAGCAAAGTAACTCTAAAAGTAAATGAAAATAGATAACCTAGTAGATTGTAGGATAAGATTATGTAACATGAAATGTCATAATCATAGCTTCATGGCAGCTATTTGATGACAAGTAATTGAGAAATTAAGTTGACTGAAATAATATAATATTATAATGTCATCTATGAAGCAAATAGAATAGAATGAACCTATAAATAAATATAAAGTTAATGTGTTATAGAATACTTGGGGGAATACATTTTACTGCAATAAAAGATACTTTGAATGGTTGGGATTTTTGACCTTCGCACCAGATAAAGCCAAGCCAAGAGAAGGAACTTGGCCCTGGTTTAGCCTAATTTATTCCTGAACTGGTGGGCATTGATGAGGTGGCACTTATGGGCACTGATGAGGCATGCAGGCACTGATTAAGTGGCACTGATGAGGAGACATTAATACGCCACACTAATGGGCACTGGTAGGTGCCACTAATATGTGGCACTAATGGGCACTAATAGGTGGCACTGATTGGAACTGATAGGCAACACTGGTGGGCACTGATATGCAGCACGGATAGGTGGCACTGATGGGCATTTATTGACAGCAGTGATGGGCTGTGATGGGCAGTACTGATAGCCAGAACTAGCTGGCATCACTAATAGGCACTGATTGGTGGCACTTGTCAGCACTGGTGGGCAATGATTGCTGGCACTGGTGGGCACTGATTGGACACAGCCAGTCACATGGTTAAAGAAACCCAGTCGTGGCCGTGTCCTAGCAACATGGCACTGCCGCGATCGCCACGCTCCGTGGCCCGCAGGCGCGCGAGAGCGGCCATTTAGGTATAATGTCGTATGATGTCATCCCAGAACGAGAGCTGCACTGCCCCGCCATCATTTTAAAGGTGGACGGGCGGCAACTGGTTAAAGACACATGCTCTAAAAGAGCTACGACATGACATAAGCATTACAACGTCACTTATCTCTTTACAGCCTTCAAATTATGTTTGAAAAGGAAGAAGACACTACAAATTGTTGCTCAACACTTTTTTTTACTACATTAAATACTTTTTACTGGGCCACAAATATACCGAAACAAATTATTTTCAATTTCTCTTTCCCTACTGCATAATCAAAGCAGGCAATAAGCTGCATTAAATAAATGCAGCATTTAACAAAGAAAGTTTATCCTGGGGCATTTCTCAGGATTATTTGTGGCATATTTTGCTGCACATTAACCAACAGAATTACCCTACTGTAATTGAAATTTTCTTTGACATTTGCTAGGTGAAGCGTTCAGCCACAGCACATTCTCTGTGTTATACATGAGATGAATGTTGCCGGCAAAAGTCAGAGAATGTCAGCCAGAGTCCGAAATTTCAAAATTTTGTATCCAATAATGACAACCTTCCAGGCCTGAGCTTAGGGTACTTTAACTTTTTGACCTTGTGAAAATGGTTTCATTGTAAACAAGAATAGTGATGGGACACTTAAAGAACAACTCTGGTCTAAATTAAAACTGGTACCTCAGTTTATAAAACAGTAGTTGTAAACTGGCTAATCAGCTAATTCTAACAAGCAAATGAATCTTGTCTTAATTCTTCTACAGATTTATGAATAATATAGTCTGATTCCTCTCTACCCTATCTGAAACTTACCAAGAAAGTTTTTGTCGTTAGTTATATTTTAACAGAGAGGGATACCTGTGTCATTTGCAGTTTGCTAATAATTATGACATTTTAATATATTGCTTTTTGACCACTGGGGGTCATGTTTGACAGCAAAAATTTAATTTCCATATGCCTTGCTCTTTTGTACTTATTTTTACCACTAGATGGCAGTATATTGGATACACTATGGTGTGCGGTCTGGTAATCTTTACTGGCCAATTGTTTCTATTGACCCAATAGAATTCCTAAGGAGCAATGTGAAAGCCACGTCCAGAGCCCCTGAGGAGGTCCAATTGGGACAAAACACGTAAGGTGCAGTTTCCGAATTCTAATGTCATTACACAAGTAACTACCTATTTGGAATATGCTGCACACTTGGAAGTGTTTTACATTTTATAAAAAAACATTATTATATGTTTTATAAAAAAGCCTTGGATAATCTGTACTACTGGAGTTGTTGGTTACCAAATGCAGCATTTAAAGATGGATGGGGTGTTGGTTAGTGTCCATTTGTTAATCCTGTATAGGAATTACACCATACTTTCCATATGTTTGTACTGATCTCTGAGCTTTGAGGTCCAACCTTCTGCTAAGCCTTAAATTTAAAGGGTACCGAAACACTGATAAAATACAAAAGAAATTTTATTAGGTTTATACAAAGGTAAGTAAATAAAAACCATCCATTGTATTATATGTCACATATGTCACAAGCTTCGGTAGTCTGAGCAAGGTTCTTTGGTAGTTGTAGTTCAACCAACATGTTTCGCTCTGTAGAGCTTCTTCAAGGGTTTTTGGAACTTAACTACACTGTGTTAAAACAAGGATATACAGATGGTTCAAGACAGAAGTACAACATTTGTAGATAAAGAGAATGTATTCATTGAAACAAACAATTGGTACAAGAATCAGGGGAATCATAATTGGTTCAATATATTAGACAAAATCCTCAATAAATTATGCTTAAGCAGGGGAGCAGGGGAGAGAATGAGGGGGGGGGGGAAAGGAAAGGATTCTTTTGAGGGAAAGGGGGGGGGGGAGGGGAAAGGAGAGTGGGTGATGGGTTGGAATAGAGAATAATGGTGAAATGACTGGGGGGGGGGGGGGGAGGGGGTTTATTAGGGGAGAGGTTCAGGTTAAAGGGGCAAGGTATTGGCAGGATGGGTGAGGGATAGGTATGGGGAGTGGAGGGAGGGGAAAGAGAGGGGGGGGGAAATGGGGGGGGATGGGTGTCACAGGGACCAGGAGAGGGAGGGCAAAACACAGTGAGGGACAACAAAAGGGGGGGGGGGGGGAAAGGGGAAGAGAGGGGGGAGAGGTAAAGGGAGGGAGGGTTAGGGGCAGAGGTATAGGGAGGTAAAAACAAAACAAAACAAAACGATACATAACAAAGGAACCAGAACACAAAACAACACAAAACAAAACAATACAGAACAAAGAAACCACAACAGAGAGAAGGGGGGGGGGGGGAAATGAAGGGGGGGGGGGAAAGGGGGAGGGGGGGGGAAAGGGAGGGGGGGGGGGGGGGGAAGGGGGAGAAGGAGGGGTGTTGGGGATGGGGGTACAGGGGGCTTACCAATACTCACAAACCAGATATTGGAACTACAAAGCCAATGCGTGAGGGATGGTAGACACTTGGGTCAAAAAATGGAGCAGACCCCCAAATCACCAACAGATCCAGATGCTATAGTCATTCCGTCCAGGAACCATAATCTAATAAAGAGGGGCCAATTGCCTCCTTACCTTACAATCAATTCATCCTACATTTGCTAGATTTCATTCTATCCAACAACATTTTCCTATTCAGCGGCTCCCACTACCTCCAGGTACAGGGGGTAGCTATGGGGACCAAATGTGCCCCAACCTACGCCAACCTGTACCTGGGGGGGTGGGAGAAAACCCTATTCCGCCAGGAAAACATGCAGACCTACCTTGACTATATACCTTTGTGGAGAAGATTTATAGATGACATTTTTCTCATATGGACAGGGTCCCATTCGGAACTTGTATCCTTTATGGAAAATCTAAAAATCAACGACTTCAACCTCAACTTCACTTTTGAATCCAGCCAAACAACGCTCAGCTTCCTGGACATCCAAATCACTATCGATGAAAACAGAAATGTGGGTACATCTTTATTTAGAAAACCCTTAGCTGGAAACTCGCTCCTACATGCGACCAGCTCGCATCCCCAATCTTTGATATCAAGTATTCCTATGTGCCAAGTATTCTATGGCCAATACTTGCGGCTACGCCGAAACTGTAGCGACGAAGTGAATTTCGAAAAGGAAGCTAAAGCCTTACAAACACGCTTCCGTGAGCGTGGATACAGCAATAAATGCTTAAAGAAGGCTTACTCACGAGCAAAGTCTCAGGATCGCAAGAAACTCCTTCACGACCCTAAACTCAAAAAGGAGAACCCAGGAATACGCTTGATTACCCGTTTTCTCAGGACACCACCAGAAAGTAGTAGAAGGATCATGCAAAAATATTGGTATCTTCTCCTCAGTGACAACGCAGTTTCTAAACACCTCAAAAGCTTCCCAGAAATCACATTCAAGAGATCACAGTCGTTGAAGGACAAATTAGTCCATAGTCACCATCACTCCCACACTCGGTCAAAAAATGTTGCATTAGGCACCAGACCTTGTCAAGTTGCCCATTCTGCAGATTCAACTCGTACATTCAGCTACCACTATAATGCTTCACAAACGGACGCATACACAAACCATTTTTCGCTTTGTCTTGTGAATTGCCAAATCCTTGGCATCGT